>OW240913.1:306057598-306261804 GCA_933207985.1 Pelobates cultripes | reverse complement strand
AATACAGCTCTTGAGAAAGTCCAAAATGCATCAAACGAATTTCTGGTGAATTACAGCTGATCCAGGCTATTCAGTACATTTGAATTGCCATTGTATGCACTTTAATGGAGGCTTTTTTCTGTATAAGAGAATTGGGAGATCCCCTGGACCCACAGCCGATTCTTCCAGAAATAAGTGGCCCCCTAGTGGCAATGCAATTTTTGCACAATTTATTTTGTGCAATTCACTTGTAAGTGCTTGTCTTTTTTATTGGTTTTATATTTTTCATTCTGTTAAATACTGCACTATACGTGCTTTTGTATTTGTTTCTTTTTCTCCATTTCCCTATATATATGATTTGAGAGTATTTTACCCATAGAGTTATGGTGTTTTAAAGGCAAACACATTTTTTTAGCACATGCACTTTTTTGTGTGAAAAATAAATAAATATATTTGCACATGTATTTTTTGCCCCAAAGACTATTTTATTTATTAAATAAAATAGACCAATTATTAACAGTTAAATCTCTTAAGGTAAGACAGCATCTGGGACCACCGAGTACCATAATAACATAATTGTAATGAAGTTGTTATGGTGCTTTGAGTGTCCCTTTAACTAATAAGCTGTTATGGTGCCTTGAGTTTTCATTTAATAGTAGCAAGTAAGTCTTCAGCACAGACATCACTATTAATGTTTTAGTGGAAATTTTGTAGATAAATCATTTGAAAAGTTTTTCTAACAGATTGTGGTTATTTGAAAAGCTTACCCAAAAATACTAAAGAGACACTCCACACCCCTAAAACACTTTAGCTTGCTGAAAAGCTTTATGTGTAAAGAATGCGTCCTTTATGTGTCAGTTACCACAACTCTGACCATTTTTCTAGTTTACGCATTCTTTACGCTGCGGAATTTGATGGCGCTCTATAAATATCATAATAATAATAGTAGAGCAGCAGGAAATTTTAGCAGAATGCTTGGATGTATAGGGGATTTTCACGAGGTAGGAGAATTTGATAGAACAACGGCAGCAAGCTTTGTAGAACTTCTCCAAAATAGAGGGGAGGCCAAACGAGCAGAGCAATGAAGATCCAGGGCCAATGCCCCCCTTTAAGCAGCGCCCTAGGCGGACGCCTAGTTGGCCTATAGGAAGTGCCGGCCCTGGTTCCACCTCAAAAACGTTTATAGCTAAGGATCCCTTCTTTCCCTTCTTGCTATTGTTGTCTTCCTGTTTTACTGTACTCTTCACTCTTCTGTTCTTTTTCATTATTCCATTTTTCCAGGAGTGATGGGTGATTTAGATTTACATGTCTGTAACCACATAAACTGACATTTAATGTGGATAAGTGCAAGATAATGCGTCTTGGACGTAAAACCAAAGGGCAGAGTACAGAATATTTGATAGAGTCCTAACCTCAACATCTGAGGAAAGGGATTTAGGGGTGATTATTTCTGATGACTTAAAGGTAGGCAGAGAAAATAAAAATAGAAAACAAAAACATTGCGCGCATCCGCCCCTACTTAACGCCAGATGCTACTAAGGTCCATTCCACTGTCCTTTCTCGCCTTGACTATTGTAATCCGCTTCTCAGTGGTCTTACGTGCTCCCAACTTGCGCCGTTACAGTCCATAATGAATGCGGCGGCGAGGCTCATCTTCTTGTCTGCCCGCACCTCCCATGCCTCACCCTTCTGTCAGTCCCTACATTGGCTTCCTATAAAATATAGAGCTCAATTTAAAATTCTGGTTCTTGCTTTCAAATCTCTACATAATGCTGCTCCCACCTATCTATCCTCCGTTATACACAAGTATGTCCCGTCTAGGCCCTTACGATCTGCTGAAGACTTACGTCTATCTTCTGTCCGTACTCCCACCTCTGATGCTCGCCTTCAAGATTTCTCGAGGGCTGCACCGTTCCTGTGGAACTCGCTTCCCTCCATAGAAAATCGAGAAGGAGAAGTAGACCATCACGAAGAACAGATATTATTCAAGAGGAGGAAATAAATATTTTTAATTTGTCCAGTAGGAATTTAACACCAGAAGAACTTTCCCTTCTGAAAAAAGGTTTAAAATTTGCACCAACATCTAAAAATTCTAGTTTTAACATGTATATAGATCTACACAAATTCATAAGGAAAATTTCAATTAAGAAGTTCTTTTTAGATAAAGAAGTGACACAGCAAGAAACGGATCAACAATATGTCCATACTGAACTACATTCTAATTCAACGTTTTACCCTCAACATGTTAAAAATGATGCAATTAAAGTCTTTGAAAGAATGGTCGAGAAAGACTTTAAGAACAAAATCACTGATAAGATCACTAGAGATAATCTTACTAGGAAGGAGAGGATGGCATTGAAACAACTCATAAAACTTGAAGAAATCACAATCAAACCCGCGGATAAAGGAAGTGGCCTAGTTATTTTAAACACCGAAGACTATACAAGTGAGAATCAAAGGTTGTTAAGTGACACCAATACTTATTTGAGACTGGACTCTGATCCCACTTCCCAATATTAAGAGGAACTAAAACTTATTCTTAATTATGGTAAAGAAAGGGGTATCTTGAATGAGAGGGAATTTAAGTATTTATTCACTCAATTCCCGAGAATACCAGTATTTTATCACTTACCCAAGATACACAAGAGTTTAGAACAACCTCCCGGAAGACCCATTGTATCGGGTATTGGATCTCTCACTGCAAATCTTTCCCAATATGTTGACCAGTTTTTACAGAATTTAGTCTCATGTCTTAAATCGTATCTAAGGGACTCTACACAGATTTTAAACCTTTTATCGGATTTTAATTGGGATAAAGATATGATTTTAGTCACTGCTGATGTCACCTCCTTATATACTGTTATTGAACACCTCCAGGGGTGTGAGGCCATCCAATTTTCTCTGGCCACATATTCACTTTTTAAAAATGATCAAATTGATTTTTTAATTCAATGTATTGTTTTTATTTTAACACACAATTATTTTTGGTGTGACGACTGTTTTTATCTTCAAATAGAGGGGACAGCCATGGGGACACGATTTGCGCCAAGTTATGCTAATTTTTTTATGGGCAAGTGGGAAGAGGAGTTTGTATGGAACAACTGCCCATTTGGCGCAAATCTGTCCCTGTGGCGTAGATACATTGATGATTGTTTTTTTATATGGAAAGGAGATTTGGAATCGTTAGAGCAATTTAAAATCTACCTTAACAATAACCCCTACCATCTACAGTTCACTTTTATAAACTCTAGAGAGCAAATTGAATTTTTGGATCTGGATATCTTCATTGAAAAAGGAAGTATACATACTAAAACTTTTAAAAAGAAGGTTGACTGTAATAGTTTTATCCCTTTTAACAGCCATCACAAGTCTACTTGGTTAAAAAATATACCTCAGAATCAATTTAGGAGAGTTAGACGTAATTGTTCCCAAACCGATATCTGCCTACAGCAAATGCAGGAGATGAAAGAAAGATTCGTAGAGAAAGGATATCCCTTAGATTTATTGGGAGAAGCCCTAAACAAAGCAATGGAGACACTGAGAGAGGTTACACTACTTAAAACACAAACTACTGGATCTTTCTCTACTGCACCTGCTTTTATTACACAATACAATCATCAGTCTTCTCTGGTACAAAAAATTTTGAAAAAACATTGGGGGATTTTAGAGCAAGATCCAACTCTTTCCGGATTTCTTGACCACCAACCACGTGTCATTTTTACGAAGGCACCCAATCTTCAAGTAATGTTGGCACCTACTATGAAATCCTCCCATGAGACCACAAACCACGATATCTCTCATGGTTTCATACGTTGTAGAAAATGTCTACCATGTAGAAATAACCCAACCATGGACCATACAACGACCACATTTAGATCTCAAACAAGTCAGGAGGATTTTAAGATCAGGAGCAATATGAATTGTAGTACTTCAGAAGTGATTTATTTGATAACCTGTCCCTGTTCAAAGCAATATATTGGACACACGAAAAGAGCTTTAAAAATACGAATTGCGGAACACATCAGGAACATCAAAAAAGGACTATTAACTCACAATCTTTCCAAACATTTTAAAGAAGTACATGGGGGAGACCCCACTGGACTTATTTTTACAGCTATAGAGAAGGTGAATGTTCATTGGAGGGGTGATAGTATTGACAAAATTTTAGATCAAACTGAGGCTAGATGGATCTTTCAATTGGACACTCTAATTCCTAAAGGACTTAATGTTGACTTTGAACTTCATGCTTTTTTATAAGTATACTCTTTTATAGGATATATTTATTATTACTATTTTTTTGTTTTTTCTTCACATATATATATTCACTTCTAGCTTCACTTATTTTATCTCTTTCATTACATCTCCTATTTGAAATATTTCTGACTATATTATTTTATATATTATTTCTCTCACCACTACACATTATATACAGATGTTACCACTTATATATTTCACATATATGGTGCTTGGTCACTTTGTAATTGTATCATCCCTATTCTAATGAAGGTTCCCCATATGTATTAGAAATGGTTTGGATCCTTTTACACTACTTTGGCACTCCCTTTCACATATACTTAATCTATCATTGGGAGTTATTTCACATATCACATATTTGAACACCACATGGAATCTGTTATTATATTTTCTTTGTATCCTTTTATGTATTATTCATCATTCTATTTCTTACCATATATTTTTCATTATATATTTTTCAATAGTACCTCAAGCTATCAGATCACCATTTTTATTATTTACTTATTTCAGGCTACCCAAATGTTGCTATATTATAGATCTGTCAGTTCATATGTATTGATGTATATGTACTTAAATCTCATTAAGCAATTATGGTGATTATTATACTAATATATTTTTATACATCTGTAATGATGATGATGCCTACAGTACATATTGTTTGTTACTTATTAATATTATTTTTATATAATTGTTTTTATCTCTGTTGTTATCTTATTGCTCCATATTGTAATATTTTGTATATACTTGCAATACTGACAATGTATATATGTCATATCTATTTATTATTGTTTTTTACTTTGAGGCTCTACACTAATTAGCACAATGTGTATTTAAGCGTGGCTGCAACATCAGTCTGCAATATGTCTCTGAAGAAGTGAGGCTATTTCCTCACGAAACGCGTTAGACCGAAGCATCTCTTTGAACTGTGCTAGTAACCAGCATTAGAAGCACCCACTTGCTCAGGACCCTTGGTGAACCTGTGGACTTAGACTATTCACTGTGCACACCCCCCGGAGTGAGGTCCGTGTTGGGACACACACATCGATCTGCACGCCGTCCTCAACCGGCAGACAGACCACAGAGCACCAGAGCAACAGCTGCCAAGTCAATCCACATCCATCCTGGCTGATTCCGAGGGTCTGTGAATATTTGTGGACTTCATTGGACTGGTAACATACATTTGCACATGAATTGACCATCATTTTTGATTAATTCATATTTTATCTATATTTATTTTAATAAACTGGACTTTGCATTTCTATCCAGTTTCTCTCTTTCTACATTGTATCCACGCTACATTATTTATTTTAGCACACAGTTCCTCATACTGTAGTGCTTGTTTTGCAACTTTGTCTATACAAAGCATATTATTTAAGTGCAAGTATTAACTATTTGTTATCCTGTATCTTTTCAGGGACAGTATTTTACTGCACCTTGCACTGTTAGGAGCATTTATTTTTATTTTTTATTTTATTTTAATCTTTTATTTTTTCTTATTTGATTCATCCTCTGTTTTTATATATCACATATTATTAAGTTTTAAAATCTATCAGTTACATTTTAGAGTCCTACCCTGTATATATTTTTCTTAAAGGCATAGTACCCATTTTTGAGTCCCCCTTTTTTAGTCACATTTTTATTGATACATCCTTGAAGTATTTTATACAGATTTTATCCAGCATTTCATTTCCGGATTTTTGAGTCATATGATTAAGTTTTAGAATTTATCAGTTACATTTTAGAGTCCTACCCTTGATATATTTTTCTTAAAGGCATAGTACCCATTTTTGAGTCCCCTTTTTTTTAGTCCCATTTTTATTGTTATATCCTTGAAGTATTTTATACAGATTTTATCCAGCATTTCTTATCCAGATTTTTGAGTCATACTTATTAGCTCCTAGGTCTTTTGCATTTTTCAGTGTTTTTCCACTTTTTAGTGCTTTTTCTTTATTCTATATAGGTTTTAGTGGAACCCTATCTTCCTAGTTAGTAGCTATTTAGTTTTAGTCCTCCTCCCTCTTTGCTGTGTATCACATTAGGTTTACCAGATCTATCTATTTTTCATCTTCTTGTCTGCCCGCACCTCCCATGCCTCACCCTTCTGTCAGTCCCTACATTGGCTTCCTATAAAATATAGAGCTCAATTTAAAATTCTGGTTCTTGCTTTCAAATCTCTACATAATGCTGCTCCCACCTATCTATCCTCCCTTATACACAAGTATGTCCCGTCTAGGCCCTTACGATCTGCTGAAGACTTACGTCTATCTTCTGTCCGTACTCCCACCTCTGATGCTCGCCTTCAAGATTTCTCGAGGGCTGCACCGTTCCTGTGGAACTCGCTTCCCTCCTCCGTTAGATGCTCACCCAGTCTCCACTCCTTCAAAAAAATCGTTAAATACCCACTTCTTCATAAAAACATATCAATTAAACTGTTAATAGCTCCTGACTGATTCCTCTTCTGCATCTGTCACTAGTCTAATACTATCCTTACCTTTTTGTGTCATTTTACCCCACTCCCTCTAGCATGTAAGCTCATTGAGCAGGGCCCTCAACCCCTCTGTTCCTGTGTGTCCAACTTGTCTGGTTACAACTACATGTCTGTTCATCCACCCATTGTAAAGCGCTGCGGAATTTGATGGCGCTCTATAAATATCATAATAATAATAGTAGAGCAGCAGGAAATTTTAGCAGAATGCTTGGATGTATAGGGAGAGGTATGAGCAGTAGAAAGAGGGAAGTACTCATGCCATACAGAACACTGGTGAGACCTCACTTGGAGTATTGTATGCAGTACTGGAGACTGTATCTTCAGAAGGATATTGATATCTTAGAGAAGGTTCAGAGAAGGGCTACTAAACTGGTTCATGGATTGCAGGATAAAACTTACCAGGAAAGGTTAAAGAATCTTAACATGTATAGCTTGGAGGAAAGACGAGACAGGGGGGATATGATAGAAACATTTAAATACATAAAGGGAATCAACACAGTAAAGGAGGAGACTATATTTAAAAGAAGAAAACTACCACAACAAGAGGACATAGTCTTAAATTAGAGGGACAAAGGTTTAAAAATAATATCAGGAAGTATTACTTTACTGAGATGGTAGTGGATGCATGGAATAGCCTTCCAGCTGTAGTGGTAGAGGTTAACACAGTAAAGGAGTTTAAGCATGCGTGGGATAGGCATAAGGCTATCCTAAATATACGATAAGGCCAGGGACTAATGAAAGTATTTAGAAAAATTGGGCAGACTAGATGGGCCGAATGGTTCTTATCTGCCGTCACATTCTATGTTTCTAGGTATCTTTTTTTTTTTTCATTTGACACTTTTAACTTAACATGGTTACACCACCCTGGCTTTCAAGCAGGCAACAGGTCCTCTTACTTCCTGGTTTGGTTAGCTCAGTGAGCTAAACTCAAGAGGCAGCAATTGCCCTGAACACCTGCTTTGCAAAGACTTCCCACTGAGCTACATTAGTCTGTGATTGGACAGCCACAGAATGTCTGGGCGGGTTTACAAGGGGAGGGCTTGCAAAGGCAGCAGACAAGAGAAATGCATGTTTTTCAATCTGTTTTTAGATGTAACCACAATGATAAAATGTATAATAAATGCATGTATATTTTCATTGGGAATATATCTGCTAAAGAGTACTTTAAATTTATTTTGTATTGAGTGTATCCCTTTAAACTAAGCCTTTATTAGCGAGTGGAATCAGGCAAGTTTATGACTATTTTAATATGGTAATTCAGATTTTGCTTTAAGTAAATAAATTGTGTAAGAACATACTGGCTGGTTTGTGTAGCTGAATATTATGTTTCTTATTTCTGTCTGTGGAAACTGTACAACAAGCGAGACAGCTCATATAAATCTTTATTTTAGTTTTTAATTTTCTTCTTTGGTTATCACATGATCTTTCAATAGTACTAATGGTTTAATATTCATAGTTATAGCATGCACGATTATATTTTTGTTTGACTTCTATATTATAATGAAAACATAGTATAAAACGATGGTAATTTTTTTTAGACAATTTCCACATTTATATGCAGGTTGGTACTATTTGTAAAGAACTGCAATACACTGGAATTAATATACCAATTAAACATAACAGGGTACATTTATCAAGGTGCAAAAAACTGATGGAATTCTGTTGCACAGTGCTACATGAAGAGTAATCACTTTGGAAACCAAAAGAATGTCGGCAAGCATTTTTTAAAAACATCAATGATAACCTTTTGGCATGGTGTCATTTATTGAAAGTCAACATTTTATTATCATACATTACTTTTTATTTCAACATAACATTGGGTTGTGTAAAGTGAAATCAAGGATGTTTCATGGAAGTGGCAATTTCTAAATATTAAATGTCCATTTTAATTTTACATGTAATAATTAAAATCATTAGAATTGTTTCGATACTTATAACATGTTTGCATGCAAGGTAGGTATCTTAAATGCTACATATGTATGAGTTGGCAGTCTTTAGTGCACTTCAATAGGGAAAGCACTTATAGAATCTACTGTTCATGAATCTCATTTTCCTCATATTCTCTTGTGTTGAACTCATCAGAGTTAGAAGAGCTAAGCCAATATGCCATTTCATATCTGATTTGGCCCGGCTAGAAAACTGATGACACCCAAGGAAGCAATTCTTGGGTTTCATTAGATAACGGTTACATCTTAAAACTTCCTAGTCCAGTTTACAACGTACTAAATATTTTCTTCTCAGCAGATAAATGGATATTGAGTTATACTTACATTTTAACTTTTCAAGGACCAAATAATTGGATAGTTAGCAATAGAAAAAAAAATGACTAATATCCCCTGTTTGATAAATATTCCCAGCAGAGGTGGTCAGTATTAGTGGTACCCACTCACTATGGGCATGAAACCTAGAAACATAACAAAGAATAAAGAATTTCTCCTTAGAGATTCCCCTGGGGTACTAATAAGTAGATAGGCTGATATAAGGTGAGTGCAACATATAACACTTAACGAGGAAGTGAACACTTGATAGTGAAGGATATGTGTATCAATTATCCAACTGTTAAAACAGCAGGCTTTATTTGTATTGCCTAAAATGTATTACCCATAAATGATCATATCCATTTAATATTAAAATAGTGGTAATATTTTGGTCGTGCATGGCCACCCCACCCCACCCCACCCCATTAAGTAGTCAAACCATATTAGAATGGGTCTCTCAATTGTCAAATGTAAATGAGTACATCGGTTTGAAAGGGTAGATTCTCAAATAACATATGGTTATGGTCTAATTAGACCTAGAGATAGTAGTCTAAGTGCAAACCGTGGTACTCTAGGGTTAATAAGGGAGAGTATAACTAAGCTGTTGACTGGCTTAAAGCCACATCAGGGGATGTACCATTAGAATTCTGAAAATTGTGTCAAACTGAACCATGGGGCACTAATCGGGTACAAGGAACAAAAGCACAAAAACTACTTCATTGCTTCTTGCTAAGCTTCCTTTAGCCTTCAGGCATCTAAAGTTCAGAATGTGTTATTAAATCAGTTGGTTTTCTATAATATATTCTCACGTTATATGGCAACATAATACACTTCAAAATAACGATCCACGACTTTAGAAAGACTATCATAGGTATTGCATGCAAAAAATGAAGCATCAAATGTTTTCTCCTGGGCCAGCAGTGTTTCATACAGAGATTTAGCTTTTTCAGAAAAGTCATCTTTTTTAACCCAGCCATCAACGGTCCTGAAACTCCTGTTGCGGAACAAACGTGCAAAATTAACTAAGTGTTTAAATAGACAATGTTAGAATTTACTATGAATGAGCCTTATTTTCTATTAGTGTCACTGAAAAATTACTATTAATAATTGGAAAAAAATATTTTTGCCATGGCACCATGAATGTGAATCATTTTAGTGAACAGGCGACGCTACACTAACAACATAACTTGTGATAGAAGCTGTACAAACACTCCAAGGTTGTTCCCTTACAAGGTACAACCAATCAATACAATAGAATACAAGACAGGAAAGGGGAGGGTGCGCTAAAAAGTATGAAAACAATATGTATACTTTTTATCAATAGAATTGAAAACGGATATCCCCATGTCAAACTCAAATACATGTGGAAAATGAAAAAGATAAAAACATATCATAGTGCAACCGATAACCTAACAAAACAAGTGTAATTTAATATGTATATATAAAAACCAAACAAAAAAGGAAAACCTTTCAAGCAAAAACAAACTTGTAAAAATGTGTATATGTTTTATATATATATATATATATATACACACATACATACATACATACTTACACACACACACACATACATACATACATACATACATACTCTATCCACAATCTAAATACAGTCGGTAGAAAACGGCTCCAAGAGAGTTGCAGAACACCACATGAGTTAATGGAGGAGGCATAAAGTCAGGATGTAATAAAATATATTATAGACAGTCATAATAATAATAATAATTGAATTATAAGATGCTTGGAGATAGCTCCCAAGTGCACTGAGCACCATTGCAGCTGTCTATACCTGCTCCTACCCTCTTATGCTTGCTCAATTTGATTTTAGGCATTTTTTTTATCCATACCAGTAGTCCTCATTTTACGACTGAGCCTTTTTAACAACGGCTCAGACCTACATGGCACAGGGATTTGACGGATTCCCCACGTTAGAGAGCTGGACTTTGTTCTGGGCATTTTCCCCGAATATAGATTAGAGGGTTTCCCTGCTCTGGGGTGCTAGTCTATTTCCCGTGGAAATTTTACGGAACACAGACGAACGCATCCTCACTTACCAACCAATTAGTTTTACAACTAAGCCGTAAGAACGGAACCCGGTCGATAAGTGAGGAGTACCTGTATATACTTTTTTTCTTTTTAATAAATACATCTATATATTTACATCCTGACTTGGTGCCTCCTCCATTACCTCCTGTGGTGTCCTGCATCTCTCATGAGGACTTCATAATTGCACCTTACATGAAGCTTGACCAGCATAACCATTATTGTGCCTTATACATAGAGCAGAGGGTAGGCTTTAAAGTCTGTAAGTTACCTGCACACTTCATTGGAGCCGTGTTGTCTGCCTACTGTATTTAGATTGTGCATATATACACATAAATATACATATATATATATATATTGCATGAAATGTTCCTTTTTTGGTTTTTCTTTCTTTTTGTTTTATGTTTTTTTATTCACACTTTGTTTTTTTTTAGCTTACAGGTTGTACTATGATATGTTTTACTCTATTTCCTTTTCAACATGTTTTCATTTATATTTGAGTTTGATGTGGAGATATCAGTTTACCACTCTTTTGATAAGTATGCATATTGTTTTCATACCCTCTACCTGCTTGTATTCTATGGCACCATGAATGTTTATAAAGAAAATTCTTTATATTAAATTGAGACCCATGTTTGCTTAATACTATACAAACCTACTTGGGGTGCCTCATAAACTTTAATTAAAAAAAATATATATATCTATTTTTTTTATTATTATTATTTTTTTTAGAACTGAGAATGTTTTAATATTTTTAATTTGATTTGGCTATCATAACTTGAATTGAAGTTCACTTTGAATTCCAGGTAAATCTCACTTTACTTATCTTCTTCTCTGTTTCGTGAACTTTAATGGCACAGAAGAGGCTGCTGCAGGCTCTAGCCTTGAATTAACAGAACAAATGATAAAAACTTTTAAATGAAACACTGTGCAAAAAGAGAAGCTAACAAATGCAGGGGCTTTTTTTTTTTTTTTTTTAGAAATGCTTTGTGAGTCACAGCCAGGGGAGGTGTGGCTAGGGTTGCATAAACAAAGTGATTTAACTTATAAATGGTAGATAATAGATCAGTGAGAATGCAGATGCATGACCTGCACACCAAAGCCACTTTATTAACCCAAAGTTGTGTTGATTCTCAGAGTGTCCCTTTAAAAATCCTGGGCCGAATAAAATACCTACTATTGAGTGGTTACACAGGTAAAGGTAACTTGTAATGGTAACCTTGTATCAAGGTTGAGATTCGGTTCCATTAGAACCTTGATAGGATTAGTGAAACCAATGCTTTACACAAATGTAACCATAACCCTTTAGCGGTGCCATGTTTAAAATGACGTGAGTATTTACAGTATTAGTGGTTTGTATAATTTTTGATTATTAATTTTCTGTAACACCTCTCCTTTTGCTGGTTTTGTACCTTGATATGTACTTTTTGCATCTCAGAAGTCATATTAAGTAGATTTAAAAGGCCATGACAGGACAATTACTTACTTTACATACAATTTTGTTGCTGGAAAAGTTAGAAAGAAAACATTGGGGTCTGTTGGGTCAGGGATATCCAATTCCGGTGGCAGGAAGAAAGCTACTGAAGCATTGATGGGTGAATCACTGTTAAATGGAATAAATTCTGTCCAAGGCGCTGCCATCTCAAATATCATGCCTTTGAAATAAACATATATAGTAGCCATTACATTTCTGACTCGTGAAAGTGTAACTTTTTTAGTATTCAGCACTTACTCACCTCTCCCAGTCACCACACGCTGTCTTTTGCATGAGGAAACTTTAGTCGCAAATGAAGCACCACGTTGTGATCTCACACCATCCCTTTCTGTGGTGCATGCCCAGCTGAAGACAGGGATGTGAGACAGTAAATAATCTACTGTAATGATCTGGGCTGGCTGACAGAGTGATCACACTCATATCAGTAACAGCACTGTACATATAAACACGTAATTTGTATCGACCACCCAGGTTACAGTGAATTAAAAAAAAAAAAAGGATTTACCTTTTTAGTTAAAGGATTCCTCCCAATCCTTATACAAAATTGGAAAACAATAAAAAACCTAAAAGTATACAATAGAGAAAGCACTCATAGGGTAGTAATACACAAATAAGTAGCCCCTAGAGCTAAAGATTGCTCTCACAGCATCACTGGGAATACAGGCTCATCAAAACAACTGTTGATTCCACCAGATCCAGTATGTAATTCAGGCATTCACGTGGAGAGAAAAGGTGAAGAAACCATAGTGCATTAGGTATTAAAACAGAAAATATGCTTTAATGGTCACACTTACAAGATAGAAAGCAAAAAATGCCCATCAATGATTGCACATGGTCCCCAGTCCAGGTTACAGCTCTGCAGATGTGTGGAGGAGTAACAGGAACAAGAATAAATAAAAACAAATAAATAAAATAAAACAAGTAATAATAATAATAAAATAACAAACTGAACTCGACGTGTTTTGTCTAGATAAACTAGACTTCATAAGGAGTGTTAAGAAAGTGCTTGTATGTGCATAAATAAAGTGCTATATTCTGTGTATATCGGCATGCCTCTTTTAAATGTCCCTCCTCCTCCGGCCGGCCAATCATTTCCAAGGTTTTCATCTGTTCGTGATCCTCCTGATGGTTATATGCCATATATGGAAATCTGGTTATTTCTTCATTGAAACGCAATTGCGTTCCACTCACCCGGAAGTTCAGTATATCTCTCCGGCATAGTCCGTGACATCATCACGTCTGGAACGCATGATTCGTATTCCCAGTGATGCTGTGAGTGCAATCTTTAGCTCTAGGGCTGTGTGAGGACCTCCAGCGTCGCTCAATTCCCCATAGGAAAGCATTGAAAAGCATTTTCAATGCTTTCCTATGGAGAGCTCTAATGCGCATGCATGCGCATTATGTCTCCTCAGCCAGCGGGGAAGACGTGATGAAGGGGAGGAGCAGCGGCGACCCGAAACCACCGCCAAGGGACATTGGCGGGGGGTCTCAGCTAAGTCACTGAAGGGGTTTTCACCCATTCAGCAACCGGGGATGGGTGGTGGGAGGGAGAGGGGACCTGCAGTGCCAGGAAAACTGATTGTTTTCCTGCTGGAGAGTCCCTTTAGGGATTTGGGATAGTGCGCAAGTAACTTTTTTCTTTGTTTTGTTTTTGATTGCATTTTTTTGGGTTCAAACCACTCAGTACTGTCCGTGGCTGAGCTGTGTGCATACCTTTGATTTTTTTTTTTATGGTGTGAGGGGGTGTGGATAGAGAGGCAGACTTACGTTGCAGCATTCTACTAAACATTTATTTATTTTATGCAAAAGCTAAAAAGATTTGAGCATGCAAAAAAATACAGGATATCAATGATGCCAATGCAAGTAGTAGTGGTGCCTGGAGTGTCCCTTTAATATAAACTGTCATTGAGAGGCCCAGGGCATAATTTTGCATGGGGACCCAAATGGTCATCAGCTCATCACTGGCAGACTGTCTTTAACTTATGAGAAGCTGAGGCAATTAACCAGCTTGATACGTCCTACATCAGGGCTTGACAAATGTGCTTGGAATCTAAAAGTCAGCTAGAAAAGTTATGAGCTAGACAAATCAACTTCAAAAATATAATTCTTAAAGGGACACTATAGTCACCAGAACCACTACAGATTCCTGTAGCTGTTCTGAAGTCTATATCCTGTCCCTGAACGTTTTTCAATGTAAACACTGGATTTTCAGACAAAAGGTAGTGTTTACATTGCTGCCTGGTAACACTTCTAGCAACAGTCACTCAGACGGCCTCTAGAGGTGCTTCACACTGTGCAGCACCTATGTTAATGCTCCCTATAGGGATGTATTGATTGAATGCATCTCTATGAGAAGTTAAGTTGGCGCAGTGACATTTTGCCGTGCATTCGCAATAGTCTTTCAATGCTTTCGTATGGAGAAACATTGGCTTGGGTGAGATCTTCAAGACTGATGATCTCAGCCATGGAGGTGGGGCCAGCCGCGGCGTCACCAGCACAGCATGGGAAAAAAGTGACTAAAACCACCTTTCCCATGTGATTGGAGGGAACAAACACTTACAGACACACACACACACTCACAGACAGACACACTCACAGACAGACATACTCACAAATTATTACTTTTTTAATTTAAATCCACCTAGGCTGCCTACCTTTTGGAGAGCTGGAGTAGATAGACTTTCCTTGGGCTCCATTGGGGCTGCTGTCATCTCCCTGCTCAGCTCCCTCTCGCACACTGTTTAGTGAGCTGGGGCCCTGAGTGACATCCTAACCTGGCTCCCGGCATCACAACAAGGCGCACAAGGGAGCAGAGCAGGGAGATTACAGCTCCCTAGCCGTCGCACTAAGACAGACACCCACCTCCCTCTCTCGCTGCCGCACTAAGTCAGCCACATCCTCCATCCCTCAGTCAGCTGCCTCCCTCCATGAGCTATGCTTTAGCCAGCCGGCCGCCCCCTCCATCCCTCAGTCAGCTGCTTGTCTCCCTCCTTTACCTTTTAATGAGCCGGCCGCCCCCTCCCTCAGTCAGCCGCCTGCCTCTGCCCTCCGTGAGCCGACTGCCCGCCTCTGCTCTTAGGCAGCCGGTCAGCCGGTCAGCCGGGCTGAACAGGCTCACAAATCCTAGACAGGATGAAGCCCTTAATATATTTAAAAGGGTATATATTTTTATATATGTAGCGGAGCTTCCTGTACCCTGGTTGGGTACCTCCGCCAACAGATGCTCCTAGTGCTCCCCGAGGACTCCAAGCACTCCACCAGACAACATCAGCACTGCAGACCCCACGATCCGCCACAGCTTGGTTGGGGTCTTGCCGTGTCCTACCCATCCTGGACCTACGACAAGGCTCCAGGTTCCAGTGGATAAACATCTCTTCCTCCAGAGAGTCAAGCAGGAATAGCTCTTACAAGAGCTCAGGAAATCGAAGAGAGTATAGTGATTATAGCAAACCCTTGTAGTGATATAGCAGTTTCCCCCAATAAGAGACAAGACTCTAGATTGAGGGTGAAGTAAGCCTGTTTTATGCAAAGCAAGCACTTATAATTTATACATACATTTATACCCCCAACAGCCTAATTTACATACAATAGGTTACATAGAGCACTATATTGCAAGGAAGGGTGGGGTCAGACAATAGCAAGGGCTGATGGGAGATTGAGGAGGGACAAAGCAGCTAGTTTAAACTGGTCTGGCAGTGTCCCTGGGACAACGCCATGCTGGGGAAACAATAGGACAGGAAAAAGAGGGAAGGGAAGAGGCACAGACAAGCAGAAACTGTACAAACTCAATTATCTCCAGGTACAGAAAACACACAATTTACAAACACTAAAAAAGTACCTCCAAGATCCATGGAAACCCCACAAGAGTCACATCCTCGGATAGCCCTGATCTGGGTGACCAACATATCCAAAAATCACCCAGATCAGTTCAGTGGTTTGGTTTTTCCATGGATGTCACTTTTTAACATGTCTTTTTGCAGGGCCCATAGTCTTTGGGCAAGAGTCTAGCCAGCAGGCCCCTCCACGAACACGTGGCAGAGGCATTTCTGCCACAATATATATTTAATAAGACAGGACTCAATAAATCCCAGTTTGTTGAGTCCTGTCTTAAATTATGACCTTTTTAAAAATATAAAAGGCTTCATTTATCTAGACTCTATGTCTCCTTGTCACCACACTTGTCAGTAGTAATACACATAGGCAAAGGCAAAGTGGGCCAACAACAGAGATACGGGAGATTTAAAAGGTGCACAGGGGGCGTTGACCAGGAGATGGACAAGTATAATGGAAAATGTGGACAGAGAGAGGAAATAAAAAAAATAGGTCATATAATAGAAAGGAAAACCACAGAGTGGGCAAGTAAACACTATACTGTATTGTAGAAATGATCATTTAAGTTAATTAGGCCACAAAGTAAACAAAGAAAACATTTTAGATCCAAGAAAACACATATATGGTAAAGATGAACCACAAATGAAATAGAAAAAGAGACCACAATAAACTAATACGGAAAGGGAAAAGCACAAATTGTAAAGGATGCTGAATGCAAAGAAAAAAATGACATAGAGGGAGGACCACAAGATGAAAGGATTAAAAAGGATACCAATTATAAAGTAAGCCCATTAAGGGAAAAGAGATAGCCATAAAAAGGCACTCTGTACCATAATCACACAGAGAACAGAGGCAGCAAGGTAAAAGCTGGAAATAGGTAAACAAACAGAACAACAAATAATTAAGAATAGGCAAGCAGTTAGGAATTGTACATTAACAGAAAGGACAGAAAATAGTAGAAAGAGAACAGGGGACCACAAGAAGGTGCTTTGGCTGTGTTACCTGATCAGGTTGTTGGGTATTTCTGTTACAAGTTATTAGACTATGCAGCATTTAAGTTTAAGACATAATTGTATTTATGCATATGTGCATTCACTCTTGTACCATTTTCTGGTGCCCATCACATCTTGTGTTAGTCCATTGACTTACAAGATGCAAGTATGCATGGATGGTGTAGTTTCCATCACATCTATTATAAACCCAGAACGTGTCAATCTCCTATTGTCCAGATTTAGGAAATATCCTGCATTTGACTAATTGCTTGTCTGCTGTACCAGGTTATTCTTTCCCATCCCCAGTTAAATGTTTGGTCCTTTGAGTCAGATACATTGGTATTGACTTATCAAAGTGTTGTGTTTTAAAAAGTGGTGCACAAGCGCTCGAACTGAGCGGCCACATGTAACAACAGCTCCCGGCAAAAGAACTGAAAAGGGCACCAAATAAGCAGTCTACAGAGCAAACACACAAATAATTACCGACCAACCAAAGGGATAATGTCCCAGCAACAGAAAAGTAAAGTGGCCAAAGCAGACCGAGCTTCCTTCTTCTTGGTAAAGGCGGCGGCCCTGAAACCGCGTGAAGGCCTCAATCCTGAAAAAGATGGCGAAGAGGTTCATTCAAGAGAGAGCTCACTATCACCTCCTGCCTCTCCGGGCACAGCCGTGGATACACAGCCGCTGACTATGGGCACAATGAGAGAGATAATGGCGGAATTTTTTGATTCTTTACAGAACACCATCAAATTGCAAATACAAACACTTACCTCCAAACTCTGGAAAGAAGAAGTATGCGGTGGCCCATAACAGTCTGGCGGACAAGTTCCAGGAGATGGAAGACATACTGGCCGTACACAGTATTTTCCTAACACTTAAGCTAGCCAATATGGAAGACAGGTCCAGGAGAAATAACTTGCGGTTCAGAGAACTACACATGGACCTACTCATGGACCTGCTCATGGACCTGTTTCAAAACCTCACACCAGAAATCCACCCGGACCAGCAAATAATAGGTCGAGTGCATCGACTGAGAAGGCCCAAGCACTTACCTACAACGGCGGCAAGAGATGTCATAGTGCGGATCCATTTTTTCCATGCCAAAGAACGCATAGTTCATGCAAGCAGAAATATGACCATGCCGTAAAACTACAGTAACATCAAAGTCTTTGCAGACCTATTGGTGGAGACGCTGCAGTTTTGGAAATCGCTGTCACCCCTGATTTCCACTCTGCGCGATAACCACCTGAACTACAGATAGGGATACCCGGCCAAGCTCCTGATTTTCCACCAAGACGCACTACATGCTTTCACGGGCTTGGCTCAAGGCATCCAAAAGTTGAAGGACTGGGGGATCCCTATACCTGATACCTTGACTGACATGCCAGCAAAGGTCCCCAAGATATCTCCAGAATGGACCGCTCACTGATCCGAATAATAGACGTCCATAGGGAGCATGTAACTATAGCGGTTTTTCACCCTCAGTCATGTACTGTTTTCATACTTTGGTATAAGTCAGTTTAGGCTACTCACTGTTCAAAATTTACTATGTTTGAGTTTCCAGATACCCCCAAGATACCCAGAAAAATCAAGAACCCCCTTACTAAGGTTTTCCCGTTGGTAGCTGACCCGGTGAAACAGCGGTATGGCTAGATACTGGCTCTGCCCAAGTAGAGGTCCGTGACCAATTTACAAGGCTGATAGGGACAGCAGTAATGTATATAGGTTACCGCGAGTTAATTATTAGGTTCCATAAAATAGACAAAAAAAGAGTTATTAGGCTCCTTCATGTGCAACTAGTTGCGAGGGGCGTAACAAGGTGTCAATGACATACGCACAACCCATCTGCTCTGGTCAGGTTACACACCATCGCAAATTATTGTTTTATGGAATTTATGGTATTGCATGTGCTTTAATCAGTTCATCTGTGAGAACGCCTCTATGTTAGAGAGTCTCACTGCCACGGCCCCCGCGGGTTGCGCCAGCCCCACAGACGGCGCATTTAGGCTCAAGTTCTCCAAGCCGAACAGGGTTCTCCACCCTTCTGTTTGTGTACCCTCCCCCTTAACCCACCTAGTTTATCCCTCCCTAACCCACTTAATCTCCCATGACTTCTCTTCATTACGCTTGCTAAAATCTCTTACAGATGCTACAAGGTCCACGACCCCATACACTCCAACAGTTACTCATTACACATCAGCACAGTTAACAAGACACCAGAGCTTTCAGAGATTGTAGGGTAAAGGTTTAGTAACAGCCCATACAGAAAATGTAGCAGATGTACTTGACGACTGTATACATGATATGTCGAACGTTGCAATACCGTTGAGCCACACCACTTAATTAAGCTGTAATAATATGAAAATAGTGACATACAATGTCAAGGGGCTTAACTCCCCTGGCAAATGCAGGGTACTCCTACAAGACCTTAAGAAACAAGTGGTTGACCTATCATGTATCCAGGAGGCGCACTCTAAGCATACTAGGACATCAGCGCTTTTCACAAAAATATTTCCAATCCAATACTTTGCCCTGTCCAACACCAAGACTAAATCGGTCTCCATCTTTATCTATAGAGATAAAGCATTCCAGTTACAAATAAAATTTATTGACCCGCAGGGATGATTTATAATTCTCCTAGGTCTCTTTAACGATATTTAGTACCTATTTTCCTAACACTAATGTTGGGTCTTATCTTTGTAGTCTCCTGAAGAAAATTGACGACTATAAACAAGGGGGGCTCATCCTGTTTGGGGACTTTAACTTTAATTCCTCACCCACCCTAGACACCACAGCTCCACTATAGGGTAAAGGAAAAAATAGGATACTGACCACTTGTAAATCCCTGACCAAACTACCAGCCCGGCACAATCTATAAGACAGTTGGAGGGTGCTACACCCGACGGATCGGGATTACTCCTTCTTTTCCAAGGTCCACAATACATATACTCGCATAGACACCTTCTATCTGGACCAAATCACATTTGCACAATTATCCCGATGTGCAATGGGTGACATCACTTGGTCTGATCACAGCCGGGTGTTTCTTGAACTCCATGTCACCTTCCAATTCAAAGGGAAAGTGAATTGGAGGCTAAATGAATCACTGTTACAAGACAAGTCGTTCATAGACCAAATAAGATAAGACCTCTCAGAGTATTTTTCTAGAAATTCCACAGAGGATATCGCAGAGACTACAGTGTGGTCAGCTCACAAGGAGCTCTACATACCTTAAACGACCACGCCAATCCACTCTTCTAGACTGCCACACAAAAAATAGCAACACTCAATGCCCGCAACAAACTATCACCTTCCCCAAAACTGGCTTCCCAACTCCAATCATTGTACCAGCAACTCACTGAGTTGAATGCATCCAGAACCGTATATTTTTTAACTAGGATGAAGGCAACATCCTATCACCATAGTGGGAAAGCATCTAGATACCTGGCGAATAGATTGAGAGCGATATTAGTTGCTTCTAAAATAGCATTCCTTAAGGGTACAGACGGTAGTAAAAAGATTAATCCACAGGATATCTCACAAGAATTTGCAATGTATTATTCAAAACCATACAACCTCGGGTCTGAGGACGGTATCCGTCCTCCGGCAGACAGACTCATTCAGAAATACCTGGGTAAACTGCATCTTCCCCAATTAGACCCGACCAAAATTGAGCCCCTGCTTCGACCCATCATGTTGACTAAGGTACTGAGCACAATTAAAAACTACCCCACAGGTAAATCCCCCGGCTATTATCCAACGCCTACTGTAAAAAATTTGCAGACATATTAGCCCCTTATTTAGTGCAAGTTTATCAGTCAGCCACCAGCACAGGGACACTCCCACCAGAAATGTTGCTGGCCATGATAGTTACCTTGCCCAAGCCAGATAAGACCACAGACTAATGTAAGAATTTTCGTCCTATATCCGTACTCAATACAGATGCGAAAATCTACGCGAAGATTATCACTAACAGGCTGGGTCCTGTCCTCCCATCACTCATACAGTAAATGATGATCAAACAGGCTTTGTGGTGGGGAGACAAGGCCTAGACAACACTTGGAAATTATCCTCAGTGTTGGAAACTCTCCGGGGGTCAGGCCAGGGCAGTCTACTATTAGCCCTAGATGCTGAGAAAGCATTTGATCTCCTGGGCTGGGCCTTCCTCCGCCAGGTGTTGAGGATTTATGGATTGCCTCAGACCTTTATACAACAAATATTTGCACTCTACTGATCCCCTACGGCACAAGTGATGCAGGTGGGCTTTAAGTCTTCCACCTTCTCAATTACAAATGGTACGAGGCAGGGGTGCCCTTTGTCCCCCCTGTTCTACGTTCTGGCATTGGTGCGATTAGGAACCACCAAAATATACATGACATTACATTTAAAAGCAGAGAAATTAAACTCTGTGCATTCGCAGATGACATACTATTATATATTGCAAACACCAAAGTATCCCTACAGCATATATTACAACTGATAAAGGACTATGGAGAGATGTCCTATTAATCTCTTAATACCAGGAAAACACAGGCCCTAGAAATCAGATTAACACCGCAAGAACTATGGAACCTACATAGGGACTATCCGTTTAAATAAAGAAAACAAAGCAGAAAAGACCCCGAAAAGGCTCCACAAATAGAGACATACGTAGGATTAAGTATTGTCCTGTGTTCTGGTTTAAAAAGAACCAAGGAATGAAATACAATAGTAGAGGAGCAAACAGATGAATGAATAACAAGCTAAAAAATAAAACCAGAATGGAATTATCTGTCTAATAATGTTGTACTTTATGGACCAGTTTATCTATATAATGGTGGTAATTATGTTGTACAAGAGGCCCAAATAGATTATTATTGTTATGGAAACATATTCTTAGAACATTATGAAAAGGACAGGTTTTATGACAGACCTTTATTATTAAATCCACGCGTATACCGGGCCAAGATCATGAAACTGTCTGTAATAGCATCTGGATCCATTGATGGGTCTGTGCTGGTTAGTGCCCATCGTGTTGCATCATAAGCTCGAAGCTCAAAGTCCTAAAGAGGCAAACAGAAAGCTTAGTATGATTCTGTATTTTTGTCACTCTCATCAAGTGAAACCAAAAGGCATATTTCAAGGCAAATTTGAAATTTAAAGTAACCCTGGAAACAATTAGATACCAGATCCAGGTACTGGAATGTAGGAAAATAAAGCTTATTATCAGTTTTTGGTACCAATTTTTTCTTATAAAAGAGCTGCTCGACTGCTTTCAGTTCATCATGCTGTACTATGTTTTTATTTTGATTATATTGTTTTCATATGAGCATAAGTGTTACTTTATTGTAGCCTAGGGGGCATCAAGAGATTTGAATCAGATATCACAAAAGTGGACACCAAGTCATGCCCACCTGTCCACGCCGGTGCTCACATCCTTAGGATCCAGGATCTCAATTCCATAAGAGGAAAAAGTAAGTAAGCAGTAAGATTGGAAGCCTCCAATGGCAATATATTTATAAATATTTATCAATAAAGTACAGAGTTCTACAAACATGGTTTATTTAAAATCGGCATAATGTAGCGGACAGCATTCATCTGAACCCACTTCGACCAGGAGACTCGAAGCATAAGGAGGGGAATCTGTTGCAACTTAAGAACTGTAGGAGGGCTTCTTCTTGCGTGACCACACCAATCGTGCCTTGTCACATGGTCTAGCCTAACCGGCACCATGACAATCTCAGTAACTACTACTTTACAAACCTGTCTGTTGCTCTCTCCTAAAGGGCCACACTCCACTCATGTCCTTTTTTGCTACTTTACCACCTTGTTGTTTGGTTGCTATCCCTTTCGATGCACTTCCTATTGTGTTTTTATACCCCACCTCCTCTAGACTGTAAGCTCGTTTGAGCAGGGTTCTCATCAACATATTGTTCCTGTAACATTTTGCCTCATGTTACACAGCAGCTGGCTGTTACTGATTCCTCATTTTATAAAAGCCATTAACCTATCACCTCCTCCTAGATTTGGAGGTGATTCTCAAGAATGTAATGATTATTTTTTAACCAGATAGAATATAATTTTGAGGCTTCACCTCGATCCTTTCCATCTGACCGAGCTAAAATCAGTTATTTAATGAATCAGCTAACAGGAAAAGCTCTTGTCTGGGCCAATCTCTTATGGGAAAGCAAACGTTCCATGGCATATGATTTTAATGAATTTCTAACAGTATATAAAAGATCATTTTAACTTTTTAGCAGAGAGAAAAATGCTGCCAAGGCCTTGATGCGTATAAAACAGGGTAATCATTCAGTGACGGGTTATGCCATAGAATTTTGAACTTTGGCTGCAGAGGTTGACTGGACAAATAATGCTCTTTGATTTCGGCATTTGCTGAAGCGCTTTCTGATACCTTGTTGGATGAGACAGCAGCTAGGGAATTGCCAGAGATGTTAGAGGATTAGACAACAGGCTTAGGGAGTAAGAAAAGACCCAGAATAAATCCAAGACCTATTCCACTATCTTCACGCTTCACCCCTTCTCTTACACAGCCAGAGCCTTAACCTATGCAGTTAGAAGCAACCACGTTATTCCAGGAGAAGTGAGGGATTATGTTTATATTGTGGCAAGAAGGGTAAACTTACGCAACTAAGAACCATTTTTGTATTCCATTTGAAAAGGCCTGTTTTCTGAAAAGTGTTTTTGTATGTTACTTTGTATTTTATCTAATAAAGGATTTTGGTTATCACAATTGCATATTGTGCCATTATATTTAATACTTTATTTGATCATTCATACCTCCTGGCATTTTTATCATCTTTACTCTCAATAATATCCCAAGTGGGGATCATACCACCAAAGCTATCATCACAGAGCAGTGAGTCTGCTCTACTCTTGTGAGTATAATTCTGATTAATTTAACACAACTGTTATTATCTTTTTTAGAGAACTATTTGTTGCTATTTTATTCTCTCTTTTTGAGGACCTGGATACCTACCTGCTGTGAATGCCCCTCATTATATCCTGTTAAGACACCTCCCGTGTCTTTAAGCCAAACCGCCGTTTAGTAAACCTTCCCCGGCTGCAGTACAGTCTCTGTTCGATTACTCTGTAACCCACGAACCAAATGCAGGGGAAGCGGCAATCTCCCGATCGAAATCCACGAACGGCTCCAAACTCCCGAACGGCAATATACGAACTGCTAGGAACCGTCGAACAATAATATCCCCAAAGCGGCTTTCGTTCCATCCAGCAGTCTCTAAACGTGAAGAAGAAATCCCCCCAATAACGAGACAGAAGCTCCGCATTGAGGGTCAAATAAGATCTGGGTTTACTGTGGGCTACCTGCCCGTATTTATGCAGGTCTCCCACCTGGTGGACACTCCCCTAGGGGACCAAATGGAAGACTTAAAGTACAGACAGATAGCAGGACATTTCTGACACACAGTCACATATTTTACCCACAGTACATTCTGATTCCCTCCCCTCTGTCCTGGAGTTAATTACCAAGTAACTCAATTAACTCCAGGACAAGGACAGTCGCCATCTTAAACATGAAATAATAAAAGACATAAAAATGCATAACTACATGAAAACTGAACATTTCCCATTCGTATTACATGTCCCCAGATAGCCTGGATCTGAGTGCATATTATTGGCGAATAGCGCTCAGATCCCACACACATAGTTCAATCGCCATGGAGTCAAAGTTCTTACAGTCCTTCGGTACACGAATGACTCCATGGGTGGGCTATCTGGGTTAAGTCTTTTGTGTGTTCTCAATCTCCCGAACGGCCGATGTTCGCATGCTTTCGTGGAGGCAGCCAGGCGTTCCCTTGTTTCAGCGGTGTTCGACAGAAAAAGTGTCCGTTTTCCGTTCCATAGAAATAGAGCCAAACACCGCTGAGCGTTCGCATGATTTAAAATGGCCGCTGCCTCGTGGTCGACATACGAACGACGACCACCCTGAGTTCGGTTTAATTGAGAAGTGTCTGCGGTTAACCACAACGTTATAATGGTGATCACTTCGTTAACCTGCAGCACACTCCTCACTTGGGTGGCCGTTCGTTCGGCGGTTTTGTTCGGGAAAAAGAGTCATTCGAATGGCTGGGCTATAGAAACCAGCCATTCATACGAACGGGGACAAACAGACGAACGGGCAAAAATCCAGCAGACAGATGGTTCTGTCACACGGCTCCCTCCTTGTGGGACACTCCGGCAGACCCGGCTTGACCCTGTGGCGGGTCAACTTGGGGATGACCGGACTACGAGGTGATGGAAACGTCTGTTTGTCGTGACAACCCATCTGCGTTTCCGTTTAGCTTACCGGGTCTGTAGCTGATGGTAAAATTGTAGGGCTGTAGTGCCAAGCTCCATCTCAGCAGTCTCCCATTGTCTCCTGAGACCCGGTTAAGCCAAACGAGTGGGTTGTGATCAGTCACAAGGGAAAACTCTTGCCCATACAAATAGGGGCTTAACTTTTTCAATGCCCAGACCAAGGCCAAGCATTCCTTCTCCACTGCCGCATAACTCACTTCTCTGGGTAACAACTTTCTGCTGAGATATGCGACAGGGTGCTCTCCTCCATCTTCCCCGACTTGGCTCAGCACAGCCCCCAGTCCATACATGGAAGCATCTGTATGGACGAGAAAGCGTTTGTTAGGGACTGGGGCAGCCAAGACAGGGGCATTCACAAGAGCCTGCTTCAGTGCCTGGAACGCAGCTTCACAAGCCGGAGACCACAGGACCTGCTTAGGCAAGTTCTTCTTCGTCAGGTCTGTCAGGGGCTTAGCGATAGCGCTGTAGTCAGGGACAAAACGTCTGTAGTACCCTGCCGTCCCCAAGAAGGCCAATACCTGGGTCTTAGTAGTAGGTGTGGGCCAGTTAGCCACTGCTTCTACCTTGGCTGGCTCTGGTCTCTGGCTCCCACACCCCACTCTGTGACCCAGGTACTGCACTTCAGCCATACCTAGATGGCACTTTTCTGGCTTCAACGTCAGGCCAGCGGCCCTAATCTTATCCAGCACTACCCCTACATGTACCAGGTGTTCCTCCCAGGACCCACTGTAGATCGCAATGTCGTCCAAGTATGCACAGGCAAATTCTTGGAAGCCATCCAGGAGTCTATCCACCATCCGTTGGAAAGTAGCCGGTGCATTTTTCATCCCAAAAGGCATGACCTTAAATTGGTACAGGCCAAATGGGGTGACAAATGCCGACTTGGGGATAGCATCCTCGGCCAGGGGGATCTGCCAGTAGCCCTTACACAGGTCTATGGTGGTCAGATATCGCCCCCTGGCAATACGATCTAGTAATTCGTCTACCCGGGGCATTGGGTAGGCGTCAGTGGTGGTCCGCTCGTTGAGTCGCCTGTAGTCCACACAGAACCGGGTGGTCCCATCTTTCTTTGGCACCAGGACTACAGGCGAGGCCCAAGGGCTGTCGGAGTGCTCGATAACCCCAAGTTGGGTCATCTCCTGTATCTCCTTCCGCATTCCTTCACGGACTGCTTCAGGGATACGGTAGGGGGGCTGTCGTAACGGGGTCTGTCCAGGGGTCTCTACCTTATGCACAGCTAGGGTGGTATAACCTGGTTCCTGGGAGAACGTCGCCTGCTTCTCCCATAACAACTGCTGCGCCTGTACCCTTTCTGTGGGGTTCAACCGGTCCCCTAGCTGTACCAAGGTAGTAAGGTCAGTCTGGGAATCCCTTTCTAATAGATCTGGAAGGGGTAAATTCTCAGAATCATCTGCAGCTGGGGCACACACTGCTGCAATGTTCTCAGGTCTCTCCTGGTACTCTTTCAGCATGTTCACATGAAAGGACCGCTGGATCCTCTCATCTGCACAGCTGGCTATCAAGTAAGTAGTGTCGCAGATCTGCGCCACTACCTTGTACGGGCCCTGCCAAGATGCTTGCATCTTGTTGGCCTTCACAGGTTTAAGCACCAATACCTTTTGCCCAACCTGGAAGACCCGCTGTCGGGCACCCTGATCGTACCATCTCTTCTGTCTCCCCTGGGCCGCCTGGAGATTCTCCCTTACCATCAGGGACAGTTTCTCCATGCGGTCCCGGAGTTCCAGAACATATGGCACTATGGGGGTCCCTTCCTGCTCCGTCTCCCCCTCCCAGTGGCCTCTAATGAGATCTAGGGGTCCGCGGACCCTTCTCCCATACAGCAGCTCAAAGGGGGAGAACCCAGTAGATTCCTGGGGCACCTCTCTATAAGAAAATAATAGATGAGGCAGGAATCTCTCCCAGTCTCTGCAAGTGTCTGTAAAGGTCCTCAGCATCTGTTTGAGGGTACCGTTAAAGCGCTCGCAGAGACCGTTAGTCTGTGGGTGGTAGGGTGAGCTAAGTAACGGCTTAATGCCACACACCTTCCACAGCTGCTGGGTGAGCACAGCGGTGAATTGGGTTCCCTGGTCGGAGAGGATCTCCTTAGGGAACCCGACCCTAGTAAAAATTCTAACCAGGGCATCAGCAACCGTCTCTGCCTCTATGTTAGACAGCGCTACTGCCTCTGGATAGCGGGTGGCATAGTCCACCACGGTAAGAACATACTTCTTACCGGATGGACTAGCCCTGGCCAGTGGACCCACAATGTCAACGGCTATGCGGGCAAAGGGCTCCCCTATAATAGGCATCGATAATAGCCTAGCCTTAGGGTGGTCCCCCCGCTTTCCTACCCGTTGACATGTGTCACACGTGCTGCAGTACATCCGCACAGCCTGGTTAAAGTTTGGCCAAAAGAAGTTCTGTGAAATCCTATAGGCTGTGCGGCGGGACCCTAGATGTCCAGCTAAAGGAACATCATGCCCTATCCGCAGAATCTCCTGCCGGTACTTTGCAGGTACCACTAACTGGCGATTCGGCGGAGAGGCAACACTCTTCTGGGAAGGTTTAGGGATCCTATATAACCTGTCCCCCACCCACTCATACCGTTCCCCATCTATTCCTTCCTCCCCAGCCTCTGCCCTGTCCTTGTATCTTTGGAGGGTCGGATCCGCCCGGGTTTCCCTCCCAAACTCCTCTGGGGAATCCCAGCTTAAGGGGACCTGATCTGGGGTATCAGTCGGGGAAGGAGATCTTACCTGGGTCTCGTCAGCAAGTGGGCTGGTTCCGGCAGCACGGGTCTGGGCACGGGTGGTCACTGGGTTCACGTCTGCAGGGCCCATCGGAGCATAGGCTGAAACCAAAGGGGCCAAATCGTTTCCCAAAAGAACATCTGCGGGCAAGTCCTTCATCACCCCCACATCCACATGCCTAGCGCCCACTCCCCAATCCAAATGTACTCGGGCAACAGGTAAGCGAAACACGGCACCCCCTGCTACCCTTACTGCCACAGTGTCTCCAGTGTGTTGATGCTCTGAGACCAAGTTCTTTTGGAGCAGTGTCATCGTGGCTCCTGTGTCTCTCAGCCCATTCACCACTCTGCCATTTAGCTTCACAGTTTGCCGATGTTGCTGGCGATTATCCTGGTGAGCCGCTTGCACTGGGTCTGCCTCGTGCAGAATGCCCCAAAATTCCTCCTGCTCTAGGCAGTGAGCAGCAGGCTGAGGTGGGCGCTGGTTTCCATTAACTGGTCTCCTCCAGGACTGAGCCTGGTTGGCACTGTTCAGGGGGCACTCAGGACGCTTGTGCCCCAACTGCTTGCATCCATAGCACCGGATGGGTTGGGAGTACTCCCGGGCATTAAATCGGGCTGGTTGCATATAATTGTTAGCTGGTGGTGCGCTGGGGTACGGTGTACTGGGGGTTGGTAGACTGCAGGAGCGGGTGTTACTGCTGGTCGATACTCCAGTCTGGCAGGGGCTTTAGCAGCTGTACCATCCAACTTGCGGGCATCCGTGTATTCGTCTGCCAGACGGGCAGCCTCGGGTAGGGTAGAGGGTTTTCTGTCTCTGACCCATTCCCGGACCCCAGCAGGTAGTCTATCAAAGCAGTGCTCCAGCAGGAACACTTGTAACACCTCCTCCCCAGTTACCGCTTGGCATCCAGCCATCCAGTGGGCTGCGGTACGATGGACTCTGCAGGCCCATTCCACATAAGAGTCCCCAACCAGCTTGTTGGTTTCTCTAAACCTCCGCCTGTACGCCTCTGGGGTCACTGCATACCTGGCTAGGAGCGCCTCTTTCACAGCCCGATAGCTGGTGATCTCCTCCTCTGGGATGGCCCGAAAAGCTTCACTAGCCCGGCCAGATAATTTCCCAGAGAGGATGGTGACCCATTCATCTGCAGGTACCTGATGTAGCGCACACTGCCTCTCAAAGTCTGCCAAAAATCCATCAATCTCTCCCTCTGTTTCCACAAAATTTTTAAACGCAGCAAAAGGTACCTTTTTTCTAGCAACCACATTATTGTCATACGGTACCTCTGCTGCTGCAGCTCCTCTTTCCCGGGCTGCCTGTTGTGTTGCAACTGCTGCCTGCACACGAACCACGATGTCAGCTGAGGGGTTGGGGCCAAAATGTGCCAGCCTTATTTGTACTGCCCGGTTGAATTGTATTTCCTCGGGTGTTAAATCCAAGGTACTGGGCACGTTGACTCTTTCCATTCCCGTTGCTGCATCCATCTCCATTAGCAAAGCAATAATCTCCCGTTTCTTTAAATTGCTTGCTGACCTTCCTCGGCGTTCCAATATGTCCTTAAGTGTAGCACGCCTTAATTCCTCGTACTGCATCTCTTGTAGCTGACCTCCAGTGCTGTAGGATTCATCCCGTCGCTTGCCACCAATTGTTAAGACACCTCCCGTGTCTTTAAGCCAAACCGCCGTTTAGTAAACCTTCCCCGGCTGCAGTACAGTCTCTGTTCGATTACTCTGTAACCCACGAACCAAATGCAGGGGAAGCGGCAATCTCCCGATCGAAATCCACGAACGGCTCCAAACTCCCGAACGGCAATATACGAACTGCTAGGAACCGTCGAACAATAATATCCCCAAAGCGGCTTTCGTTCCATCCAGCAGTCTCTAAACGTGAAGAAGAAATCCCCCCAATAACGAGACAGAAGCTCCGCATTGAGGGTCAAATAAGATCTGGGTTTACTGTGGGCTACCTGCCCGTATTTATGCAGGTCTCCCACCTGGTGGACACTCCCCTAGGGGACCAAATGGAAGACTTAAAGTACAGACAGATAGCAGGACATTTCTGACACACAGTCACATATTTTACCCACAGTACATTCTGATTCCCTCCCCTCTGTCCTGGAGTTAATTACCAAGTAACTCAATTAACTCCAGGACAAGGACAGTCGCCATCTTAAACATGAAATAATAAAAGACACAAAAATGCATAACTACATGAAGACTGAACATTTCCCATTCGTATTACATGTCCCCAGATAGCCTGGATCTGAGTGCATATTATTGGCGAATAGCGCTCAGATCCCACACACATAGTTCAATCGCCATGGAGTCAAAGTTCTTACAGTCCTTCGGTACACGAATGACTCCATGGGTGGGCTATCTGGGTTAAGTCTTTTGTGTGTTCTCAATCTCCCGAACGGCCGATGTTCGCATGCTTTCGTGGAGGCAGCCAGGCGTTCCCTTGTTTCAGCGGTGTTCGACAGAAAAAGTGTCCGTTTTCCGTTCCATAGAAATAGAGCCAAACACCGCTGAGCGTTCGCATGATTTAAAATGGCCGCTGCCTCGTGGTCGACATACGAACGACGACCACCCTGAGTTCGGTTTAATTGAGAAGTGTCTGCGGTTAACCACAACGTTATAATGGTGATCACTTCGTTAACCTGCAGCACACTCCTCACTTGGGTGGCCGTTCGTTCGGCGGTTTTGTTCGGGAAAAAGAGTCATTCGAATGGCTGGGCTATAGAAACCAGCCATTCATACGAACGGGGACAAACAGACGAACGGGCAAAAATCCAGCAGACAGATGGTTCTGTCACATATCCTATAAGTGGGGATTGTACCACTGTATGCAATACACACTAGAGCTGGTCATAGCTCTTTTACATGTGAGTGTAACATCACTATAATTAATATACTGTCATATTGAGTTCTGACATATTGCACTATTAGGTTGCCTTGTCTTTTTTCTATCCACATCCAGAATCTAAATACATTCAGATCCACTACATCCCCCAAGCACAAATAATTTAGCACCTACAGCTGCACCTATCTCTTGATAAGAGGCATCTTTGTATGTGAGACGTTACATTGGGACGAAAATTTTTTGCACTGTTTGTTCAATTGTTATTTTATCATCTCCTGTTACGTTTATGTGGTGCAGCCCTTCTCTCTTTTTTCTTGTGTTCTTTCAGATTTTAAAGGGTTGAGAGGTATACCCTTTTTAGGGTTGCTGCCTTGTTGCTCATTATTTTTGGTTATTTAGCGCTGACCTATTTGTGTGTTTTTATAAGAACCATTAGAACTGGCCTTAGGTGTTGCGTATATGTCCCCTAATAGATTCCTGCTTCCTATTACTCTATCCTAGGGTAAAATTGTAGTACGATTTATGGCTCTTATATATTCTGGAGCGGCTGAAAATTTCATAGATGTAAACTATACTCTTTTGCATCAAGTACCACTTGGAAGCAGAACCACGCCTTTGGCCGTTGAGGCCATAAATGGTAGACTCCTTAAGAATCCTGTGATTACTCAAGAATAATTTTATCTGAACATGTTGACAGGAGTTTTACACAAGGAGACTATTTTTTATGTTATTACTTCTACAGTTATTTTAGGTTTCAAATGGCTTTACCTACACAGCCCCTATATTTATTGGGTCTAGGAGAAGATATTGTCAGGGATATACTGTTGTAAAGAAAGGTGTCTTGGGTCTATTAAACCTATCCATGTTATTAATGTTCCTACCACTACACTCTTATCTACAGTAATACCCCTGCAATATAGTTCTGTAAAAGAGATGTTTGTTAAACGTCATGAGTCTCTGCCTCCTGACAGACCATACGAACTATGCCACCCAAGGGTACGGTGCATGTAAGATAATGGAAGAATACATTCAAAAATCACTCTAAAAGTTTAATTCATGGATACTCTATGCAGCGGTCATTATGAATATCTGGTCATGCTCTTTGGTTTATCCTTTTAATGCTGATGTCTTCCAAGACTTGATAAAGTATGTTTTGAGAGATTATATTAATTATTTTGTTCTGGAATATCTTGATGATATACTGATCTTTTTCCTTAATCTTTGCTCACATCATAATAATTTAAGAGCGGTGTGACAGACCATCCGGTCACTCAGGAATGGTACATGTCTCCCAACCACCACCTCCCTCTAAAACAAGCTATTTTCACCCTATTTACACCTCCAGTCTGTGCCCCCCAGAACAGCACCCTTTCCCAGTGACCCCTGCAGCACCGTAGACCACAGGAAGGTCACAGAGGCACAGAGCGTCTGACTGGGAGCAACCATCAACCTCTCTGGAACTCCTGATCGGATCGCGGACTAGCCTCAGTCCAGTAAAATCTTGTCGAGAATGCTCTCATTGCCAGAGTCACCTATTAGAATGCTATTTGAAGGTGTGATAGAGGAGGTTGTGAGGTATCCAACGATACCCTGGACTTGAGGGAACTCCATGTACCCACTGAAAAAACTGTCATTTTAAGTGACCGGGATTTTACTTCTAGCTAAATCAGGTCAATCACCTCCGATCCAAGTGCTTTTTGGATAGAGTGGATGCTCAGAAGAGAGCTTTCCAGGGACACCATATGTTTGGGAATGTGGGCATAGGAACCCAGTTACATTGTCTATAATATTAACCTGGTGTCAAGGCATCTGGTCGCGAATTAAATTATCTGCGTAGGTATAGACTTTAAGGTGTCGGGTATATCACAATGCTTTTGTTCTCCTGTGGACCTCCTGTTGAGACCCCATGTATAAAATTGTGACCATTATCCTAATATACCAGTTCAACTTCACCCTACACTAACTGTCGGCTATTGCTTGGGGTGAATCTGCTAAATGGCTATAATCCTCCTTGGCAGCCTACTCACTCGGGCCCCTGTGAGTAGGCTGCCACAAGTGGTTCTAAAAACGTTTTTGGAAAATGGCTTATTTTGCAAGCTGGAAAATGCCTTTGTTAATCAGAATAACGTACAGTTTTGGGGTACATTATCTTTGCTTCTGGTTTTACTATGAATTCCAAAAAATTGGAAGCAGTGTTGCAATGACCCTTACCAAGAGGTTTAAAAGCTAACCAGCTTTTCATTGGTTTTGCAAATTAGTATTGCAGAGTCATAATATTCTCATCTGTTATAGCTCCCATCACTAATTTTAAAAAAAACGGTTCATCTAATCCCTCTCACCAAATTACCTATATTTTCTGAACTGGCTTTAGTCTTTGCTAAAGAAATATTTAATTAGCATGGTCTCCCTCAAAAAATTGCATCTGATAGGTGGGCAATTCATCTCTAGGTTCTGGAAACACTTCTGTAGCAAGTTGGGAATCAAAATGTCTTATTCATCTTCATATCACCCACAATCTAATGGTGTCACTGAAAGAGCTAATCAGCCCTTGGAGAATTACCTACGCTGCTTTGTCACCCATATTCAAGATAACTGGTCAAATATTCGTCCATGGGCAGAGTTTGCCCACAACAACGCTACACAGGAATTTTCGCTTTATAGTCTCTTTAAATAAATATTATGGTCTTCATCCGGGCTCCAAGGGCCGGGGGAACCCACTTGTTTGGGTGGGGGTTGCTGCGGGCTCTGGGGGTTGGGGTATCACTCTTGCTTGGGTGGGGGGCTTTAAAGGGACACTATAGTCACCAAAACAACTTTAGCTTAATGAAGCAGTTTTGGTGTATAGAACATGCACCTGCAGCCTCACTGCTCAATTCTCTGCCATTTAGAAGTTAAATCACTTTGTTTAAGAACCCTGGTCAGACCTCCCTTCATGTGACTTGCACAGCCTTCCTAAATACTTCCTGTGTAGAGTGATCTAAAGTTTATCCTTTCTTTATTGCAAGTTCTGTTTAATTTTGATTTTCTTATCCCCTGCTATGTTAATAGCTTGCTAGACCCTGCAAGAGCCTACTGTATGTGATTAAAGTTCAATTTACAGAGCAAGAGATACAATTGTTTAAGGTAAATGACATCTGATTGAAAGTGAAACCAGTTTTGTTTTCATGCAGGCTTTGTCAATCATAGCGGCAAGGGCTGCTTAAACAGAAACAAAGTGATTTGACTCCTAAATGGCAGTGAATTGAGCAGTAAAACCTGGGAGGCATGATCTATACACTAAAACTGCTTCATTAAGCTGAAGTTGTTTAGGTGACTATAGTATTCCTTTAAAGGACCACTATAGTGCCAGGAAAACATACTCGTTTTCCTGGCACTATAGTGCCCTGAGGGTGCCCCCACCCTCAGGGACCCCCTCCCGCCCGGCTCTGGGGAGAGGAAAGGGGTTAAAACTTACCTTTTTCCAGCGCTGGGCGGGGAGCTCTCCTCCTCAGATCCTCCTCCGTTCCTCCCATTCGGCTGAATGCGCACGCGCCACAAGAGCTGCGCGCGCATTCAGCCAGTCTCATAGGAAAGCATTCATAATGGATGCTTGCGTCTTCTCACTGTGATTTTTCACAGTGAGAATCACGCAAACGTCTCTAGCGGCTGTCAATGAGACAGCCACTAGAGGAATTGGAGGAAGGATTAACCCATTTATAAACATAGCAGTTTCTCTGAAACTGCTATGTTTATAAAAAAAATGGGTAAACCCTAGCTGGACCTGGCACCCAGACCACTTCATTAAGCTGAAGTGGTCTGGGTGCCTAGAGTGGTCCTTTAAAGGCTCCCTCTTGCACTCTTGTTGCCGTGGGAGGGAAGACAATAAACAGACAGTAAATATCTTCCTGTCTTGCGGCTGGTCGCAGCCACAGCACTAAGCAGCCCCATGGCAGACGGGCCGCAAAGATATTCATTGTTGGCCACAAGTTTGACATGCTTGCCTTACACTATAGAATCCCTTTTAAAAGGATGGTAAAGCGATAAGTTCAAGAAGCCTTGCCCAGTGTCCTCTGTAGTCCAGTTAGCCTTAAGAGCAGAGCTGCAGGAACAGTTTTAGAGGGTATAAAACTCAGTGCTCCCCCAGCTCATCCAGAGTTTTTGTGATGCTAGACATTAAAAGGAAGGGATTAATATCCATCTGCCCAATAGTAACCTCTAACACAGGAAATACCTTGCAGGAGGAGCAGGGGAAGCGCTCAGTAAAACACACAGTATAACATCTACAGCAGTTCTAATATTTTAATCTGACTGCTTTACAGTCAGAAGGCATAGTAAGGTGAGTACTTTGCAAATAAAACCTTCAAACGCCAGCATTCAAAGTATAAATAAACCTAAGAATAAACCCTATATCTTAAAGCTATGTATAAATACTAAGAAAAACTGAACACCTCAGGTACCGCAATACTAAATTTAACACGACTCTAACACTAAACTCAATAATCTTAAACAGCAGTGGCGGAACTACGCCCGGTGCAGCCGGTACACCGGGGTCCAAATGCTAAGGGGCTACATCGGGTGACCCATGCACATAGGGCCACCCAGTGCCAAAGTGTTTTGAGGGGCCCGGTCTTTCGCTGAGGCTCTTTAACAGTGCAACCCTTTAATCTCAGCAGCCTGGGAGGAAGTCACTTTCTCACAGAAAACAGACTGAGCCATGCGGGATGGAGGAGAAGGCAGAGAGGACGGATTGAAGTAGTCTGTAACTCCCAGCAGTATGAGCCAACCGACTGGACCCCGAAAGGTAGGAAATGAGAGTGTTGCTTAAAATGCACAAATGTTGAATGTGTGTCTGTATTATTATTATTGTTATGATTTATAAATTTGAAGAAAAAAAAGTGTGTGTTTGTGTGTGTGTGTTAGTGTGTGTGTGTTAGAGTGTGTGTGTGTTTGTGTTAGAGTGTTTGTGTGTGTGTGTGTTAGTATTAGCGTGTGTGTGTGTGTTAGTGTTAGTTTTTGTGTCAGAGTGTGTTAGTTTGTGTGTGTCAGTGAGTGTGTTACTGTGTGTATCTGTTACTGAGTGTGTTAGTTTGTGTGCATCTGTTAGTGAGTCTGTTGGTGTCTGTTAGTGAGTGTGTGTTTTGTAAATGTGTATGTGTCTGTCTGTCAGTGAGTGTGTATGTATGTCTGTCACTGAGTGTGTCTGTCAGTAAATGTGTGTCTGTTCGTGAGAGTGTGTGTCTGTTCGTGAGAGTGTGTGTGTGTGTGTCTTCAGCACTTACCTTTCTCCAACACCGGACTCCCTTGGCGCTGGGGATCCCTCCGCCCCGATCCGCCTCTCAGCTCTCAGCAAGAGCCGCGCGCGCATTCAAACCGCCCATAGGAAAGCATTACTCAATGCTTTCCTATGGACGTTCAGCGTCTTCTCACTGTAATTTGCACTGTGATCTGGGTGTCTGTAGTGGTCCTTTAAGTGTATGTGTATCTGCATGCACTGGCGTACATACTGCGGTCACAGGGGTCGCAGCCCTGCGACCAGGTGCCCTCCGCCATGTGTTGCGGCCCCGGCCCGTGCAGAGTAAGCGCGGGGGGGGCCCCCCGGATCAGTTTCGCACTGGAGGACCATAACTGGACTGCCAAGGTCCACCTCAAAGCTGAATACATCATAGGCAAGAATAGAATGCATCAACTCACGTCATTTGTCTCCACCACTTGAAACTTGGGACACTGAATGGATTCAGGAGCTGGGGAGACATCACAAAAAACAACACTGGCATGGAGGCAGAGCAAGCACAGCGCTACCAGGGAGCTTGTATACATCTCTTCTTCTAGGATACTCAGAACTTAATATGAGGAATGGGTGCAAACTGCTCTTTTATATACTGGAACGGAACAGATTAGAGATACTATTGCACAATACATGCCATTCTAGGGGTGTGTCAGGAAATGTAACTGTAAATGTCATTAAGGGACACGATTTATCAGCTAATACCACTACCTGGAAAGTTAAAAAAATAAAAAATATTATTCTGTAAGTGTGACCACAGTGGATAACCTACACCCCTATTTAGAAAAAAGTGAAAACTGAGGTGTCTTAAAACATCCAAGGAATCTGGGCTATAGGCTGCAATAGTTAAACTGCTAATATATGTCTATCTTTAGCTACATTTAGCTCCATCTGATTTTATATGTTACAAACAATAAATACAAAGTCCTAGTGAGTAACCAAGAATTCCCAACACACTCTATACACCTGTGTGACCACCTCTCTAATCACCCAAAAATAGAAACTATACATACATGGAAAAGTAGGTGCAGTGTAGTTGGTTTTCAGGTAAATTGGTATTAGTATACACTGTAAAAAATAAAGAACATGGCCGAAGCCTAGTGCAATACAGTTTGATACAAATAAATTATACCGCTGTACGCTCTTCTACCTAGAGCTAGCTATAGCTCTACTAAATGTGAAAATGTGAGTTTATTTCCATTTGTTTCATCTACATATATATATTGGAACGTTCGTATTGCACTATTTGTTCTTTGTATCTGATTTTTCTCTTTCATATGAGTGGACTCATCTGGATAAAGACACTGAGGATATTACTCCCGATCAAGCACTTTATTCTATATTGGATCTGAGTAAGATCCTTCACATTGGACTTTTTTTCACTGATATTTGACATTTGTATTTATTATATGTGTTGTGATTGGCACAGCCCTTATCTCTATTTTTCTCTTGCTATCTTTGTATTTGAAGGGTTTTGAAGGATCTCACTTCTACGGTTGCTGCCCATTTGTTAATTAGAGCTCACTCTTTTCTCTTGTTGTATATTACAAATATTGCTGTTTTGGTTTTTTTATTTGTAAATTTGTATTTACTTTTGTAAAATTACCAAAATAATAATTATAAAATCGCATAATTTTCTTAATCTAAGTTGACAAACACACAATGCTTAGGTTATAATAACCATGCAGTCATATCACTGTGAGGTTGTTTGGTAACAACAAAGCTCGTACTTAAAATATTATGGGCATTGACTATTTATTATTGTTTTAAAAAGCCTTACTAATCAGAATAAACATGAAACAAAATGTTCATAAGTTACTAAATTGTTACATTAATAACGGATATGCTATGATGTTCATATGGTGAAAGCTTACTCAAAAAAAGTTTCATTGAAAGCATTTTCCCATGAATGCAGCTTATTATTGGCTGGGAAACTAAATCCTTGGTAGTTTTTAAACTTTGCTCTGAATCTTATATAACTGTACAAAATAAAATTAGTGACCTTTCAATTCTTAGAAGTAAAGTGGGAAGATTAAAGAAACCTAATATCAAAATACGCATTTGACAAAAGATTCAGATATGATTTAACTAAATGTCCCACAATGTTCAGGTGTATTATTTAAACTTTGTGTCTACAATACATGTTTTAAAGGATTAGATTCCCTCACAGGACACTTTTCCTGATTTGGTGTACAACAAGCTTTGCAAGCACAGCATACAGGCTTTGCACTCAAGTCAAGCTTGGCAAAAAATAGTATTATGGCTTACCTATCTGCCTAGCATGGTCCGTAGGCCCTGTTCTCTACACAGAATTAATTTGCCTGAGTCTAGATTTGGGTGCCTTTTGTCTTCATCGGGGTATGGGCTTACAGTGACTCGCAGCTATTTATCTTGTTAGCTCTGTTTTCTTTTATTTGCCATTATTGGCTCTAAGTTCTCTAACTATGAAAGTTTATGATATTAATATTTACTACTGTTCAAGTGGATTCTATCTTGTGTTCTTTAGTTGATTTGCTATATACTGTATGTCATATTTCCCTATATTTAAAAAAAATAGGTTCCTTAATCTCCTACTTATACATGTGTATTGCTTGTGACCTCACCTTACATAGTTCATGATGTATAATGGTAGTGCATGCCAGATCCCCAGGTGTATTATACTTACAAGTTAATAAAAATAGAGATTGAAAAAGAAAAAAAAAAAAAAAAACATTCCCCTAAATGGGTTATTATAACCCTTTTTCACTATTCATGTTGTAAAAATGTATAATGTTCTTTACAGTCAAGTTTAAAAAAAAAGAAAGTACATCCTCTTTGAATTATATGGTTTTACATAGGGCATAATTGTCTGTTCCTTAGAAGGTCTTAAAATTAGGTTACTACAACCTCAGATGAACAACACATCACATATTACACACTGTTATGATTTATTATACCAAAATAAAGCCAAAAGAAGAATAAACAATAACTTTTGCCGGGCAAGGTTCTCCTTGCTCGTTTCCATGTCTTTTGACACACAGCATCACTTCTTCATTCTCTGAGTTCCATTCAAATGCTTCATGGAGATGCATTTGATTGGACTGAACTCTAGGCTCCGGGCACGTGCACGTGCACATGCTCTAAACTGAGAAGGAGAGGGAGTGTTGGGTGGACAGAGGTGGACTCTATAAACATTTTTATTTTTTATTTTTTTACAAAGGTAATACTGAAGCTTCCCCTTGCAGGTGCGCTCACAGGTGCACGGTTTATGTATTAAAAAGACTCTATAGGCAAGGCTGTCGTCAGAAATTTCGAATCCCCTTGCATAGCTTAAGGCCTGGGTTCCACCCCCATTTCTTAGACACATAGAGCTTGGGGATGTTGCGTGTGTTTGTAGATGATGTAATATGTGTGTATAAGGAATGTAGTGTGTGTATAGTAGATGATGTGCCTGTATATAGTGGATGGAGTATGTGTAAGGGATAAGTGCACTTTTTTGTGTCTTTGTGTGGTGGGATAGGGACTGTGATCTGTAAGAAATGAGAAAGGAGCAGTTTATGCAAAAATGTTTGTTGACCACGCACACTGGACACTGGTGACAAATGTAATGAGCTTTTCCCTTGGAGGCAGTGTGCTTGCAAGGGGAAGCTTTGATGTAGCCTGCCTCCTTTGTTTTCAGCTTTGACACTTTTTTTTTTTTTTAAATCACCAGCCCAGGGTTCGCACATGTGCTCTGAGATGGTGAAACAGTCCTCTATGAGAAGAATTTTATTGGACTACGGATGATGCGACGTGACGACAGACTGGGCCTGGACCTTGCCCAGTGCTGGATGCAAGGTAAGTTTTTATTTATTTAATTTTTTTTTATTTTTTTTTATTAAATGAGAGTGGACTAGATCAATAATGCCCCCCAAAAATATCAAGAATGGGTTATATTAACACTTTAAACATACCAGACATTACTTAGTGACACTGAAATGACAAACTGCTTTGTTATCATTCTACCACAGACTATCAGTTTGCTTCTCTGACTGATACTGTAACTTTACCACACACATTTGGTATGGAATAATTCATTGATGGTTGAATGGAGGCAAATGATACCCTACTAGTCTACAACATCTAGGTTTTTTTAAATTCTTTATTTGTCGAATCATGCATGAGGTTTATACAAAAAGGAAGGCGTCACATACATACTTTTTAGCAGTACAATAGAATGCTTCGTAGCTTACAAACAGGGGAGTTTATTAGGAGCATAGTAATCAGTATCAATGGTTACGTTTCGTCAGGTTGTACAATTTCAGTGTGTGATGGAGTATATTAATGACATTTGTATTAGGAACATAATAGGTAGTGGCAGCATGTACATTTCACCGAGCTGTTCAGATATAACGTGTGATGGAATAGGATAATGACAGTGTGCTTAATTGTATGTAGAGGAGAGTGATGAGGCCGGCACGTGGTCCCTCCCTGACACATAACGTTTCATAGAATGTTAGCCTGGACATGGCTGCTGTACGAATTTGTGGTTTAGTTACAAAGTCTCTTAGTTGTATGTACCTGAAATAGTCTTTCGTGGTCAGTGGGGCAAGGGTCTTTAGTTCTTCGAATGTTGGGAAACTGCCTGTTCGAAAGAGCTGGTAATAACGCTGTAGGACTGTGTTTTCTATATTTCTGAAATCCCTTGCTGTTAACCCTGGAGGGAATGCTTTATTGTGTAGATAGGGGGCTAGGGGGCTAGGGGTGAGACTGGGTGTGTGAGGGCGTATTTGTGCGCGGTAGAGTCCCAGATCCTGATTGAGTTCAGGATGGCAGGACAGCTAGTGCGGAGTTCCGGTCTGTCCGCTCGAGGTAGCCAGATCCAAAACTGCGGTAGGTTCGTACTCATAAGTAGGGTCTCCATATCTACCCATCTGTGAATGTCTGGTGGGGAGTGCCACTCTACTATTTGCGCGAGTTGGGCTGAAAGGTAGTAGAGGTAGAGATTGGGGAGTCCCAATCCCCGCCTGCTCTTAGGAGTGTAGAGTGTCTGTCTCGCTATTCTGTGTCTCTTTCAGACCCAGATAAAGTCGTCAATTGCGATTTGTAGCGTCTTTAGGTCTTTTTTGGTCACTTTTATTGGCAGTGCTTGAAACAGGAAAAGGAGGCGTGGGAGAAGGTTCATTTTAATACTATGTAGCCTTCCTATTCATGAGCTTGGTTTTTCGTGCCATTTATCTATATCTTTTAAGAGGGCATTTATGATGCGTTGATGATTTTCGATGTATAAATCGTTGGGGTTGGCCGTCAGTTTGACGCCAAGATATTTGATGGGCCTTTTGCTTATGTTTAGGTGAGTCGTTTGCTGTATCTCTGCAATATCGTCTTCCCTCATCTCTAGAGGCATGCCCATTGACTTATCTACGTTAATTTTGTAGCTCGATACTTGATGATAAGTGTCCAGTAAGGCCAGGAGATTTGGGATTGAACGTGTGGGGTTAGTAAGAGTAAGTAGGATATCATCCGCATATGCAGAGACTTTAAATTCTTCTGATGCTATCTGTATTCCTGTTATTTGTGGGTGGGTTCTTATTGCGTGTAACAGCGGGTCTAGGACCAGTATGAACAACAGCGGTGACAGCGGGCATCCCTGCCGTGTTCCGTTCGTGAGGCTGAAGGGGTGAGGCGGCGCAACCTGCACTACCATCTGTGCTCTGGGGCTATGGTATAGTGCCTTAACTGCTGTTATATAGAGATCTGGTATCTGCAGTTTTCGTAGCAGGGCGAACATATAGTGCCATTGGATCCTATCGAACGCCTTCTCCGCGTCCAAAGAAAGGACCAGGGAAGGCGTTCAGGATTTTTTGGCCCACCACATGAGATCCACCGCTCGTCTAGTATTTTCATAGAGTTGCCTATTGGGCACGAAACCCACTTGGTCTGCGTGTATAAAGTTAGTCAGCAGTGGGTTTAGTCTATTCGCGAGGAGTTTGGCATATATCTTTACGTCAAAGTTTATCAGCGAGATGGGGCGGTAATTGGTGACTTGTGCGGGGTCCCTGTCCGGTTTCAGGATAAGAACGATGTTTGCGGTTGTGAGGTCCGGGTGGGGGGCCTCTCCCATTGTCCAGGATGTATACATCTTAGTCAGGTGGGGTACTAGTTCTCCCCTGTAAGTTTTATAATAAGCCTCATCGAAGCCATCCGGACCTGGGGCCTTGTTTCCCTTTAGTCCGGCTATCGCCCTATCCACCTCTTCTGCTTCTATAGGGGCTCCCAAAGGCGCAACCAGTTCCGCCTTAAGTTGTTGGAGTTGGATTCTGTCTAGAAATGTCGCCACCACCCCGGTGTATGTGCCATTGTCATCTGTTAGGGTAGGGGAGTGATTGTACACTGCCACAAAGAATCTTGTGAATTCTTCGTTTATGTCAGGTTTGTGAGAATCTGTCCGTGGTCGTTCCTAATGGCGTTAATCATAGGGGCATTGGTTTTGGGTCTGAGGGTTTTGGCAAGCAGAGAGTCCATTTTATTAGACTTTTCATAGAAAAGTCTCTTTGTCCTCTCGAGTTCTTTGCCTATGTCCTCGATCATTAGTTCTTTAGCCGTTTTATTTCGGTCAGCTCCCTGGTCGTGGTCAGAGTGACTAGCTGCTTATGTTGTAATTCTATTTTACGCTGTTGCTTTTGTATGTCTGTGAGTCTCTTGTATTTCTTTTGTTTTCATCTGGTCACTATCTGTATGAGGAGTCCGCGTATCACAGTTTTGTGGGCCGCCCAGAGAGTCGATGGGGTTACGTCTGGTGTGTCATTTGTCTGGAAATAGTGCCCTAACTCTTTTTGGATGTCCTCCTTTATTTGTGGGCCCCTTAGGAGAGAGGCGTTCAATCTCCATTTCCACGGTGTGTGATTACTGGGTATTTTTAATGTGATCACGATGTCTGCATGGTCCGACCATGTTATCAGGTTGATCACTGCGGACCTGATCCACTGCATTCCTATTCTATTAGTGAGGAAGAGATCTATGCGCGAGTAAGTTTTATGTGCCGCTGAGAAGAATGTGCAGTCCTTTTCCCCCGGGTTTTGTAATCTCCACGGTCCAGTAGTCCTGTGTTTTGTATGAATTTGTGGAGGAGTTTGTCTTGTCCCCCTCTGTTGTGTGATCGCGGTAATTGCTGTCCACCCCCACGGTCCGATGCTGGGCAGGGAGCAGCATTTAAGTCACCCCTGAGTATTAGTATACCTTTTGGGAGGGTTCGTATTAGGGTTTCTAGGTCCGTCCAGTACTGCGGGGATGGGGTATTTGGGCCATACACATTAATAAAGTGTTAGGTATTGCTGTAGATTGTGCCCGAGAGTACCACGTGCCGGCCCTCTGTGTCTGTTTGAACTCCCGTGACCTGGAGGGGGCATCTTTTGTGTATGAGTATTTCAACCTCAGTTTTTTTGTATGTCACCCTGGATGTGTAGGTTCTCGTGTAGATGTGGTTTGTTAGTTGTACCTTAGAAGCTCGTGGTATGTGCGTTTCTTGAATAAATGCTATGTCAGCTTTTTGTCTCTGGATTTCCCTGAGGAGTAACCTGCGTTTGTTCGAGGTGTTCAGTCCATTGACGTTCAGCGAGGTCAGTAAGAGGGCCATGTCCTGTGTGTGTGCTTTATGTTTGTACTCACACCGCGGTCGCGTGTCCTGTGGTAGGTCAGTAGTGTGTCTTCCGGGTGTTTGAATCGCTTGTTCCCTGTTCGGATCCGCCGCTCCTTGGAAGGTAAGAGAAGAAGGGGAGTGGTTTAAGGGTGTAGAGGAAGGAGACAAAGAAGAGGTGTAGAGAGAGAGTAGGAGAGATAGGGTAGCAGGTGTTAGTAGCCTGCTACCTGAGTGAGAACAAGATATAAAATATACAGTTATAATATACTGCAGATTAATAGTCAACAAGAACAACAATAACAATTCCGGGTCTTACCAGTCGCCAGGAGCTATGGGGGTGTGCATCCGCAACCCTAAGGGGATCTCCTCAGACGGGGCGAAGGCTTCAATACCCAGCACCCTGTTGAGACCCATATTCGGTTAAATACAACCGGTGTGTAACGGGGGTTTAACAGGAGAGCCCCAGCCATGGTATCATGTAGGAGAGCTTGAGCCGTGGTTATGCAGAGGTCTATGACTGGGTTTTACCGTGTGCTCTGCTAGGGGTCACTGTCTCCGGGCCCAATGCGGCTGTGGTACCCCACAGTCTTCTGGTTGGGGTAGGGGGGAGCGGAGGGTCCTTTGTTGGCAGGTTCTTCTTTAGAACTGTCGTTTGTTCCCTCTAGTGTTTAATTCCTGGTTATTTATGCACCCCACCACATCCCCCCTAGATACTCTCGGTAGTCCTCCCCTGTGTGCACTCACTGGGTCCATTCGTATACTGTGGCCCTAGCCTGCTCTTTTAGCGTAGCATCGTTATGTTAAAGGACCACTCTAGGCACCCAGACCACTTCAGCTTAATGAAGTGGTCTGGGTGCCAGGTCCAGCTAGGGTTAACCCATTTTTTTTTTTTATAAACATAGCAGTTTCAGAGAAACTGCTATGTTTATGAATGGGTTAAGCCTTCCCCCAAAGCCTCTAGCGGCGCTTGCGTGCTTCTCACTGTGATTTTCACAGTGAGAGCACGCAAGCGTCCATAGGAAAGCATTGTAAATGCTTTCCTATTCGACCGGCTGAATGCGCGCGCAGCTCTTGCCGCGCGTGCGCATTCAGCCAAATGGGCGGAGAGGAGGAGGATCGGAGGAGGAGAGCTCCCCGCGGGGTAATTGTAGATCTGCTGGAACCGCAATATTGAGACCTGTTAAGAATGTTGGTATGTCCATAGAGGGCAGTAGTACCGAGGGCTTGGGTCCGTTTAATACAATGATTTTGAATGGGTATCCCCATGCGAACCTTAAGCCTTTCTCACTTAGGAGGTCAGTAACTGGTTTCCAGTCCTTCCGTCGCTGTAGTGTTGCTGGTGCTACATCTGGGTACAGTTGCAGTTCTCTGCCTTCCCATGTGTACGGGTGCGATCTGCTGTACTTGAGGATTGCTTCTTTTGTTTTATAGTAGTGCCATTTTATGATGACATCTCTAGGAGGGCTGTTGTTGGGGCCTTTGGCTCGAAGGGCTCTGTGGGCTCTATCAATCCACCACATGTGCTCTGATATGTCAGACAGGCCCTGTCGGAAGCAGCTCACCAGCTCCGTTTCCAGATCCTCATCGCTGACCGTCTCCGGTAGTCCACGTATGCGCAAGTTATTGTGGCGTGCTCTGTTGGAGATATCTTCTATTTCAAGTTCCAGATCAGTGATCCGGAGTTGTAATGTGTTGGTAAAGGCTGTGTTGCTATTGTGGGCCTTGACCATTCCAGCCATGCGTTGTTCCACAATTGTGGTGTGGGTCCCTATAGCGGCTATGTTGGCCTTAACTTCTGCCGATGTGCGTACGATTTCCGCCGCCAGGAATCATTTCATCTCCACTATGGATTGTAGTATTGTAGCGTTGGAGGTGTCAGGGGGTGTCCCCTGTGTCGTGCCCAGACCCGCTGCCTCCACAAGCCCAAAGTCTGATCCATCTGGGCGCCACGTGTTGAGGGCCTCTGCGTGGCCAGCATATCTGCGACCGACATAGCCTCCCTGTGGCTTGGTTTCGCCTGTTTGCGGCTAGACATCCACGGTGTCGGTGGGGGTTCTGCTTGGACTGCGATTGGGTCGGGTCTGGGGTCCTTCAGTGTCGGTTGTAGCAGGTTACAGGGCTGTATTACAGATCTCAGGCGCGGAGCTCTGACTCTAGGGGGCCATCTCGTACGGCGGTCAAACCACGTCCCCCAATGCTGAAGCTTTTGACTGAAATCTTTATTTTCCTTATAATACAAATCAATTTGCCTCATGATGCTAGACCTATAGATCTGGCTCAGTTTTTTAAATTTGGTCAGTGAGCCTGATGGACCTTCCATATAATACCTTGTAACGGATCACCTGGCACCCCAACTGGGTACCTCCGTTGATGGATGCTCCTAGCACTTCCTGAGGGCTCCAAGCACTACAGCTGACACCATAACCACCGTAGACTCCTCCAGAGAGCAAGGCAGGAACAATCTCTTACAAGAGCTTAGCAGTGAATATAGCAAGGGAGTATGCAGAGCATAGCAATCCCTTGTAGCAGATTCCCCCAATAAGAGACGGCACTCCAAATTAAGGGTGAAGTAGAACTGACTGTACTGGCACATACAGCCTCTTTTATTCACAATCCACAAACTTAGTACTGCCCACCGGGCTGTAGGAAGCAGCTTTTACAGAACAACCAATAACACACGTACATTACAGAAAACACTCCCAGCAATTATACACAAAATCCTCCCCTCTGCCTGTGATATAATTATGGTACACAATGGTTAACATAATTATCACAAACAGGAAAAATACAGTTTTTATATATGTACTATAACTTTAAAAATATACATCCAATCTTCATAAAAATATTATTAATCAGCACATTTCAAATATAAACATACCCAAAAATCATTCGAATCCGTTCAGCCGTTCGGGAGATAGATATAAGTCAAGTTTGACCGACCACAAGCACATTTTCATGCCCAAAACAGTTCCAGAGAATCAGGCTGTATTTCCCATGTTAAAGTCAGTTCAAACAGACGAATGACAACCATTCGAATTGTCGAACTGTCGAATGCATTGAAGTCTGGAGAAGGTAAAACTTCAGCTGAATTAAAGATGGCCACCGTCACGTGTTCGTTTATCGAATGTCGGCCACTTCGACTACTTCGGCACTTCGGCTGCATCCGAAGTGCCAATTTAAAGCTGCAGAACTGCTCCAATACAATTTAAAGGGGCAGCAAGTCTTTTAAAATCCAATCTGCTAAAATAGTCTTTAACAGGTAATATCTTCCAAGGGCCATGGTCTTAAAGGGGTATTGTTCCCAAAAGTCACAGTATGTCCCCAGATGGTTCTTAAAGGGCCAGCAGCAGCATAATAAAATACAATATGCCCAAATACTGTATTAAAAGGGCCAAATCTCCCAAATCTCTCGCCATAGTCAGCAGGCAGGAGGCGGGCAAACAAGCTTCTCCAATGCCCAGTGGCGAGGTTGGTTTCACCACACACCTTTTAATGGACATTCCAAAATTGCTGTGTAAAAGATTAGTTTACATGTAATGATTTTTATGTAGATGGGTATCGGTGGTCCCCATTAGTAGTTTTATTGTGTTAAAGCTCTGTCTCTAATTTGGTGCCCAGGCCACTGATGCCTCCCTATAATTCCCCTGACAATTTCTGTCCTCAGGACCAGTGCAATGTTGTGCTGATCCCACTTAGTCATCTTTCACAATGCCGCCATCTCTGCAGATTCTAAGATGGCGGCAGTCATTAATTAAATGTTCTGGCCTTCCTTGGGTGTGTGTTTCAAATCATGTGCACACTGAAGGTTTGCAATGGACCTGTATTGACTCTCACACATTCAAAAGTGGTTTATTGCTTGAGGACTACTCTTCTGCAGGACAGGTTGTAGACAGCTGGTTCAAGGATAGAAAGACACAAGCTGTTGATCTAAATCTAGTGCTTGGTCTTGTCTACCACAGAAAGGAGACTTGGCTCGCGAGCTAGCCTCTGACTCCGTGACTATGGACCCCATGTGGTTGAAATCACACTTCATCCCTGAAAGGTTAAAGGATCACTATAGTGTCAAACATGTATTCCTGACCCTATAGTGTTAACACCACCATCTAGCCCCCCTGAACCCCTCATACCTCCATAAATATAGTAAAAATCTTACTGTATTCAAGCCTGAAGCTGTAAATCTGCATGCTGTTAGACTCAGGAAAAACAAGCAGTCTGCTGACATGTGGTAGCCTGATCCAATCACAGTGCTTCCCCATAGGATTGGCTGAGACTGACAAGGCAGAGCCAGCATTCCAACACAGCCCTGGCCAATAAGCATCTCCTCATAGAGATGAATTTAATAAATGAATCTCTATGAGGAAAGTTCAGTGTCTGCATGCAGAGGGAGGAGATACTGAATCACAAGATGCTGTGCACGGTGCTGCCCTGTGCTCTGCTGACAGCAGATCTGAGTGGATGGAGGCATATTATGCCTCCATCAACTCCGATGTCCCTCTGGTTCACTCTGAGTGACTGCAACTGGAGGTGTTCCTAGCTTTCAATGTAAACACTGTATTTTCTTAGAAAATACAATGTTAACATGAGAGAGGCTGCAGGGAGCTATAGTTCTAACCTGAACAACCTCATTAAGCTGAAGTTGTTCAGGTGACTATAGTGTCCCTTTAAAGGGAATCGGTCATCAAATAAACAGCTTTAGCTCTTTTAAAAGAGCTTATAATTTTATCTGAACATTATGCTAGCAGTTCTGCAAGCAAATCTATAGAGTGGGAGAAAAACATATTAAAAATATATTTACTCCCATTTCTTTTAATTCCTCGTCAGACAGTGAATACCAAGGAAAGTATATATATGTAATGGGCAGAGTGCACTAGCCCTAGAGAGAGGAGAAAATGGAGAGAGCAAGGATAGGAATAGTAGGGGTAACAGGTAGAGGATCTCAACTAGTAAAGAAAAGCCCCCATAAAAGCTCTGAGAAATAAATAGATAGTAGTAGGTACAAAAACCTACACGTACTAGGAGATCCCTTACCTGATATCACTAATACAAAGCAGAAATCAATACATGAGAGAGAGAATACTGTAACATAAAATAACTCTAAAATATAATATAGTACAAAGCAGCAATTGAAGTATAGGGATATGTGGGCAATATAAACCACTTTAAAATGGATAAAACAGTAAAAAGTACATAAGAAAATACAAGAATTAAAGTGCTTGTGATAGCAGGTGCAATATACGTGTGCTCACTAGGTGGCAACCTTGTATCATAAAAAGTCCTCACATGGGGGGAGGGTGGAGGTTGAAGGGACACTATAGTCACCTGAACAACTTCCACTTAATGAGGTTGTTCAGGTGAGAACTATAGCTCCCTGCAGCCTTTCTCATGTAAACACTGTATTTTCTGAGTGTGTTTACATTGAAAGCTAGGAACACCTCCAGTTGCAGTCACTCAGAGTGAACCAGAGGGACTTCGGAGTTGATGGAGGCATAATATACCTCCATCCACTCAGATCTGCTGTCAGCAGAGCACAGGGCAGCACTCTGCACAGCATCCTGTAATTAAGAGTCTCATCTCTCTGCATGCAGACACTGAACTTTCCTCATAGAGATTCATTGATTCAGTTCATCTCTATGAGGAGATGCTGATTGGCCAGGGCTGTGTTTGAATCATGCTGGCTCTGCCTCTGATCTGCCTCTTTGTCAGTCTCAGCCAATCCTATGGGGAAGCACTGTGATTGGATCAGGCTACCACATGTTGGCAGACTGCTTTTTTTTTGAGTCGAACAGCATGCAGATCTACAGCTTCTGGCTTGAATACAGTAAGATTTTTACTATATTTATGGAGGGCTAGATGGTGGTGTTAACACTATAGGGTCAGGAATACATGTTTGTGTTCCTGACCCTATAGTGATTCTTTAACTAAACACTGTGTTAACAGCAGAAATTGTCCTATTCAATTGAAACAATAAAATCAGATAAAATGAAAATATCAATATAAATATGACGTGTGGCATCAAATTAAAAATGTTATTTTTATTTGATGCCATAGGTCATATTTATATTGATATTTTCATTTTATCTGATTTTATTGTTTCAATTGCATAGGACAATTTCTGCTGTTAACGCAATGTTTAGTTAACCTCCCCTCTCCCATGTGAGGACTTTTTATGATACAAGGTTGCCTCCTAGTGAGCACACGTATATTGCACCTGCTATCACAAGCACTTTAATTCTTGTATTTTCTTATGTACTTTTTACTGTTTTATCCATTTTAAAGTGGTTTATATTGCCCACATATCCCTATACTTCAATTGCTGCTTTGTACTATATTATTTTAGAGTTATTTTATGTTACAGTATTCTCTCTCTCATGTATTGATTTCTGCTTTGTATTAGTGATATCAGGTAAGGGATCTCCTAGTACGTGTAGGTTTTTGTACCTACTACTATCTAGTGAATACCAAGGAACTGATAGACAGAGGAAGCACGAGAGTTCCCTCTGCGCCCCACCTGTTGCAACCACATCACATGTGTATTTAAGAGGTTAATCACCAAAGACACCAACTGGACACTGGGACCTGCTTCCTTCCCCCTTTGCCATGTGCTCAGCTTAGCCAAGACAATTTGGCACCTGGGGTGGGTATGTTCACAACATTCTGATAACGGTCTCATTGCAGTCTCCCACAAGGTCTCCACACTGTTTTACATGGTTTGTCTTGTCTTAATGCAACACCTTGTACTGTATAAATATATAACCAGTTATTCAACATATCAGTAGTGTTTTGTTCCTGCAATCAGTTTTGTCTAGTGTTTGGGTACAAAGTGGGAAGAGCTATTACTTTGTCCAATACCTGGTTGATGGTTGGGCAATATTACTGAGGAAGCTCAGGCTAGTATGCGAGTAGCCATAAGGTATCAGGTTGCTACAGTAACTCCTGGAGGTCCCTGGTGGCATGAAGAAGGGATAGAAGCAATAGCAGGTTTTGGTCTGGACCCAAAACAGGGATCTTGATCCTGTTACAAGGATTAATGGGAGCTTCAAAACTCTCAAACACAGGGAACTCTCTATAGTAACTCGTTTGACACAGGACATTCTACACAGTTTTAGTTAGTTGAGAGCACTAGTCAGTCAGGCACCTTGGGTATATGTAAATGTGTTTGGCAAACCTGTACAGAAAAGGACTTGCATACACACACATTTATCTTAAATATGTTTACATTTTAAGTTCCCTACTTTCCATAACTAAACTATTCAAGATTTATTGGTAGTATATAAATATTCCTAAACATTGTACATGTGAATGTTTGATACCTGCATTGGCAAACAGAACTGTTATCAAAGTCCAGGTAGGTAGGTATCTGTGTAAAGTTATATTTTATATATTTTCCTAATTACAGTATAATCTTGAAAGTTCTCCCCTTAGTCTGTTTCCTCAAAACAGGGCTGTCAAACATATGGTACGCGGAGCTCCCGAATAAGGCCCACAGCAATGATGACTGTTGCTCCAAGCGCTCGCTGTTCTGGAAGGAAGTGATTAAACTTCCTAGCAGTGCAGGGGACCAACAGAGGAAGCAACAATGCAGTACCGGCGGCATGGACCGTAGGTAAGAGTGGTGGATATGTACAGTTAGCACAAGTATCCATACTATAAAAAGCTTACTGGATACTGAAAGTCTACTCAGATATTCTACCACTCTCCTATGCAACTAGCCTTGAAGGTTATCCTACTGTCATATGGAAGGGGGTTCTGTAATGCATCATCCCTCTGTAGATATGCAGAGGGACTAAATTAGCATCTAGCACTGAAATGTATGCCCTGCAGAATGATAACTAGTCCACAAGGGGGATAGTAAGTAGAGCTTTATGGAGCAGGTTTAATTCAACGCACAAAAGTATACAAACATTGTTTTATTGTAAGGGGTTTCAGTACTAGCGATGAATACGCATTTATGTGTTGTTTTCCACGGCACAAAAACAACCTGCATTATTTGCTTACTTGAAAATTTGTAATAAAGGAGCTTGCAAGACAAATTTAAATGCATGACACAAGCGTTGCTCGCGAGAGGAGAACCTGGTGGAGCTAAAGGTTAGAGCTCCCCGAGTCCTCTCTTCCTGCTGGCTGCAGCATTACACTGCTTGGTCCTGCAGAACCGGCAGGGGAGAGCACAGTTCCCAATGCTATAATCATAGCACTGGGGAAAATAAGTTGCGGCTGCGTGCCCGTCGCGGTGCCCCAGCACACAGTTTGGGAACCGCTGTCTTACCATATGTACAATGTATTTTTAACTTTAATGAAGAGGACAACAGAAGTTGTTTGTTAAAAAAAAAAGATCTAATAAAATTAAGATATCAAGTAAATGAAAAGGTGTTATTCACAATATTTATACACAGGGACAAAAATCCAGAAGGCACATTGATATCTCTCTTGATTTAGAAGACAAAAAACACCAGCATACTAGCGCACGTTCAATTTCACATTAATGTTCATGGCAGCCAATTCTGCTACAAAATAGCGGAACACATAAGGCACAGATATAGTGTCAATTGTATCAGTTTGATTACAGAATGCACAGTAATGTTGCCTATTTCGCATTGCTGACCAGGACGGAGGAGGCTTTTCAAGGAAAGGAGACAGTAAGCTACCACATTCCACACACACATGTGCCACTGATCTATCAGAACAATTGAAGAGTCTGTCATGAAGCAGGAAAGAAGTTCCATGAGCCAGTAGGGCATCCCGTTCCATTTCTCCAAAACGAATGCCTCCTTGGATATTCCTGCCACCTACAGGCTGATTTGTCACTTTATCCCTAGCCCCAGTTGTCCTGACTTGGAATTTGTCTGAAACCATGTGACGCAGACGTTGGTAATATACAACACCAATGAAAATGTCTGCCTCCAACTCCAAGCCACTAATGCCACTGTAGAGTCTCTCCGTGCCATAGAAGTTGTAACCACCAGCTTTCAGCATCTCACCAAAATATTCTAGAGCAGAGTTCTCTTCGGAGAAAGTAAAAGGCGTAGCATCATGGCAAAGCCCATGCAGTGCCGCAGACTTGCCCGCCATGCTCTCAATCAGCATCCCGATGGTCATTCTGGATGGGAAACCATGTGGATTGAACAAAATGTCTGGAACCATCCCACTCTCCGTAAATGGCATATCCTCAGCTGGCCACAGCCTACTAAGAATACCCTTCTGGCCATGCCGGCTTGCAAACTTATCTCCAATAGTGGGATTGCGGGGAACTCTCATGGTGATGCAGACACACTTAAATTTTCCAAGGCCAATGTCATTGCTGCACACTTTGATGTTATCAACAATACAGTTCTCTTTGCTCCTAAAACAAAGCAGATAAACAAGTTTTATTTAGCAGAAGTTAAATGTTATAACCCACTTTTACTGTTTCTTTGAGTTGTACTTTGAGAAATATTCTTAAATTATATTTAACGGGGGGGGGGAAAAGGACACACAAATATGAATATGTATAGACTACATGTAACTAAACTAGTAATAAACATTCTAGATCTTTATTGAATTTAAAATTGTAATGATGGTATATTCTGAATATCTATAGCTGGGTACAGGAAAAAAATCTGTTACATATATGTTAAAGCCACATCATTTAAAGTCACACAGTCGCCTGCAAGTGAACATATTGGTCATTAAACTCCCTATTATAATGAATTGAACTATAAACTGCAAAACAGAGGGGGAAATAGCAGATTTGACAGCTTAGATAGTTCACCTTAATTTTACAATTTGGAATTTAATTTGCTACAATTCTATGTTTAGTGCATTAACTACTGAGTGTATACTATGTACAATTCACTGTAAAATTGCCACTGGCTCACACACATGACAGACAGTTATCCAATGCATTAAATTATAAAAACATTTATTATCATAGTAATGACATATGCTATCAAAAAGAGTGTGACGCATGCATTATGTGGAGTAATGAAAATAATGCAACATCTCTTTCAGATGCAATGGAAATAAATGGAATTCCGTCAGTTTAAATTTATCTGCACACATAAGCTCCATTATTCTAAAACAGTACATTTTACTGATATAAAGTGAACTATCCAATGAAATTCCTACTTGTAATAGATGACAAAGTTTTCCCCCGTATTCAGGTTGAGATAACCATAGTATGGATCTCCAAACTGCAGCACAGAGCCTACAGGGGGAAGACCATCCCCGTCTAGTTTGTCCTTTGCTCTTTCATCATCCGCTTTGGTCCCAAAAACTAAATTGTCTTCTCCATCCTTAATTTTTTTAGAGAGGTCAATAAAATCTGTCTTATAGACACTTCCATGGGCAAATCCTCTTTCCCACGAAGACTTGTTTAATATCTGTAGAACAAAACACATATTGTCAGCAAAATTCAGTGATCATACAAATAGAGAGGAAAAAAAGTTAGCAAAGTAAAGCACTGAAAAGAAATGCCCATTTAGTTATATGGGCCTAGACCGGGCATTTCCTGGATCCTCTTATAGAGCAAGAGGAGACTGGGCATCTCTACAACCCTTTTAAAGAACTCATAGGGGCCTAGGAGACTTGGCATCACCTGAGCTTTGTGATTGTTCTTCAACTGGCTGCTATTGTGGTGAAAGATGGAAAAGGAGCCATTATCTGGCCCCAAGCCGGTATCATTGTGGTCTACAGATAGCTTTGAGTGCCTTTTAATTAGTGCTCAAGACTATCTTAGAGCGTGGATTTGTAGAGGTTGCAGGACTGGGATACTCTTCATCATAAACTTTGTTCCCATATTTCTTCTGCAATTGTTGATTAGAGAATTAAACTAGACATTCTACCAGGCTAATGCTTGTTTCCAGGAAACAGAACTAAGTCAGCTAACTTACCATAGCGTCCTCCATGTCATAACCTGTATAGGAAATGACGGCTACAATAGCATTTGTGCCAATAGGATAGTTATCCATCTCATAGTAATCGTACATTGATGGTCGTACAAGTGGGCTCTGAGGGGTCTGAAGACGATACAGCTTATTATCAGAGCGGTCCTGGAAAGTCATAAGAGGAAACCCCATGGTTTGTTTTCCTGCCAATAAGAAAAGTGTATTATTAGTAGTGTTTGTTTTAAATATGGTGAGTTCTAATAAAATGCATTGTAAGCTAAGACAACACCTATATGTTTATGGTGGTGGTCTTTGCTAATTTATTGTAAAAATGTGCATCGAAATTGTCACGATTTCCAACGTGTCCTTAAAAAAAACTTGACACTTCAAACCAAAATATTACAGTTTTCCCTTGTGGTTCCTCAGGGGGCAGAAATCTCACTCCTGGTAATGTAGAGAGATTAGGCTTTTGCAGGTCAAAGGTTTGTCCAGTGCATTGTTACAAGTTATGTTGTTTATGTCTCTCCCAAATAATTAAAATAGCTCTTATTGTGAAGTGTTCTATTTAAACATGCTTATGATTACTTCGTATCATACAGTCCATAGGAAAATCTGATCAACTTACCCATCTGGCACTGGTACATATTCCTGGGGCTCTGGTTGTGGTCTGAATAAGGGATGAAGTTTGCTACCACACTCATCATACTGTGTGGAAAGAGCTCCTGGTGAGTGGTAACTCCAGGCACAATTTCTCCCTCATATATAGCCACGTTCATGAAAACCTGAAATGGATAGAACGGTGAACTTAGTTGCGGTCAATATATCTGACATATGTGAAACAGGCAGCACTAAAACCAAAACAGGACAGACTCTTTAACCCCCATAATATGTTCATCTACAAGACTGCTCCTTGAAATTTAATAGGATCATGAATTGCAGTAGATTAATGGAACTCTTCAAATACCACGACCCCCATAACCTCCTCTAGTAGCTAGGATGCTAGATGGGCATAACACACCCCAAAGTAAAGTATTGAAGTTGCATCCTCTGCAGCCTGGACACTCTTTGCACTGAGCTAGCCCAGCAGACCACTGACGTGCTGAGTGGTCAGTGGACGGTTCCAGCTTCTAAGCAATCCCTGCACGTTACGGGCTTACAGTGAAGCCAATGAGCCAGGCTCCAAAGGAGGCACTGTGCAATCTAAAAAAAAAAATCTGACATCCCATAACCCAAGCAATACTGCTGGTAATTCTTATAAACATTTTCCTCTTTATTAAAAAATTCTTGAATTTTTTTTTTTATAAAGATCATTATAAAACAGTAAAGTTGCTATAGAGAAAAACAACAAAAGAATCCTAAAAGTTATACAGAGTTGTCCACTCAACTTAAAGGACCACTCTAGGCACCCAGACCACTTCAGCTTAATGAAGTGGTCTGGGTGCCAGGTCCAGCTAGGGTTAACCCATTTTTTAATAAACATAGCAGTTTCAGAGAAACTGCTATGTTTATTAATGGGTTAAGCCTTCCTCTAGTGGCTGTCTCATTGACAGCCACTAGAGGCGCTTGCGTGCTTCTCACTGTGATTTTCACAGTGAGAGCACGCCAGCGCCCATAGGAAAGCATATAATGCTTTCCCTATGTGACGCGAAGCTCTTGCGCGTGCGCATTCAGCCGACGGGGAGGAGCAGAGGAGGAGAGAAGGAGGAGAGCTCTCCGCCCAGCGCTGGAAAAAGGTAAGTTTTTAACCCCTTTCCCCTTTCCAGAGCCGGGCGGGAGGGGGACCCTGAGGGTGGGGGCACCCTCAGGGCACTATAGTGCCAGGAAAACGAGTATGTTTTCCTGGCACTATAGTGGTCCTTTAAGGGTTTATGTCCTTAAATATGACTGAATCCCCCCCAAAAAAGTGCTTTGATTTACACAGTGTTTGGATTAATTTACATTTATGTGATGTAGACTTTGCCACCATGAGTATATTTTAGAAGGGTTTGGGTTTTTTTGCCCCTTCTTGTGTTTTTTTCACTTGCTTTTTAGATTTCCACTAGAAGTTTAAGCCAGATAAAATCATTTACCATTAACTATAATATTCTAACGGTCCCAATACACAGGGTTCCAAATGTTTGTCAATGCCCAGCTTAGGAGTATGGTTTACTTATTTATTTTAAACAATCACATATAACACACCTGTTCCAAAGTACCGATTAGCTCTTCTTTTCCCAGTGCCAAGTTTCTGACTGGACGCACCATCCGGCAGGGAGAGGTAAAAATATAGAGCCCTGGGTACAAGCTTGGTTTACCAGTCATTGGTATGAGCACAATCTCAGTCCAGGGTGGTATTTTACGTTCTTGTGTTACCTACACAGGACAAAGAATATTTAATATAAAATTGTTAGGAAAAGATGAAGGAATGACAAGTCCTTTGTTAGGAAAAGGATGCCTAAATGACTTTGTCCACCTCCAGCCAAAGATACTTTGAGACACATTTATAAGCTGCATTCTAAGCACTATAATCACTACAGCTCATTATAGTGTTTAAGGGTAAAATGTCTTTGGGAGCATATTAACATTTATCACCTTCGCAAGTTAAATCTTAGAAAATATGGCAATAGGCCTGCACTGTTGTAGGGAAACAGTGTAACAATAATAATAGGTCATTTGAGTAACAGATAAAGATGGTATTCAGAATCATAACGAAAAACAACAGGTTTCGCTTTTCTGCACAGTTGGTTGCCGCAGCTTAAATGTCTGTAGTAATGGTGTTGTTTGCTCTGTTTCCTTAGAAAAACTGAAAAACCCCATCTAGCTAACTGCATTTTTTTTTCATTGATCTGTCAAATTATTTGAGTACATTTAGCTGCACATACATTCTGAGTAAATAAGTCATATAATAAAAATTACCTTAAAACGTCGTAGAGTGTTGACAAGGATAGGAGCCATGTCTTTTTCTATCCAACCGACCATGGAGCCATCTAACATGACTTGGTAGCAGTCAACAAAAGGCTTTCCCGGAATACCATCCACAGGTGTAACACCTGATCAAAGGTGAAACACAAAGACATAAATATATAGAACATATATTCTGGTATCATTTTGTAATTAACTCTAGTTTGTAAGAGAGTTTAAAAGAACACAATAAATACATCCTTTTACTTATGTAAAAATAAAACTAATCTGACAATTATATGCAAACACATCCTTTGTTCTTTTGGAGTATTTAGCAAATTGATAGCAAAGAGAAACTCCAACATTTCTCTTTTTATGTGAGTTTATTTCAGTAACTTGTAATGAGGTGTTGCTGCCAACACTTCACAAATGCAAGTAAGAACAAATAAAATGAACAGTAGACTTGTGTACATCCCAAAAAAAAATTTTTTTTTTAAATAACAGAAATTAAAAAAAAAAAAAAAAAATACATGTTGGTTTGGACAAAACAATTCTCATTTCAGTACAGATAATTTGTAATTATTTTATTTTTTGGGGGGTGTTAAAACAAACAGGTTGGTGGGAGGATATGCAACATCCCCTTCACTCCATCACCCCCCATGGCTTTCAGGTGGGAGGTAGTAATGACATGGGGGATGGACATGGTTTTTTTCTCCCACTCCCCAGAGTTTGGGCCAATAGTATGGCTATGTTGCTTGTCTCGTAGCAGAAGGAGAAAACAGGGTGAATTTCTACTAGCCAGTTGCTAGTAACAGAATGGAAACTCTAAGCCCTGTTTCACATATAATAGTCAAACTTTTAAAAGATTAAAGTACCTAGAGAGCAGAGAAGAGGTAATAAGGAAGTACTGAATGACGTCTGTGTCACAATCTCACAAGCTGCTGTCATGTGATTCATCAATCCACAAGGCTCGCCATCAGGTGTGTGCACAGGGCATAAGAACCCCCAGGATTCAGGTAGCAGGCGTCTTACACTGGTTGTTCTCATTTTGGCAAAGGCGGCACCTCTGTGTACGCAGCGGAAGTGGGACAAATACCGAATAAAGTTTAACTTGTCAGCCACAACAGCCAGACCAGAAGCCTGCAGCATACCAAGACCTAAAAAATAAAACAGAAACCCACTGACCTTCAAAGGTTTTAATAGTAAAAACATCCCTTTCAATGCTGATACAGTAAAATTATCTTCCTAAGGGCTTATCAGAAAGCATAATAATTAGAGGGGGGAAAATATCACTGAAACGTCACAATTAAAAACACCCGGATATACTATTCTGTTGCTAAAAGGACATGCAACATTAATCTTGTAATGTATATTTTTAATTCAAATAAACATTTTTTCTTAACTAGTACTGATGGAACAGAACTTTCCCTTTAAGATTTTTGTTTCTATTAAAAACTTAAAAATGACTGATCCCAGTTGCACAATAAATGGTAGTGGATGTCTACATTAAATTGCTCACACCTTACAAATACATATTTGTTAAATAAAGCAAAAACAAGAAATGTTAAAATCCTGGTAAGTGACAGTTCATCTTTAAGCCAAAAATATATAGGATGAAAAAGCCACAGTGGCATGGCCTGATTAACTGATGTGTCTGAATTAGAACAGTAATTAGGAACGAAAGTACAAATTTTAAATTCCTGGTAATGGAACAATACCTTTTTGAGTAGAAATATGTTCTCTTACGTGAAACTCACCTGTTTTAGAGCGCAGATTGCCTGTTGCCAGCAAATATTCACATGGTTTTGTGAGGTCTGATGTTGAAGATAATATTTTCATAATGACTTCAGAGGAAAGAACAACAGCCGTCTTCTGGGATTTTTTGTCAAGATTTAGTTTGGCTGAAACTAACCAAGACTCTATCTTTTCCTTTAGAAGAGAAAAACATAAAATAAAACAAATTAAATGTTGTTTTACCAGTTTAATTTAATTTAATTTAATTACAAAATTCCATTGCCTTATGATATGTATTATTGCTATTGGTTTCAAGAATAGAAATGATGAACAAGTCAATATTACTAACCTTTAGAAACATTAGTAGAAGTTGCCCAGGTGTTAAAACTTCCTGATTCATGAGGCTGTCTGGGTTCTCCTCCGTACATCCTTCCTTGGCAAAAGTGAATAGTTTCCTCGTCATTTGGCAAAGCATGTAAAACTTGTCAATGTTGGAATTAAGATGAATACAAATGCACTGGCTGAAAAGAAGGGACAAGGAGGAAAATAAATATAGGATGTTAATAAAAAAAACTATTGTAAAGTAATCAATGATTACTACATGGCTTTACGTTATATATCATTGCTTAGAGCACTAAACAGCAAAACTGTAAAAATATCTGGTGCAGAAGACAGCCCATGGGGGATGACAGTTGAGCAGTTTGGAACACATTGGGGGATATTTTTCAGGGTGTTCTAAAAAGTCATTCTGTCAATGCTAATAATATTTATTAAAGTGATCTAAAAAGTAACAGTTTTCTTTATAGTAAATTCTGACAGTTTTCACAGAAATTTCCATTTCAGGAGACTGACAAATTTATAGTGGCAGAAAAATTCTGCAACTTTTCTGTTCTTGAATCCATTGCATGGGGGAAGGGAGAGAATGGCACATTTGCAAATGTTACAGTTAGAGCAGGAAAAAGCAACAAATTAAATAATCTGACAAAAAAGGGTCAGCATCACTTTGATAAATCTCTGATTTGCTTACATGTACTGTACTCTATTTGTGCTTCCAGATATGGCATGTGCTATAGGCAAGATTCGCTCTCCTCATCCAGTAGCGAGAGCCAGGTAATGGACTGCAGGTGCATGGTCTGCGGCCTCGCAGATGATAAAACACTACCTAGTTCAATGAACAATAAAGCAGGCTGTATATAAACTGATAGCAACCACAGTTTGGCTGTTGTCAGTTTAAAATTCAGTTCATATCATCCTATGTGGTGATTTCAGCTGCTCTTTAGGGCTAAACTACTTATCTCATAATCCCCTGCTTGACACATAAGTGATAATACTAGAATCCTCAAAAACAATACACACTAGCATTTCTGTCAAAAGTAAGCCTTAAAGGGACATGCATGAGACGGTTGCTTCACTCACCAAGCTAAAAAAAAGCAAGAACGTATGATTGTGTTTCCATATATATCAGCTTCTTATTTATGCTTTTTACAGCCACTGCAAGGGGACACTGACCTAACCAATCAGTGTCCTATCCCCGATATTGCGGGAAAATTGCATTTTGCATGCTTTACATGTGCAGGTGAAGGATCTCTTCACCTTGCAAACATACTGATAGGGGGAGAATTGAAGGAATCTGATTAGTGTGATTCATGCAGGGCAGGCTCCAGTATCAGGTTTCTTCCTGCTGTTGCTGCACAATGATGCCCTGTTTCTGTCATTAGTGGAATGGTAATGGGGGTACAGGTTGACAAAACTCCTTTAGCCAAGAGGCATGCCCAACATGGCAATCTGATCAAGTTTATAAATGTTGTTTACAAGCTTTTCAAAGTTTTTCTTGCTTTATTTTGGTTTGTATATTTGTTCAAAAGTGTTTGCTTGCTGGTTTGAAAAAAATTGTCAAGTGATGCATGTCCCTTAAATTTGGACTTAAAACCAAATAAGTATCAAATACAGCATGCCATGGCTGTGGAAATTTATTGAAACTTCATGGAAACTTTTGAATATTTAAAACCATTAGTGGTATGTACAATTACCCGGGATCTTAGAAAAATACATTAAAACATTTTGTAATTCAGAGGCAACAACTGGTACTTTTAGTAGATACCCACTGCAGGTGGTACCAGAAAAAGAAATGTTTACTTATGTGAACCCATTACATGGTATGTAAATATACTAACAGAAGATACTACATGGAAATGGATATGTTACACCTCATATTTGTACACTGTACGCCATTCCAATGTTATTGAAAAATACCAATAAACTTACAAATGTAGAAAAAAAATAAAAAAAAAATATGTATGGTAAGCATATTAAAGATATCAAGTTAGAACTGGTGTTACCGTCATGCTCTCCTGTTGTGTGTCAACTACAGAACCTTATTCTTATCCGCATCAGCAAGGTAAGAGAAACACACACTTTTGCTTTTACAATACAAATAGATTTGTTAACTACCTGTTGAGGTTTCTTTAAAACAGCAATGAATTTGAAGCCTCTCTACATATTCTGAAATAGAAATCCAGATCCACACGCTTACTGTATCTGTAAATAGAGAACTTACTTCAGTAGGAACTCTGCAGCCTGTTCATCTGTATACCATTCGGGAAGGTAAAATTTCACCCGGAAACGTTCCCCTAGATATTGAAGAACTTTTTTGTGACTATGGCAACCTTCTTCCATTACCACTCTGAGCATCTGAGTGACACAGTCCCTGTAGAAGGAATTGTCTTCTTTGCCTTTAATCAACTCAGAGAAAATCTGATAATCTGTATAGTCAACCAATGCCTAAAATGAGAGTATGGGTAAAATCATAAATATATTTTGATTATGAAGGATTCAGAGAAGTTACTGAACAGCACATTATCTCAACTGTGAGGACGCAATGAACAAGGTATATACACGCCTGCTTAGCGAAAACCTATATGAATAAATAGAACTTTAAAAAAGGTAGATTTTGCAAAGCAATATTTATAATTATACTGAAAATGCATTGCAAAAAAAAGTTCCTCTGTGACATCTTATACAACCAGAAAATGGTAGAGAGATGTCAGCCAGTCCCTGTTCTTATACTGGAGCCTATAGAAAGGTTACTGATGATATGCATACATATTAAATAGTAAAAATAAGAAAAATTACCTGCGCTCTCTCCCAAATCCCTATGTATATTTAAACAAATGGAGGTCATTTAATTACTCCAATGGCCATTGGAGGGAATGCCCACCTGCCACGTCAAGGTAAACCTCTCAGGTGGGTCCTACACTAACCATTCATCTTGCTTCCTTGAGCTTCTGGCAAAGATATCTCTAATGAGACAGAGAAGGGCATTTTTTATATCCACCCCTACATACTTATTAACCCTAAATAGGGAACACATCGGATGGGAGGCAGCACTGCAACATGGCTGTGTGATACAAAAGTGAATTAAAAAAAAAAAAAAAAAAACAAGCCCTGAGCTCAAACTCCCACTACTGCAGTGCGGCAGCAATGACCATAGTACACATCAGCCCCAATAAATACAGTAAAATCCAAAGAAAAAAAAAAAAAAAAGTTACCTGTGCTCTCTCCCAAATCCCTATGTATTTTTAAACAAATGCCGGTAACTTTTTTCCTTTGGTTTTTACTGTATGTATTGGTACTGATGTGTACTATGGTCGTTGCTGCCGCCCAAGAGTAGTGGGAGTATAAGCTCAGTACTTGTTTTGATGTTTTTTTTGGTATTACACAGCTATGTTGCAATGCTGCCGTCCATCCCATGTGTGGTTTTTTTTTTTTTTTTGGATACATATTTAATACACTCAAGCCAATATATAAACACACACCCACCACGTGGATAATTTGTAGGCTTAGATCAGTATTTTAGATCTTGCCGTTTCTGTATATATTTCATGTTTTTTCTTTGAGATTCAAGCTAGGACTGCCAATGTCAGCTCATTCAATTTGCAAAGGAGACAAGTTGCCCCCAGTTTAAGGAATTAAAACACCTAAATGTTCTCTAAATGCAAGACTAACCTTTAATGCGAATCCAAGTGGGATGAAGAAAAGTTCTTTATGATAGATGAAATTCACCATGATTGAGCCATTTTCCAGATAGTGAAGGTTCATATTAACAGCTGTATGTTCATCTTGCACACAACGTACAGTTATACCTTGAAATGGAATTCAAAATGGAATTAACTTCATGATAAAAAAATTTTTTACAATAGATTCTACAAAAATATGTAATGCATAAAATTTATTTATTTTTTCATCCTCTTTTGGCTGCAAAGATCATTTATTTCCATAAATTTGACTTTACTAAATTAAGTATACTTCAAATGTGTCATGTTCTAGATGCTCTCTGTCTCCTAGCTACCTATTCCACAGCTTTTCTTCAGTTATTGTCAAGGAACCAGTCCTGTTTCTTCCCTAGAACTGCTTGGCAATAGTGAGAGACCGATAGCCTTTGCTGAAAAAAAACTATAAAAAATCTCAGAAGTGACACAGTCTCTTTAAAGTAAATTGTTTTCATTTAAATAAACTTATATAGTAATCGTTGCTTTTTTGTTTAATGGTCTAGTCTAGAATCACCTCAACAACAGTCTTGTTGACATAGGGCTGATTCCCTAAACTGGAAATTTAGGAGAAATAACATTAGAATTGCACATTTCAGACCAAAAGAGCTTAGATGGATCATTTTTTTTTTAAAGAGTTACAATTTTAAGATGTAAAATTCCCTTGTCACTACTCCAAATTTCAGTATAGTAATTATACCCCTGCATATTACAATTAATTGGTAAAGAGATCATATTTTCCATTTGAGGTAGAAGAAAGCTAGCCACCTACAACAGATTTCAGAAGCATCCTTTTTTTTTTTTTTTATTACAATCCAAAGATCATAATTTACAAAAAAGTTCTCACCAACAGATTTTACAGCAGAGAAAAGTATATGCGCTTTCAGTTACTACTAATATTTTAGTTAAACATGACATTACACTTGCAGAGAAAACAAAATGTAACATTAATTACCATATTGCGTGTAACCAGGTCCTCTGTTTTTCCACTTAGGGCGACTCATTGCAATGGGAAAATTCCTCCGAGGCATGATCAGCATTCGAATAACTTTCTCTATCCCATTTATTATGAAATAACCACCCATTTCCTAGTGAACAAACAAAAAAAATAATTCTCTGATCACAGGTAAACAAGTTAGTAAACTATCATGCTAAAGGATATCCACTATATATACAAATACATATCACATCTAATTTACAACAAAAGTAGTCACAATAGTGTTTTGAATATGTTTAAATGTCAAGTTAAAAGTAACCGGCATACAAAACCATTTCTAAGCTTTTGAAGAAAAAGAAAAAAAAAAAGCTTCCATTCCAACACAGAAATGGGTTAACACAACTCCAGAGGCTGTCTTCCTGACAGTCAGTAGAGGCGTGTCTCATGCAATAACGAAGTTAGACTCTGTTATTCAATCAAATTTTACTCATAGAGAGCAAACTAGCCTCCTAATGATTCCCTATGGGAGGCATCTCAGACGAAGTGGCAAGACGGCCACAGAGAGACCAGCTCGCTACCATATAAGGTAAGTAAAACTTACCCTTTATCCTCACGGAGGTCAGAAATCTAAATAGGTAGGGTAACACTAAAGCATTAGGAATACATGTTTTCATTTCTACAGCTATAGTTTTACTTTAACTCCCTTCAGAAAGGGATATACACGCAAACACTATGCTGGCTTTTTATGCATAAATGGAGTGATTTTGACATTACAAATTACTACTTTCTATATTATACTAAAGACTCATTCATCTAAATGTTTTAGATAAGGTTTGCACAACTGTTTACTATGAGATTGGTTCCTATTTGTGAATGTGGGGATTTAAGTGTTGACTTACTGCATTATACTTTTGAAAGTCATGCGAAGGGCTACCTGTATCATCTAGATTGGTTGCCTATCTTATTGTAGAATATGTACATATAGGTGTTTATATATAGGTAATCATTTTCTTTACCTGCTCTTCCTCATGATGTTCAATAAGTTGTTTTGGTGACAAGCCATATAAATTGCAGAGCTTTGATTTCACCATTATAGGAACATGACCAAGTGATTGTTTGATAACACCCTTCGGGACTCCATTTAAAGACCAGCTTATGTCTGCCTGTAATGAAAAGATAGCGAAAGCAGGACATTTTTTTATTATTTATATTTAATTTAAAAAGCGCAATAAATAAAAGTATAGACAAGTTATAGACAATACGGTGGCTGTATTTGTTATTTTTCTCTTGACTTCAGTAGGATTATGATTGGGTATATTAAATTAACATTTTACGAGCAGCCTGTTTTTAATATTACCAAGTATATATTAGAACAAGTTTTTTAGTACTACTCTGGTGGAACAACACACTGTAAAAATATGATGTATTTGATATGAAGTATCATCATATATATTGACATTTTAGTTTGCATCAAAATAAACACAGAGCATGTAGCAATAATAGTTATTCAAACTCCTGCTAATTTTAGATATTTCTTCACATAAACTGTCTCACCCCAAATTATATATTAATAATCTTTTTTTTAGGTTGCTATCAGTTTATATTAAACAATCATCAAAAAAGCCACTGTCGTGTCTGCTGTATGAGGTTAAATGGCAGAACGCACATATTATATTGCTCAGTGACACAAGTCAAACAGCATTGGGGCAGCTTTCTGAAGACTTAGAGAGTGCACAGCGTATAGATGCAGATTCTCTGGTCTGCATCAGGCGAATTAAATCAGCCAGAAAAAGGGAAATTGTTTGCACTTTGATTTTGAATAGCTGACCATTAGACAACTAATTGAGAGAATCAGCTGATTTCTATTGACAACTAGACTGGAGGAAAATCTGGTTGAAATAAGCATATTTCCCTTTTTCAAACAGCTTAATGAGTTACATTTGCTTAAAACATCTGGATTGTGATGCAATGTTCTAGATCCAAAAATAAAATTCACAATGAACTGTAGATCTTGCAAACATTCCGTTAAAAATCTACAGATCAGTTTGCAAAAGGCATCAAGAAGAGTGATAAACTTAAGGGATGGACTTGCCAATATAATATTGAGGACTACATTGCTTAGGAATTATATACGGTAATCTCTTTAAAAGTCAATTATAAAAGAGTACAGCATTAACAAAAAAGGTGTGAGATTAGATACTGGACATGTGACAGTTTAGCTAAAAATAAAATTTGGTTATTTACTTCCATTAATAATGCCAATTACAATTGTAACACAGATTTCCCATTTCTGCCAATTCCTAGGTAGTGAAGAAGCAACGGTCAGACAATATACATTTTTTCTCCCAGGAGTGCACAAATGTATTTAATAAGCAATATAAATAAATGCCTTACAGTTAACTTTCCTCGATACGTGCTTCTGCGTCCTCTGCATTCTGCTGGGTAAATCCTATGTTCTTTACAGATGTTTCCTTTTGGAACCATAGGAGGGGTTATAGACGCATCCACAATGGAAAATGAGACTTGATCATTTTTAAAAGCGAACTCTAGTGGTTTCATAGCCTAAGAAGAAACAAAGAAAATTAAAATAGTTGATTTAGCATTGACACTGTCAACATATGTATGTAATTCACTCACGTTGCAAGAGAATCATTTTGTTTTCACTGGTCGCTCACAGTAAGCCACATTTGGCATGTGACACACAAACAGTAGTGTGCTCATTGGAGGATGTTTTACCTGAAGTGATAGCTGTTTGGTGACAGATCTGCTTTAATTTACTATGTCCTAATGGACACTAGTAACTTAGTCCCTACCCCTCCTTATTTAGAGTTAAAACTTTTTTAAAAAATTGGTTTTAAGCTTACCTGGAATCCCCCTAATTTCTCAGAGGTACAATCAAATGCTTCTGGTAGCATTCATTGGACCAATCTGACTGGCTCAGAGTGTAGGAGCAATGCACAGATAGATCCCTTGCTCCATGACCACTTCTAAAAGTATAAGTGATCACAGAGGTTGGAGTAACCCTTTCAGCACTAAACCAAAAATAAAGACATTTGATTAATAGGAAATAAGAGGGGTTGTAGGTAAAAAGTGTCATTCATTTTTATGATTTTGCCAATTTGGCACTTTTCATATGAAGGAATATGTTACAGAGTGGCAGAAAATGTCAGAAAGAAAAGGTGAACTTTAGCACCTCGGCTATACACAATAAAGTAACAGATTTTTGAAGAAAAAAAAAAGATGGAAATAGGCAAATAAAAAAAACAAATGCAAAAAAAAGGAAAATCAACTTAAGGAAAAAAAGTGACACGTTTTATACACAACCATTTAATGTTTTATGGTCCCTATTCTTACCCCATGTGTGGTCTTTTTATTCCCCTTTCTACAAAGCTTTCAATTACGGCAGTAGATAAAAATCCACACTACAGATTGCATTGATTTCTGATTATAATTAATATATCATTATTAGACTTCAGTGTATGAGATGTTGTGCAGCTTGGCACAGGAATAAGACATGTTAATGTAACCCCGTGCTCCCCACCTGTATTGCCTGACTCAGCCCCTCTGTCATAGCTTGGTTGAAGGAGTCAATGTGAGCCCTGGTGAGCTCCTGCAGCGCTGGGTGCTGCCTCTCTGCGGGCAGCCCATAGCCAGGCTCCGTCAGGTTCTTCAGACTCGGCTGCCTGGGCAGATTGAGCCACTTCTTGGCACTGTCCATGGCGCTGGGTCCTGCCGGCGGAGCACACAGCTGGGTACACGCTGCCAGAGCACTCACATGGGCAGCAGCCAGGAAGAGGCAAGACACACGCACATGGCTGCATGATGCACGTCCGGTCGTCGTGTCAGTACTTCCGGGGTAGAGAGTGCAGTCGGCTTACAGTGTGTGGTGGGTACTGGGGCACTGCACACAGACACAGCCTGGGTCAGGCTCATGGTATTAGGAGAGTGCAGTGCATGGTGGGTACTGGGGCACTGCACACAGACACAGCCTGGGTCAGGCTCATGGCATTAGGAGAGTGCAGTGCATGGTGGGTACTGGGGCACTGCACACAGACACAGCCTGGGTCAGGCTCATGGCATTAGGAGAGTGCAGTGCATGGTGGGTACTGGGACCCTGCACACAGACACAGCATGGGTCAGGCTCATGGCATTAGGAGAGTGCAGTGCATGGTGGGTACTGGGACCCTGCACTACACACAGACACAGCATGGGTCAGGCTCATGGCATTAGGAGAGTGCAGTGCATGGTGGGTACTGGGGCACTGCACACAGACACAGCATGGGTCAGGCTCATGGCATTAGGAGAGTGCAGTGCATGGTGGGTACTGGGGCACTGCACACAGACACAGCTTGGGTCAGGCTCATGGCATTAGGAGAGTGCAGTGCATGGTGGGTACTGGGGCACTGCACACAGACACAGCATGGGTCAGGCTCATGGCATTAGGAGAGTGCAGTGCATGGTGGGTACTGGGGCCCTACACTGCACACAGACACAGCATGGGTCAGGCTCATGGCATTAGGAGAGTGCAGTGCATGGTGGGTACTGGGGCACTGCACACAGACACAGCATGGGTCAGGCTCATGGCATTAGGAGAGTGCAGTGCCTGGTGGGTACTGGGACCCTGCACTACACACAGACACAGCCTGGGTCAGGCTCCTGGTATTAGGAGAGTGCAGTGCATGGTGGGTACTGGGGCACTGCACACAGACACAGCCTGGGTCAGGCTCATGGCATTAGGAGAGTGCAGTGCATGGTGGGTACTGGGGCACTGCACACAGACACAGCCTGGGTCAGGCTCATGGCATTAGGAGAGTGCAGTGCATGGTGGGTACTGGGGCACTGCACACAGACACAGCCTGGGTCAGGCTCATGGCATTAGGAGAGTGCAGTGCATGGTGGGTACTGGGGCACTGCACACAGACACAGCCTGGGTCAGGCTCATGGCATTAGGAGAGTGCAGTGCATGGTGGGTACTGGGACCCTGCACACAGACACAGCATGGGTCAGGCTCATGGCATTAGGAGAGTGCAGTGCATGGTGGGTACTGGGACCCTGCACACAGACACAGCATGGGTCAGGCTCATGGCATTAGGAGAGTGCAGTGCATGGTGGGTACTGGGGCACTGCACACAGACACAGCCTGGGTCAGGCTCATGGCATTAGGAGAGTGCAGTGCATGGTGGGTACTGGGGCACTGCACACAGACACAGCATGGGTCAGGCTCATGGCATTAGGAGAGTGCAGTGCATGGTGGGTACTGGGACCCTGCACACAGACACAGCATGGGTCAGGCTCATGGCATTAGGAGAGTGCAGTGCCTGGTGGGTACTGGGACCCTGCACTACACACAGACACAGCCTGGGTCAGGCTCCTGGTATTAGGAGAGTGCAGTGCATGGTGGGTACTGGGGCACTGCACACAGACACAGCATGGGTCAGGCTCATGGCATTAGGAGAGTGCAGTGCATGGTGGGTACTGGGGCACTGCACACAGACACAGCTTGGGTCAGGCTCATGGCATTAGGAGAGTGCAGTGCATGGTGGGTACTGGGGCACTGCACACAGACACAGCATGGGTCAGGCTCATGGCATTAGGAGAGTGCAGTGCATGGTGGGTACTGGGGCACTGCACACAGACACAGCATGGGTCAAGCTCATGGCATTAGGAGAGTGCAGTGCATGGTGGGTACTGGGGCCCTACACTGCACACAGACACAGCCTGGGTCAGGCTCATGGCATTAGGAGAGTGCAGTGCATGGTGGGTACTGGGGCACTGCACACAGACACAGCCTGGGTCAGGCTCATGGCATTAGGAGAGTGCAGTGCATGGTGGGTACTGGGGCACTGCACACAGACACAGCATGGACCAGGCTCATGGCATTAGGAGAGTGCAGTGCATGGTGGGTACTGGGGCACTGCACACAGACACAGCATGGGTCAGGCTCATGGCATTAGGAGAGTGCAGTGCACGGTGGGTACTGGGACCCTGCACTGCACACAGACACCGCATGTGTCAGGCGCATGGCATTAGGAGAGTGCAGTGTGTGCTTGGTACAAACACAGCATGGACCAGGCTCATGACATTAGGAGAGTGCAGTGTGTAATTTCCATGTGAATTTGGATTAGTGAATCTTAACTTCTTTTCTTATAAAGGGACCCAAATTGTGTACATGGCATTTACACAGTGACCAATTTTTAAAGGACCACTATAGTGCCAGGAAAACATACTCGTTTTCCTGGCTCTATACGGTCCTTGGGTCCCCCTCACCCTCTGGGTCCCCCTCCTGCCGGGCTCTAGGGTGAGGAATGGGTTAATCCCTTACCTTGCGCTGGGGACTCTCCTTTCCCCGTCATCGGCTGAATGCGAACGCGCGGCAGGAGCCCTGCGCGCATTCAGCCAGTCCACAGGAAAGCATTCTCAATGCTTTCCTATGGACGCTTGCGTCTTCTCACTGTGAAAAAGACCAGAAAAGCATGGGGATTTTGTTTTGTGTATCAGCACAGCAGTTAAGAACAGTTAAGCACATTTAGATTGTACCCTTGGAAATGCAAGGAGGATATTTTTGGAACCTCTATAGCTTGCATCTTCTGGGTAGAAATAACTTTTTTTTCCCCATTGTTTCTTTGAGGTGTCGGCTTTGGTACGCCAGGTTCCTCATTTTGCTTAGATGGCATAATCATTGAATGATAAAGATGGAAAGTGTAACAAATTACGAGTGGAGAACCCATGGTTGTCAATCTGAAATGTTGACAATTTTACATGACATGGGGATTAATGTTCAACACATTCTTTGTAAAATACGAATGCAGGATTGATGACTTTTTTTCTTAATTATGTACCTTGTTTTTTATCAACAGAAGATTGTATTCAATTCTTAGATAGGTATTTGTTATGTCTGTGAATCCAGTATTGGGCAATGATGGCAAACCCTTTTCACTGTGACTTTAGCAGATGTTCACATGCTGGGGATTCATGACTGTTTGTTTAAAAGGAGCAGAATCTTAATCACCAGTGCAATGTGCCTGCCTGTTCCCCGGGTTTCCATGATGACTGCCCACTTTTCAAAACCGAACACTTTAATACGTAATCTAGATGTCTAACTGCACACTGGGTGCTCCCCTCCTTTGATGCCTAGTTACATAATGTGGACTACATTTCCCTAGATTCTTAGACTATTAGTTACTTCTATTTCTGTACCGGCCATGATATGATGGGAAACCTGGCCCGTAAAACCTAGGGTGACAAATGTCAGTCTTCATTGCCTTGATTCAAAGGTAGTACATGTAAAATAGTTCAAAAACCAAATTAATGGTTTTTGTGCTTGTGAAACTTCTGTCCTATAAAACAACATTTACACTTTGTCCTCCCCCCCTTGCCAGTATCTTAAAATAGTTGCTGATGTATCTGATTGACCAGCACCCCATCATCATCTGCAAGGAGTGTTGTTTTGTAATTTTCTTTGCATTATGGGAAGCACAGTCAATAAACTGACCGTGTCCTTTAAAAGGTTACACCAATAACAAAACTCCTTCTTTATTTTTCATAGTCACAACTGAGGACCTGTATGTCCCTTTCTCGTACTTACTAATTTGTTGAAAAACAATATAATTCTAATTTATTAAAAAAAATTGTTACTCCAAGCATCATGACCACTTCGAAGTGGTCATGGTGCTTGGAGTCTGTGTTCACAGCATGTTATAAAAAGCTGCACATACTGATTTTAACCCCTATACTGCCAGACATGTAACTCCACCTCCACCACCTAAGAGGGCAAACCATTGCAAAATCGATTGCCCTATTTCCAGGGAACAGTGCCGGGATACTTTTAGCATAATAACCAATGCAGTGGACTCAAGTGGTTTAGAGTAACCCTTTAAGGGGGAAATCTGATATAAAGTTGCACTGCTGCTGTAAAAATATCATACCTACTATCAAAATTAAAGTGACAGAGCTACAATGAGGAGAGGGATGGTAATTGTTTTATTTCAGAGGTTTGTTTCTTAGAAAAATGTGTCTGAATATTGAAATGCTAGAATACAAATTTACCCAACAAGCAATTTACTGCTGGAAGAAAACAAGTTAGGATATATTACTGTAATAGTTTATCCATAATTACATATGTTCAATGTATTTCAACAGCAAATGCATGTAAGCCTTTCTGGTGAACCAGAGTGCAAAAAAACAAAACACTTGCTTCGGAAAAAGAGTTTTAAAGGAACACTATAGTCACCTAAATTACTGTAGCTAAATAAAGCAGTTTTAGTGTATAGATGATTCCCCTGCAATTTCACTGCTCAATTCACTGTCATTTAGGAGTTAAATCACTTTGGTTATGATTGACAGAGCCTGCATGAAAAAAAAAATGGTTTCACTTTGGAACAGATGTAATTTACCTTAAATAATTGTATCTCAATCTCTAAATTGAACTTTAATCACATACAGGAGGCTCTTGCAGGGTCTAGCAAGCTATTAACATAGCAGGGGATAAGAAAATCTTAATTAAACAGAACTTTCAATTAAGAAAGCCTAGATAGGGCTCTCTTTACAGGAAGTGTTTATGGAAGGCTGTGCAAGTCACATGCAGGGAGGTGTGACTAGGGTTCATAAACAAAGGGATTTAACTCCTAAATGGCAGAGGATTGAGCAGTGAGGCTACAGGGGCATGTTCTATACACCAAAACTGCTTCATTAAGCTAAAGTTGTTCAGGTGACTATAGTGTCCCTTTAAGTAACATTATATAACATGCCGTTATTGGTACAGTCTTTAGATATGAGTATTATTGTTAATCTGTTGATTTTTGTTTACAGGTGAGCAAATTTAATTCCAGAGGAATATAAATTCAGATCTTGCATGAGCACCTGTGTGCATCTACGACATTCGCTAGCAGATCTCGTGCACTTGTCTTGACTTACAAATATGGTTCTGAATGGCATTAAAGCAGTGTTTTTTGATTTGGATAACACATTGATTGATACAGCTGGAGCAAGCAAACAAGCAATAGAGGAGGTACCCTGCTTTGACTTTTATTTCCCCTTTGTTTTAAGAATTTTATATAGCTTATATACTGTATTATAGGAACACTCAAAGTGGTTATGGTTCAAGAAGTGGCGTGTCACCCTCCTGAATCAGCAATGGCATTACTTCCCATAATTCACTGGACCACACAGCTTAAAGGGACAGTACAGGCACCCAGACCACTTCATCTCATTGAAGTGGTCTGGGTGCAGTAACTCTGTCCCCTTAACTGTGCAATATACAACTTTGCAGTTTTACAAACTCTGTGAAACGACACTGGACGTCCTCGCACTTTTCATGAGGACGTCCAGCATCTTGAAAAACCCCTTAAGAAAGAATTGTATCAATGCTTTCCTATGAGGAAGACCTAATGCGCACACGGTGTAGCGGATGGCACTGAACTGTCCTCCAGGATTATGCTTAAAAGACAATTTGTGTGTTTGTTTTCCTGTGTAATTGAAATTGTATGTAGGATTCGTATGTTTGTTCGGTAGTTTCCATCCATATTTCATACGAATGAAAACTACCGAATCAATAGACCACCCCAGAGAGAAGTGTGTACCTCATTAGGCTTTCACACTTCTCTAATCGCAGTCAATCGGTACTTTATTACTATATCTGGGTGGCCGCCATTCGGTAAGCGAACACGTGGCGGCGGCCATCTTACGCACAAACTCTCAACAGAGTTTGGTTGTCGAGTGTCTGGAACTCAAATCGGACCCTCAATTACCCCAACCCCGCTGAGACCTCCAGAGCTCCTTAATTCCCGAACGGAGGGGCCAATTAGTCCCTTGTTCAGTGAGTTCAACGTACCGAACAAGGGGATTCATACGAATGCGTTGTTAATAGTGGATGGCAAAGATTTGTGGATGTTTTACCTCTCGAACGGAGACCGACCGCAGGGCCAAAACACATGGAACCCTTTTCGGCTACCACCTCGTGTTCGGTCGGTCAAATAGTTTATTCCCCATAACTCCCGAATCCCTGGTCTGATCTGGGTGAATTTTGAGTATGTTGGCCACCCAGATCAGGGCTACCAGGGAATGCCACTTAGACCCTTGTACCCCACAGTTTTGGGGTACATCCAGAAACCAGGTAAAACTGTAACAGAAATAAGTGGATTAAGTGTCACACTGAGGGGAGGTAACTACTGTACCATTGGCTACTGTCCCAATTATTGTAAATCCCTCCCTTGCATGGGAGAAACCTTGATAAGGAAACGATGTGATTAAAAGTTGAGTTCTGCTCCTGATGCTGTGTGTCGTCCAGTCATTGGGATTGAGGTTGGGATATTGTTGGAGTGTTTTGCCTGCTGGAAATATTACCTTATGGATTTATAATACTTGTTCCTGAGCCTTACTGGGATCTAATGTGGAGTAGCTTTCCGCTACACACGGCACTCACCTCGCATGTTCATTAAGTTCCTGAGTTACACTGGCATTGGAGGAGGAGGAGCCCAGTCCAGCACCGAGGGTCTTTGGTTCTTGAATCAGGTAAGTGAATACAAGAACTTTTAGACCTTTGTATTCAATAGAGTTCTGCATTCCTAACACTTTAGTGTTCCTTTAAAGGAAGCCCCATAACATCTTCCACCTGCTGTTATGGTGCCCTATGCTGTGAGTGCCCTGTGGCTCTTTTAGGGAATTTGACAAACAGTTAAGAAAGGTTTGACAGCATTCCTATGCCAGTCCAGCTGCCAGCATGCACCTGGACTGAGATAAGCAGGTATATGCAGGATGGTACTTACCGGCTGAGACCATCATTTAAACCCTCTGAGTCAATGAGTGCAGTCCTGTATTCGGTTTGCTTAACTAATTGAAGACATATGGGTTCTCCTGCAAGAGAAGATTAGATGAAACTAGGTAAGCTTAAAACATTCTGAAACAATTTGGCAGATCGCTGTGGGATGTCGCCAGGACACTCCTGGCACCAAACAGCCCACTGTAGTGTAGTGTTGTTTGGAGTGTTCCTTTAAGAGATTGTGTGGAAGGCTGAATAAATACAAATTAAACCAATAAATGGTTTGTGTGCATTTTGATATTTATAAAACAAAGAAAACTCGTGACAATATTTAATGTATGGCAAAGTTGCAATTTCTACAAATGTTCATCTGTAAAGTAAACAAAAAGGTTTAAAAAAAGATCTTTAAGCTCACATATAAATATAAACTGCATGTTTTGCTCTAGAGTTGAACTACTTGGTGTTCAGACACTATACAGTTGTATTTTCTTCTAGGTGGTTCAGATACTCGTAGACAAAAACAAGTATTCGGAGGCAGATGCTCATATGATCTGTGACATGTTCCAAGCCAAGCTCCTGCAAGAACATTTGAATGACTCTGAAATGACTATTGATGATCTCCGAATACTGCATTGGAAGGAAGCAATGCAAATGATAAGACCAGGGGATCACAAAGATTTGGCCAAAGAGTGCTATACATTATGGAAAAAAAAGCGTTTAGAGCTCATGACTCTATCCGAAAATACCAAAAATATGCTCCATGATCTTAGAAAATTGACACGCTTGGTTCTCCTAACTAATGGCGAGAAGCAAGTTCAGAGGGAGAAAATCGAGGCTTGTGGTGTCCATGAGTTTTTTGATGCCATTGTAGTCGGAGGCGAACATGTTGAGCAGAAGCCAGCAACCTCTATCTTTCTCCACTGTTGTGACCTTTTGACCGTGAAGCCTGAGGACTGTGTGATGGTAGGAGACAATTTGGAAACTGATATCAGAGGTGGACTTAATGCAGGCGTTAAGGCAACTATCTGGTTAAATGAGAATGCAGCATTCCGTGGCAAGCCTTGCCCAGTACCACATTACACTATACATTCTATAACTGATCTACCTCATGTTCTGAAGAACTTGCAGTAGATATGACAGATCTGCCGTCACATTCTATCTATGTTTCTATGACACAAGCTTCTCATGGGAATATTGCAATTATGTTATCACATTGATGAGTTAATTTTTATCAATAATATTTGATGTTTTAGCTTTTGAAATTCTTATCACTAAATTATTTTGGGATTTTTGTGTACCTTTATGGACCCCTTTTTGGATATAGGTGAGTGAATTAGTTAGATTAGTAAATAGTCAGGAAGATATCAACATTACATACCTCCTCATTACATACCTCCTCATTTTAAGATTTGTTTTAATTCATTATTGTGTAAAGAAGGAATATATAGCTGGAAATCTTGGTCTGACAGAGCAAAAAATACGTTATTTGTTGATGCATATTGTGGAGCATGACAAAGTTACAACATCTTCTGCTGGTGGGGGTTAATTATACTGTTCTTCTAGTTTTCAATGATGTGTAAAGGTTACCTAGGTGAGCATGTTTTTAAACCGTTTTTATAAGTTCAAGAATGCATACGTATTTTTATGCACATAATTGCAAATAAATGCATTTACTAAAATATGTGAAATATTTCCAAAGATCTAGAGGTTTGCCTTTAATTAGATGCAGAACTGTTCTCTGCAGCCTATGAAGATGTCCTGGCATTGTCCAATTAAATGTTTCTCATTGACGACAAAGCTCCTGTACAAACTTTCTAATTTGGGTGGGTGGTTTTATTGATGTAAGGATGTCTATTATTTTTTTTTTTTTTTTTTAAAACATACTTTTGTTTTGTATTATTCAAATTCTGTTTTTGAAAAACACGTCTACTCAAAACCAAAGTTTTCACGATGATGTTCTTCCCTCAGCATAAACTAGGGGAGGGCTCGCAGTAGCTGACGACAGAAGATCTGTAGCTTTTGCAAGCTAGTTTTCAACATACCTCCAATGAAACAATGCATCAATACATGCATACATGATTTTATTGGGATATACCTAGTAAATTCTTTTTAAAAATATAAAATAATTTCCGTTGAAGTGTTCCTTTAATATTTGTAAATTTTCATTAAAATGATAACTTGTGATGTAAAGTTATTGTGAGCTGATATACTTATTGAGCTGTGTAATAAGTGGTTGATTCGTTCCATTATATTGGATGCATAGTTTAACTTCCACCTGCTTCAGACATAAGAGTTGTAGCCAAATAAAGGCAGGCGACTTCTTGCACTAAGTTGATGGGACATACATTAACAAGTGCTGTACACAGCTAATATTTTGTTATATCACCAGTTTAATAGGATCACTCATTGTGTGTATGCTGATTTGCAGAATAACAATTAGATTAAGTTGTTTTTTTTCTGAATTTTGTATGTTCATCTTATAAATTGTTTGCAGTAAAAAAGTGCATGTTATCTGTGCAGACACAAGTTCAATTAACTCGGAATAATGGAAGGCATTTACCAAAAATGCATATATTGTGTGAATATACAGCCCACGCTACTTAATTAATCCTTGTTTTGTTTCATATTGAATAACCTTTGGACTATAATGTATTGTAAATGTAAAACGTTAGATTTTTCCTCCAAAGGCATTTTTATGAAAATCGGATTTAAATAAAAAACAAAAAAAATCTAATTAAATGTATTTTTTATTTTTGTCCACCCTGTTGATGATACTGTTCTGCTTTGGTTCCAGTACGGCTTAGTTTTCTTTATTCTCATGATCTTGAATCAGCCACCATTCACTCAGCTAGTAATTAACTCTTCCACTTAACCAATTTGTATTCGTAATGCCTTGCTAATACCGTAAGGCCTTGATGTACAGTCCTTGTACATGCCATGCCCAGCTCTGCAATATCATTAGTTACTCACCTTGCAAGTTCTTCAGTTTCCCTACACCAAGCATCTAATGTCCATATTAACACAGGACACTCTATACTTCACATTTGCATTTGATTGGACTGTTTACGGATCAAAGTGCATGGGCACATTCTGTGCCAAATCGGGAGGGTAGAGGTATACATGTGAGGGGATTTTTTTAAACAACTAATTACAGGCAGTGCAGGGAGGCAGGACAGAAGAGCCAGGTTCCCCGTGCAGATGCACTGCCTGCAATGGATAATCTTCTATGACAGTTAAATATTGCATAGAATTGGCATTAGGCAGCCCGGAACAGTCTCACAAGTGCAAATATCTCCGTATGTGCAGTGTTTGAAGCAGAAACGCTCCACATACAGACTTTTACCACCATGACCACTTCTAACAGCAGAAGTGGTCATGGTGGTTTGATTAACCCTTTAATCTCTTTACCTGTCATGACCAATTTACCTTGTCCTTTTTTTAATAAATTGCTATAAAATGTATAGATTAGGAGAAAAAAATGATTTTAAAAAAAAAACACCCATGAAATAACCAATTTAGATGAGGAAGGTTGATGCTAGAGCTGAGTTAAGGTGGGTATTTCTCGAAAATTTACACTGAATACATTTTGTATCTCTGTGATATATAATGTATTTGTGGATGATTTAGCTAAAAGAAACACTGTAGCATTAGGAATACATATCTGTATATCTAACGCTACAGCCCTGATGTGACACCCTAGGTTTTAAACAAAATAAAATTTAAAACTAATTACTCATCTTTTCTCCAGCACCGAGACCTCCTATTTGAGTGATATCATCATGGAGATGTGTCTCAAGGAGGACGGTCCAGTCCAATGCTCCGCAGAGGAGTTCACTACAATGCACCTAAGATTCTGCCATAGAGAATCATTAAATACAATGATTCTCTATTACATACCGTGACAGCATCGAGCATGCATGCATGACTTTGCAGTATGAGTGGCGGGAAGTAAGATTCCCGACACTCATACCAATAGGTCTTGGAGGCGTGGCTTTAAGTTGGGCTCCCAACCTTTCTAATTTGAAGGACTGCAGGCACTACATCTTCAATAAGATGAAGTTGTTAAAGGGCCTACAATGTTCCTTTAAGTTAATTAAGTAGTGACAGGTTCACTTTAATCATATCTGGGTGTTATAAAGAGCATTGTCACCAATCTTCGCTCTCATCTGTTTGCTAAATCATGGTATTGTAATGCCAAGAGTTATTTCTCTTACAAACGGGAATGGTACTTACTTCAAATAAAGTTGATATTTTTATAAGAACACTGTGATGTCATCATATTTAAAAGAAAATAAATGTGGTACAATGATGGCAACTTTTATTATGGCAAGTGTCATTACAGCTAGAGGCACTGTTATTATTGGCTCTGTAATGATGCATAGTAATGTAATCTTCCAGTTGTAGAAGTTTATGGGAAATTAGCAATGTTAGAATATAGTGTTCTTTGGTTTACAGAGCAATCCTCTTCAAGATACTGTACATTCTAGCTCCTACTATTTATTAAACATTGTTACTAATTCATTAAATACCCACTACTGTGTTCCTTTCTACAACTGCTCACCACCACAATGTTCAAAATAGAAAAGGCCAAAATGGTGCTATTGTTAATGGTGATATAATGCTTCATCCCTATTGTTAATGCGATGACTATGATAATACTATGTCACAATAGTGATTGTCAATATTTTAAAGTTTAGTGTTTTAAAGTAGCTTTGTCACCTCACCAAAATTTTCGAGTATTTCTTAAAGACATGTATTATGTTTTTGTTTTTTTTTATAAATGGTGCAATGATAAAATTACAGACGTATTGACTTGTCACCATGGAACATAAGAGAAGTATCAGTAAAAATGTGAGATATCTGCACAATTTTGTAGATTATATAATGCTTAAAGGGACACTATAGGCACCCAGACCACTTTAGCTAATTGAAGTCATTTGTGTACAGTGTCCCTTTTGCACTTAGTAAAAACTGCAGTGTTTACATTGCAGCTGTAAGTATGCCCTCAGTGACTCTCTACCAGACAACCCCTAGAGAGCTTCCTGGATTGAAACAGGCCTTTGGTCCGGTGTCTGACGCTGGATGTCCTCAAGCTCTGCATGAGGACATTCAGCTTCAGATTTTCCCCCATAGGAAAGCATTGATTCAATTCTTTCCTGTTGGGAGGGCTAATGCGCACTTGCCGCACATGCAGATTAGCGCCCGCTTATCAAGGGACGTCGGAGGGGAAGTGGATCAGGTAAATAAAGGGCTTTTAACCATTTATTTACTGGGGAGGGGCTGTCAGGGTATTTATATCGGCAGACATCTTGTGCTATGATAGAAACTAAAAGTGTATATTCTGAGTCACTCTGAACAGACCAGACTCCATTTTGTTATTTTCAAGTTAACAAAAAGACACTAGATTTCTTTCTGTAAGACTAGCCACTTTGCCAGAGCTAAAAGGAATGCATAGTATAAACAAGTGATAAGAAGAATATAATCAAATCTAAACCCAGACAATTGTGACAGAGAAGATTAAATAATTTAATTTTACTGTCTATATATATATATATATATATATATATATATATATATATATATAAGGTACCATTGTATGGAAAAGGGTAAACTTAGTTCATGATCTGCCATATCAGAAATTATGGCAGGAATTGCAGACGCTAAGTCTGGACAAAACTTAAAGAACCCTTTGAAATTTTAAGTTATGGCACTATAAAGATAACGTCAAAATAGCCACCAGGAAAAGTTAACTCTTTCCTGGATAGGTATGTTTAGTGGGACAAGACTGCCCTCTATAGATCAAATAACTAAATTGCGATCTGGAAGATAACCACACCTCTAGTGCTTCTATTGGGTTATCAACTGATGACGTACAGAGAGTCTGGCCCTTTAAAAGTTAAGACAAAAGGAAGATAGAGATATGCAGGGTATGCAAGAGATGCAAAGGAGAAAGGAAAAGAGGAGAGAGGAATTGGAAGTTTGGGGACTCCAACCTCCATGCAGAGAGACATCCAAATAAGTTCCTGAGACTACCAATCGGATGAAATATCTACTCAACTGGTAATTATACTGGTTTCATTTAATTAATTAAATTAATTAAAATGTATTAATAGCATGATATATGACTGGATAAAGCACGGTCAGATTTCCATATTAAGAAATCTTAGTTAACTAAAGAATATATAGTTATAAACATTCCATTCTGCAGGTGGAATTAAGAATAATTATATATTGATGTGATATTATCACGTGTTAGCATACCGCTGTTTTTATCCAGGTGTATTGATTTGCTCTAAATTAAGATAAGATATCTTTTAGACAAATTAAAATCTGCTTATAAAATATGGTAGATTCTCTTATTGGATGGTTCCAGGAAATGACTAATGAACTGGTTTAAATGTTATTTTATTTAAAATTACATAAGAATAGATCTTAATTACCTAGGAGATCTAGCCAGCATTGAAAGGGTTATTCTGTCAGCTAAACTTTACGACCTTACGCTGCACTCTGAAGAATTCTGTTCTCTGAGTGAAACTTTTTCTCTCTGTGAAACATAGTCATAAATCGTCAAAGTCTTGACAGGAAATGCTGTTTTAGCCATTGAAACGTAATACCCATTCCTTTGTATTGCATACCATTTTATACTGGATATTCATTGATTATTGTCACGCATGTTACATAATATTATTTGTTAATTATTGGTTATCATAAATAAAAATCTATTTTTATACATTGTGATATTAATTATATGAAATACTTTCACTTACGATAAACGTTCTTTGGGATCTGAGAATTGAATTAGTGGGCAATTCTCAACTGTTTACTATTATTATCCCATAAATATCCCCACAGGGCGCAAGTGAGAGAGGGGGGAGGCAGGGGGAGTAATAGTGCCAGAAATACAGCTTTGTATTCCTGGCACTATAGTATCCCTTTAACAGTATTGTAATTAATGAAAGACAACTCTAGTAGTTAAAAAAAGAGGGATTACAGAATCTCAAAATGTAGCATGTACATAATTAGGCAAAGAACTGTGTGACATTAGGAAAACAAAAAATAAATGATCAGGCCTAGTGAATATATGATTAAATGGCTGCTTTGTGAGACGAGACTCACAGATGTGAAATAATATAAACAAAATGAGATACCTGTAGCTGTCGTATGCATGCAAAATTATAGAAAATAAGAGAAACTACTATTGGGTGTTAAAAGGGGGGGGGGGGAGAATCAACTAATTGGGTGTATACTGAGAGACTAGAGCAAGCAAATAGGCCAATTCCTCTTCGAGAGGCCTGGGCTCAATATAGATATAAACAAACTAGTAATAAAAAGAGAACCACGGCCAAGGGCTTAATCTGTGTATTCAGGGTAAGCCACAAGCCGGTAACAATGCAGGAAAACAGACATGCACACTGTGCAGACTAGTACAGTAAGTCCAGTACCCGGAGCGGCTCCACTAGGAGCCTGAGATCCAGGCTGGTGTAAAGAGCCATGTCATTGAGCCACCTTACTTGGATGCCCTCTCTGCCTCTTTCAGTAGAAATTAGAATATGATGTCTCTGTGTGGAGGTATTTCCCTTGGTAGGCCATTGCTGAGAAAGAAAAGGTCGCTGGTCCAACCCGGGCCTATACGTCAAGGTACCCCAAGGTATCTCAGGCACCGGGTGAGTATCGAAGACCTTCTCCCCCCCCCAGTCGCCATGCCAGAGCCTTGTAATTGTCTTGATTAGGGTGGGGCCCAGACAGTGGAACCTCTGTGAAGCTGCAATTGCTCCCAGAAAACAGCACAAGCAGTCAAATGTGTTCCCCTTTAAAGTTGTGAACGCCTCCCATGAGCCATGAAATTTGTGGGTTCATGCCCAGCTGCCATCTTGGATAAGTATAAGAGCACGCTCTGGAGTACTCAAGAAAGTCCCAGTTGAGGATCGGTAGATATAAATAGCAAGATAAGCCTCACTGGCGATGGGGGAAACAGGGTGTCTCCCCATATACTACACTGGCTTGGAAAGAAACATACCTAAATCAGCAGCTTCCCTGCCCGCTGGCCCTCCGCACTTTCTGATTCTGAAAATTCAGAAGCCGGATGCCGCCTGGGGGTAGTGGTCATTGCCGCTGAAGGCAACTTTGGGATTTAACACCTTGAGGTAAGATTGCCTCCAGGGGTCACCTGGCACCATTATAACTGTATTTAGATTTTGTTTTTTGGTGCCTGGAGTGTCGCTTTAATTTGAGAAGGTTTTTTTCCCCCCCAAGTTATTACCCTTTAAACTGTCCTTAGTAATTAAACACTGTATCTTTTTTTTGTTTTTTACATGGTACAAGTTTGTAACACTGCGGTAAATAACTTTGATCTTTTTGATCTGAGCAGCTACTTTACAGTCAGATTACTGTCAGAAAATAAGCACTGTTAATTATCACCGCTCCCCAATATTTTTCACTTTGAACTCCAATCACAATATCACAGTTTATCGGTGCATTTGACTTTTCTAGTCATTCATTTTTCTAGTCCCTGTCGACCATATATTTTTATAGCTGCAATATATTTTGAATTTCTGGCTTATTTTTCTAAAATTTCTATTTTTTAATATTTTTTTATTTCTTGGCTGTCAACGACAGATGTACTTTAACCCCTTAAGGACACATGACATGTGTGACATGTCATGATTCCCTTTTATTCCAGAAGTTTGGTCCTTAAGGGGTTAAACGTGCAATCTGGCATTTCAAGATTTTCTTTATAAAAAGCTAAGAATTTTCAAGTATAAATAGAGTCAGGATAATAAGTAGGTATTGGATATGTTCTAATGAGTATCCAGGATTAATTAAGTATAGTCAGAGCCACCGTTAGGCAAACTAGGCATTAGCCTAGGGCGCTGGCCTGCTGGGGACGCCTCCAGCGCTGGGCCGCTCCTCCAGGCGCCCGAAGGTGGGGGCACCCAGAGGAGCCCCCTAAGCTGTCTTTCAGTATGGCAGAGCAGGCACCTTCTTACCTTGACAGGTGCCTGCTCTGCCATCAAATACCGGTGACCCAGGAGAATGCAGGCGGCGAGGATGGCTGTTCTTGCATTCTCACTCCTCCCTCGAGCGCCCTCTGTGGTGCCGGGAGCCGGAATATGATGTCCTATTAAACAGCGGGCGAAAGGAGTGAGGAGCTGCCTCACACTGGACCCCAGGGAGGTTAGTATCTGTGAGTGTGTCTGTCAGTGAGTGTGCGTGTCAGTGAATGAGTGTGTGTCTGTCATTGAGTGAGTGTATGTCTGTTACTGAGTTTCTGTGTGTGTGTCTGTCAGTGAGTGTATAAAGTAGTAGAGATCCAGGTACTTTATTAGGAACCGCAACGTTTGGACCCCAAAAGGTCTTTGTCAAGCTCAGTGAGTGTATGTCTGTGTGAGTGTGTGTTTGTGTGTGTGTGTGTGTCTGTCTGTCAGTCAGTGTGTGTGTCTGTCAGTGAGTGACATGAGGGGTCTGCAAAAAGAATCTTTGCCTAGGGTGGCAGAAATCCTTGCAAGGGCCCTGAGTTTAGTTCATTGATTTATATTTCTCTTTTTAATAAAATCCTGTAGTGAATTGAACCCATTGTACAGCGCCGTGGAATTTGTTGGCGCTTTATAAATAGTAATAATATAAATAATTGGCATTTGCCACTGGACATAAATGGCATAGGTTTGAAGAGAGCCTAGATACACTACTCCGTGGCAATGAAAAGGTACCAGAAGAGGGTGCACCCTCCTAAGACAGAGATGGGAGGAGTATGTCTGCATAGCTTTTAAAATAATGCCCTGTGCAGGGATGACACGAACAGCTGCTGTGCGGTCTCCATACCATGCTTTCAGTCTCTCCTCCCATTGCTCCCTGACCCTGTAGCTCAGCCTCCAGTCTTTGGGAGTGGTTACAAGGGTACTGCCTGCTACACAGACATAGGAGCCCCTTCCCCTCCCTCCTGTGGTCCCTTATGAGATCGATAACTGCGGGTCCTGGGGATCAATTCAGAGCTGACACATTGATTGTGCCCTGGGAGAGGTGACAGTCCCTGGATCTGGCTGTAGAAGTGTAGAATGGTGGTGGGATGCTGCAGTCTCTAGCACCGTCGTAGAACGTAGAACCCTGACTCACCCTGGGACAGAGGGAGGCTCTGCGCTGCACCCAGATAGCTGGATACAATGTATACTTTCGTTGTGAGAGATGAGAACAGCACAGTGTATGCTGAAGTAGCTAAAATCCTCCTGGAATCAGGACAATGGAGGAGACTGAAAAGGGACAATCCTCGGTTTAACCTGATGCTGGGAGAGAGGAACAGGCTGCCTTTTGGGAGGCTGGGTAAGACTTCCTTGGCTCATTAATAAAACAAAAGATATAGCAATTCTTTTGTGTTTGCAATCATGTGATTCATTTGTATTCACTGGGAACTGAATGGACAGTGATGTGCTAAACTGCTTGGCTTCAATAGCTTTTTAACCCTTCCCTCTCGGTGCTTGCATTGAAGAAGTCTTTGGCAAGCATGCCAGTCACAGTGCCATCTGAAAGTTGGCTAGAAAAAGCTGTGATTGGGTGTAGCCCTCTGCAGTAAAAGGTAGCATGCTGGTTACTGCAACATCATTTGTGCTCTGCAGAGGTACAGATTACTTCTTTAAAAAATAATGATAAATATATATTCCCTTACATAAGCCCTGTATTCACCATTATTAATAATAATAATATAGCTCCAAAATATTCCACAGTGTTGCAATTAACTCCCAAGAGGTATCTGGTTACACTTTCAAAGTGCTTTTCAGTCATTTTAATGTATTATACTGAGTATTTATCCCTGTCACATTACCTGATTTATTGCAGAATTCTTGCCAGACATACACGATGCGAAAAAGACAAATGGCAACAGACGATTTTATTCTTAACTATAACTGCATAATTTATTTTATAACAATCCCCCATATGCAAATACAAGTAATGTTAGTATTTTCTAATGGGTTTGTCATGAACCACACACAAAGAATGTTTTGCCATTTTAATGTGTATCGCAAAATAGCCTTTGGCAGTCATTTTCATAAAATGTGGGTTTATTTAAAAGGAAACAAGAATCAATTGCCCCCTATTTTGCAATGCATTATACAGGCAATACATAATAGAGAAGCAACAGAATGAAATTAGAATGAAGAAGACACCTTTAAAGATTCCGAAACTTAAAAAAAAAAAAAAAGAGACTGTCTTCTGCTTCAGTCATAACTCTTCCATAACAGGAAGTAGCTTCAACAGTCAGGGCTCTCTCATTCTTATCTATGGGGCCTGATCTAGTTCTTTAAACTCCTGTCCAGAGTTTATTAAAATAAATGTTATCTCCCATGTGCAGTTCCACTCATCATATAGAGTTATTGGAATGGCTGAATAAACCAATAGTAGCCATTCCAATTTTGTGTACCGGGCTTTAAGCAGCTTGTGTGTGTGCTCCATGGAGGAGGAGAGAGACTTCCTATTTGTGCATGTGGAGTGTGCATGCTGTACAAACAAGTTGGACAAAATTGACACAGCAAGGGAGGAAGTGAAAACTGCTGTATCAAAACCCAGGCCCGGAATTGCTACAGTATGGTCACTCTCAGAAGAGAGAGGGGTGGCAGGTTACTATACCATACCCTTTGCAATGATACTTATAGTAGCCCTTTAAAACTTGGTTACTGTGCTAAAAACTGGCGAGTATCTTTGGACACATCAGTAATAATAGGCTCATAGTGATTTACCATTAAATAATAAACAATATGTCCGCTCTGAATTAATAGTAATGCTCACATAAGAATCAGTGCTTGTTAATGTTGGCACCCATGATTTTTGTAAATCCCATTTCCCGTGATGAACATTGTCTTGACATTACAGAGTTTCAGATAAGTGACAGTTCATCGTACCATCACCACAATAAATACTTTTATAGAATTTGTCTGGAGCAGCAGAGATAAAAACACTTTTCGTGTTTCAGGGGCTTTATTGCCCCATGATGTCTTGGGTGGACACATGCGCACTCTGAATTTTAACTGAGAAATTTTAATTCTCTCTGTTTGTGGTGTACAAATATTTACATACTTTGCCCGACCTCCTTCAGCAAAGTATATAACTTGAAATATAATTCATTTTATATATATATATATATATATATATGTGTGTGTGTGTGTTTTTAAAGTTAGATATTTGGTAGTGCTAAAAGTGAAAAAGTGACAGATCTTTAATTTTTCCATGTATAAAGTTGAAATAAACATGCAGACACTCCCAGGATAAGGGAATCCTGTAGGGATCAAGATGATATTGCCTTTCAGGGTGAGACTGATATACAAGATAATATAAGGTATCTCCAATGATGATAGCACTGTTATTATCTACCTTGACATGTATACTATCGTACAAATGATGTAAGACTGTGGTTCGATTGTGTAATTTGTTGCATTATATTGTAAACATGCCTTATGGTTCATGGACATAACGGCACATACATTGTCTATTTTATACTGCATGTTTGTACGAACTATATAGAGCTGTATTCTCAATTGTTTAGTTTTGTATATGTAGCATGCACAGGGTTCCTGGCATTTTAGAGTGATAGATGGGCACTCAATTTGTTTAGATGGTGAGGTACTATACAGTCGAGTGATGGATATATGGTGGTGAGTGGTGGGTAAAAAATAACGCTCTGTGCTGTAGGCTTGGTCATATAGTGCCATCTGACATGCATTGTAACTGGGGTGGCACTAATATTGGGCACCCTGTCGTCGTACTTTTCAAGGTTTGTACTCATTGTTTCATGTTAGAAATTAATTTTCCTTATGCTTTACAAAACCAAAAATTGACTAAATTGGCACTCATTGCCTGAGCGATTAAAGGGTTTCTCCAAGTAATATGGCCACTTTATTTGTTTTAAAAAAAAAAGCCTTTATGTGCACCATTTCAGTATGAAACATACATACCATGATATAACAGTTTGCTACCAGAATTGTATCTCCAGCTCTGGCAACCTTTATTACCAGCGTGGCACAAAGGAATCAGCGCCAAGGTACTCCTGGCATCATAGCCTCTACACCGGATTATAGTGGTTATGATGCTTGAAGTAACCCTTTCAGATGAGGAGGGTCAGAAATCATGGAGTAAAAGCAGCCCCCCTCCTAACCCCTCCCCACCTTTTTATGCTTTCTTGTGTGCCAGTTTAACCCCTTAAGGACCAAAATTCTGGAATAAAAGGGAATCATAACATGTCACACATGTCATGTGTCCTTAAGGGGTTAAATTGGTTGCTCTTTATCCTATAATAGATCCTTTAGGTTTATTTATAAAAGTGTCCCTAACATAAGAGTGGTGTAAAGTTCCAAGTGGAATGGTCTCCATGAGTTCTTATGGAATCTGCGGGAACATTCTGTTGGTTTCCATGGTGATTACTTCTTTTTCAAAACTTTGCACGACTTTCTAATTTTGCAACACTTTGACATATTTCTTATTTTGCTTCACCTGCCAGCCTATATAAAAGTTATGTAAAAATATACCAACTAATTCCTTACTGTTTGCACATTCTGTTCTTGTTCGTACAGGTCATGAGCCTGGGCTTGTTCAATTAGTGAATTATTACCGTGGTGCCGATAAGCTTTGCCGTAAAGCTTCTTTGGTAAAGTAAGTGAAAATCACTTGTTTTGTTCTTTTTTTTTTTGTTTGTTTGTTTTTTTTTTTTTAATATCATAGTGCTTAAAAATCTCCGCAGGCTTGGCATCATTCCTGACATCTAAAATTAAACGTTTCAAGTAGATCTAAATATTTTATACTCGCAAGCACCTGCATAATTCCCTGTCAGACTTTCCTTTGATCTGAATGTGTGACGGCCTAAATAAGCATAGTTCTATACCTATAAGATTATTGAATATATATATTTTTTTATTTTTTATTTTGTTAGGCTTCCTGAACTAGACATGATAATTACATGCCCTGACCAAGAGTAAATAATACGTAGTTACTTACTGAATTAGGTACAGCAGTCTCTATTTTGACAAAACAGTGGATTTACACAGCTTATTCACCTAAACCAACAGAAATCTTAATTCCAGTAACTGTACAATGCCTTTCAGAGGTATCTTACCTCACAAATTGAGCTATACAAGTGCATTTTTAGATTTAGCAATCTGGAGTGATATATCTGTCATTTACATATCTATTCCAGTCTAGAGCCATGATTATTAAAGGGACACTATAGGCAATGTATCTACTTCATCTCATTGAAGTGGTTATAGTGTCTCGAGTCCCCGGCGCTGTCCTTCCATTCAGCATTAAACTGATTTTAATGTTTCAGTGCTAAACAGAGTCCAGAGCAGCCCATCCCGTCTGTGCTAACTTGGCTAACGAGGACGCATTAGCCAGAACTGCAATTTGCCAAATACAGAGAGAGTCCAGGCACAGAGATTGCATCATACTGCAGAATTTTTATTGGAATGAGCACAATATAACAACGTTAAGACCAATATAGACTGCCTTTCTCACATCTCTCTCAGCATTTGGAAGTATTCTTGGGGATTTGCCTGAGCCTGAAAAATCAGTATATTACTTGGATTAATTACCTCATAGAATGTGTGCAATCCCTGCTGGAAACATATTTGAACAGCAGTGGGCGACTATGATTGGCTCCAAGTGTCAGTTGACCTCTTTCAGTCTATCACAGGGCCATTGCAAGTATGGATTGGTATGGCTACAAGGAAGTGTGTAATCTCTGCCTTAGCTATACCTCAAGTGGAGGCTGAGTGCCTCTTGGAGGCCAGGAATTCTTATTCAGTGATAAACTTCTCAAAAATTGTGTAACACTGAATGGAAGGGCAGTGCCAAAGAACTCCAGGCACTGTAACCTGTTCAGTGAGATGAAATGGTTATAGTGCCTACAGTGTCACTTTGACTAAAATATGAATTCTTTAGAATTCAGAGTAAATTTCATATTGCCTAATAAATAAACCTTCTCCAAGTCGACTCTATTTTCAGCTTGATTATTTAGATTTCACCTTAAAGGGCTCTTTGGGAAGAGCATGAAATTATATCTATACATTGTGCTATGCCCATGATTTTACTGATAAGAGAGCGCAGAAAAGATCTCCCACAGTTGGATCTTCTGCTCTCCCAGTCATGTGCATGGTAGTTCTGGAAAATCCCTAGCCGACGCTGCTTGCGCTGACTAGGGAGTATAGGAATGGAGTTACTGATATCACGAAGATGCTGGCAACAAAACAAAAAAAAAGCAAATAAAAGAAGACCAGAGGAGGAGGGGAGGACCAAATGGAGATGGATGTTGCATGAAGAGGAACACCCACAAAGCTCTGAAGAAGACATAGCTGGGACCAAGGTGAGGTGAGTATATCTCAATATTTTACATTGAATACATCATGTATCTTTACGATGTATGATGTATTCAATTTATTTTGGGGTGATTTAGGGTAAGTTCTTTTTTTCATAACTGGTTTGCTTTAATTTCCTGACAGTTCATGAATAACCCTGTGTGTAGGGCAGTGAAAAAAGTATTCGTCCATTTTCTGATTTTCTGCATTGCTGATCATTTTTGGAATAGAATATTATCAGTTCTACAACCAAAACTATAGATTGGGTATTATTATTATTTTAATGTGTGTTAAAAATATTTGTGACGAATGGCGTTCAACAAGCGCACATGCAGTCAGACACAGGGACACAGGACACGTGTACCTGGTGCAGAGCCACATGTGTAGAGACCATTGATTTAATTTCTAATTACTGAGATTCCCCTCTGCACAATTACATAACAAATCTTTATGATGTGTACATAACACGTAAAGGAGCACTCTAGACACTAACGAGGTGTCTGCAGTCTGTATTTTTTTTACCTTTTATAAAAGTAGATCTGCAGCTTTTACAAGTTTTTTTTATTTCATATACCTCCCAAAAAATGCTGAAACAAATGCTTTCTTTTGGGATATATCTACTTAATAGTTAAAAAAAAAATTAACTGTAGTGTCCCTTTAACATTTCAACTTAAACTGCAGTAGATTTCTCATTTAAGGGAAGTATCACCTCTATTTTGGGACATATGCCTCATTTATACAGAACACATTTACACCCCTACCCACCGGTTTATTAAACAGATTTTATTTTTCATTCAGAATGTTTACATGCCTGCAACAGAAGGAATATAATATCAATATAATTGATTTTTTTCTCTCTCACTGTCCGATACAGATTAATAAAAACCAGTCCAGAACTTTCAGAATCTTGCACTTGGTTCCCAGAATCCTATGTGATTTATCCTGTCAAAGAAAAAACACAAGTTGCAAGAGCAAGCAATGGACTTCATGATCTCATCAACAGCACACGAACAGATGAGCGAGAAGAGTTTTTGACATCTTTCAATGAAAAGAAAGATAATGGAGAGGGAAACGTGTGGATCGCTAAATCCTCCTCGGGCGCCAAAGGTAAGACCTGGTTATGTTCATTATTTGTAACACTAAGCACGATCCATTTTGTTATAAAAAGAGACACTTAATTAAGATGGTTTATTCTCATTTTGTAACTTTTTTTACAGTGCAGTTAACTGCAGACCCAGGATGGTGGGTTTTGTTTTGTGCTTAGTAATTTACATTTCCCAAGACAAAATTTAGATTATATTTCAAATTTGGTGCAACTTCAAAACAAGTGACCTAACTAAAAAGATGAAGAAGTCCCCGAATGAGCATGCCGAATTACAAGCAAATATTTGCGTCTTACCTGCTTAACCCCTTAAGGACACATGACATGTGTGACGTCATAATTCCCTTTTATTCCAGAAGTTTGAATCTTAAGGGGTTAATATCTCTGTAGCATTTGTGTCACAGATGGTTCCAAGTCCGCTTGTCTTACAACAATACATTTATTGTTCAAGCAGACAACATTCCTTACTAGGAACTGCAATTAATGTGGAGATATATGGTGAGAAAAAAACTAGATGTACATGTGTAAAAACTATTTTCATAAATAAAGAGGAGGATCTTTGTTCAGAAGATATATCTGCCCACCCAGTAATAATAATATCTTCAGAACCAAGATTAGGAACTCTGTCTCCCTGCTGTCAACAAACTGCAAGCCTATAATCTACCATTTGCCAAAAAATAAAGAGTATTGTTTGCAAGTGAATGGTAGTGGTTTTTAAGGAAACCCTACAGTTCCTAAGTGTGTGATAATGTTTTACCAGTTTTCTAGATAAACATTTGGGTTACATTGTGTGACTGTGTTTCCATATATAGACATTGATGGGTTTAGGGATCTAAAGCTCTGCCTTCCACATGGTATTAAACGAAAGAATTAAATCTGGTCCTGTGTGGATTACAATTAGAGCTGGGCTTCTTAGGAAAATGGTTGCTTCTCTGAAAACGTGAATATCTGAGTCTTCATGAGGACAAACTCGGAACACTTTACATTCTGATTTGAGGTGGAGGGAGGGTGAATAAATCGTTTCTATGTACTTCTTTTTCATTCTGAGGTAAAACAATTCACTGGTTCTTCTGTAATTAATTGAAGAATTCTAAAATGATTAGAGCTTCGATATACGAGTAGTAGAATTTTAAAATGGCCTGAATATATGCTATAGAAATAGTTCAATTTGTGGTAAGCGCTCCAGAAACCCTGGAAATGGTGCATGTGACTCCAGATGTGCGATCCTGTTTGCACAATAGAAGAAAATAGATTCAAATTTAGAAAATGGTTTTCTCATAATAAGATTAGTGTGCTTTGTGAGTAGAGTACATTTTTCTGAATCTTGCAGGAACTTTTCATTAATTTCTTTGTTCGCTTTACATGTGTTTTTTCTGTGTGCAAAGAGTTTTTGTTTGTTTTTTGTGTATAATGGCTACCTTGACCAGGAATTATTATTCTTACAGAGAAGCCTTATATCCTGTGATAAAGGTATTAATGTATATTTTGCTTCTTTGATAGGGGAAGGGATTCTTATATCCTCTGATGCCAGTGAGCTTCTCAATTTCATAGACAATCAAGGCCAAGTGCATGTTATTCAGAAATACTTGGAGCACCCCATGTTGCTGGAGCCTGGTCACCGGAAGTTTGATATCAGGTAATCTCTTTAATGCATCTCAAGCTGGAACTATTTAGTTTTGCTAGATCTGCTGTTCCCATGACAACTGCATACTGTGCCTGTGTTAGTGAAGTAGTTAAAATGCACCTGAAAACAGAATATTATATTAACTTATGTATAGAGGAAATCATATCTTTTAAGGGCAGCGCCAGTGCAAGCATTTTTGCTGCCCTATTCAAAAACAAATTTGCCGCCCCATTTGCTTCACCCAATCATGCAGACTAACACACACGCTGATTAAAGTAGACACACACTGACCAATGCAAACTGACACACGCACTAACCCATGTAGACTGACGCTCACTGGCCCATATACACACACTGATCCATGCAGATACACACATATAGAGAGACACTGACCCATGCAGACACACACATATAGAGAGACACTGACCCATGCAGACACACACATATAGAGATACACTGACCCATGCAGACACACAGTGGCCCACTGACCTATACAGATACACATACTGACCCATACAGATATACACACTGACCCATACAGACACACACACTGACCCATACAGACACACACACTGACCCATACAGACACACACACACACACTGACCCATACAGCCACACTGACCCATACAGACTGACATACACAAACATACTGACTGAAGCAGACTAACACACATTCTCTGGCACACATCTTGCCTTCATTGCTGTTTCTTGCCTGCGCCTGGCTGCCATATTTTCTGTTATGCTCCCTCCCACTTCTCCCCACGTACAAGGGAAGGGGCGGCCCCCGTCGCCACCATGGATGTCTAGGAGGGGGGTCCTGGCTGAGTGGGCTGATGTGTATGCCTCCGGACCGATATTCTACCGGGCGCTAGTGAGCAGCCGTGGCCAGCGGCCTGCTCAAAATAATCTAACTTGATGGAGGGGCAACCGCAGCACAAACTACCGTTAACCCAGGGCAGGCGCCCTCTCTTAAGCAGTGCCCTAGGCAGACGCCTAATTTGCCTATAGGAAGCGCCGGCCCTGTAAGGGATACTGTAAGCACTAAAATAACTTTACCTTTAAGGAACACTCAGAGCAGCTTACCTAATAGAGTGCACTGGTTTCCCCAATGTAAGGAATCAAACCATTTAGTAACAGCTTGAGTTCTTAAATGCCATCCCCTGGACTACACTCCATGGCTCCTATCTGCCAGAAGGAGCTTCCATTAGCTCTGTTTAGCTCATTGCTGATCACTCTCAGTCAATGAAGAGAGCTTCCGGCAAAGAGGAGGTGTTACTACATGGTTTCACGCCTAACACTAGGGTTGAGGGGTTACCAAGGCATGTTTGGCATCATGACCACTATAGTATGCTGTCGTTTTTTATGTTGATTGAACTTTAATCACACACAGGTGAATGCTGCGTGCTCTGGTAGGCAATTAAAGCAGGAGATAAGAAATTCTAAATTAAACATCCCGCAACAGACCTCTTTTTCCAGGAGTGTGTAGAGAGGCTGTGGGAATCACAGCCAGGTGAGGGGTGCATACAGTGTCCCTTTAATCATTTAAGGACCAATGTCCGTTTACACTTTCATAACATTCAGTTATGTTAGGATCCTTTTCTAAACTGGAATTTACCACTCAATTTAAGCGTCCATTTGTGAAAAAATTACAATATTGAATGAAAAATGGAAAGTCACCGGAAACTTGTGTTGCCATTTTGTAATGTCATGCTGTTTTCTTTTAACTGTATATTCAATATTTAGTCATTGAGATCACAGGTCAGTTCAATCACAGCTAGGTCTCACAGTGCATTACAGGATGAGAACCAGAAATATTGTGTTAGCTTCTCCTCTTCCCCCTAAGCTCCCTCTATTATGACTGACAGAAGCAAGGGCACGGTTTAAACAATGCTTGTCAGGGAGTCCGAATGGCAGTACACTGTTACAAAATAGTCAAAAACAACAACACAGAAACTATTTGAAATTAATACGAAAAAAAAGAAATTAAGTTGGTAAAAAGATGGTAATAGACATTTTTTCCCATTATCTAGGAGCTGGGTTCTTGTAGACAATCAATACAACATATTTTTGTATAAAGAGGGTGTGCTAAGGACCTCCTCTGAACCCTACAATGACTCTGACTTCCAAGACATGACCTCCCACTTGACCAATCACTGCATCCAGAAGGAACATTCTAAAAACTATGGACGGTATGAGGAGGGAAACGAAATGTTCTTTGAAGAGTTCAATCAGTATCTTGAGACGTCTCTAAATACCAATCTTGAAAATGGCATCTTATGGCAGATAAAACAAATAATAAGGTAATTGTTTACTACTGACTCTGGTATTGAAAAGCTGACAGGTAAAAATAAAAATTAAATCTTACATGTATTCTTATTAGTAAAAACATTTGTATAAATACAATGTAGAATGTGCTCAGTCAATTCATATGTATACAAACGACGCCACTGCACAAAATTACACCATAAATTGTTACCTTGATATGAATATCCTCTGTTTGTTTATCCCACTTTTACCTTTCTCTTGTTATGGTGCATACACACCAAATGTATGTACTCACCTTGAAAACGCAAAAATAAAGAATTTTTTTTAAAAATGTTGAATGTGAATATTTAAACTTAGGTAAATTGTAAGAATTTGTTTAAAAACTGAATAGTGTACCTTTTGCATAATGATGAGGATAAAAAGTTGCCAGGTGGCTATTAGCAGCTGTGAGACTGGTTTCATTCATTATTAGAAATGAAGCACATTAAGGCTTATCACACTTATGTGTGTGGTATTGGTCGCCATAGGTACTGGGTGTATCCCTTAAAGCATCACTGCCCTTAATTGTGACCCTGTACTGGTTTGTAGAATAGAGTCTCACTTGCTTTTTTTCATTTCTTGCATGAGATCTGTCTATTTGCATTGACCAGTATATAAGATGATGTAGGACTCTCTTGTTCTTTGCCCACACAGAGTCTGTCTGACCTGCATCGAACCTGCAATTAGCACCAAGCACCTGTCCTACCACAGTTTCCAGCTGTTTGGTTTTGACTTTATGGTTGATAGGAATCTGAAGGTCTGGCTGATCGAAGTCAATGGTGCCCCGGCCTGCGCTCAGTAAGCCATCTGTTAATTATTAATTTTATAACAAGAGCAGCAATGGTTAACACCGAACACATATAATACATTCTGACTATAAAGCTAAATCTGTAATATTTATATTTTTGATTGTCCAATTCTCCTCTCGTGAATATGTGAACTAAATTTCCCAATATTTAAAAACACGTCTTAGTTGGGCATGAAGTGCCTTCAGCTCTTCAGTTTTTTGGTTTTTTTAACTTGTCTCTACCTGTGTTTTTTTTCTAATTTGAAACCCATAAATAATGTAATATTTAAGGTACATTTTTCTGCCGGCATATTTTTTCAATTAGAAGTACAATGGATGTGCTTGCACTTTATCTCCAACGTTTATTCTACTTGATACTCACGAACACAGTCACCATGTGTGTACAACAGTAACCTGCAAGGGGGGTTGTTTAGTTACTATGGCACTGAATATGTTTGCAATCGACATTTCATGTGGTTGCTGAGTATTATATCATTTAAATTCACGTTAAACCACAGTGCTATGGTTATCAATCACTGCCCTGTGGTGTATTAGCAAATGTATGTTAAAGGTTACTTTGGCTTGACAGACATTTTAATTGTTTTCTTCTTATAGAAAATTATACTCCGAGCTTTGCCAAGGTATTGTGGATTTAGCCATTTCCTATGTCTTTCCAATGGATGACACTGTTCCGAAGCAGACCCCTGAGACAGCTTTCATCAAGCTCTGAAGACAATATGCTATCTATGTACACACACACACAAGCTTGGCTGCTGCCTATTTATTGTCCGAGAACTAGATTACAAATATTTCACTTTGTATCATGTCCAAAAAAGGATAAATGAACACATTTTGGAAAATGATATCTACTGCAAAAGACTCAAGGATGACCCAAAGTGACAATGCTTTGCTTAATCATGCCAAACATTTTTTTGTTTTGAATATGATTTTTTTACACTTATTATCATTGTTTTTATTATTATTATTATTATTATTATTGTTGTTTTTTATTTATAGGTAGAATGAAGGAAATATTTAGAAAAAAGTACACAGTGTTGTAAGATGTGGAGACAGAATGTGAAATTCTTCAATTTTCTGTCTTCAAACCAGTAAAGTTTTATTGACAAGGTTTAGAGAGACTTGTCATGCATTTTATGGTAGAGCCATATTCATGTCCCTTTATGTCTTTAAATCTATATTGTATGCTAGAAAAACATCTCTATATAGCAGTTTGATTAATTGAAATATTTATTAATTACCATACCAATACCATTAATATCCTATTTGCTTGTGTGCCTAAAGGGACACTATAGTTACCCCAGACCTTCATTGAGATGAAGTTATTTGGGTGCAGTGTTCCTGTCCTTTTAATCCTGCAATATAAAACATTGCAATTTTTTTAGAAATGGCAAAGTTTACATTGCTAGGTTCAGGGATAGACATGTGCATGCCTTATGCTATAGTGTCCTTGTCATGATTTAAGTGACCGTGTTCTCTCCCTGCACATCCCCCCTTGGGAAAGTATTTAGAGGCTAGTGCGCATGCACATCAGAATGCCACACTGCGGCAATCATATGGACTCTACATAACCATGTGATTTGAAGTTGCCAAGTTTAACTCTGCTATTTCCAAGGAAGTGCCTTTAAACCCTGCAATGTATGGCAATGTTTTAACTTGCTGGGTTAAATGAAGGGGGCATGGCACCCAGGCCACATTATTAAGATGACGTGGTCTGGGTACCTATAGTGTCCATTCAAGTTCTACTGCAAGTTCTACTGCACAGACTGAGTAAAACCCTGCCCTGTGATACAAAAGCCCATAGGAAAGCAATGGATAAATGCTTTCCTATGGGGAAGCTGGAATGCGCATGTGCATTAGGTATCCATTACTCCGTTATGAGGAGGATTGGATTGGACCATGCTGTAGGATGCCCTGCCTCCTCTGTGTCATCGCTGGATCAGTGGTGAGCATTGCCCTGGGGTTATTTTTTCTAAACGTGGAAGGGGGAGGCAGAGGGGATGAGGGGAGTCAATATAGATCTAGGGACAGGGGCACTATAGTGTTAGGAATACAGGTTTATATTCCTAATGTTATAGTATGCTTTTAAGCATACATACTTTGCTCAAGGGTTAAGTTGCAGAGGATTCTGGGTTAGACTTCGGATGAGAAATGGAAGTGGCATGGTATAATAAATATTTAATTCACTCCATATCTATACCTCTGCTATACGTGTAGCTAGCACAATACATGATAGGTAAAATAAATGGGGGCGTTTGAACAGGGCTCTTTCATTTTGTACGTGGCATAGTCCTTTTTCAGGATCATAAGTAAGTGTATCAACTGTGATGTCTGTCTTCATGAAAAGGGAAGGTGTTGGAGAATAACCTCTCTAGCTGCATTATAGTGCCTTAGAATTTTAACTCTGAATTTGCCTCCTTTTCTTCTTAATATCTCCTTTAGAATTTGTTCTTGTTGATATTTAATATGATCAGTTTTCTAAAGCAAGAGCTAACAGGCACATTTGATGCCCTTATGTCATGTGCTGAATAACGTACCCCGCTTTGCATTGATGGTCACACCAATGCTGTTCCTTGAAGTAAGTTTATTTGCGAGGTGTTTACAATCTCTTAAACATTGTTGCTAAGATGGAGCAGTTTTTCTTGCAGACACATCCCTGCAGAAACAGACATTCACCAGGATGTTCATAAAAAAACAACAACCCGCAAACAGTTGCAAATAAAATCAAACTGCCGGGCGTTAATAGAAACATTGTTAGCAACTTCCGACAGCCAAAAGGTCAAAGCTGCATACTGCTGTGGCCTTTAGATTATTCTATATAAAACCATCTGCAGAATAAAATAATCGACTATTTGGAGGCAGGTGCTATTACTAACAATATTCCTTTTTGTTTTTATTATCAGTATGATAGAATATGTGTTGCAAGGAAAGTGATGTTATTCCCAAACTGCTGAAAACTTGTGGATATATATTTGTCACAATAGCCATTTATTGTAACCAATAACACTCTGAGATAGCATGGCAGCTGAAAGAAAGAATCTTCACTCCCCTCACCATATCACTTTACTATTTTAGATTCACTCATCAATAATATATTAAAGGAATAGTCTATGTTGAGAGAAAAAAATAACTAGTTATTTTTTTGTTTTTTACGCTATAGTATTAAGATTATTTTATAGTCATTAAAGGAACACTATAGTGTCTGGATTACAAACGTAGGTCCTTGACTCTATTAGATTGCTCTGAAAAAAAGCGATTTAACTCACCTTTTATGCCGCGGCTGACCCCACCTGTCTCCACTTCCCTGGCTGAGAACATCAAACTTAATGATCTCAGCCATTGCAGTGTTTTTCCATAGAAAGCATATTGGAAGGCCATGCTGCGCAGATCAACATTTCCTCATAGAGATGCATTGAATCAATGCATATTTGTTGGGAACATTCAGCGCCTCCATGCAGAGCGTGGATACAATAAACGACAGATTAGGACACCTCTCTAGTGGCTGTCTGAGTGACTGCCAATAGAGGTGTTACTAGGCAGCAATGTAAACACTGCCTTTTCCCTATAAAGGCAGTGTTTACACTGAAAAGCTTGAAGGGGATATAGGCAGATACCATAGTGATTGAATGACGGCCACTAAAGTAGTGGGCATTACAAAATATAAACAGTGCCATTTCTCAGAAATAACACTGGTTTTATCTCCAAGTCTGCAGGGGCATCATCTATGCCCCAGGATAAGCGATTTTGATGCTTAGATTTTTATTTTCAATGTATTGCTTTTCTGCTTTAGCATTCAGTATTTTATCTTGAAAAGTATACATGCAGAAAACAAAGCATACTATATTTTTAGTACATTCCCAATGAAAATATTTACACATTAATGTTAGCGGGACATAATTGGAAAGGGGCTAAATATGTTGGAATATACTAAGAGGAAAAGTGACACTTCCCGATTACTTTAAAAAAAAAAAAACTAAAATAAACTTAAAAACAATTTTGAACCCCCTTAAAAAAAGATAAATGTCAGAAAACGTTGATAGAAATCCTGCATTGCATGTACAATTCACATAAGATGAGAAGAAAAAAAATAAAACCTAATGTAACTGGACCTAAAATCCACAATATTGCCCACTTTTACAATATTTTAAATATTTTACACATTCACAAAATACTACATACTGAAAAGTGTTTTATACCTTGAATCTGTGATTCACACGTTCATTATACAGCAAATGTATCTCACATTATTGTATGCACGGAATATTTGCAAAGCGAGCAGCTTTCTTGTTCACTGAGAAAGTGAAACCCTTGAACTGTTAATAAGATATTTATAAGAAGCCGTGTGTACTGGACAAACTTAATGGATTTAATAACCTTTTTTTTTTTTTTTTTGTTTCCTACATCCTGGCAAAGTTGACTTCACAAAGCCAACATGCTGTGGTGTCATAATTTGTCCCCACTTTTCAAAAAACCTGTGCCATTGAACTTCTGACACTGTCTACGCTGTGCATTTTTCAGTAAGATAAATATTTACAGGGTTATTCACTACAGTGTGAATTGTCCGGAATTCACGGCAAATTTCAGGAACAGCCAATACAATATTTTGTGTGTCCATTTTGGCCCAAATAAAATTGAAAATTTGTGTTAAATTCCTAATAATTAATTTCTTTAATAATTAAATGCCTATAAGGAACACTTTCATTCACTGAATTCCCAGCAACATTGAATTCTCTCCTGTGAATATATATTCTTATAGAAGAGAATAGCAGGTTGCAAATTTGAATGTATGGTTGAGTCACTCATTAACATGTTGAATTTATAAATAAAAAGAATGTAATAAAAATCACCAAAATGAATTTAATACTGAAGTTCACAAGACACATGAAAAATAAACATTATCATAACTTTATTGTCTTTTTTTTTTCTTGAACTATGTTTATTTCATGTAATACAATATAAGTGTCTCTTTAATATAGTTGTGCACATAAGTATGTTCAGGTCATGCAGACATCTGACATTAAAGTTTGAAATGGTGAATACATGTTTTAATAAAGACTGCAAGCTTTTAGTGATGATACAGTATCTTGTGTGAATCACAACATATTACTGTCACAGAGCCATAGACTGTGTGGAGACTATAAGCACCATTTTATATATATATATATATACATACACATATACACACACACACACACTGAACAAAATGATAAACGCAGCACTTTTGTTTTTTCCCCCATTTTTCATGAGCTGAACTCAAAGATCTAAGACTATTTCTATGTACACAAAAGGCCTATTTCTCTCAAACATTGTTCACAATTCTGTCTAAATCTGTGTTTGCAAGCACTTCTCATTTGCCGAGATAATCCATCCACCTCATAGGTGTGGCATATCAAGATGCAGATTAGACAGCATGATTATTGCACAGGTGTGCCTTAGGCTGGCCACAATAAAAGGCCACTCTAAAATGGGCAGTTTTACTGGATTGAGGAGTTTCGGGGGGGGGGGGTTGAGAACCAGTCAGTATCTGGTGTGACCAACATTTGCCTCACCCAGTGTAACATCTCCTTCACATAGAGTTGATCAGGTTGTTGATTGTGGCCTGTGGCCTCTTCAGTGGCTGTGCAAAGTTGCTGGATTTTGTGAGGACCTGGAACACGCTGTCGTATACGCTGATCCAGAGCATCCCAAACATGCTCAATGCAGTGGTGTATCCTGGTTTTGTGCTGCCCTAGTTCATTATCTCCGTGATGTCATATTCCGGCTCCCAGCCTCACTCTGCGGATAAAACTGTGTGATAAAACTGCCCATTTTAGAGTGACCTTTTATTGTGGCCAGCCTAAGGCACACCTTTGCAATAATCATGCTATCTAATCAACATCTTGATATGCTACACCTGTGAGGTGGATGGTGCTCACTAACACAGATTTGTGAACAATATTTGAGAGAAATAGGCATTTTGTGTACCTAGAAAAAGTTTTAGATCTTTGAGTTCAGCTCATGAAAAGTGGGGGCAAAAACAAAGGTGTTGTGTTTATAATTTTGTTCAGTGTATGTATTGTGATTCTTGTCTGCAGGTAGCACGGTCCTCTAGGGTAAACAACAGGCACAGTCCTTTGGTTTTCATGTAATCCAGGCAGTTTTATTGTTAAACTCCACCACAGCTACAGCAGCAAATAAAAAAAAAACAACAATAACACAAATCCCTATAAACAAAAGCCTAGCTCGTCTGAGCACTAACTAACATCAGACTCCCTCTCTCTCAGGGTTTAAACTAGAACAAAATAATATTTGTGTTCACCAACCTAGTGCCTTTGTCAGATCTCTGCACTCACACTTGGTTAGCATGTGGCTTCCATTCCTTCTAGAAATAAACAAAATTCTCTCTCTTTTCCACACTCCCAGTGCTCCAAGCCAGCCTTGACTGCTTTCCTTTTACACTCCCAGTGCTCAGTCTCCTTGACTCTCTCACTGGAGAGAACAGCCTCTCTCCAACCTGCTTCCAGGGAGGAAGCCAGCAATCCCCCCATCTTTTCCTGCCTAGCAGGGAGGGATTTATTCCCACTGCAACAGCTGATTATCTGCGACTCAGCAGTACGTTGGAGACAGATCCAAAAAACTCTGGCCTGGACCTTATTTCTCCCAGTTGTGTATAAACTGTGGAGTGGAGCATTGGCCCACCCTGCTCTCCAAATGCTCCACCCCAGGGGCCCATAACTAAACGGTGGTTTGTGTTGCCTACAACACATACTACACATACTCCCCCTGGGGTTAAATGTTATAGGCCTATCTGTCTTCACTTTATAACAGTATATACATATATAAATGATTTTCACCAAAAATGAAGGGATACATTTGCAAGAAGAGATTTGCTTCTCACTGCTTTAACAGCAGGCAATACATATTTCAAGATTTAAAAAAAAAGATAAAAAAGAATACAATAGTGCAATGCATCACATAATGACAAACCGCAGAACTGAAATAAAAGACTTCAAAGCTCTACGTTTATACCCCGCTGCTAAGTGAAATCAATCAGCAAGGGCACAGGGTGACATTCCATAATGCAATCTATCGAGAGGAACAGGAAGGCATATTAATCTAAAGACTTGACCTGATTTTAGATGTGCCTCTCCCAAGCTATGTACATCTCCCTCCTGTTTATCTGATCACTGTATGTCCTTGACGGCTGTTTATTCCATTGGTATAAATCAGTACAGATGCTGCATGTAAGCCAGACCAGTAGAGATCTATATTTTAAAATGTGGGTGTTATTGCATGAATACATATGTATATTAAAAACTTATTCTTATAACTAGGGAATTGCTTGCCCCAAAATACTCATGATATCAGTGCATTGATACCTAATAACTCTGGATCATTTGGCACTGCTCCCAATAGTGAGTGTATAATAGGCAAGAATAGATTTTTACCTAACTGTACTGCATGTTTCAATCAACCGCTGTACACCACCTATGTATCATACATCCAGCCGTGCAACTATAAGAAAATGTTTCTCTTCAGCCATTTCAAGTGATGTGTAAATGTCAGTAAAACACTTAGACCAAAACTGTGTTTATGTAGACACCTCTTACTATTAGTACGCTATTTATAATGAAGAAAAATAAGTACAAGAAGACATGTAGTTAGCTCATTTTCTTCCTTTGTAGAAATCCTGTGTACGTGTGGCAACTGTTAGCATTGGAACAGTTTTTATAGCACAGTTTGCATTTGACTTTCACGGAAAGGCAAACCTGAAAATTTACAGCAACTAGAAGTGTTTCCAACTGAACAGACAATTCGTCCCAGTGAGGAGACCTTGAGGACTGATGGATGTGGTCAACAGAAATGGCGGTGTTAGGTATTCTCCACTACAGCTGTGTAATAAAAGATCTTAAACTTAGGAATAGTGCCTCTGAGAGAATTGTCCAATAAGATGTGTGTTTTTCATCAGCTCCATGCCCATAGAATATGCCCATTTATCCTTAGGAAGGGATGCAGGAGAACAACACTATGTGTACTGACTGGCTATAAACGTATAGTTTACTTTGAACACAGCCCAACATCCTCCTGTGACTACCTCTTTCTCTCTCCCATGCTACATTCCAGAATAAAACTTCAAACTAGTAAGAAAAGAAGAAGAGAAGCAGAAATATCAATCATGGGCAGAGAGGATTCAGAGTTTGTGATTGAGAGATGGAAGAGAGAGATTGACATAGGGTACGTGTGTTCTTAAAAATGTATCTTGGAGCACCATCTCCACCAGATCCAAGACACTCGGAAGGTATGGCTGTTATAGTCCTTTCTATCAGAAAGATTCTAAAACTAAGCCCATTATAATTGGCAGCATTACACCCAATAGGCCTCCGATCCCCAATGACTTGACAATGTGGCGTCTGTTTTGAGGAGGACTGGCACAGGACTGATATCAAATTATTGTGCAGATTTATTTTACGTAAGAGGCCAATTTTTTACTTTACTACATTTTGGTTTTATTGGGGATTTTTCAACACCTCTCAAATTGCATATATGTTGAGAATCCTACAGTGGTTACTGAAGGGAAGAGGATCTCTGCAATATTTTTGCATTGATTTGAGTTATGCCAGGACTGTGGAACCCGAGAATTTTATTTACTCTAGACAAGTTAGTCATGAGGAGAGAAGACTTCAAATATTGTGATTATTGAAAGCAGTGATATAACAAAGAACAGTGTACCTCAAAGGGAACTAGAAAGCAAATCGTATACTATGTACAGTATATTCCTAATGGGATGCCAGTAGTACCCTCACTAGACTCAGTAACATAGAAATTCAAGAAACAAATACATTTTATTAACGAGAAAAAGACAATACTATCGTTTAAAAAGTGCTCGAAGTGCTCAGAGTACACACGTGATAGAACTGCAAGTATATGTAAAGTGGACAGAATAAAGGATCATGAATTATGGGCTATTGTTATAATAGCCCATAATTATTGCCAAAAAAGGTTCTGTCCACCAATACTTGCAGAGGGAAAGTGTGTGTATGGGAGAATCTAAAGGCCGCTTACACGTCTGTATACTGTATAATCCTATATCGGGCATAGTGGTTGTGAGTGCTTATTTCAGCATAATATCCGAGTGGTATTAAATATCTAATAGGATGTAAAATCTATTGCTAGTAATCGAATACACAAATTAACCCCTAAGTTGCTGCTGGGGAACTAAACTCCAACCACTCAGCTGTAAAGTCCGAGGTCTTGAATATGTCAGTAAGCTTATATCAATCGCTGGACTAAGCTGCAAACAATATATATATATAAGGAGATAGGAGAGGGGAGTAAGAATAAAAACCATAGCCTAAACAAATGATGAATAAATCAAACTAAACAAAATAGTTAATGAAAGGCTAAATTTTCCCACCCTCCCCCCCCGTGCCTTCAAGGGCACCTGTCTTTATACCCCATCTACAAAACCGGACACTGAAAAAAAAACCCTAGTAAAGCGTAATAGCTTAAATGAAAAAGGTGCTTTAAAAAGTGCAGTCCAAGTGATTACTGCTGCATATCAGTTTCCTGTCTAACACAGTAGACGGACATCATAACCAAAGCCCCTGACACATGCGTTTCGCCTGACCTGGCTCATCAGAGGGGAACCGGCTGGTACTGAGCAGTAAGTTTAAAAAGGGTAAGGGGTCAGATCTGATTGGTTCCATGTGGAACCATCTAATTGGTCCACAGGGACTCAAGGTATGATGTCATGTTACACCTCCTCCTGGAGGATGTAGAATTTTACCCCTTCAGGAAAGTTATGGGAGATTGCCATTTTCCCAGAGTTTTACTGTGTAAAATGTATTAGATACTGATGCAATGCCTAATCCCAAGTGTATACTGTTGTATTGGGATTATATTTATGAGTCATAGTGAAGTATCTTTTAGAAGGAGTACTTGTATATCTTGTCAGAATGTTCGGAGTATAATGCCCCTGTTAAGACATATTAGTCACTGAAATTATACCTGGTATTAAGTAGATCCTAAAATATTTATTTCAATAACACTAATAGTGTGTAGAAGCTGCATACTGATTAAACTAAGTTTGATAGAGACTACTCCAAATAAATCTATCCCAAGTTAAATGGCCAGATGTTTTAAATGATTTAGTAATTGAAAAGACCACTAGATAGAAAGTATCTCTTTGTATTAGATTGTATGTAAAGGGATAGTAAGTGTCTAAAAAGAATAATTAACAGAAAAGTAAAAGAAAAATAATATTGTATTACTAAATAGTCTTGTACAAGTATCAAATGGTAGCTGTTGTGACATAGAGTTATTTGGGAGTTAGAGAAATGAATATATGGCTGAAATACAGTTAGAGATTTATAGTATTGAAGGTTATCGAGTGGAGATAAATTACTTATGCTCATATTAATGAAATTGCTGTATAATACAGCAATAGAGGACTTTTAATGATAGTCTCGTATGTGTCAACCAGGAATGTAACAATGTAATTACAGTGAACAGAATAAGTAACAGTGAATTACTTATGGATGAAAGGTGTAAAATTAAATTCCTCATTGAGACCCTCTGGAGTTAATGTTTTGGACTGGTAGATTTATCTTGATTCCTTCATTAGGAGAATTTTATTAAAGTTGCCTTCCTAGAGTTCATAGTGAGTCTTTCTAGTGCCTGAAAGGTCAGGTGTAGACATGTGCAATTCTTTTCAGTCCGAATTAAAATTCAGGCGAATTTCGGCAATTCGGACATTCGGAAGTGCCGAACCAAATCGAATTGCCTTATTAGCAAATTGCCAAAGTCCTGAATTGCTTAAGTGCCGAATTTCGGAAGTGCCGAACTGAACCAAATTGCTGAAGTGCCGAAGTGCCGAAGTGCTTTGGATTTCTGAAAAGTGGCAAAACAGGAGAGGGAGGGAAAATTAAGGGAATGATGACAGGAATCTAACCCTAGCCCTAACCCTTACCTAACCCTACCCCTAATCCTTCCCCTAACCCTACCCCAACCCTAGTAGGGTTAGTAGTTGTGTTATGGTTGGGGTAAGGGTTAGTTTAGGGGTAGGGTAAGTTTAGGGGTTGGTGTTTGGGGTAGGGTTAGGGTTGTGGTTAGGAGTTCATTTAGGGGTAGGGTTAGGGATAGGGGTAGTTTAGGGTTAGGGTTAGGGAATTGCCGAAGTGCCAAATTCCAAAAGTGCAAAGTGCCGAATTCCCAAATTGCCGAAGTCCCGAATTTCGTAAGTGCTGAATTGACAAATTGACGAATTTCCGAAGTGCTGAATTACGAAAGTGCCGAACCAAATCGAATTGCCTTATTGGCAAATTGCCAAAGTCATGAATTGCCGAAGTGCCAAATTTCGGAAGTGCCGAACTGAATCAAATTGCCGAAGTGCTTCGGATTTCTGAATAGTGGCAAAACAGGAGAGGGAGGGAAAATTAAGGAAATGATAAAAGGAATCTAACCCTAACCCTTACCTAACCCTACCTCTAACCCTTCCCCTAACCCCAACCCTAACTCGAAGTGCTGAATTTCGGAAGTGCCGAAGTGCTTTGGATTTCTGAAAAGTGGCAAAACAGGAGAGGGAGGGAGAATTAAGGGAATGATGACAGGAATCTAACCTTTACCTAACCTAACCCTAACCCTTCCCCTAACCCCAGCCCCAACCCTAACCCTACCTCTAACCCTACCCCAACCCTAACCCTAGTAAGGTTAGGGGTAGGCTTATGGTTGGGGTAAGGGTTAGTTTAGGGCAGGCCCGGACTGGCCATCGGGCACACCAGGCAAATGTTCGGTGGCCGCGGTGGCCAGTGGCCGAGGCCGGCAGGGAGATCACAGGATCTCCCCTGCCGGTCTTTGCAGGGTCGGCACTATCCAAGCGCCGGCCCTGTAGGGATCTCCCTGACCGTCCCACATACAGTATATTGTGGCCGCCGGCGAGCGGAGAGGGAGGGAGATAGCATGTCAGCAGAGGAACCTGGAGGAGCTCTAACTTACAGCTCCGCCGGGTTCCTCTCGCGAGATTCGGAGTATTGCCATGGCAACGCTCCGGGTCTTGCGAGAGTGAACTCTAGCCCCACAGGAAAGGTCACATAAAATACATAAATGTGCTCTTGGACTTATAAGGAAGACCACTTCAAGGTTTTTTATCTTGGCATTTATATTTATTGCTGTTTTTTTTAATTTGTTACTTTGTGTTTTTTTTTATAAATTGTTACTTTTTTATACATACCTGATAGTGGATCTCCTATTGCTTCCTGCATTTTTACAAAGAAGGGTAGTGCCTCCCTTAAAGGCACAGAAGCATACATATATAGAGCCTAATATTATTGGCTCTATCTCAGGTGAGCACATTTATGTATTTTATGTGACCTTTCCTTTGTACATACGGATCTGCACTAGGAACTCTACCTCTATTTTTTTTCTTCTATATACCCTGCGAGCTGTATATCGGGAGAAGGTCTGGTATTACCTCAATATACCCAAGCCATTGTGATCCGAGCCAATCTTTAGGCTCTGTACCATGTGAGTTGGACATACATTCTCTTCCACTCCACATAGATTTTACTAGCATATTGCACTATGATGTGTATTTTTCTGTTTTAGACTTTATATACTGTCTATTCCTTCAAGTGAACTATTATTCTAATAGGGGTAAGGAATTTATTTATTTCAAGCGCTCCACCAGAGTGATCTCTGTTGGCGGCAGTATCATCCACGAAGTTCACACCCTTTTTCACAATCTATTTGTGTAGGATTGGGATACCTGCATGTGTGTAGAGCTGCTGATTGTTATTTATACCACCACTAAGCACCCTTTTGCACAGAGCACTTCTTTTTTCTAACCAAATGTTTTGCCCATGCACATCCCTAGTCAGGTGTGTGGGATCTCCATTATGATCATTTCTAACATGGTTGGAAATTGGAGTTGACACATTGGTATTCATGATTGAGCAGACGTGCTGTAAGATTCTTCTTATAAGCTCTTGATATGTTTTGCCAATGTACTGAATCCGGAAACTACATGTTATCAGGTAGACCACTCGTACAGAGCCACAATTGATAAACTCTCTGATCTTGTGTTCCTTCTGGGTTCTTGTACTCACCACTGATTTTGTGGGTTTGATGAATTTGCAGGCCTTGCAGTGTCCACGTTGATATATTCCTGTTGCCTGCGTTAGCCATGTGGGTTGTGGTTTTGTTGGTTCAATGGGGCTGTGTACTACCAAACTTAAGTCAGGAATACCATTTTGGCAATATTTGAGATCCAGACGAAACTGCTCTAATGATAAGGCCTTTTTGGGTGAAGCATAAAAACTAAGAACTATGTTTAAACAAAAAGGGTATCCGAATAGAATCCTAAAAAAGGCATTTCAACGAGCACTGGCCCAAAACAGAAGTGATAGTTTGAGAGTCACAAGACCTAAGGAGGAACAAAAAACTAATCAGATGTGTGGGCACTTAATGACCAATATTGGGACCCAGTGTTAAAAATCATGTCCCATAATTGGCCAATCTTACAACATGATATGGATCTACAGGACAACATCTGTAAGTTTCGTAATATCACAGCACGTAGATCTAAGAATCTAAGGGACCATCTAGTACACAGCCACAAAATAACAACTAGTTTCAGTTGTATTAATTTATGGATAGTGCCCACTGCTATCCAAGTACAGTGTGAGCCTAAATGTTTAAACCTAAGGGATTATTCACTAAACGTATCATTACTGAGTACCGTGACCATCATAAGTTTGGAAAGTAGCACATAATATATACTATACCATATCACATTACTTGTTTATGATAGTCCCACTTTAAGCAATCTACTTCTGAAGTTTGATAATACCATTCTCATTGATAGTATGTAAAATGTGGATTTTTATTTATTAGTTAATACCATAGGCAGTTACAAAGGGTAGATTAGTTGCTAAATTAGAAAAAAAATATGTGAATAAAAAAAGTGAGGGGTATTCAATCAGCAATTAGTGATGGTGTCACTATCTGCATGAAACGTGAAACAGCAGCTTTGGCCTAGTCATAAATAAACCATTGTTCATGTCGGGTTATAGGACCCCGCAGTGATGTCACGTTATCAGTCATCTGACACAGGTTGCTATGAGACCTCAAGGTTTCTATGGTGCATGACTGGGATGTAACATTTACCCATACTGATGGAATAAAGCAACAAAGAAAATGGTAAGGAAATGCTTTTATTTCTAAATATACATTCGTTCATCGCCTTTTATTAATTTTAAATACCCGACAAATATTCTGGGTTGATAAGAACAAGTCTTAGTTTGCATCTCATCCCACCATCCTGCAGAATTATGCTTTATTCCAGATTATAAGAAGACATTATTTTAAATCATCATTACGATTTTATATTTTTCATCTCTAAAAACACAAATTATGTTCTTAATTTTGCTTCTTGCTTAGTACAAGGAGGATGTATATTACACATTACGGATGTTGCTCTTATATAAATTATATTTATTACATATGTTATATTAAATAAATTACATTATATGGGTTTATGTCAGTTTGTTTCTGGTGTTCTAACGTGATTTCATATAATAGTTAGTGCTGCAAATTTCAGTTCTATAAACAGTATCTGCTTTATGTCATGCCGACGACAGAGTATGTTACTGTTTCTCATCTGTAGCCACTTAACTTTGTTCTAATATTATGGCAATAATTGTGTTTCTAATGATCTACGCGGTTGTTCTAGTGATGAGTTATTTGCACATAGTAATATAATTAACGCCAACAAAAATAATGAAACAGGAGATGATTAAAAGGATAGTGAAAGAAAACAGCTTCATTTGGAAATGGGATATTAAATATACTCCTAGAGGGTCGTAATCCCTGCGGTTTTATGATGTCTTTCAGATGGGATTGATGGAAAGATGTCTCATTGGTGTCTATTTCTGACAGAAGTGTTTAAAATTAAGAGGTTGAGAGGCTCTGAGTCACAGATATCTGTATGGATGTTCTTCTCACTTGGTATGTGTGATATACAGGCCTGACTGACTTTGTATATCCCAGCACGTTGCGTCACTAAGCCTTGCTCAATGCAAAGAAGTTACAGATATCTATGTGTGCCTAAAAGATGTAGACTATGTTTTCTGCACCTCTTCTGACATCAATAAGTACCAGAGTATGAGTGCATAACACAGCTTGCAGCTGGATGTGTATACATATGTAGACAGCACATGTGCATTTTATTGCGCCCTACTTCCACATGGCACCATGGGGTGTATTTAATAACACCAAACTTTATTAAACTAAAAAACAATTGCAAATTATAGGCAAAAAGTGATGATTTGGAAGCATTTTACAACTCAGCTATAGACATAGCTGGGCTATTTTAGTTTAAATTTTGCAATATGATTTCCACTACAGTTTAGTGAAAAAAATCCCCTATAGCAGAAAAGGTAGATGAATATGGATCCTAAAAAAGGTCCTCAATGAAGATATATTGCTTATGTTAAATATTTGTTGCAACCTTAATTAGGATTGAAGGTCGCTGAACTCATTTTGCAGCCTGAATTTGCTGACATTCTATCTGATTTTTTTTTTTAAATTGCAATATTATCCAGGATTCCACAGATCCCTTTTCCCACTGCGACATCAGTTCAGTGTTTGTAACCAAAACCATCGAGCGAGTCATTTCACCAATGGCCGTGCAGCTTTGTCACTTGATCATTTCCCTGGAATGTGACAGAGCTAACTACAGTGGAATACAGTGGGATTTAGAGCAAATTGCAGACAATCTATCCAAATCGACCGAACATTTTGCACACGTAGCTATCAGGTAAGGCACGTTAGGATTCTTTATACCATGAGGTGTGTATAATACTGCACAGACATCTTTATTGTTACACGTAGAATCATTTACCTGCAAAAGTAAAGGTCTTTTTCGGTCCGCTAGCTTGTCTTTTTGGTTAATTCTGTTAGTATTGTATTATTTGTATTCTCTATTGAAGAATAAATAACTATTTTACAAAATGGGTCCCGTATGGTATTAGTTATGTATTGGAATATAAACAACCAGCACTTAAATCAAGACATATTGCCACTACCCCACATGATATCCAAGGATGTAAGTGCAACATGGATGAAGGACACCCTGGGTGGGCCAACCTTTGCCCATCCTATGCCAGTCCTCATTGCTTATTTCTCAGTAAGTATGCTCTTTGTGATAGAGATCTGTGTTCCTGAAGGCACATATTCACGTACCTCAGGTTTTAATACTTTTTACTGTACATCTGTTCTCAGAAAGTCATTTTAGAAAATCACTTTGTTTATATAGCTCTAGTCACACATGTGTGTGACTTACAGCCTTTCTAAACACTTCATGTAAAGAGAGATCTAATGTTTAAGCTTCCTTTATTGTACATTTTGTTTAATTTATAGTTGATCTCCTGCACTGTTAATAGCCTTCTAGACCCTGTCAGAGCCTCCTGTGTGTGATTAAAGTTAAATTTACAGAGCAGGATATAAAAAAACTTCTAAACTAGGTTAATATCTGATTGAAAATTAAACCTTTTTTTCTTCATGTAGGCTGTGTGAATCACAGCCAAGGGAGGTGTGGCTAGGGCCGCATAGAAAAAACCAAAAGGGATTTAACTCCTAAATGGCAGAGAATTTAGGAATGAGACTTCAGAGGCATGATCTATACAACAGAACTGCTTTATAAAACTAAAGTTGTTTTGGTGACGTGAGTGTCCATTTAAGGATCAATAATATTCATTGAAGAAAAAAAACACAAAAAACATGGAAACATAGAATGTGACGGCAGATAAGAACCATTCGGCCCATCTAGTCTTCCCAATTTTCTAAATACTTACATTAGTCCCTGGCCTTATCTTATAGTTAGGATAGCCTTATGCCTATCCCACGAATGCTTATCTGTGTTAACCTCTACCACTTCAGCTGGAAGGCTATTCCATGCATCCACTACCCTCTCAGTAAAGTAATACTTCCTGATATTATTTTTAAACCTTTTTCCCTCTAATTTAAGACTATGTCCTCTTGTTGTGGTAGTTTTTCTTCTTTTAAATATAGTCTCCTCCTTTACTGTGTTGATTCCCTTTATATATTTAAATGTTTCTATCATATCCCCCCTGTCTCGTCTTTCCTCCAAGCTATACATGTTAAGATCCTTTAACCTTTCCTGGTAAGTTTTATCCCGCAATCCATGAACCAGTTTAGTAGCCCTTCTCTGAACCCTCTCTAAGGTATCAATATCCTTCTGAAGATACAGTCTCCAGTACTGTGTACAATACTCCAAGTGAGGTTCTGTACAATGGCATGAGCACTTCCCTCTTTCTACTGCAAATACCTCTCCCTATACAACCAAGCATTCTGCTAGCATTTCCTGCTGCTCTATTACATTGTCTGCCTACCTTTAAGTCATCAGAAATAATCACCCCTAAATCCCTTTCCTCAGATGTAGAGGTTAGGACCTCAAATATTCTGTACTCTGCCCATGGGTTTTTACGTCCAAAATGCATTATCTTGCACTTATCCACATTATATGTCAGTTGCCACAATTCTGACCATTTTTCTAGTTTACCTAAATCATTTGCCATTTGGCTTATCCCTCCTGGAACATCAACCATGTTACATATCTTAGTCATCAGCAAAAAGACATACCTTACCATCAAAACCTTCTGCAATATCACTAATAAAAATATTAAAGAGAATGGGTCCAAGTACAGATCCCTGAGGTACCCCACTGGTGACAAGTCCAACCTTCGAATATATTCCATTAACTACAACCCTCTGTTGCCTGTCACTCAGATACTGCCTTACCCATTCAACAATATTGGAATCCAAACTTAAAGATTGCAGTTTATTGATAAGCCTTCTATGTGCAACAGTGTCAAAAGCCTTACTGAAATCTAGTTAAGCAACGTCGACTGCACCACCCTGACCTATAATTTTAGTTACCCAATCAAAAAAATCAATAAGATTAGTTTGGCATGATCTCCCTGAAATAAACCCATGTTGTCTCTGATCTAGAAATCCATGTGTTTTTAGATGTTCAACAATCCTATCCTTTAACATGGTTTCCATCACTTTCCCCACTACTGAAGTAAGGCTTACTGGCCTATAGTTGCCCGACTCCTCCCTATTACCTTTCTTGTAAATGGGCACAACATTCGCTAACTTCCAATCTTCTGGGACTACTCCTGTTAACAATGATTGGTTAAATAAATCTGTTAATGGTTTTGCTAGTACACCACTAAGCTCTTTTAATAGCTTTGGGTGTATTCCATCAGGTCCCATTGACTTATTTGTCTTTACTTTTGACAGTTGAAATAGAACCTCTTCCTCTGTAAACTCACGTGTAATAAATGACTCATTTATCCTTTTTCTCAACTGAGGTCCCTTTCCTTCATTTTCATCTGTAAATACAGAACAAAAATATTCATTGAGGCAGTCAGCTAGACCTTTATCCTCTTTTACATACCTTCCTTCTTTTGTTTTTAATCTAACTAATCCTTGTTTTACTTTTCTTTTCTCATTTATGTATCTAAAAAAAGTTTTGTCCCCCTTTTTTACTGACTGTGCTTTTTTCTCTTGTGTGTGTGATTTGGAAGCTCTTATAACTTACTTAGCCTCTTTCTGCCTAATCTTATAGATCATTTTGTCTTCCTCACTCTGGATTTTTTTATAATTACTAAAAGCTAACTTTTTGTTTTTAACTATTTTGGCCACATCTGCAGAGTACCACAGTGGTTTCTTGAATTTTTTGCTTTTACTGACAAGCCTAATGCAATTTTCTGATGCCTTCAATAGTGCAACTTTTAAATAATCCCATTTCTCTTGGACTCCATTTAAATTGCTCCAGTCTGATAATAACTCCTCTACACATATTCTAATTTTAGATTAAAGTCTAAAACTTTTGTTTTTGTGTGGTGTGACTCAGTCACTGTTCTTATATTAAACCACACTGACTGATGATCACTGGATCCTAAACTTTAACCTATAGTAATATCTGATACCAAATCTCCATTTGTTAACACTAAATCTAGTATGGCCTCTTTACGAGTTGGCTCCTCAACAACTTGTTTTAGAGACAATCCCAGTAGTTTAGAATATGTGTGCTCCTGGCACAAGTAGCTATTTTTGTTTTCTAATTTACATCAGGAAGATTAAAGTCACCCATTAAAGTCACCCAAAAAAAACCCATTCCCTCCACACAGGCTGCGAGCTCAAGACTGAAGCATTCTTCAAGCAACATAGAACTTCATAAGACCCTGCTGCTTCCCCGAGGCCTGCCTGGTAAAGATATTACATACATTACCGGGCAAGCCTCATGGGACTTTGTTTGAGTAAATTAACCTGTTTATGTGCAAGTGGCATTGAACCCTAGTATGTAAAATAGAAAAAGTTAAAATTATATTTAACTTTGAAAGAGGAGATAATCACCAGAATTGTCATAAAAGAGTGCAGATATTAATGTTCTGTTTTCTTGGTTCCTATTTTTCAATGTTTTCGGAGAAGGAATCTTGTTTTCTTATTCACAGATGTTTATATGTATTTTATTTTAAAAGTAAAAGACATAACAATGTAGGTTTTCCATGCAGGCTAAATGCTCAGTGTGATGACAAATGTCTTAAAGAAGAAATGGAACAAGCTGCAAACGCAGTTCTCATCATCGGAAAAAACATGTTACTGGCCGTCCAGAAACTGTGCATCCAGCCCAGTGTTCAGAAGCATCACGAGGAGCTGATCATTGCAGCCCAGAGCATCTTGCTAGGAACCCTAAAGGTGTGATGGTTGCCCTGTATCCAGACATTAGCTAAAGCAGGAATCATGGGAAATGTATCCATTTTCACCTTAACTTTTGCTACTCTATATTTTGTCATGTCTCATCAATTCCCACGTAGCAAGTAACTTATATTGTTGCAAAAACACTCATTCACTTTGCATTGTGGTAGAATTGGAAGTCAAATTGCTAACTTTTTCCAGTTTAGTAGGTTTGCCATCTTGGCTATTTTAGCCTACAATATGATATTCTGTTTTCACGTCACCACAGTTCATCGTTTAGTGAGTAACCCCTTAATATTTCTGGAGAAGTAAGTGCAATACATACAGTGAACTGGTATTCAATCATTATTACAATCAGCACAGCACATTCACACATGTCTTACTATACAAAATGTTTCCAATTTGTAATCCATTTACTTTCAAAAATCCTCTCCAAATAGCATTTAAAAAAAAAAAAAAATTTCACAAGCATACACTCTACATTATCATACATTAGAAATGTTTATAGATCTAATAACATTTTCCTGGCTAACCCTGACAACATGAACAACCGGGTTTGCTCTGCCCGCTAGATGCCAATAGGAATGGAAAACATAAATAAATAAATAAAAAATAAGAAGGCCTGTTTGCCACAGAACCACCAGGATTTTTTTTTCTGTCACACAGTCCAAACGTAAGAAAGGAGCCTGCTTTTGCAGGTAACGATATTTAAGGCCCAGCCAAAGTCCAGGTTCTTCACTGAAGACAATGTAAACATTACTTAAGCAGAGGTGATCACTTCTTTTAGTAACTGGTGTTCTGACCTAATCTCTCTCCTTGAGGATATGACAATGACAGGGGTGGATCCAGAACCTAATCTCGGGAGGGGCACTGGTAGAAACAATCCTGGCACAATAACCACTACAGCTCTTTGTAGTGGTTATGGTGCCAGGAGTACCGTGGCACACTCCCAGAGTAAGTAGTCAAACCGTTTAAGAACGGTTTGCCACCTTACCTAGCCCTCGGTCAGGCGCAACTGATCCAACAGGCACAGCCAATGCTCAGAAATTGCTTTTGCCAATGTTGTAGAGCAAATGGAATAATAAACATGTTTTTATTTGAGTAAAAAGGTTGTTTTGTAAAAGTGGCCTATTAAGCACAATGCGCCCGATCCTGTTCTTACTCACATTGTGCCTGACCGAGGGCTAGGGTCTGCCAGGATAGGAGCTGTAGTAAGGGAAAATGACTATAGTAGGGCATATGGGTAGTAGTGTGTGTGTGAGGCGTGTGGTGTGTGTGAGGGATGCAGTGTGTGTGTCTGTGTGTTTGTCAGAAGGATGCAGTGTGTATGTGTGAGGGGTACAGTGTGTGTGATGGGTGCAGTGTAGGTGTGTATGTGAGGGGTGCAGTGAGTATGTGCGCAGGGTGAAGTGTGTGAGTGAATGGGTGCAGTGTGAGTGTGTGTAGGGTGCTGTGTGTGTGAGGGGTGCAATGTGTGAAGGGTGTAGTGTGTGTGTAGGGTGCAGTGTGTGTAGGGTACAGTGTGTGTGAGGGTTGCAATGTGTGAAGGGTGTAGTGTGTGTGTGAAGGGTGTAGTGTGTGTGAGGGGTGTAGTGTGTCTGAGGGGTGCAGTGTTTGTGTGTGTGAAGGGTGCAGTGTGTGTGAGAGGTGCAGTGTTTGTGTGTGTGAAGGGTGTAGTGTATGAATGGGGGTGCAGTGTGTGCGTATATAGGTGCAGTGTGTGTGTATGGGGGTGCAGTGCATGTGTATGCAGTGTGTGTATGGGGGTGCAGTGTGTGTGTATGGGGATGCAATGTGTGTATGTGGATGCAGTGTGTGTATGTGGGTGCAGTGTGTGTGTATTGGGGTGCAATGTGTGAGTATGGGGTGCAATGTGTGTGTATGGGGGTGTATGGAGTGCAGTGGGTGTATGGGGTGCAGTAAGTATATGGGGGTGCAGTGTGTGTATGGGGGTGCAGTTTGTTCATGGGGTGCCGTGTGTGTATGGTGGTGCAGTGTGTGTGTATGGAGGTGCAGTGTGTAAAAGTGTATGGTGTTATTGTGTGGGGTGGGGTGGGCAGATCCATAAAAATATATCTATAAAGGTTTTGATTTTTTGTATTAAAAATATATATACTCCCTCCCTTCTTCCCTTTGCTGAGGGAGAGGGGATATTTTAGCTCAGGCTAGAGTTCACTCTCGCGAGATCTGGAGCGTTGCCACGATAACCGCGGCAATGCTCCGTTCTCGCAAGAGGAGGACCCGGAGGAGCTACAGGCGGAGCTCCCGGGTCCTCTCTTCCTCCCCCACCGGCTGCCAGCAAAGTGCTCTCTGATCTCTGATCTCCCCTCCAGTCCAGCAGGGGAGGGGCAGAGCTTCGGCTCTTTACAATTTTCTTGGGGGGGAGGGGGAGAGGAAGGACAATTGCCCTTTGCCCCCCCCCGGATCCACCAGTTGACAATGATACTGGTAATCAGTGGTGTATCCTGGTATCCTGGCTAGGCAGGACAAAACTCGGCGCCCACCCAAACCTTCCCCCCCGCCCCGCCCCGCCTTCTAAATATACACACACACACACACATTCACTGACAGATACGCATACACTAGCTAACAGAAACACACTCACACTCACTAAGAGACAAACACACACTCACTAACAGACATACACACACACTCACTAACAGACACACTCACAGGCAAACACACTCACACTAACAGACACACACACACACACACAGTCAGACACACACACACACTAACAGACACACACTGACTCACTAACAGACACACACACTAACAGATACACACACACTAACAGACACACACACACACTAACACACACACACTAACAGACACACACACTACACTCACATTAACACATTTTTTTTAACCCCCCCCCCCCCCAGCCTCCTTACCTTTGGGAATGCTGGGGGGGGGGGTTCCCTCTCTTCCTTGGGGTGCAGTGGCTGTTGGGCGGGCGGCTGGCGAGGGAGCACTTCCTCTGAGCTGTCTGCTCAGCTCCCTCGCGCGCCGCAGAGTGATGCCGGGAACCGGAATATGACGTGATATTCCGGCTCCCAGCCTCACTCTGCGGCGCGCGAGGGAGTGGAGCAGACAGCTCAGAGGAAATGCTCCTTCGCCAGCCGCCCGGCTGCCCGGCATGTCAGTTAGATGCAAGGCTAACAAGCATTTGCCCTGGGCATTTGGGGGCGGCTTTTTTTGCCGCCCCCTGGAAAATGCCGCCCAAGGCAAATGCCTTGTTTGCCTCGCGGCTAAAACGTCCCTGCTGGTAATGCATAAAATAACCCACAACACTGGTGTCCTGTGTCCATATTGCATCACTGGTGCTGCCCAAAGGGGGTGGACTCACTCCAGGGGTAGGGGTAGGTCATACTGAAAAATTGCCAGGCTACCTGCCAATCACACACAGTCTGGCCCAGTATGTGTGGACTATGCAAGGAGCACTGTTTCAACACTCTCTGCAGGGTCCTAGTGCCACAAAAGCAAAATATTGCAGTTTGTTTGCATGTTCTTATATATTTCTATGCCAGATAACAAACTTTCCCTTTTAACAAATGCCTCACTATAATTTACAAATGCCATCTTGGGGGAGATAGCAGTGGTCTATACAAGATGCAAGATTACTAAAATGTCCAGTCAATGTACATAACAATTTGCTTTTTCAATAGATCCTCCAAATTGAAGATGATGCAGACGTACGAAAAATTTGTCAAGCTGCAGATTGGGTCCTGGACTGCCTGATATTTTTACAGACAGCAGAAAGTATGTCACACTTATTAACATGTTTCCGTGAATTTTCAGAGGCTTTGCTTTTATTGAACAGTTTAACACAAAGACGGATAATGGACCTCAAAGATTCCCTACATCAGGAGAATTTGTCAGGAACACTGCAAATTCTCAGAAAGTGCGTCCCAATGCTATATACAGCAACGCAGAGTAATATAACACACAAACAAAATGAGCAAATGACAGCTTCAAAAAAATATGTGTTTGATCTTGCTGCGAAAACAGTACAGGAGTTGAAGCTTTTGTTGACTAATGGAATAATCAAACAGAGTCAAGTTACCCAAAGGACAACATTTTCTCAACAGATACACCTTTTAACTGAGATACTCACCAATACAAGACCTTCTGAGCTGCACAGAAATGACATTGACTTCAACTTTGGGACCATAGTTTTCTACTCCATGTTTGTAGCTGATTGTTCAAGACCGAAGGTAAAGTCAAGGCTTGTAAGTCACTGTCAACATATTTTAGAATTTCGGAAAAAAATATTTGACCACTTAATAGCAACAAGTGATAGGTCACCCCAGGCAAAAAATTATTTTGAATTAGAAAATGTGTGCTACTCTATGAAAGATGAGTTGAACTGTCTCAATGAAACTTTGGTCTCTGCTATATTTTATCTCATCCTAGATACATTTTCAGACGCCAAAGATCCTTTGAAAAGATTACTGAAAAATTCACTAAAGACAGGCAGGAAAACAGACCATCATATTCAAAACCCCTTTGCTTCAAAGTCATTCCCACCTCTTCTCCAAGAATTTCACAGTCACGCAAACCAGCTATTAAAGGTAGCAAGCCTTGTCTCAGCTCATTGTGCTGAGGAGAAGACCAAAGAGAAAATTCAAAACTCTGCTGACTACTTACGCAGAGTTCGAGATGACCTGGTTGCCCTCTTTGTAGGAATTAGTAAGACTCATTGTGTAAGTAAAAACTTGGAATGGTCTCAATCCATTTATCATAGATGGGCTCACACGATAGACAATTTGCTGATAAGTTTTGATGGGATGGTGTCTGTGAATACATTTGTACAAATGTCTGTTAAGGAAATTGAGCAGAACAAACGTAGCTGTGAAGAGTTGTTGGGAAGTCAGGACTATGAAACATTTCGGCAACATGCAGCTGATCTATGTGGTTTGGTAGTACGTGTTATACAAGTTGTTAGCCGATATGTTGATCAAAGCAAAGACCCCATTTTTAGAAATGGTTTGCGTGTCTTAGTTAGGCAACTGGATAGCTCCTTGACTGAAACCAAATCAACCGTAGCAAAATGCTCAGAATTTATCTCAAGTGCTACAGCTCAGAAGTTTTTCTTGGAGAAAACAAAATGTTTGTTTGAAATGTTATATAATGTACTAGAGGGAGTAAATGGCTATAAGCATCCAGACTTAATGAGCCCTTTAAGGACTGAAGTACATCCCAATCTTCAAAAACCATTGTTTATTGATTTTTGTGAGTCTAAAGGGCCACCAGACAGCCAAGATAAGACATACAAGGACTTTAATACATGTTTATTTTCAAATGAAGGATTTTTAAGCAAGCCTCTTCCTTTATCCTCCTCTCCAAGCAGTGACTCAACGAGGAGCTCAAGTACCATAAACAACATGGAGCTTACAGACCTAAAGCTGATGGTTGATAACCTAACCATGGCAGCACAGAAACTAGATAACAAAGAAGTCTACACATATTGTTCTTCTCTTGTTGAAATTGCCAAAACGTATATTGATACATCCAAAGAGCTACTCTCTCTCGATGAGCTAGCGAACTCTGAGACACTGAACTATAATGATATTGAGGCCCTGGTCTCACATCTTGTCCAGTTCAGTAAGAATGGGAATATTAACTCGGTTTCAAACATGGGTAGCCTAATTCAAGCTGCTGTTTTCCTTTCACATCGTATTGATGAAACAAAACAGAATCTTGTCTCCAAGGTAAGGTTTTGGTATGATTTATCTTACCAAGTGTTCTGTTCTCCTGATAGAAGTGATGTAGCTAGGAATGTTCAATTATTTAGCAGAACTATGCAAAGCTTAGAAGCAATTATTAAGATATTAAGTGAATCTTTTAATAGCTCTCAACATGATGAAGAACCTGCACTGTTCTCTGGAAATCAAGAATCCCATGATAAAATTAAATCTGGATGGACAAAGTTGCAGGTTATAGCCAAGTATTTGTTATCAAAAGGATGCTCCACCAGACTTCAAGCAGACAAAGCAAAACTGGACGCCAAGTGTGTGCTCTGGTCAGCTATTCTACAACAACTATTAAAATCTGCAGATGAGTTCACTGGAGTCACTACTTTATTTGTTCTTGGGACAAAACATTTAACCAATTTAAACATTATTGAGAGTAATAGCCTTGCTCTTTTGTGTGAAACATCGTTATGGCTGCAAGAAGCAACAACTTTATTGACTGCCAACTGTACTGTAGAAGGAGAACATAACAATATTGTCTGTCTAAAAAAACAGGTTGAATTATTGACTGAAGCTATTTTGAAAGCTAGGGACGATACTCATACTTCTACATTTTCATCTATATTCTTAACAGCAGTGATTGTGCTTCAACAAAGAGAGCTTACAGTCAAGTTGAAATTACTTATGTACCATCTGAAGACAATTTACAAAAGATATCATAATTCAATGCGTAAAGTGGTGGGTATTGCCATCTCATCGGCGAACATTTCATTTGGCGACAAGATAAGCATAACAGAGAATTTTGAGAGGGAAGCAAGTTTACTGGTTGATAATATAAAATTAACAAAACAAATACTTGAAGACACTCTTCCTTTAGGAAAGCACAAAGACTTAATTTTTCTGTCGGAACACCTATTTTTTTTGACTATCCATATTCTGGCGAGGGCAAGGGCTCATGTTAAAAGCCAATTAAGTTGGGAAATGTTTATGCTAGAGGCGATTTCGCTAAATTGGTCAGCCAAAGCCCACCAATTAATTTTACACCTTAAGCTGTACACTGACTTAGATGATACAACATTGGTTCTAATAAAACAAAGTTTGCAAATGGATGAGCCTTCTGGAATGAAAGACAATCACAGTTCAGACTCATGTAGTAGTAGGAGTCTAAAAGACTCTTTAGTTGAAAGAAATGTAAGTGAACAGAAAAATGTTGTAGAGAATGAACAGAACCATTTCAACAAGAAAGAAGAAGAAAAGTCCATTCATATGCATAGCAATAATGTGGTTTATGAGCAAAATGCCTCCTGTGGAGACAAACTAATAGAAACACATTCAAGAAAATTCAACAGTGTTTGTCAAGAAAAGCAATCAATCAAAATACAACAAAGTGAAGAAATACAGCAAAAGCAATTGAATGACCCGAATTCAAGTGTAATACAAATATATGAGACGTTTAACAGGATGCTTAAGACGGATGATAATAATCAAGAGCAGCCAACAAGTGACGGGAAAATTCTATCGAACAAAGAACTCGTGCAAACAATCAATGAGCAGTCAAATGTAACCTTTATTAAGGATATGGGAAATCTACAAAAGGAATTACCTAATCAGAAAACAGAGATCATCTCTATACAAGAAATTACCAATAAACAAACGGAAGGTTTAAACAAGGAACCAAGAATAGAAGGCCATATAGTGCAAGATCAAGCCAATTTTAAACAACAAATGACATTTAATGTGGCAAAACAAGAATTAACACCTATTAAAACGCATGCAACCTTAAAGACGAACAAAAACATAAAAAGACAAATACAAAAAGTCAAAAAGGAATCAAACATTACTCTCATTGTACAGGAAATAGAAAACTCACTGAAAGCATCAGGAATTGAGAAACTGGAGACGGCGCCAGAGAAAGAACCCACTAATGAATCAATAGGAATTTTCAAAGAGCAATATGAAGATGAAACACAAAGAGAAAAAGAATTAGACAAGATGGAAAGGAAAATAACACATAAGGTACCGCAAAATTTGGTATTTGCAAAAACTCAAACAGCTGTTAAAAGAGATAGACAAGTGAGTGAAATGAATGAAATTGCTCATAAGGAATCAAATTTAACTTTAATTGAAAATGAAATAGAAAGCTCACTGCAAACATCAACCAATCAAACGGCAGAGATATTCCTTGAGAATGAAAATGTCAGTGCACCAATCAGAGTTTTCATTGAGAAACCTAGAAATAGTATGTGCAGAGAACAAGAACTGGACAATTCAAAAACACAAAATAAACCCAATAGAGTGGAAAGACATTCAACATTTGCAAGACCACACACAGCACTAAAAAAAGGTTTGCATGAAAAAGTTTGTTGGTTGAAATCAGCATTGGTTAAAGAAAATCAGCAAAATACAGACCGTGGAAAACCTCAAATGACTTATTCTGGGGTAAAGAAAAAAGGCACAGTCATTGGGGAACAGAAAAAGGTAACTCTTATTGTATTTTTTCATAGTGAAACCGAATTAGGAAGAAATATGTGCTAAACCTCCAAATATAAAATATGTTTTCTGAATATTTGCTCAGCGTAGTTCCGATGCAAAAGCAATCAGCACGATAAATAAGGTTACCATAAACTGTAAGTGATTTTCAATGTTCTTCAGTGGCAGAATTTGCAGGGGAGTGATACTTTCAGTATATGAATGAGCTGAAAAGTTTAATTTAATTGACATTGCGATAGTGGAATAAAAACAACACTATGAAGAACGGAAGCGTTATGGGGGCGATTCTGGAAAGTGTCAAACCATTCACAAATAAGTGATGAGATGGTGCCAGAGCGCCCTTAGCACCACTATAACCATAACCACTCTATCAAGCTCTGGGTTTATTTAACTACATGAGTAGTCTGGTACAATATTTTTGTTTTTTGACTCAGGCATGTGCCAAATGGATTTCTTATAATATAGATTATGAAAGGATCCAGATTGAGATATTACACAAGACTATAGTAACCCAGACCACTTCATCTCAATGCCATGTCCACCCCATTTTAACCCTGCAAGTTAAAGGAACACTATAGGGTCAGGAACACAAACATGTATTTCTGATGCTTTAGTGTTAAAACCATTATCTAGCCCCCCTGACCTCCTCTTCCCTCTAAATATAGTAACATTTTGCTTTTGTTCAAGTCTGCAGCTGCTGGCTCTGCCCCTGATCTGCCTGCTTGGCTGACATAATCAGAAGTGATTCTCTGAGCCAATCACAATGCTTTCCTATAGGATTGGCTGAGACTGTCAAGGAGACAGATCAGGGGCACAGCCAGCACAAGTCAAAAACAGCTCTGGCCAATCAGCATATCCTCATAGAGATGTGTTGAATCAATACATCTCTATGAGGAAAGTTCAGTGTCTCCATGCAGGGGGTGGAGGCACTGAATGGCAGTGCTGCTCACTGTGTAGCACCCTTCCAGGAAGCACCTCTAGGAGCCATCTAAGGAGTGGCCAGATGAATTATCCATAGGCTGTAATGTAGAACTGCATTTTCTCTGAAAAGACAGTGTTTACAGCAAAAAGCCTGAAGATAATGATTCTACTCACCAGAACAAATTCAATAAGCTGTAGTTGTTCTGGTGACTATAGTGTCCCTTTAAAACATTGCCATTCTGCAGAATAGCAATGTTTACCTTGCAGGGTTTAAATGCCTCTGCTCGCTGTCACTCAGTCAGTCACCAGAAGCGCTTCCTCCAAAAATCTGAGTAAAACTCTGCTATTAGAATCGTATGGTCTCATAGAGACTGATTGACATTTGGCCATGCATGCACACTAGCCTCCCAATGCTTTTCTATGGGAAAGCATTGTATTGGCTGAGATAATCAATATCGATGATCCAGCGCTGTGAGGGGGAAAAGGTAAGTAAAATACTTTTTTTAATCCATAGAGGTGGGCGCTGGTAAAATAAATGACCACCAGGGCGCTATAGTTCCAGTAATACACATTTGAATTCTTAATGCTAGAATTTTTCTTTAAACAAGAAGCTTAAAAGTACCTCATAGACTCTAACAAGATTATTTACTAAAGTGAGAGTTCAAATAGAATTCAAGGTAAATTTCAAATTTAAGGCCAGAGTAGTAGAACTGAAAGCATAACTTACTTAGAGAATTTTTTAAGATTGTCTATTTAGACCTTATATTTGAAATCCACCATAAAATTGACTTTGAATTCTCATTTTAGTGAATAACCCTACAATATTGTACGTAGTTAGATGTTACAGGGTATCTGGCTACTACAATGAGACTGCTGACCCCTACGTTAACACCTGTTGATTCGGGGGCGTGGCCAACTGAGAGACTGAACGGACGTCTCTATGCGAGGCTCCGTGCTCGGAAAGCGAAAAAGAGTACTTTGGCCGAAAAATACAGGCTTACCAGCTACCACATTTCACCCCACACCAGCAAACACCTGTTGATTCATTTAACTTTACTGGGATTAAGCCCGGGTCCAAGCTTCGAGAAGCATGGAAAAGGTCTGGAGCCCTAAAACTCCCACAAGGGGTATCACTGTCACCTCTAAGGATCCCACCAGCAGCCACATGGCTTGGACCTTCCCAACGTAGAGACTCATATACAGATGTCTTTTTTGATTTAATAAACCTGGAAACGTCTTGTTTGCAATCTCTTCTATAATGTAGCAGAAAAGTGGCGTGAGTCTAATATTATGCATTGTCCTAGAAGTTGCACAATATGTGATGATTAAATCAAATATATTGATGTCACATTGTTCTTTTTTTCACCCAACAGTTAAACTGTAGACCACGTGAAGAAACCCATGCACACAACCAAATGATGGCTAAATGTCCTCTGGCTGATGAGCTGGAGACTTGGGAGGGTGAGAACAATGTAGTTGTACAAATCACCAGAGAAATGGCATCACACATGTCTTTCATGATACAGTATCTTAATAGAAAAGGACCTATAAAGGTATTTGTAATGGTAACCTGACAGAGTCCATCTGTTTCTCTTCAGCTGTGTTTAGGCTAGGGCATTCATTGATTGCGATAGGATCATGATTACACATAATGTCACAGATAGCTGGAGAGAGGCAGATTGGACAAAATGAGCTTTATGATAGTGAATTGTCCTGATTTGATGACGAAACTATTTACCGTTCAGTTTTAGAATTGTCACATAATGATTACGCTGTAGGTAAGACTATATATTGCGCATTGCCTGCATATCACTCCAATTATCTAATATTAATATTTAAATTGAAAGATTTCAATTTTGACAGATTAATGTGCACTGTATATTCACTTTTTAAAGATACATGGGTTTTTTACGTTCTATAGATTTTATTGTCTAAAATGTTGCGAGACCTTGGTTATTAAAGGGTATATTGATTAGATTTAAGTAGAGGGTATATACACTTAGAACATTGTTTCTAAACCTTTTACGGAGAAGTACCCTGGAAAAGTCTAAAAAAAAAATCATAAGTAAAGTACCTCTGCCTTGAGAAAGTAATTTTGAAATGTGTAGACACTAATGTTTAAGTTAATCCCATATTGGAGAAAAAAATCCTAATTAAAGGTAGTAAAGAACATTTCTAAAATAAATAGGACATAGGCTCAAAATTGTGAATGCAAGGAGGAGTGTATGAAATATTAATCTGAAGTACAAACATCCCAAAATGAAAATATAATACACACATAATAGTTACACACAGAGAACACTGAAAGAAACACAATTACACACAAAGGGCACTGACACACAAACAAAGTTACACACAGAGGAAACTGACAAACACATGCTCACTGACAGACTGTCACGATTACTATATGACCCAACACGTGAACTATGTAACACAAAATGAACAAGGACAATGTATACCGGGCCTTAGAATGGCCGGGCTTAAAGTAATAAAGAATGGTCAAAATACTAGCCGAGGTCAGGGACATAGAAAGAGACACAACGAGGAAGCAAGCCAAAAATCAAGGATACCATAAATAAAGGAAAGTCAAAATACAAGCCAAAGTCAAATACCAAAAAGAACTAGAACGCACTCAAACCACGACAAGGACACTGACCAAATGCTATTTTGAGTTTAAATAACCCTCCTAAGGTTATGATTGGTTGTATATAGCCTTTGAGCCCAAAATGTGCGTGCATGTTGTTTGCGTGACATCACATGCATGTCGGCGCCATCTTTGTTGAGGACAGAGGCGGGGCTATATTGCTTTGTGGGACCGCAGCGGCCGGCCTTGTAGATTTAATATAATAAAATAAAATAAAACAAATAATGAACACTCCTGTTTTTGAAAGTGGATTGTAAAATATGAATTTTGCAGAGCCATTACCAATTCGAAGTAACAATAAGTCTAAAAAAAACTAAACCAAACTTGTGTTAGAAAACATTAAAAACCTGTAATTATACCTATATAAAACACATTAAAAAGGTGATAACATCCCATAGGGATATCATGTAGGAAAAACTTGATATATTTATATTACAATTACCACCACTGAACGGTAACAGTTTCTGTATTCTGTGTGTGTCTTGAATCTTTTGCTTTTATTGAGACTGTCACTGATATTGAGAAAGCAACAATTTGATAATTAAATTACCAGAAGTATGATATTCTGATGTGTGATCGGAGGCCAAATAGTTAATTTATCTATTTGACTGCAACACGAGCACTCTTTCCTATACAGCTATGTTACTTGCCCACAGATTTCTTTGATTTGATTGGCCATTAATTATCATGTTCTGCCATGAGTTTATCATTATAGCAATAATACTTATTTAGCACAAATTATTTGCAACAGTGTTGATGATGAATTCTTTAGAAGGGAAGTAATTACCTGGGATTGTAACTCCATGGGCGGTTGTCTTTTGGTACATATGAACAGCACCTTGAATATGCAGCACCTTAATAATGCCTGAGCAGGAAAGGGATGGGGAATCGTGCTTCCTAGCATATAAAATGGTGTGCTAAAAATCATTTGGGATGGCTCCCATAGGGACTCTTTGAATCTTTACTGAGCTGTAGTGGTTATGGTTCTTAGAGTGCAGAAGTGCAAGGGTATTTACATGCCTGGAATAATGGATTTGGCTTTTGTGCCAGCTTTGTGATTGTCTACAAACTGAGCCAGTCATAAACCCCACAGGAACTTCTATTGATGTCCATTTCGGATACACGTTTTGGGATATATTTAGACAAACAATTTGCAATGATAATCATAAGATGACATAAGGCAGCTTACGTTCCAAAAACTCTTACTATACTTTTTACCTTCTTTAACATTAAATATGAATACTTATATCCTTTAACTTCACCTCCAACTCAATACATACTACTTTATCTGGTCCAATTGAAGGTACAAGTCCAATATGGAAATAAGAACATGTTTTTTTTTCCATTGATACGTGGTCTTTACTAGACTAGAGGATTAATTTAATGAGTTCTATTTTATGTTGGAGAAGGAGTTGTCCCTGATGAGATATGTTGGCTCAACATGGCGGGACTACCCTTTCCTGAGCCCATGATGGAACTCTAATTTGATATGTTGAATCCAAATTAAATTCTAAAATGCCATGAAGTATGATGTATTGTAGCTATCAATTCCACTATTCCCAATAGGTATATGACTATTTCTTCTTGCATGCTTTGAAGTGAATAGCATGCATTGAAGTGATCCACTTTCTTAAAACTGGTTTATATGACTGGAGTTAAGGAACATTAATATTATTTGCAATACTTTCTCAATGTAGACCACAGACCAGCTCATTGCTTCTGCTAAATGTATAGCTTCAAATGGGCAAAATTTTGTAAAATTTGTTCGGATCATGGTTAAAAACTGCCTAGACAAAAGGAGTTCAGCAGAGCTGCAGTGTGGTATGGAACAAATTCAAACAATTAGCAATCAACTGAACATCGTTTCCAGGTAAATATTGATAGAAGAAGACACTTTTGCAAGTTTTTGTATCACAAAAGTATTGCTTGAGTTACACACGGTGATATTAAAAGGGACGGTCGTTACTTTCGGGATAGAACACATTTGCAGAACTTGTGTGGAACCGATACTTGAGAACAGACTGGAACCAAATATGGAATAAATGCCTTACTTTTACATTTAAATTTAAGAGTTAAATTACTTTTATTACCGTGTATGCAGCTGTCGTCACACCTACCCAGGCTGTGACTTACACAACCTGCATAAAAAATATATGGTTTCATACAGGAGGCTACTGCAGTCTAGCAAACAGGATAAGACATTAAACAGAATTTGCATTAAGGGAAGTGTAAATATTAGATGTTTCTTTACAGGAAGTGTTAAGGAAGGCTGTGTAAGTCACATGCAGGGAGGTGGGACTAGGACAGCAGAAACAAAGTGATTAAACTAACCTAAATGATAGAGAATTGAGCAGCGAGACTGTAGGGGCAAGATCTATACACTAAAACGGCTTCATTAGGCTAAAGTTGTTTTGGTGACTACAGTGTCCTTTTAGGTTCAATCCAGAGATTTGATTCCTTGAAGATTAAAACGGACTGTGTGCCTAACCAAGTTGTCCTTCACTTAACTAGAAATGGTGATTCATTTGAATACACATATTCCAATGGCTAGAAAAATACCAAGCCTTCCTAGTGTTCGAATACTTGATACAGGACTATATTTATTAAACGAGTAATGCTACATTGAAAAGGTACACTCAAAAATATATCTAGGATGCTATGTCCCGGGGGTATCATGCAAATTTTCCAGAAGCAAATTCAGGTAGTGTTGATTAGTAAAGAAGCTTTATCCAGCAGGGAGCTTAAAACAAATTGGAATTATTTGTTTTAAAGATTAGATATAAAATACATGTTTCCTCTCTGATACATGTCACTCGTTAGAAATTACATGACAGCATTTATAAACCCTTACAATTAATTCCTCATCATACAATATTTAAATTTGTGTTTTCACTTTTGGATAATATTTTAAGGTCCCAAAAAATGCACTATGTGTAGTTATTATATCCATGATGTGGCTTTGAAAGAGCATATTCAAAACTATATATTTACTGCCAAAATACACAGTATGTGCACTATATTCAATAAAGGGACATTCCAGATCACTAATACACTTTAGTTCCCTGAGGTGCTTTATGTGTGATAAGTGTGTCCTCTTTTTTTCGGTTTACAAAAAGTGATTTCAATAAAAATTGGTACTTTTAAATAAACCTTGTTACATCACCCTGGCTATAAGTCAGGCAAAAGTTCCTAATACATCCTGGTTTGGTTAGCTCAGTAGAGCTAAACTCGAGAAGCAGCAATTGCTCAGAGCACCTGTATTGCAAAGACTTCTCATTGAACTGCATTGACAAGTCTCTGTTTTGACAGCCACTAAAAGTTTGGCCCGAGGAAGAAGAGGTCTTGAAAAAGGCTGCAGACAACAGATCTGCAGCTTTTGCAAGATGTTTTGCAAGATGTTTTTAAATATAGCACCAATAAAAAAAAAAATCATAATACATGCATGCATGGTTTCATTGGTGATATCTACTATATAGTGATTAGTAATTTATTTTATATATTGGCAGTGTAGTCTCCTTTAAAGTGCTAGAATGTAATAATTATTCTGAAAAGCATGTAGTATGAAACTCATTATTGTTTTTTTCTCATCTCCTGTACAGTGTAAAAGCAGCTACAGGATGTGATGATTCCACCGGGGAGGATGTTTTGGTGAAAAACGCACAGAACCTGATTCATAGTGTTCTGCAAACTTGGAAGGCTGCAGAAGCCGCTTGTCTTACGGTGAGCAAACCCAGATGGTCAAAAAAATAAAACGTACAAAAATAATATATGAAAAGAAAGGTTCTAACGTTTTCTATAGTGCCAAAAATGGATTTTCAACTGCTGTAGGTACAATAATAAAGCCCTTTACTGCCCTGATTCAAAAAAAAAAAAAGTATTTTTTTTTTAAATGCCTGTTCAAGCATCAGCGTAAATGTCTCTTTAACCTGTGATCACTGCATTAATTTAAGATTTGCTCATGTTCTTAAAAGTAAACTATACCTTATGTGATATTGCTTGATATTTTCATACATGCATACAGAATTTCATGGTTCACTCATGACAATCTACCTGCGAATAAACCTATATTTGTAAAATCCCAAGGATAGAACTGATTTTAAGTTAATTGGCAGCGATTCAAAGGGTTTATTCACAAAATGCCATGCTGATCAAAGAGTAGTACTGAGTCTGTGAAAAATTTACTAGGCTAATTATGCCAGATAAACTCTGTCTTGCATCATTTTGGGCATTGCAGATACGAGTGGAAATCATATTGAAAGACTGTAAGTTTGCTAAACTTAGGGAATAGGTCCAAATTTGGAAGCAGCAGAGTTCTGTCAAATTCTGCCCCTGATCTGAGTCAAATACTACATTTTCCATTGGAAATTGATCCATCAAGACCATTTTGTGAAAAGAGGTCTGCAGCAATGACTTTTCACCCCTATATGGTAGAGCTACTCTTTACAGATACACATAGAATTACTGCATTACAAAGAATTTAGGAACAACAAAGTTTGTAGAATGCCGATGTGAGTTTCTTATATTTTTATACACATCACACCCCATTGCAGCTGAAATTTCAGTGAGTGATTATTAACGGGACACTACAGTCCCCAGAACTGCTACTGCTTAACATAGTGGTTCTGGTGTCTATATCATGTCCCTGCAGGCTGAATCTTTGAAATGCTGCATTTTAACCCTTAAGGACACATGACATGTGTGACATGTCATGATTCACTTTTATTCCAGAAGTTTGGTCCTTAAGGGGTTAAGAGAAAAGGCAGTGTTTACATTGCTACCAAGTAACACCTCTAGTGGAATTCATTCAGATATTTTTTGTTTTCATGCTGGCTGTGTCAGTCACAGCAAGGGGAGTTGTGGCTAGCGCTGCACAGAAAGAAACAAAAGTGACCTAACACCTAAATGGCAGATAATTGAGCAAACTTGAAGGTCAGACAAGGCACACCAAGGCAAACTCTGCAATTGTGGAGAAGCACAAGCAAGGAGAAGATCACAAATGCCTCCTTCCCACCCACATTGCACTCCTTCCATTACCTTCAGTGCATTTATTTTCTATTAGAAAAAACAGGAAAAAGAACGAAGCCTCCCTCGCTGGCCCGGAGCCAGCACGTGCACGTATGCGTTAGTGTGTTTATATGTGTGTGTTGATGTTTTTGTATATCTGTGTAAGTACGTGTGTGGCAGTGTTTGTTTGAATTAGCATTCTTCCTAGAAAACACCAACGCAATATGCAGACACACCCCATGTAATCAAACATTACATCCGAACACCCCTGCATTCAAACTCAAAAATTATATACAAAACCCCTTCATTCTAACACCAACAAAACACACAAAAGCACACATTACATGCAAACACTACACACAATTACACCACTGCATTCCAATGGCAACAGTACATACAAATACACACTTTCATGCACACACACATACTCTATGTAAAAACATGCTTACATTCAAGCACACCAACACTGCTTACAAGTTCAACACTGGAAGGATGTGCAAATGGTAAATCCCCACCTGGTATAGCACCATGATAGTTTGACAGATGGGAATCTACCCTTTGGCCACCCTTGTTTTCGAGGGAACACAAACATTTTCTTCCACTAGGGCCCTCTCTACATATGTTCTGCCACTGCTTTTTTTGTATATAGTAATTACATATTTGAGCAAATTATCTTGCGTAATCAGCAGGCAGTCACTGGGGATAAAGATCATATAATACACTTCCACTAGGGAGGGACCAGGAGCTGCTGCTGTTCTGCTCTGCTACTTCCAAGATGGCTTCTTGCTTCTCTCTCCTGTGGGCTCTGGAATCCCACCACCTCTTGGTGCTAAGAACCAATGTGGCCTCTGAACAGAGAGGCCAATAGCACTCAGGGGCAGCTGACGGTGCTCCATGAATCACAGCTCAATGGAAATCCCTACTTCCTCACAAGAAGGACCCTGCAGAACTGTACCCTATTACAGAAATAAAGAAACATATCCCGATATTTGGCTGACCACCCTCCCCTCTAGAAAAATAATCTTAGTGTTTCTAAAGTACTGCAAATATTTTTTTCCCACATACAAAACTGCCCCATACGAACGGGCCTCCACTGGTGTGCAGTGAATGAAGGGTGCTGGGACTATATAATTTCTCGTTCTCTCTGGTTACTTACTGCACCCTGCTCAGAGCTCCACTGTCTCCCATACTGCATTCCTTTACAGCCAAACTACAAAACTGGTAGATGGTTGAGGGGGATTCACAACATGTAAGGGAAAGATGTGTTTTTGAAGGGAAAAAAAAAAAGTGGGAGTGAGGTGGGTGCAAAAAAAAAAATATATGTATTTGAAGACTTTTTTTTTTTTTGGTTCCCCAATCCCAATTTTTTTTTTCTTTTTTCATTTTCCATACAGTACACAGAAAAATATATAGAAAGAAAAATATAAACAAACAATATTGCATGGCAACACATTAAGACAAACACCTATGGTTTCTACCATTGCTTTACTTTTTTTTTTCTTACAAATTTTTATATTTCTCACTTATACAACAGGGCACTGGAAATCCAGCATGTAATAAAGAAGAGGCAGATGTTGCGGTTTTCTGTTCTTATTTACGAAAGAAACTGGGTGAAAGAAGTAAAGAGTTTTCAAGCTTCAATATGTGAACTTTAATTTTACATATGTATGCAGCTTTAGGAAACACAGATTCCACTCATTGTTTTACATACAACAATCCATGCTACCTGACTATGTAGTAATCTTTTCTTTTATAGTGTTAATGTTTTTCATAACATTTGCCTAGCATTAACGACTACTTGGCACTTTCCTTACATGTCTCCTTCAATAAAATGCAAGAAACTTGCCTTGAAACTGTATTTACTTGAAAGCATGTCCAGTATTCATTTAAAAAATTTAAAATATTTAAACATGTAGGACTTTATCCTTCACGTGGTCCATAAAGCACCAAGTTTAAGGAAGCCACAATATTTTGCATTACATTTAACCACTTTAAATTCAATGTGATATTCTATTTAACAAACATGTGTTATCGACAATCAAGCAAAAAGTGTTAGAAGTTTGACTTCCAAAGACTTTCACTGCAATTTAGGGACTAGGATTAAAAAAACAAAACAAAAGCACAACTTTGATGAATGCCAATGCAAGGTGTGAAATGAAAACAAGCAGAAACGAATATTTTGGTGTGGGAGTCTCCCTCTCTCACAAAGCTCAGCGTGGTGTGATCTTTTTCTTGTGTGTATTATAGATTGACACCAGATCTGGTATTATGGGACGATTCGGAGAGTAGTATTTTACAGTGTGAAAACCATTAGCTGGTTCTTAAAGGCCCGACAATCGACTTAAATATGGATACATGTAATAGACATGTTAAAATGCAGTATTTTTGGTGTGTCCATTTAAAATGATACCAATACTACACATCAGACTTAGATACTGAGATGTATTTTCACCGCAAAGATTGTTTGGCAAAGTAGACTAGTTTCCATAGTCCAGAGAAGATTTTGCTCAATTTATAGAAAGGCAGTACTCTAGCACAATATTAAACAAAACAAAAGGCATTGATCAGATCGTACACAGTTGTCAGTTATAGGTAACTGCAAAAGTAGGAACAGCCTGTAAACCGTGATTTAGACAAGTCATTTAGTGATATATTATAGAGTTATTCACTAAAGGGAGAATTGTTAGGAATTCAGAGTGAATTTTAAATTTAAGCTTAAGTAACCAAACTGGAAAAATTCTCTAGATTAACTATGCTTTCAGTTTGGTTACTCTGGCATTAAATTGTGAAATTCACTTTGAATTCTTACTTTAGTAAATGACCCTATTAAAAAGACATGGGGTTAAAAGAACACTGTAGGGTCAGGAACACAAACATGTATTCCTGACCCTAAAGTGTTTAACCCACAATTTAGGTGCCTTGCCCTTCCTTAGCCCCGCTATAAAAGTTTAAAACTCACCTTATTTCCAGCGCCGTGTGGGTCCACAGGCACTGGCTCCGCCCCCTTTGTGAAATCAAAACAACCGATTTTTAGTCAATCCAATGGGAAATCATTGGATTGGCGAAAATCGGCATAGGGTGGGACCAAATGCCATTTTTCCAGTCAGGACCTCCTCATAGAGATGCATTGAATCAATGCATCTCTTTGAAGAAAATTCAGCGTCTCCATGCAGAGCGTGGGGATGCTGAACGTCAGGGCTGCTTTTTCAGCAGCATTGACCCAGGAAGCCCCACCAGTGGCCATCTAAGGGGTGGCCACTTGGAGGTGTCCCTAGAAGCAATGTAAACACTGCATTTTCTCTGAAAAGGTAGTGTTTTCATGAAAAAAAGCCTGAAGGGAACTATTATACTCACCAGAACAACTACATTAAGCTGTAGTTCTGGTGAGTATAGTGTCCCTTTAACATTTGTTTAGGTCTGGGTTGGAGTGAATATTATTAAAAACTACTCTCCTAATGCTTTTGTTTTGCAATGCAGATTGTTCAGTGCTGTTAGTGACAGATTTATGTACATATATTTCATAAGGAAGACTAAGGAAGGGTGTGGCTAAGGAGGCAGGATTATGTTGCCACATTCTGAAAAACCATTACTTTTTTGTGTGCAAAAACTATAACAATTTGAACATGCAAAAAAATACAGCATATTAGTGAGACCAAATCAGATGCATTAAAGATGTATTGGTGCCCAGAGTATCCATTTTAAATATGCTTTGCAGGCCAGCTTAAAGGACCACTGTAGTGCCAGGAAAACATACTTGTTTTCCTGGCACTACAGTGCCCTGAGGGTGCCCCCACCCGCCCGGCTCTGGGGAGAGGAAAGGGGTAAAAACGTACCCTTTTCCAGCGCCTGGCGGGGAGCTCTCCTCCTCTGTTCCTCCCATTCGGCTGAATGCACATGCGCGGCAAGAGCTGCGCGCGCATTCAGCCGGTCGCATGGGAAAGCATTTACAATGCTTTCCTATGGACGCTTGCGTGCTCTCACTGTGATTTTCACAGTGAGAATCACGCAAGCGCCTCTAGCGGCTGTCAATGAGACAGCCGCTAGAGGAATTGGAGGAAGGATTAACCCGTTTGTAAACATAGCAGTTTCGTTTATTTAAAAAATGGGTTAATCCTAGCTGGACCTGGCACCCAGACCACTTCATTAAGCTGAAGTGGTCTGGGTGCCTAGAGTGGTCCTTTAATAATTATTATAACTGGTGAGCCTGCAGCTTCATACCCACCTCTTTACACATTCCATATTGTTCAAAAATATCCATTATTCCCACAACTCAAGTAGGATCTATTTTAATTCTTTTTTATATTTAATAGATTCTTAATACAATGGGAAGAAGAGGATACGCAATATAATCATACCACTAAAGCATAGCATTATAGTACATGTGTACTAAAAACAGAACTGCAATGTTTTTGTATTTTTTAAATATTTAGTTAAAATGGTATAAACAATACATGTACTGAAATTACATGAACAAAAAAAAATAGGGGAGTACAAAATCATCATGCAATACAGTGACACCATCAAGTAAACTACAGTACTAGCTAGTAACTGTGTTCCTGTGTGTAGGGGGGCGGGGAAGGATAATTAGACCCTTAAAGATATCAGGACTGCCCATATAATTATGGTTCCAACTAACCCTTGACGTGAAAAGGTTAAAGAAAATGTTTGGACAATTCATGTTTATTGTACATTAATATTCTAGAGTTCTGTTCTATGCCTTTATTCTATGTACAGTGCTTGATAAAAATGATTTAAAACATAATTTAAACTACAAGAATACATGAATGTGATCTGTTTATACATTACATTTATCAACAGCAATGAAATGTGACTGACACTAAAGTGTTGTTTTGGAAAATGAGAATGCAAAATGATTTTTAATTTAAGGTCAAAATAAAGCAACTGGAAAAATTCTCAGATATTTTTCAGCTTGGCCATCAAGCCTTAAAATTGTAAATTCTCTTTAAATCTATACTTTAGTAAATAATCGTTTAAAGATTAGATTTGTCTGAAATGCAAGCTTAAAGCTAGCTTATTATACACTTCTGTTGTTAAAGTTAGTTCCCCATACTTCCTGCATTTGCTATTGATGTTCTTATCCATAATTTACACAATATTGCTTAATACCATATAGCCATACAAATGTGTAAACATTTATCAATAAAGATAATGAACAAAGACAGTTTAGAATAATATATAAACACACATACACACCAATATCTATATATACACATATATACATTGAAATATAATACAAGCACACACTTGTCTATTGTCGCATTATGTTCTATGTACAATGAAAGTGCTTTATGTAATCTACATCTTGTTTTTTAACACAACTACCAAAATACACAAGGTTGGTAAAATACCACAGATTTGCAATCAGCATAACATACATCTGTATGCATTTCAAAATGAGGTGTAGCAGCTTACAGGTGTTTGTTTATAATTTACAAATAAATAATAAAAATACAGAAGTGAGCCTGCTCCAGACTAGCAAGAAAAAAATAAAAAATAAAAATCGAATGTACCCAAGCTACTTAAGCAACGCTAACAAAACGGTGAAGCTGTGGGGTCAAATGTCTTAAAGACCTCTTTTAAGGACTTGTCTTCTGGCTCCACGTCTGCATTGTCAGCTTGCACTTGATTTGTCTGTCCTGTTTTTACTTGCCTTGGCTCATTGTAATGTGATCGCATGAGTCCAGTTAAAGCCTGAATTGGCAGGTTATGAACTGCTGGTGTGGTGGCTGCTTGTGATAGGACAGGCGGTGCAGGAACTATTTTTTCAGTTGCATCATCAGATTCTTTTTCTTTACTTTCCTCTGAAATCTGGGTGTTTGATTGCAATGGTACTTCGACATCTTTACATTGTTGCAAATTGTCTATCTGTTCAGCATCATTTTTGCACGGCTTGTCAGAATGTACAGTGGTTTTCTGGTAATCGCCATTTTCTCCTGCACTGACTGGACCAGAATCTAAATTAGGTGTATTATCCCTTGGATCATACAAACTGATATTTTTCAGGATGGAGACTGGAGCTCCTACTCGAACATTTGAAGAAGACAGTTTGGAGGCATAAGGAGGTAAGCTGGGGAACTCATGTTCAGATTTAATTGGAACAGGTGGTGGTGACAAACCAGTTCCTGATCGAGCAGCCCCGTGAGTATATACTTTCACTGAAGCAGAATCTTTCAGAATACCAGGTTGGCTATCTGTGCTGGATGTTCTGTGAAGCCTCATATTAAGATTTTTTTGCAGCCGAGGATCCCCCAGTTTGTTACTGATAACATGTGATTCTGTTTGTTCTGGAAAACTACTTCTAACAGGGACACCTGCCTGCTTAACTTTTGTTTCTAGTCTTGGATCTTGCCGTTCTAATCTTGGATCGACAGCAGAGTGATGCAATTCACTTGCTAGATTTCTTGATTTATTAAGCCTTTGGTCGGCTATAAGTGGAGGCAATGGTAAGTTGATGGATGAAACCGGATCTGGTTTAGGTGGCGGTACTGGTAATAAATCTTCAGGTGCCCACACAATCAGTTTTGCAAAGTTTGGCTTGGCCAGTAAAATATCCATTTTAATGTGACTAAATTGTCGAAGTTTACATCGGGGGTCTCTTAAACTTATGCCAGGTGGCATTTCTAAAGGTATTAGAACAGCTTTCTCCCTCAGTTCTCTTTCTAAATCTTCTTCCTCGTCATCAACTCCTTTCTGCTTTACTTTTCCTGCAGGTTGTGCAAGAGGAGTATCAGATCTCACACTACTACTACTACTACATGGTGAGATCTCAACAGGTTTAATTTTTCTAGGGTCACGGACAACTCTTGGATCAGTGCTAACGGTTTCTCCAGGACTCCTAAGATTTTGTGTTTGAGGGGGTTTTATTCTGGGATCAGTAGTTTGCATTCCTGTAACCCTATCTTTTGCTAGTCTGGGATCAAATTGTGGAGCACTAACTTGCTGTTCAGTTGAATTATTTCTTGCAAGTTTTGCTTGATTTCGTAATGTTTTTAAGATTGAAGACACACCGCTCCCATCTTCTTCCTCACTGCTTGTGTACCAGTTTGCAATATCATCTGAAAAAAATAAAAAGTCAGATTATCAAAACAAACAAAAAAAACACAAAAAAACTTCAAAACACTAAACCACAAAAAACAATACCCTATAAGATATTGAAGCCTCAATAAGAAGAATCCATGGTTTTTAAAGGATTTAAAGCTGACAGACAGACACACCACATGGATACTGATACATTCACACACATTTTCTTATATACAAATTATAACATTTTTATTTTAGTTTTGGTCCACCTAGCCTCCCCACCTTTGCGGCTGCTGAAATTTTCAAACTCTTCTTGCTCTGCTATCTTGCATGCTGTTTATTGATGCCCGGACCGGAGTGATGTTGTATTCCGTCTTCAGGCATCATTGCCGCGTGCACGAGGGAGCAGAGGAAGATTACATCAACCTCACCGTCCACCTCCACCGTGTGGTTGCTGATTCCACAGCCACTGACCGGGCTGACAAACACCCAGACGTCAGGAAAAAATTCCTAGTCCGAATGGTGACCAGGGATTTTTTGTGCCCTGCGTAGCTGCTATCAATGTACAGAGAAGCTAAACTCATTCTGTGGAGCTGCAGCTAACGGATAAACAACTTCTCAAAAACACATGCTGGAGAGGAGTTTATGAGTTAAGATTAAGACCCCGGATCAGAATTAGAGGTTCTTAATTAGAGAAGACTTTCCTGATCACAGAGGGGTCTGTCCCTAACTGCAGAATATCTATTTAAGCTTTGCTGATGCACAATTTTGGTGGAGAGCAACTATACTTTCTATTTTCTTTCCCCATTTTAATGCATTATCTATAAAGTGCATAATAAAAACCAAGGTAACCAATCCTTACTTGTTCCCCTTAGGAAATTTAACGCCTAATATATAAAACCTTTAAAAGCAAATTCTTTACGTACTTTGCATCTCACTTAATTTATAAACCTTTACAACATACTACAGGTTCAGTTACAAAACAAAATTCCCTTCATGAAGAAAATGTTAAAAGTCTAGAGATGCAAATAAGTGACACATACCTTCCTCCTTGCTTGTAGACCTTGGCAGTGGATTCATATTAGCTTCTCCCATGTCAAGATTTTTTCCAATTCTTGAAAATAAAACATTATGCATTGCTGAAAGAAGAAGGAAGGGAAAAAATAAATAAAGTTACATTGGAAGATTATAACACAAATTATTATTCACTCAAGGTTCACTGCCCTACACAAATTCATTTTTTTGACCACCATAGACTGTGTGGTGTATAATTATGCACCAATGACACTCCAGATTTGCTCATCTAACCTTGTGCAAGCATTTACATGGTACATGCATTCTTAACTGGATTTTATTTGAGGAAAAAAACAAAACAAATAGAGAGATTTAGTTACTCTAAGGAAGAGCAATTTCTAACAGAATGATGCCCATATCTTCAGCATAAGACACGTGATACTGGTGTAAATATGGAACATGTTATGTAATTTCAAAAAAGTCTGTTAACACAACCAAGGTTGTACTGGTTATGATGCTGTAGAAGCTGTCCCTGCAAATCTTTCAGATGTTTACAATTTTCTAATACAGGGCTGGCACCCATATTTTACCAGTCTTCCCAATTCATGAGGAAGAACTCGTTCCATGGAAGTCAACCTGTTGAACCTGAAGAAGCTATGTTGGGAGCACCCTGCTTTGAACCTATCTTAGAGCACTGTGCATGCATGAACTCAAAGCAACCATGCAGGGAACAGTGCCGCTTGTGTATGAACTCGCTCACAGCTCAGCTCTTAAAGTTTCAGGACCGACTTGCACAGAATTTAGTCTACGCACCAGAGATTTAATAAAGAAGAAAAAAAAATGCCTCACAGCTTCTTAGATTTATAAAACAAAACAAAAAAAAACCAAAAAAAAAACCACAACACTACTTACATTCAGCAGGGTTCGAAGGTTGAACATTATGAACGGCTTGCTGTGAATAATAGTTATCATAGAATGCAGGTTGATTCTGCATAGTCTGATAGCTGTTCTGAGATTGCATAACATGATGTGTGTCATCTGCATTCTGAAGAAAGGGAGGGCCTGGCAAACTGTGACCATCTCTGTGGTTGTTTCCCATATGGCCTGGCATTCCAGAAGTACCAAATGGTGCATTCATTACAGGCATATTTGGGCTACAATACCCAGCAGCAGTTTGTATTGGTGGACTTGTAGTCACAGGCAAAACATTGGATGGTGGTTCTGGAAGTGGTTCAGAGTTGTACATTGATGGGGGATTGCCTTGGAATTGCATTCCCATGTATGGAGAGTTGTAAAACTTTGCTCTGCATGAAAGTGACAAAATACAGGAGATATTAAAGATATTTTTCAGTTTTAGCCCGTCATCCTACATTAACCTTTATTTTATATTAAAACCGTAAAATACGACAAGATAATGTTTTCAAGTCCTTTGCTGCAAAGTGGATTCCATCATACAAAAATATTAAAAAAATGTAATGCATGATGTGACTGACATTGTGCGGTACAATTCTCTCCTCTAAAGTATCTCCAAATGGGCTGAATTTAGGACAGCAACCAATAATAGAAGTAGCTGCCCTACAGTGCAAACAGTGTAGCATTAGCTATAATACAAACCAAAGAAGCATTTATAAAAAGGTACAATCATGTCATCTCAGGGTTATGAAAACATTCTAAAACCACTCTAGAGCTTTGGCTTCTGGTTTATTATGATGCCTCCAGGACCTTTTGCTGACATTACACACACATTCATACATATCTATGTTCTTCCTTCACTTAGATTTACATTACATGTAAGTCCGTGAAGATTCGGCTTGCCATACCAAGTAAATAACTGGTATACCATGATCCTGGCATTCCATCACAGCAAACTTGTACTGGAAGCCAACACCCAGATGTGCGGTGGTGGAAAATGTATCTTTCACCTCTTTGCACCGCACACCTCACTTCAATTACTTAAGCGTTTATTGAAATAAACGAAAACAGACATCGCCAGTTAAATTATGAAAGTTCCTTTTTACATTATGTACATTTTATCCATCTATAGAGAAGACCTTACAACAGTGGTTGCCAATCCAGTTCCTGAAGGAATACCGAATGTCCTTGTTTGTCAGTGTCCTCAGTGGAAAAGAATTTGAAAATCCCTAAATCCTCAGCTGCTGTTGTGGCTTGATGACTGGATAGGGAATCAATTATTGTAAACCGGTATGATGTTAGCTGAAACGTTACTTGTTGAAGGCTTTTGTAAATCCTAAACCAGGGTGCACACATACCTGCATTTTGAACATCATGTCGGTGTTTGTCATTGAAGCAACTTAAGTACATGGGTTTAATAAAACACTGAGTTTGTTTGCATCCTATATATTGCCCAATGACATTTGCACTGTAGCAGTAAGTTAATTTTCTGTGGCTTACTTTAAGAGTGCAGAGTGGCAACAGAAGCCCATACAGGCAAATTATGCTGTACAAATAATTTCCACTTGTAAAAAGATATACTGGATACATCCACCATATATACGAATTATATACTGGATATATTGGAATATCGCTCCCAAGAGAAAATTAGGTTGTAGCATTACTGGAAATAAAAAGGCACCTACCCATGTCGTCGCATGTTGTCCATGTCGTTTTCTTCTTCATGCTGTGGCTCTTCTTCCATTTTTAAATGCTGCATTAAAATATATAAAAGGCATATATTAAACATAACTGGATTTTATTAGCAATTAAAGAAGTGCTTATACGGATTACTTAATAAAAATACCAAAATGCTTAAAAGGAACACATACGTTAGGAAAACAAAAAAAGTTAAGAGTGATGTTAGGGCTACTTTTTTTATTTCATTATTAATTACACAACCAGGAAGCACATCTTGGGTCTGTCAAGAGTGAAAGCCACTACGGGTGGCATTAGGTAGCAATGTAATCACTGCTGAGACTATAGGGGCAGGCACTTTAAAACACCAGAACCACTGCAGCTTAATGTAACGATTCTTGGGCCTTTAAAAGGTTTACAGCATTTTGTTCAGTTTAGAATATATATATATATATATATATATATATATATATATATATATATATAATAGTTTACAATTGGACATAAGTGATAAATGCACAAAACATTAATAAGCAAGATAAATGCTATTATGTTACTTTTCATGTCAGATGCTAGTTCCACCAGAGCAGTAAACATTAAAAGATTACCTTATGCAATAATTCCCTCATGTCGTCAGTCAATTGCTCATGTGAAAACTTGCAGTTATCTCCTTGGTAGCATTTCACTCCTGTATGGTAAAACTTGCATGGAAATTCATGTATATAGCCATTAAGGATTTAAGAAACCATAGCAACCCATAACCATTTGTAAAACAGGACAAAAGGCTCTGATACTCAGAAGCTTGTTTTTGCTCATTACAGACACATAGCAAATGCTGCACTCATGTGTGGAGTATGCTTAGGACAACTTTCAGGTTCTTGAAGGCTAACGCTATATTGAGAGAGTATGCCCTATCCAGGAGTCCAATCACTACAGTGTAGTAAAGCTGTACCAATACATACTAGCAGTGACAGAGCCTATATTTAGAAAATATCAATATTAAACATAAAAAGGACACTACAGGCACCAAAACAACTTTAGTTTAAAGGAGAGGGTTTTTTTTGTGCATAGATCATGCCCCTGCAATCTCACTGCTCAATTCTCTGCCATTTATCAATTAATTCATTTTATGAACCCTTAGTCACATTTCCCTTACATGTGACCTGCACAGTCTCACTACATATTTCCTATAAATAGGGATGCCTGCACGTTCTGTTGCACTACTTTCTATTTACCTGTTCTGTTTTATCTATAAATAGGGATAACATGTTTAAAATTTTCTTTATTGCGCATTGTGTTTAATGTAGAATTTCTTATCTTCTGATCTATTAATAGTATGCAAAAACCTGCAGTAGCCTCATTGCGTGATTACAGTTTACTTACCAGAGCAGGAGTTAAAACTTCTAAAGTGAACACACTTTGATGGAAAATGAAACAATTCTTTTTCATTCTGGCTGTACAAGTCATTGGGGGTGTGGCTAGTGATTTAATTGCTAAATGACAAAATGGAATAGTGGAACGGCAGGGGCATAATTTATACACAAAATCTGCTTAATTATGCTAAAGTTTTGTTGGTGCATAAAGTATCCCTTTAAAGGGAAATTCTAAATACTCCCTTTTAATGGCAAACAAAATGTAGATAATCTGGTCATAAGGTGCCCATCTTGGTTTTCATGAAAGGTAATATTTAATATTTAAAAATGTTGCTCTATTTCCTTGACCAATATTTTGTTTCCTCACACAGATAAACACAGCAAGCAAACAAATCGATACCTATATACTGTATCAAGCAGGCAATAACCAACCAGCCTCTGCGTAGGCGACAAAAAGCTCACAAATGTCTGTATGGAAAACGTATGCCCCTGCGCGGGCAACCAATACCTCAATACTCGCACTGATGTTACCTGCGAATGCATTACGATAACAATGGAGAAAATAAACAAACTCAATAATACATGCAGACCCTAACAGACACAACAGAAAGCCAAAAACTTCTAACACACGCAAAACACGCAGGGACCTACCGAGCACAACAACTACATGATGAGGTCCAAACACATATTATATATTAATGCACAGCTGCCTAAAAACAAATATGCTCCTTATGTTTAAAGTTGGAAAAGCTTCTATATTTTTGATTATTGCTTAATGACCGCATCTAACTAGCAAGCGGATTAACCTGCCTCAGCACAGGCGACAATTCTGCATCTCCTAACCAGCAAACACACAACACTTGCACACACCAGCTAACACAATACACTTATTTAACGCTCCAACCGAACTACAAAGGCTACACAGTACATAAACGTATAGAGCACAAAGCAACTGACTGTGAATAAATAATAATAATAAAAAAAAAAAGTTAAGCTAAACAGGCTAAGACGGATCTGCCTCTGCGCAGGCAACCAAAGGTATATACTGTGCTAAACCAATGCTTAAGCCCCTGCGTGGGCAATCACTTGCTTTATTACAAATCAGTTTGACGTATGAACTTATGTTATGCATACAATAAAAATATTCAAAACAATATTTTGTTTCCAATTACTACTGTGCCTAACCAGTATATACTTAGAGCTTTACCAGCAAAGAGCAAGTTGTATTCATTTCATTAAAGCTGCTACAGATAAAAGCAGCCATTTTAGAATAAAGCATTTATTCCTAAGGGCTTGAATAGGGTGTTTCAATTTCATTAAATTAACAATCGAACATAGGAACTCTAGTAAAAGGATATTGTGCATGTAAAGGCAGTTCTCTCCTTTGGTACAGTATCCCAATATATAAAACTTGCAGATTTCTTTTTTCTTTTCAATTTCTGCGTCGTGATCAAATTTACACTGGTCTCCCTGGAGAAAGAGAAGAGGATTAAAACACCTGTAAACATTTTTTTGTTAAATAGCAGTCCTGGGCCCCAGCTGTTGCAGCACTGCAATGCCATGACATTTGCCAACCATAAAACTTTCACAGTCTTAAAGGACCACTATGGTGCCAGGAAAACATACTCGTTTTCCTGGCACTATAGTGCCCTGAGGGTGCCCCCACCCCCTCAGGGTCCCACTTCCATGGCGCTGAGACTCTCCTCCCTCTTCTGACGTCACCCGCTGAATGCGCATGCGCGGCAAGAGCCGCGCACGCATTCAGCCAGTCCATAGGAAAGCATTCTCAATGCTTTCCTATGGACGCTGGCGTCTTCTCACTGTGATCGCGGAAGTGCCTCTAGCGGCTGTCAATGAGATAGCCACTAGAGGCTGGATTAAACCATAGGTAAACATAGCAGTTTCTATGAAACTGCTATGTTCACAGAAAAAAGGGTTAAACCTAGCTGGACATGGCACCCAGACCACTTCATTAAGCTGAAGTGGTCTGGGTGCCTATAGTGGTCCTTTAAATTAGAATGGATTTAGGAGTTTTTAACAAACATCCAAAACACTTCTGTGTGTAAAGTGGAATACCCTGTACGCACAGTTTGATCGAAAACCCCCCAAAAAGAATAAACCAATACATTGTTCTGGTAAATTTTGCCACAGCAACAAATTCAAATCCATTACCCCCTAAGTATACCATATCTATAAAGAATATCAGAAATGGTATAATGCAGTTAATATCACATGTCCTTATATTTTCACTAAGACAGTAGTAATAGTTGCAACCGGTAAATAAAAAAAAAAAATGTATCCAGTCACAACTATGACAAAAATACAAAATAATAGAAAAACAACTTGTGAAATAAAGTCCTATATAAAAACTCCAAAGGAAACCTAATGTGATCAGACAGATACCTTGGTACTGCATAGTTCGCGTATAGTGTAACGCGAACAATCAATCCCACAGCTACTAGTTTCAGGTCTAATAACACCATGGGCGTGTGTGTCCTTCCTTGCAGTTTGTTAGGGACCCAGAGCATGCTGCACTCACCATACAAGGAGTATTTGAGGTGGGAAAGTTTGGTAAGGAATGCTCTAAAGCACTAAACAAACCTGCTTAATAAAAAGGAGTTTATGTGTACAGATGAAAAAAAAAATGTCTTTCTAGGCAAAATACTGCTACAGGTGGTTCTGTCTATCAGGCGGGACTAAAGTAAGAACTCGAAGTGAATTTCAAATTTAAGGCCAAAGTAGCCAAACTGGAAGCATAACCGACTTTGAGAATGCTTGAAATTTACTTTCAATTCTCACCTTGTGAATAACCCCGAAACCTAAAACTTCCTGGATTCAGGGAGTAGGTGTTACGGATTTCCCCCCAAGTAACCAAGCCAAACGTTTAAAATCGATAGCAATAGGTTGCTGTGTTTTTTTTTTTCAATGTGACAAGATTTAGAAGTGCAATGTGTTTGATAGGTTTTAAAAAATTTACATAAAGTGTTATGAAAGAATTAAAACTACAGTGATGGAAAACAAAGTAAAAGAGTACAATTATGCAGGCTATATAAATAGCTAGAACCGATTTTATACAGAAATAATGGTGGTTACTACTATTTTATACTACTTTAGGGGGTCATGTATGTACTAAACCTTCAACTGGCTAATCATGGTGGGACCAGACTAAGTAGCACAGCCAAGCATACAGAATACAGTATTTCCACCAGACTGCTGAGACAATGGTTTGGATATGATAGCCATTAATACTTGCAAAAAGGGAATATTCAATTATATAATTTTTCAATGTAGGGTAATAGCTTCTTGATCCAAGGATTAATCTGACTGCCATTCTGGGGACAAGAAGGAATTTTTTCCTAGTTTGTTGCAAAATTGGAAGTGCTTCAAACTGGGTTTTTTTGCCTTCTTTTGGAGCAACAGCAAAAACAAACATGAGGAAGGCTGAACTTGATTGATGCAAGTTTCTTTTCAGCTTTGTAACTATGTAATTAATGATTATAAGTTTAGCGATTGTTTGCCCCAATTAAATGATCAGCAAATGCAATAAATCATTACATTTAATAGATGGACACAAATAACCAATATGGGTATTTGTTTTAATGGATTCAAAAAAATGGAGAAAAAGAAAACAAAAATCTCAGGGAGAGCAAGCAAATTCCTATTAAGACTTAATATTTTAATATAGTAAGTTAAAAAATAAGTATAAAGTGTATAGCAAAAATAGTAAAAACATATAGTGAAAACAGATAGGATGTGTAAATCTGTAGAGGGCTATGGTCTAGAGAAATAGATCATGATACAGTTTGTAAAATAGGAGTGAACTGCAGTATGGTCCCTGTTATTACACTATATTTCGGTTAAATACCTATATATCTTTTGGTATATTCCTGCAGCTCCTATCGCTTATCAGACAAAGGAGAGATGTGTAGTTCATATGTGTAGACTAAGGAGTAGTGTAAGAAACCTGTTCGCCTATAAGTGGAGGCAACTGTGCCTTCGAGGGCACCCCTTAACCCAAATTCTACTCTCTCTCAGTTATAACGAGTACCCAGACCACCCAGAATTAAAAGTTAAATCTTAAGAATTTGCTTGCTCTCCCTTAGGCAGATTACAATCTGAGATTTTTTTTTCTTTTTCTCTGTTTTTTAAACTTATCAATCAGGGGTTACCCCCCATTCCCCATTATAAATCTCTAGTAATCTGTCTCCATTTCTATTTACATACTGGCTCTACTATTTATTTTCATTTATTTTCCCTTGATTTGTTTTAATGGATAACTAAACTGCAATACATTTTAAAATTAAATATTGCTAGCAATTAAGAAAACATAGGCATGAGCTTAGTAAGTTAGTATACAGGGTGTCCAGTGTGCATTATTGGTCCACTCACATTTTCAACTAGAAAATATACATCATAGCATCCAAAACAAGTCTCAGGATACAAGGACAACAGTCATCGTCAACCTGACTCAAGCAATGGTTTATGTAAATAAAGAATTTTAGTGACTGGCCTGTAATTGGCTTCAATACACAAATACATTAACATAGTACAGCCATCTGAACCTCACCACTACTGTTCCAGTTATTTTGGAGATTTTTGTTGTTTAGGTCTGTGATGAGAAGAAAAGATTTTAGAGAAAGTCCCATATGTTGAGAGAGGAATATCACTTGTAAATAGTCTATGTATTTCACAATGCATATGTCTCATCACAGACCTAAACAACAAAAATCTCCAAAATAACTGGAACAGTAGTGGTGAGGTTCAGATGGCTGTACTATGTTAATGTATTTGTGTATTGAAGCCAATATATATATACATACATACATACATATACACAAATCACCCTTTGATATCTTGTGTTTTGGCCTAGGCTAGTAACACAATTCATATTATTAGTTTACCTTAATACACCTCTTCTCCAAGAAGTATTTGCAGATTTGTTTTCCCTTGTGTTCCACTGTATGCTGATTAATAAACTCTTGACTCATAGTAACCCATTTTTTAACAGGTTTATTGTCCTATAATAAAAAAATAGAAATAGAGGAGTTAGGTACCAAAACACATCTCTAAATTTAGGGTACATATACATATATTTTTTAATATTATATACACTGAACAAAATTATAAAGGCAACACTTTTATTGCATTAGAGTGGCCTTTTATTGTGGCCAGCCTAAGGCACACCTTTGCAATAATCATGCTGTCTAATAAGCATCTTGATAATACATCCACCTCACAGGTGTGGCATATCTCAGTAAAGGAGAAGTGCTCACTAACACAGATTTATGAACAATATTTGAGAGAAATTGGCCTTTTGTGTACATAGACAAAGTCTTAGATCTTTGAGTTCAGCTCAGGAAAACTGGGGGCAAAAACAAAAGAGGCTGCACTCACCTGAAAATACATATATTATATACAAGATCCCGAGTGCACTGGATCTTATATGTTATATTTTCTCTCACACAAATTCATTGCCCCTTTAATTTCCCCCTTCACTCTGACACTTCCTACCGTCTAGTTCTGTTCCTTTCCACACACTCATCAATCTTCATGAGTAATGGCTGTCAGATACTAAAGACAACTGGTAAGAAACTTTTTTGGCCAAGGCAAACTTGAACAAGCAAACTTTAAGACAAAAGTATTTATTTATTGTACATTCATCACCACCAAACGTCTTTTGTACTGCTCTTTTAATTAGGTCTTATTTCAGTCTTCATGGCTCACAGTTTTTTTGCCAAATAAAACCAGTACCATGAACAAACCTAGTATTGTGGCTAAAGACAACCCCCACTTACACTATTATGGGGCATTAATCATTCAAACTATCTAAAAGAGGACACAGGAAAGGCCAAAACATTTTTTTAAATAATTTTAATATTAATAGTTAAAAGCAGCACTGTCACCCCATCTATGAAAAAAAAGGAGCATTTCAAAAAGATAGAATCACTGAAATTTCAACCAGTCAAGAGATCCACCTGACTTTCTTAGACTTGGAGTCTAAGTGTCAATCCCAACAGCAGTCACTAGTGATGGCTGCAGGGAATTGGCTGAGTCTATGGAGTATCGCACAGTCTCATGGGATCCTGCATATACCTCCATGCTGCAGTCGAACGCATGCAAAAGAGTACAGCAGTGATGTAGGAGCAGCCTGAACAAGATGGCTGCGCCTTTAAAAAAAAATTAAAAAAAAATGTATCTTTAACAAGATGGCCGTGCTTTAAGACTGATCTTGTCCACAGAGTTAAATATATAAAAAAAAATAATAATTTGCTTTGAACCGGTGGTGATGCCTAAATAAAAACATAATGTTTCTTCAGCATTTAAAGGCCAGTTTGCCCACCTCTTGAAATCCATCTTGATAGTAAGTGTTTGGTCCCTTATGAGCACCTCTTCCTCTTCCACGATCCTTCATATTCATCTTCTTCTGTGCACCACGACCTCTCCCATAATAAAAGCCCTTACCTTGCTGATCAAGTCCTAAAATAATAAATCACTACATTTAACATATGGCACCATTTAAGACACTCTTAGAGTATTAAGGACATTTAAAAATAATTAAAAAGCAAATTCAGTTTGACCAGGAACAATACAGAATAACATCCTTTAAAAATATATAAGATGACACTAGTAATCAAGAAATTAGATCTGTGTTAATATTGGTCTTCAAAATATAGCAAAAAGAGCTAAGCTGGCTTACACTTGGCATCAACTCTTCCAGGAGTCTTCAGATTTCAGTCAGCAAACTACTTTGTCTTATTTAGCATATAGTGCCTACCATTCTGAGAATGATCCTTCACCAATGACAATCACGGTCTCAATGTACAATTCCTTTCTAGATTGTAAACAATCAACAACCCTAACTGCCATGATGCCTCTCTAGAACCTCCTCCATTGGACTCACACAGTGGTCTAATTCATCCACTCATCGAGCAGGAAACACTTTTGACCTCATATTCACCAATCTCCATACCACCTCTAATCTCTCCAATGTTCCTTTTCTTCTACCTGACCACCATCTGCTGTCCATTGACATCCGCATACCCCGTACCCAAAGTACACCACCCTCACCATATTAGTCTGGCAGAAACCTCCATTGTCTTGACCTACAGCAATTCTCCACCAACCTCCAAAGTCTCCTTTCACCCACTCCAACTCCACTCTCGCCTCTCAACTAGACACTACGGCACCTCCTACACTTAAACGCACTAAGTGCCCCCAATTACAACCCTGGCACACCAAGCTGATCCAATACCTCCACAAATGTTTCAGAACTGCTGAACGCTGCTGGAGAAAGTCTCACTCTGTGTCTAACTTCCTCCACTATAAATTTATGCTGCACTTCTACAGTCTGGCTCTTTCCTCTTCAAAAGAGGAAACTATTTCAATACACTCATAACCACACTCTCCCGCAAGCCCAAAATGTTTCATGCTTTTAACTCCCTTCTGCGCCCGGTCGTGCCTCCTACCAACTTGACAGCCACAAACTTTGCGACTCATTTCACTGAGAATATTTCTGCAATTAGGGAAGAGATCTCCCATCTCTCTCCATCCACTACCAACTTTTCCCCTAATCACACTCCCTCAGCTGTCTTATGCTCATTTGCACCCGCTACAGTAGAAGAGGTTTCTGCCCAGCTCTGTTCCTCCCACCCCACCATCTGTTCCCTCGATCCTATTCCTTCGTATCTCATACGCACTTTGTCTCCTTCTCTTGTTCTGCCTCACTAAAAAAATTAAATCTCTCCTCTGGCACATTTTCTCTACCCTTCAAACATGTAACCGTAACCCTGATTCTGAAAAAGCCCACCTTTGACCCTAATTCCCCGTCCAACTACTGCCGTTTGTTTTCAAGATCCTTGAGAGAGTTGTGTATGCGAGATTGACAGACTTCCTTGAATCAAACTCTCTGCTTGACCCGCTTAAATCTGGATTCCACGCTCGTCACTCTGTTGAAACAGCTGTGACCAAAATATCCAATGATCTTATCACTGCAAAATCCCATGGCCAATACTCTATCCTATTCTCCTCGGCCTTTCTGCTGCTTTTGACACGGTTGATCATCAACAGCTTCTTCTCATCCTCTGTAATCTCGGTCTACAAGATACCGCTCTCTCCTGGAGCTCTTTCCATCTGGATGGCTGCTCATTTCCTTTAACTGAACCTGTCCAAAACAAAACTTCTGGTCTTCCCTCCCTCAAGGGTTGCTACTCCCTTGTCTGTGTCCCTCCAAGTCGATGGTGCTACCATCCGCTCTACCTCTAAGGCTCGCTGCCAAGGTGTTCTCTTTGACTCCGACCTCTCCTTCACCCCTCATGTCCAATCAATTGCCAAATCCTGCCGCTTCCATCACACAAATATCGTGTGCATCTGTCTATTAAACGCCTGACACGGCAATGGTGCTTCTCCATGTCGCTGTCCTCTCTCGCCTTGACTACTGTAATTTGCTTCTCAGTGGTCTTACGTGTTCCCAACTTGCCCCGTTACAGTCAATAATGAATGCAGCAAGGATCATCTTTCTTTCTGCCCGCACCTCCCCCCAATGTCAGTCCCTACATTGGCTTCCCGTAAGATTTAGGACTCAATTTAAGATCCTGATTCTTGCCTACAAATCTCTACACAATGCTGCTCCAACCTACTTAGCCTCACAAATACACAAATATGTCCCGTCTAGGCCCGTACGCTTTGCCGGAAACCTATATCTAACCTCTGTTTGAACTACTACCTCTGAGGCTCACCTTAAGTACCAAACTTCAGGAATAAAAGGGAATCATGACATGTCACACATGTCATGTGTCCTTAAGGGGTTAAAGACTTCTCTAAGGCTGCACCATTCCTATGGAATGCTCTTCCCCTCTTGGTTACACTTTCACCCAATCTCCACTACTTAAAAAAAAAAAAATATCTTTGAAAATGTATTTGTTTAGGAAAGCATATTAAACTGAACAGCTTTCCCTCCTGAAACGATTCCTCTCATAAAAACAAAATACTAAACCCTCAATGAACAATATCCTAGCAACCTACTTTTCTACCCTAGCCTTACCTTTTGTGTCACTTTACCCCACTCTCTCTAGCATGTAAGCTCATTGAGTAGGGCCCTCAATCCCTCTGTTCTTGTGTGTCTAACTCATCTGGTTACAAATACTTGTCTGTTAGTCCACACATAGTACAACACTACGGAACTTGTTGGCGCTTTATAAATAATAAACAACTCACAACAAGGGCCATCTTCTACTTTTGTTTCAGTTTGTCTAATTAACCCGTTTATATACGTACCAGTTATTTCTGCATGAATTGTAAAGTGCTCTGGTTAAGAGCACTATATAAGAACTACAGTATAATAATGCCTTTATATGAAACTTCACCTTTAGCAATCATTCCCTGGCGCTGTTCCACGTTACAGTACTGTAGGCCTTTATTCACACTGTGGAGATAACCTTCCCCTGTATCCTAGTTGCCATTACTTCAGTGTGTAATAAAGTGTTCATAAATGTTTGGTTTTTTTAAAGTGCATATGACAGACCGATTACATTTAATTTGTGGCACAAAGTCATCCCTTACACTAGCATGCGTATAAAGTTTGTATTTTACACTGCTCTTAAATTTTTTTTTAGATTTACTACGATTTGATATACAAAGTCCGATTTGTGGAAATCCATACTCCTGTAGCTAAAAATACACCTTAAACCTTGCCATTAATATATTCTATTTATTTCACTTTTATATGTTAACTTTTGAAAGATCAAAAGGAAAAAAAAAAAAAATTAAAAAGAATCCTGTTTTACGGTCCAATTATTAAACAGTTACCTTGCTGAATTCCTTTTGTACAGGGGTTCTTAAAAGGGGGTTCAGAGGTGTTTGAACTTTCCTTAGCTTGTCGATAGTGTTTAAGCTGTTCAGCGAAATCATCCTCTTCATCGTTATAGTCGTCATCACTATAGTTTCCATAATCATCATACTCATTCATAATCTTCTTCCTCTTTGCTTTAGGAGACGTGTAGTTTCCTAAAAAAGGTGGAGGCTAAAATAAAAATAGTCATAAATATATATATTAAAAAGGAAAAAAAAACAAACAAACAAACAAAAAAAATGATGTAAAAAAATGCAGACTGCTAAATGCATAATACACATTGTACATTTAAGTTTAACAAATCAACAGCTGATTAATAAAGGTTATAGCCATTCTAACATCATGGAAGTACAAAAGACCTGAATGAAACTCCTTTTTTGCATGAGGACTTTCAGCGTCAGCTAGAACTCAATAGGAAAGCATTGGTTCAGTGCCATCCTATGGGGAAGTCTTAATGCGATTGCCACTATGCGCATTAGGCCCCACCCCCATTGGTGGAGGAGGGGCCGAACCTAGCGCAGATGAAATCAAGTAAGTGACAAAAGGGTTTTTAACCCATCCAGTACTGGGAGAGAGGGGTCTGCACCCAGACCACTTCACTGATATAAAGTGGTCTAGATGACTTCAGTAACCCTTTAAGGACACGAGCAATCTTGGCATTTTGCCGTGTGTGTGTGTTCAACTGCAATGTTCTTCGTTCTCATTTATTGCACCAACACATATCATGCACGGTTTTCTAAATGTCTATAGTTAGATCATGGTGTAAGCAGGGTTTTATCCTTGCTAAAACTGGGGTGATCCGGGTATCACTCGATAGCTAGGGCTCCACTCTGTAAGCTTGGGTCATGTTTTGAAGACGCCAGATTGACCAATTAGCTGAAGTAGCGTGGTAGAGAGCACTTTAAATTCATTCAGAACACCATGGCTGAGCAATGGCACTGCGTGGCCTTCAAATTACATTTTCCAAAGTAAGATCATTTCACTTATTTTTCAGCTTATCTGTATTTTTGCATTATTTGGAGCTTAAAAAGAGAGTATACCTGCCACTGGAATATAGACAAAAATCTGTTTTATAGTAATAGAGGGTCTCCCTGTATGTCCATAAGACAACTATGATTGGTGCTGGGCTTTGCCAGCTGCCTAGCAATGGTCAAAGCACGAAATCGTGCTTCATTCAGTAATACAGGAAAATCATCCGGTAATACTGAAAAAAAGTCAGTAGATGGCTGCAGTACAATTATAATTACTTTAGGTATTTTACAATCAGGACTGATATATTAATCTACTTTAAGTTCTTTTTATTTAATTGCATTTGATGTGTAAAAGGTATAAAACAAAATGTGAAAAATTAATGTGTTTTCCTCCATACCCCCATTTTTAAACATTTTATTTCTACATAATGTTTTGTTTAAGCCCTTCTTGTCCTTTAAAAAAAAAAAAATATGCGTAGTTAATCCGAGAGGCACTTCAGTGGGTTAACAAACGTTATTCAAAATAAATAAATGTATTCATCCTGATTTACAGAACCTATCTAGGATTTCAATTTATTTTTGGTAGTTACTGGTCACAGAATACATTTTCAATGTGAGTCGATCTTTAGAAGTTGGTATGTTTGTATTGTAAGTTTATTAGCCATCACAGAAAACAAACTTGCCACACAAAATTATATATTTATGTAAAGTAGACATGACAGGCTATTTAATTAAGGGTACTTTGTTTTTTTTGTTTGTTTTATTCTTTTTGCAAATTTTACATATGTAACATACAGACAGGAACAGTTCAAAGTTAAACATATAGACTAGATTTACAATAGAAAAATATATGGAATGTTGAGTAAACTTCACACACAAAAACACAAATATCACAATTTAAAAAGCTGAGCGGATTTGTAACAAGTTTTAATCATTCCTGACTAAAATGTCTCTTTTTTTTTTAATGTATTTTATAAACCTGATGTGTGCTAGGCCTACACAATCATATTGTGTTTAGGTACATCTTCGGAGGAAAAACCAATCCCCCAATGTATGCTTTGACCACTATCCTGTAATGCTACAGTGCCATTTAAGAGAAACCGTGCTATTTTTTTAAAGTTAGGATTGTGATGGGGCTTTATTGGGGGGCATTATAGCAGTTTGACTGTTTAAATTAGTCCAATCCATTTGTGAAAGTATACACTCCAGGGTATCTCATATGGTGAATATTGTCCCTTAATGTGCGAGCATGTTTAGTAGTTTAGGTCAAAGTTTGTGGTAAAAACGATTTGTTATGCATGTTTTTTTAATTTATTTATTTTACATACACACATTTCATCTTTGCTGGGCATTTTGTAAATCTCACGTGTGTCTACGATTAAACCCTTAATTTACGAGAGGGAAGTTGTCTGGAGTAAAACTATCTCCAACGTATGCCTTTGTCCCTATCCTGCAAAGGTAAAGCGAAGGTACAGTAACATAAGAGTCTACATCTCTGACTATTTTGGTTTTTGCAGATTTCCAAATTTGCAGGATTTTAAATTATGGATTTCATGGGCCTATGTCTTAATTTGGGGTAATGTATAAGTTTAACAGTTCAAATGATCTCATAATTGCATGCAGTTACGAGTAAACACCACCGAGTATGCATATTGCAATCAGTAATTTGTTCACAGCTATGAGTACAGAATGACCCCCCTTAGCATACCCATGTCAAGTTTTTGTAAAAATACAGGGCTTAATTAATAACCTGACCAGTGCAGTTTTTGATGGTGCTTTTTTTAAGTGACAAACTCAATTACTCCATAAATGCATATCAATATGGAAACTATGGGCACTCTCACATGATATGGTAAGTTTTATTGAAATGCTATATTTTCAAAGTTTGTGGTATTAATGTATATTTTACAATTCTTACATATGCATTATAACTTTTTTTTTAAATGTATGCCACTGTAAAACAATTCACTGAACTGTACTTAGAAACATCTTCTGAGTACAACATTACCCCCTATGCACATCTTTGCCAAGTATCAATTTGCACCTAACTCAAATCCTAACACAACTAATAAAGTTAGAAGGGTTCCCTCTGCCAATCTCAGCAAATTAATCCCCTAAAACAGGGTTAGTTATCCATAGTGTGTCTGATTATTTAAAAAACAACATAACCTGGATTCTAGTGGGCTTAGATTTTTATGCATACAGAAAATGGGGAAACATTGGAGAGGTGGATATTTATATTGAACACTAAGCACTGGGGGGACTAAATGTTGATTTTTAAAAATTAATACGCATGTATCCTTTTATAAATATTTTACAATTTTATTATTTATGAATTAGATTCTTTATAAAATACATTTTTTTTTTATGAGGCTTTATCGTTATTTTTCTTCAGTGTTCATCCCTTTAATTCATCACATAAAGAAAAGCCATTTAAGTTTTTAAAGTTAAGTGGGGGAAGACACTATTAGCGCCAATTTGTTCACTTTGTTTGAGGTTTATATATACATGCATGCAACTAGTATAGTTATAATTAAGGGAAAATAAAATATAAAAATTAATCCAACAAGCCCGTCTGAGTTTTATATGTATAAAACATGGTTTACTTCATTAACAAGGGGAAAAAAGTCACAAATGGGTTAAGAAGATGGATACTTTTGAGTCCAAAAACAGGATTTAGAAATAAAACCAGTTTAAACATACCTGAGCAAACATGGAATCAAAATCTTTGTGTATCAATTCTTTGTGCGGTCTTTCTGCATGATCAGTGTCAGAATCATAGCTGTAGTCTGAACTGTTATCACTGACGGGAAAATTATGCTGTAAAAAAAAAAAAAAAAAAATTTTTTTATAATTATATACCACTTGGAAAATAAAAACTGATTTACCCCAGTAGTAAAAACCCACAAACGTGATTTTTATGCGCTAGTAAGGGTGCACAAAATGCCTGTACATACTTGGTGTTCCATTCCTGGCATCATGTGTTTGCAATTAGAAGTGCCAATACAACGACATGTCAGTGCAAATCAATATATAAACCAACCAAGAGAACACACTGAAACAGAAGCCACAACAAATAAAGATAATGGGAGAAAACAACGAGTGAGAAACATGTAATTCTAGGATAGAGAACGGGAACATTTCAGTGATACATGACGCAAAGGTCTCCAGTAATTTAACAAGTAACTCAATCGATTTCAACAAGGGATCAAATTATGTACATATAACATAATACGGCATTAGGATATTGATCAGTTTTTTGATTGGAAAATTGGCTCAGAAAGCCAATCTTAAGATTTAACTCAAGTAGAAAAATATGGATAAAACCTTGAGAAAGTCTCTTTACAAAATGGAAGTGTTGGCATGTGGCTCTCTTAGAGTGTCTTTTAAAGTGTGTGTGAGACTTTCTAGCAGGTGGTCATGTAGAACAGGGTCATAAAGAATTTTAATGGGAAGGACAAAGACTTGGTCCCGGTCTTCAAAAAGGGGTTCCCGGACGTCTGGGGAAAGGACTGCCCTTAAGATCTGGAAATCCTTAGGAGCTAGTTTTTTTGTTTTAAAACTAAGGTTTATTTTCAATAACAAAACAAAAATTCTTAAAGGGACACTATACTCATTAAAACCAGAACAGCTTAATGTAGTGGCTCTGGTGTATAAATTCTGTCCTCGTAGTAATTTTTATGTAAACACTGCCTTTTTAGAGAAAGGGTAGTGTTTACATTACTGCCTACTAACACCTCTAGTGTCACTCAGATGGATACTTGAGGGGATACCTAGACCAGTGCTGCACAGCATGGAGAAAAAAAGGAGAGTATAAAAACAAACAACAAAAAAAAAACCACAACTTTCCCATGTGATCACAGGGGGTTGGTAACTTAAACAGACACACATTTTCGCAAACACTCACAAAATTGTTATTCTTTATTTTAAAATAAGTCCACCCAGCCTCCCTATATTTTGGAGAGCTAGAATGGATCCTTTCCCTAGGGTCCAGTGTGACTGCTGTAATCTTCCTGCAGCTCTTGCTCTGCTCTCTCGTAAGTAGTTAAGTGACACAGGGGATGGAGTGATGTCATATTCCAGATCCCGGCATCACTAAACCGCATGCGAGGGACCAGAGCAATATCTGCTCCTCACTGCCTTCTTGCTCCCTCGGCCATTTGGATCTGCTGAATTGGGCTGACAAACACCCAGGCACAAGGACAAAATTCGGATTTGCGAAGCCCTGAGATAACATAATCAAGTCCCCAGACAGTATCAGTGTGAATATATATATATATATATATATATATATATATACACACATATACATATATACACACACACACACACACACAGTTGCAAGAAAAAGTATGTGAACACTTGGGAATGATATGGATTTCTGCACAAATTGGTCATAAAATGTGATCTGATCATCATCATCTAAGTCACAACAATAGACAATTATAGGCTGCTTAAACTAATAACACACAAAGAATGAAATGTTGCCATGTTTTTATTTAACACACCATGTAAACATTCACAGTGCAGGTGGAAAAACCCATGGATTTAATAACTGGCTGAACCTCCTTTGGCAGCAATAACTTCAACCAAACGTTTCCTGTAGTTGCAGATCAGACGTGCACAACGGTCAGGAGTAATGCTTGGGATGTCTTGGGTGTGAATTGCTTTCTTGAGCTCATGCCACAGCATCTCAATCGGATTGAGGTCAGGACTCTGACTGGGCCACTTCAGAAGGCGTATTTTCTTCTGTTTAAGCCATTCTGTTTTACTTCTATGCTTTGGGTCATTGTCCTGTTGCAACACCCATCTACTGTTGAGCTTCAGCTGGTAGACAGATGGCCTTAAGTTCTCCAGAAAAATGTCTTGATAAACCTGGGAATTAATTTTTCCTTCACTGATAGCAATCCGTCCAGGCCCTGACGCAGCAAAGCAGCCCCAAACCATGATGCCCCCACCACCATACTTCCCAGCTGGGATGAGGTTTTGATGTTGGTGTGATGTGCCTTTTTTTCCACCACACATAGTGTTGTGTGTTTCTTCCAAACAACTCAACTTTGGTTTCATCTGTCCACAGAATATTTTGCCAGTACTGCTGTGGAACATCCAGGTGCTCTTGTGCAAACTGTAAACGTGCAGCAATGTTTTGTATGGACAGCAGTGGCTTCCTCTGTGGTATCCTCCATGAAATCCATTCTTGTTTAGTGTTTTACGTATTGTAGATTCGCTAACAGGGATGTTAGCATTTGCCAGTGACTTTTGTAAGTCTTTAGCTGACACTCTAGGATTCTTCTTCACCTCATTGAGCAGTCTGCGCTGTGCTCTTGCAGTCATCTTTATAGGACGGCCACTCCTAGGGAGAGTAGCAGCAGTGCTGAACTTTCTCCATTTATAGACAATTTGTCTTACCGTGGACTGATGAACAGCAAGTCTTTTGGAGATACTTTTATAACCCTTTCCAGCTTTATGCAAGTCAACAATTCTTAATCGTAGGTCTTCTGAGAGCTCTTTTGTGCGAGGCATCATTCACATCAGGCAATGCTTCTTGTGAAAAGCAAATCCAGAACTGGTGTGTGTTTTTTATAGGGCAGGGCAGCTGTAACCAACACCTCCAATCTCATCTCATTGATTGGACTCCAGTTGGCTGACATCTCACTCCAATTAGCTCTTGGAGATGTCATTAGTCTAGGGGTTCACATACGTTTTCCACCTGCACTGTGAATGTTTACATGGTGTGTTCAATAAAAACATGGCAACATTTCATTCTTTGAGTGTTATTAGTTAAATCAGACTGATCGTCTATTGTTGTGACTTAGATGATGATCAGATCACATTTTATGATCAATTTGTGCAGAAATCCATATCATTCCAAAGGGTTCACATACTTTTTCTTGCAACTATATATATTTTTATTAAAAAAACAAAACTAAAAAAGAAATAAAAACAAGAAAATGGAAAGCACAATAAGTACCACCCAAAGACTGTGTAATACTTTTGTGCAGTTAAGGAATAACACACGAGTCCCCAGACAGAGTGGCGCCGGGAGAGACAATTGTACTGTCCATTTCATTGTATGGCGAAACCCCTACACGGAGAGTCACCAATGCGGTGTATACACAGCTGTGTTCTGCACAAAAAAGGTGATTCTATCCATTACATTTAGACTCGTCTAATGTGTGCGGGAAAAATTATAGTCTCTGCTTTACAGGCGCTATATTCACTGCAGCCTATTACTGTAGAGGAGGACCTTAGAGACCATAGTCAAGCTTTGGCGACTGTCACTCCAAAGTCCCCAGTAATAGCAAGGAAGATGACCAGGAGGAGGTACTCAGTCACAGTACAGGAGCTTCATCACAATTCCAAACTAATTTTTAGGCAGGTGACAAAACCAGAAACATTAGTGTGCACAGTGAAGGTTTTGGAGATAAGTGAAATCAAGCTAATTTCGTTTATTACTTGAAGACTGTATAAAAAATGTTTCCTTTATCACTTGCCTCGGACATCATCCTCCTAACATTTTGAGTGATCCTGGGTAAGAATCAACTGTTATTTGATACATCTAAACTCTCCTGACTGGCTGCTGTGTACTCACAGAGCAATGCACATCTAACCACCTTTCACAAAAGGCTTCTTTTCTTTTGTGAACTGAGCGCATGAGAATCGTCTTGGTTCGAATAATGCTGGATTCCAACCAACTCAGTATGGCAGTGTAGGCAAGGGGGCAAGTGTCAGAGGCAAACCATAAACAAAAATTCATTTATATGGTTATAGGGAGTTCCTCAAACTGGAAGATAAACAAAAAAATACACAAAACCACCCACAATGCTGAATCATGTAATAGGGGAATACCACATCTTTATTGTGTTTACATAAAAAAAAAAAAAAAAAGGGTATTTTTCTCTGCTGTAAACAAACTATCTTATCTTCAAGATTATGGACAAACTTTTCGATCCTTTCTTCGTAACTACAATTTTTCACTCCCTTTGTTCATTTTGCAGTTGGTATCTAAACTTTTGCAGTAACGCATAAAAGAAAAAATATAACGTCGACAACCGCAATGTGTATCAATGTACAATCAGGTATCAAAGTTACAACACAGTCAGTGCCCAGTTCCCCAGGTTGACAAGAGAAAGAACTAGAAATATACATGCCCTCAGGTGCATAGCAGTGTGTAAGTTGCATTCATGTTGGATATCCCCAATGGTTCATATTTCCATTTACTACCAGTGAATTTAGTATAGGTTTGCTTCCATGTTGTGAACCAGTGCTTGGTAAGTATGCCCGTGGTTCTATGTATCGTTGCTTTTTTAAAATGTATGAAGTATTCAATGACTAGCACCATTGATAAGGATTTTGGAGCTGCAAACTTCCACTGCCTTGCAATGCGTAGTCTACCACAGTTTAAAACATGCAGAGCAATAGCCCTGGCTGGGCCCATGAGATTGGTCGGGAACATTCCTAGTAGAAATATATGTCAGATGTTATAGGGAGATCTATACTTATGGGCGTCTGAATAAGAGAATGTCTCCAGAACTCCGCAAGAACCGGACAATACCAGAAGACATGTGAGAAAGATCACAATTCCCATGAGCATCACCAGCACTGCGCAGAAGTGTGGGGAAACATATGTGCCAATCTCTGTGGCACTAGAGACCATCTCATAAGGAGTTTATATAATGCTTCCCAGTGGTTTCTAGATACTCTTCTAATTAGAGAGATATCTTGTTCCATTGAGTGAGTTCCACCCTTGCCGTTTTAAACAGCAACCCTTTCTTACACTGTGTCTGGGGAACTAAATCCCCATATTTATTCTCTTAGATAGGCGTTTTATAGTAGCCTTCTTAGTTATGTATTTTTAGAAGTCTGAGTGCTAATTATGTGTGCTTCAAGCATTTCAGAAGGGATTTCATCTGTTAATATATGGTTGAATAATTTAGTTAGGTGTGGGGTCAGAAGCAGTGCATACTTCATGTTATATTGTGAAGGGAAGCAGTGGGGCCTGGAGCTTAGTGGCATGGCATGGAGAATATGGCTTTATAATCCTACTCCTAAGTGAATGACACATCCAGTGCCACCTTTTGGTCCTTGGAGAGGGGAGGCTAATAGCATCTAGGAACTTGTGTCTTTGAGTGGTTGGAACCCAGCCTCTGAAGCTAAGTTGTATAGGGAGACATAAAATGTTAGTCTACTGTATTTGCCAATCTAGTGCCGTCTGAAGAGAATAAATATGCCATTTTGGAAGTTTTTGAGGTGTCTTCAATACGGCCACAGGCATATACCCTGCTCAGTTACCCTGAGCTTTGTAGCCTTGCCTCACACACTTCATTATTCATTCAGCTTGTGATCTCGAGCTGTCGACAGACCAAAAGACTGCAAGTGCACAGCTGAAGATCTAGGCAAAGTTTAGTTTTGCAAGCTTCTGTAGGAGCGAAGACTGAGTCTGATCCGTTCCTCATTTGTTGTGAGTTGCCAATTTAGTCAGGGCACCCTTAATAACAGTTTTGTGAGCCAAACACTCTGGAGGGAGGTGGGCCCATGGATATTATGACGGTAGTCACCATCACTGGGGGCTGAAGAGGGACACTTTATCTAGGTCTTGAGTTTTAGTCACCCTGTGCCCATTATAGGTACAGGGTGTTGTCCCATTTTTCCCCAGAGACATTGCAAGGAGTGTTCTGTCACGCCCTTAAAATCTCCCATGTTGTCCTCAACCCTTGTTATTGATTTAAAATATATATTTTCAACTCTTATGAATATAACGAGGTGTTGCTAGTTGGAGACCTCAGAAGGGGAGTGTAGGTTGTCAACTCCAGTGTTCCCTGGACAAGTTGCGGCAAGAAAACTGTGACGGTAGTCACCATCAACTGAGATTTCATACTGACATTTTATGTAGGGCCCTGAACTATTCCTATGTTTAAGTCACCCTGTGTACATTGTGGTTAAATGTCAGTATGCTCTCCTGTCTTGCTAATCCTTGCAATTAACTAGGTGGATTAGGCTATGGAACCTGTACAGCACCATCTGTTGGTTGCAAGGATCTAGCAACAGCAATTTGCACTAACTGAATAGCAAGGCTTGCTAAATTGCATGTTCGGGTAGATTTGCATATTGCTAATTCTGGTCTTTCCCACCCTTTTATAAATATGTCATTGTGTTATAATAAGTTACATTATGTTTTCTACTATGATTTGACAGTTTGTATTTTTTTTTTGTGTAGTCACGCAATCTTTATGTAATAATCATATGGGCTAATCTCAAGTCAAAATAAAGCTTTGTATGTTAGCTCCTATTAGAACTTTTGTCCTATGTGGATTTTTGGGGATCCCAGTGATAGAGCCTTCGGACCTTTTTGCTGACTGAAGGATCCTTCTAGCCCAGGGATAAGTCAAGACACTAGGCTTGAGAGCCGCAAGTGCCTTTGTAAAGGCTATAGCAAGCACTATAAGCAGAGCTCCAGACGATCCCTGCCTGGAAGAAGAGCTGCAGCCTGATCGGGTAGAAGAGCTCCAGAGAGACCCCAGTCAAGCTTCAGCGACTTCAAGTGGCTAAGAAGCAGACTGGGCCAAGGTGCTCAGTCAGAGTACAGGAGCTCTGTCACAAAAACTTAGCCTTTCCAACAGCAAGTTCACTTCAGTGATCTCTTCCGCCTCCATTAAGGGACAGTCGGTTGAACTTTCTGCCAATCTGCTTGGGAACATAGTTGGGGCTGACAGATTCCAGTACCGTAGGACCCTTTCACCATCTTCTGGGGTGTTCGCCTTTAGGACTTCATTCCACACCAATATCTTAGGGATAGGGAAGCCCCATTGATAGGCTACTTTATGATGCCTTAGGATTTTCATGACAGAAAATTCATGTCTCCTTGCTATCGTGGCCAAGGATAGGTCTGTAATAAATTGCATAAATTACACGTTTTCAGCACACACTGCACACTCTCAACAGGCTTTAAAATCTTTCCCGTGCAGGCAGAGACTGTAAGAAGAAGCTAGCTCTCCCCATGGCAGACGCCACCTATAGGCGAAGAAGGCGCCGGCCTAGGGTGCACATTTGGAAGGGGCGCCGAGGCCCGCTGCACGTGGTGTTGGTAATTCTTTTTCCCCCAGTGCTGTATGGGTCTGGAAAAGTCACTTGCTTTCGGGCTGTAGCCATAGCTGCCTCTTTGACCTGAGAGCAGTGGAATTGCAGGAGATTTTTTTGGTCTATGGCTAGTTGTTCCTCAGCTATTAAAGGCAATTTGGCTCCTGCAAGAAATCAAGTAGCTCTTCAGGGTACCCGAATCTGGAACATTGTTTCGTCATCAGCAGTCATCCAGGTATGCCAATCTGATCATCAGAACTGTTTTAGTGGCCTCCATTGTCTGCAGATTCTCCATCAGTCTGTTGTGGGCAATACACAACTCATCAGTTTTCCCTTCAAGTGTGTCAGTTCGGACCCCAAGTGCACCGATGTCTTTATGTAGCTTCGCCGCTATCCTTTTAAAGTCTTTTTGTAAGGTATTGCAGAGGTAGTGAAGAAGTAGAGAGTCAGCATTTTTCACGCCATGATGGGGGAATCTTCCGAACAGGATGGTAGAGTCTCTGAATCTGACGCTCAATCAGATGTCAGAGACAAAGCAGCCGAGTAGGCCCTATCTTGCTCTCTTCTGGGACTCTGTTTTCTCTGTCAAGGATCTAAGGGCTTCTCCCGGTCTTGAGAGCAACATATGCGACATTCCGGTGATTAGTCTGTCCGTTATTGTGTCAGTATTCACCGTGATGGATGCTCAATTGTATGATATAGGCAGTGGTTCCCAAACCAGTCCTCATGGCCCACCAACAGTCCACGATTTATGTATTTCCCCGTTTTAATACAATGGAGATACTAAAAAAACCTGGACTGTTGGTGGGTCTTGAGGACTGGTTTGGGAATTGCTGCTATAGGGCTACCACGACCAGAGCCACAAAATCATGCGCCCGCTCGCTCAGTCAGCCATACCCCCTAGTCTCTGAACTTTTAGAAGTTCTGTAATATCCTTCAAAACTAAAAATATATTACTGCAAATTTAGTTTGACAAAAGAAGATTTTTACCATTGACTTAAACCACAAAAATGAATACTTTTTTTTTTTAAATACAGAATATCTTACTGGTATTCTGTTTACATTTATTCTCAACTCCTTGCCATTTAACTATATCCCTAACAAAATATCATCATATCATATCTTGCAATTTGAACCCCATCCCGAAATGCACATATTATTACAAACTTTGGATCTAATTTTCCACTTGCCTGCCTAGTTCACCAATTTATCAAATTATCTTCTGCATTATCCTGCTCTGAGTGCATTAGCTTAACCTAGTTTTGTGTTATTAAAGCAAATACGGATATAAACTATTTGCATTGTAAGGCTATTCATTTACAAATTACAACGAGGATGACCAAGTGTCCTCCAATGACAACTTCTGTTCATCTTGAAATTTTACTAGCAACTTTTTTCTGCCCACCATCTTTAAGCCATTTATCAATAAAAGAACAAGCATTTTCCTCAAAACCAGTGACTTTCAATTTAGAAAAACATAAATGAATGGAAGATCTCATTTACTGCTCATTTTACTTCTAAAGGATCTCAAAATGGGATGCACGGAAATTCATTTTACATGATCATCTAGTCTTTTAATTCATTAAGAGACATGAATGAAAATACCAAATATACCAGAGACTTATTTAGTTTGTAGAATAGCCACACTCCGTAATAACTCCAGCACAACTAGTAATACATGAAAACTGCAAGTGTACTGTCAGATGGGCAACCTGTAAAGAATTTTTTTATCTAGTTTATCTAGTGTTTGTTGTTTATGACAGCAAGGAAGAAAACCCAAATGTGCATTTGCAAGAGTTAGGTAGCCTTGTGAACACAACTACCCAGGCACGCATTTAACGTTTTAACCAATGTAATAAAAAAAAAAAATTCAGGCTTTACAAAAAAATAAAATAAAATAATAATCTTAAAATGAAGTGGTCTGGGTGACTTTAGTGTCCATTTAATCCTATTAGGCCAGCAGAGCCATGCAGTTGGAGATGTAATTTTGAATCCTTACATAAACATAAAGCGCCGCTTACAGTACAGGGCATATTTTAGTCATTAAAGGGTTACTCTGACCACTTCAGTGATTTGAAGTGGTCATGGTGGTAAGAGTCAGTATGTGCAGTGTTTCTACCTGAAATACTGCACATACAAAAATATTAGTAATTGTGTGCTGGGGCAAGTTGCACCCCCAGCACACATAACATTGCCAGCCCAGAGGGCTGTTCCAGACTGGCAATTCTGTGCATAAATTACACGTTTTCAGCACACACTGCACACTCTCAACAGGCTTTAAAATCTTTCCCGTGCAGGCAGAGACTGTAAGAAGAAGCTAGCTCTCCCCATGGCAGACGCCACCTATAGGCGAAGAAGGCGCCGGCCTAGGGTGCACATTTGGAAGGGGCGCCGAGGCCCGCTGCACGTGGTGTTGGTAATTCTTTTTCCCCCAGTGCTGGCAAGCCGCACAAAAAAAATAAATAAATAAAATTTTAAAAAATTAAAAAGAGGGGAGCGCAAGCGCTGCACTGAAAAGAGCATTTAAAGGACCACTATAGTGCCAGGAAAACATACTCGTTTTCCTGGCACTATAGTGCCCTGAGGGTGCCCCCACCCTCAGGGTCCCCCTCCCGCCTGGCTCTGGGGAGAGGAAAGGGGTAAAAACTTACCTTTTTCCAGCGCTGGGCGGGGAGCTCTCCTCCTCCGATCCTCCCATTCGGCTGAAGCATTTACAATGCTTTCCTATGGACGCTTGCGTGCTTTCACTGATTTTCACAGTGAGAATCACGCAAGCGCCTCTAGCGGCTGTCAATGAGACAGCCGCTAGAGGAATTGGAGGAAGGATTAACCCATTTGTAAACATAGCAGTTTCTCTGAAACCGCTATGTTTATAAAAAAAATGGGTTAATCCTAGCTGGACCTGGCACCCAGACCACTTCATTAAGCTGAAGTGGTCTGGGTGCCTAGAGTGGTCCTTTAAGTGAGCACCATAAATCTAATTGCAGCTCCCTGTTTGTGTTCCTGGCGGCTGCATATTAAACCTTGTGGTCGCAGCGGAGTCCCTTTCTCTGTGTTCCACAGCTGCCGGCGTTAAACATGGCCCCTGTGTGTTCCCCCACGGCCTGCTGGGAGGAAGTGATAGTAGGGAGGTCACTTCCTCCCAGCCAGCTAACAGGGAGCAGCATGGGTAGGAGGCAGCAGCAGCATACAGATAGCAGAGGTGCTGAGGAAGCCTGGTGCCTGGCTCCAACTCCCATCAACGTGTGTGTATATCTGAGTTTGTGCTCCTGTGTGTCAGTCTATGTGTGGATGTGTACCTGTGTATTTGTGTGTGTGTGCATATGGCAGTGCATATATATCAGCATTCCAATAAAACTGCACACAAATACATCCCTGTCACTCTCTGCACAATGTCACCTCTCACACACTGTATTCCCTACAAAACTCCATTGACTCCCCCAATTCTGTCACACTCACCTCCACTAATCTTGTCACTTACCCTTTCTCGCACTCACCCCCAACCCTGTCACACCAACCCCCTTTCACAGGTTATTATGGCAATGCTCTGCATGGCACGCAGGCTGTTCTTGCAAAAGTTGCAGTGAGAAGCAACTGGAAAAACAAGATGGTACTGACTGGGCCCCTTCTCACCACATGCTATGTTGCACCACTTCCTCTCATCTCACCCTGACTCATAATCCGATACCTCCTTGCACTATACACACTGCCACTTCTAACTTCACTCTACCACCTTGCACTATATATACTGCCACTTTACACACACACTACACAAACACTCTGCATCAATTACACAGACACTGCATCCATTACACAAACATTGAACAGCTAAGGAAAAAATTCTCCCCTCCTTGCCTTTCTGTTTCTCAATCACACATTGATCATGCCTTTCCTACCCTTCAGACATTCTCCCCAGCCACTGACCAAGAGGTGGCTGCTCTTCTTTGCTCCTCTCGCCCCACCACTTGCCCGCTCGATCCTGTCCCGTCTCACCTTATCAGATCTCTCTCCGCTTGTCTCGTGCCTTCTCTAACACACATCTTCAACTGCTCGCTCTCTTCTGGCATCGTCCCTGCTGACCTTAAACATGCCACTGTAGTACCTATACTAAAAAAACCATCCCTTGACCCGTCCACCCCCTCTAACTACCGTCCCATATCCCTGCTCCCTTTTTCCTCAAAGCTTCTGGAAAGACTCGTCTTTACCCGTGTGTCTCATTTCCTCAATTCCAACTCTCTCCTTGACCCCCTTCAATCTGGCTTCCGCCCTCTCCACTCTACAGAGACTGCCCTTATCAAAGTTACTAACGACCTAATCGCAGCAAAATCCAAAGGCCACTACTCCATACTAATTCTTCTTGACCTCTCGGCGGCCTTTGACACCGTTGATCATGCTCTCCTTCAAACTCTGCAATCGCTTGGTCTCTGTGACTCTGTCCTCTCGTAGTTTTCCTCTTATCTCTCCCAACGCTCATTCAGTGTCTCTTTTTCTAATGATACCTCCTCACCTCGCCCTGCCTCGGTTGGAGTCCCCCAAGGCTCCGTCCTTGGTCCCCTTCTATTTTCTCTTTATACTGCCTCTCTTGGCAAACTTATTACCTCATTTGGTTTCCACTACCACCTGTACGCTGATGACACCCAGCTATATCTCTCCACCCCGGACCTCTCCCCTGCTGTCCTGCAACGTGTCACTGCTTGCCTTTCTTCCATCTCTGACTGGATGTCCTCCCGCTTTCTGAAACTCAATCTCTCAAAAACTGAGCTCCTTGTCTTTCCTCCTCCTAATACTGATCCTCCTCTTTCGCTCTCCCTTCAAGTTTGTGGTACTAACATCAGCCCATCCTTGCAAGCGCGCTGTCTTGGCGTCATACTTGACTCTGGTCTCACCTTTGAGCCTCACATCCAGCATGTTGCCAAATCCTGTAGATTCCATCTTAAAAACATAGCCCGCATCCGCCCCTTTCTTGCACCAGATACTACCAAGGAGCTTGTCCATGCTCTAATAATTTCACGCATGGATTATTGTAACCCTCTCCTGCTTGGTCTTCCCAAAAGCCGTACTGCACCCCTACAGTCTGTAATGAATGCTGCTGCTAGACTGATTTTCCTCTCTAGTCGGTTCTCTCACACCTCACCCCTCTGCCAGTCCTTACATTGGCTTCCTGTGTGCTATAGGAGTCAATTCAAGGCACTAACTCACACCTATAAAGCACTGAACAACTCTAGCCCCTCTTATATCTCCTCACTGATCCACAGGTATGTCCCTTCTCGGTCTCTCCGCTCTGCCCGTGACCACCTCCTGTCCGTTGTCCGCACCCGTACGGCCAACTCGCGCTTGCAGGACTTCTCGCGGGCGGCTCCCTTCCTATGGAATAGCCTGCCTACCGCCATCCGACTCTCCCCTAGTCTTGCATCTTTTAAGAAGTGCCTTAAAACCCATCTCTTTAGGAAAGCTTATGGCCTCCAAGACTAACCCCTACCTCACATACCCGTCTCTTGCCCTCTCCTAAAGGGCAGCCCACCTTATTTGATTGCACATTCCTGTCCTAATGTGTCTTACACCCCACCTCCTATAGAATGTAAGCTCGATTGAGCAGGGTCCTCTTCAACCTATTGTTCCTGTAAGTTTATTTGTAATTGTCCTATTTATAGTTAAATCCCCTTTCATAATATTGTAAAGCGCTACGGAATCTGTTGGCGCTATATAAATGGCAATAATAATAATAATAATACAATCTGCATTCACCATATAAACACACACTGCATCCACTATACACTTACATCTCATCCACTATGCGCATGCTCCTGCATCCGACTACACACACTGCAGGAGGGGGCAGAGTCAAGTGCAGAGCCAATGGGGGCGGTAAAATGAGGCTTTGCCTAGGGTGGCAAAAATCCTTGCAGTAGCCCTGGCTCTCCCTTCACACACCTTCACTCTGTGCTCCATCCCGCATCCCTCCGTGCACACTGGTGTTTTTATTTAAAAAAAAAAAAAAGAAAAACACCCCTTCTCTATGAGAAGACTGATTGGACTGTGTGCAGATCCACTGACACTAGAATGGGGCATAAAAAAGCAACGCCGGGAGCTTCACCCTGCGCTGTATATTAGGTAAGTAAAACCTTTTATTTTTTATGTATTACAGTAAATTGTGAGGGGCACGTTCTCTACAATAGGGAGAAATTAAATCAGTGCCCTCTTTTAAAAGGTTTATAATAACCCTTTAACCTCCTCTCAGTCACAAAAAATAAATGAACGAATTAAAAGCATCCTTAGAACCAAATATATTGTTAAATAAAGCCTATTTTTAAAAGTACAAGATACTGATGTTCCCTTTAGTGTCAGATTACAAGCTACTCTCCAAGAAAGATGTTACAGTCTTGAGTTAAATAAATAAAATAAAAATTCACCTTGTGTTTTTCACGTCTGCGACGTTTTTCTTTCTTTTTTTCCTTCTCTCTCTCTTTCTTCCTCCTCTTTTTAGATTTTTTGTGAACTTTTTCAGTGACTGGCTTTTCAGACTCAATTGCTTTTGGTTCTTTTTCTTCTTCAAAGCCTCCATCATCTATTTCACCATCTTCCAGTTCCCCATCCTCTCTGTGAAAACACGTTACAGAATATTAAAATTAAGCCCTTAACTTCTTTATGACGTTAAGCCAGGCAGAACAGAGAATTTAATTTGCATGCCCGATATTTGACTCTTCAACTTTTTAAAACCTCCAAAAACCTGTACATGAGGGAACTGATGCACTTGTGAGACATCACTGAACACAAATGTTAGTATTTCTAGAGCAGTAAACTGTATAATGACGATATCATTCCTCAGTGAAAGTTCAGTTTTTGTGCCAAAAATGCAAAAAACAAATTTGAACTCTAACTTTGGCCAGGGTTTGTGTCTAAGTGGCTACTAAAAAAAAGTCTAGATCTACTCCATATTACCTGGGGTAATCTCATTCTTGGGCTGTCATACAGTCTCAAAGGCAACATAGGCAGAGAGAATAAATCTGGCAGATTTCAATTTGTAAAAACAAAAATGGGCAAACCCTATTTTTGACCGTGTAATTTTCCAAAACACCATGAAACCTGTATATGGGGGCATTGTTGAAACATCACAGCATACAAAATATATATTGCAGTAAAAGCGATTATTATGCTGACACTCTAAGGCACTCAGTAGCTCCCCATTGACGTGTTTTGTTTTTATTAATAGGGAGATGCTGATTGGCTTAGAGTGTCAGCTGACCGCTCAAGACAATCAGCGGCACTCCTCGCTACCTGTAACACAGATTCAAAAGCTGGATGCCGCATGAGGGACCTGGAAGCAACAACTGTGATTAAACCATTTGAGAACAGTTTAATCCCTCAAGGTAAGAGTGTACAAGTGGGCTTCCAGGAACCATAACAACTTCATTTAGATGAAGTTGTTAAATTATGTTTCATGTATAAATATGTGACATGAAATGACAGCCCTATTTCTCCAGAACAAGATGATATAAAATAAGTGTGGGTGCAATTAATATGAAAGAGGTAACTTATGATTGAACAGCTATCCAAATCAAACTCTAGGTTTTGTTTTGGTTCAGAACATGGACAATTTCCTCCATCCTTAAAGGACCACTATAGTGCCAGGAAAACAAACATACTAGTTTTCCTGGCACTATAGTGCCCTGAGGGTGCCCCAACCCTCAGGGTCCCACTCCAGTGGCACTGAAGGAGGAGGAAGGGGTTAATCCCTTACCTTTTTTCCAGCGCCGGGACTCTCCTCCCTCTTCTGACGTCCCTGGCTGAATGCACATGCACGGCAAGAGCCGGGTGCGCATTTAGCCAGTCCGTAGGAAAGCATTCTCAATGCTTTCCTATGGACGCCGGCATCTGCTCACTATAAAAATCACAGTGAGAAGCGCGGAAGTGCCTCTAGTAGCTGTCAATGAGACAGCCACTAGAGGCTGGATTAACCCATAGGTAAACATAGCAGTTTCTACAGCAAAAAGGATTAAACGTAGCTGGACCTGGCACCCAGACCACTTCATTAAGCTGAAGTGGTCTGGGTGCATATAGTGGTGCTTTAAGGGGTTAAGAACGAACCTTATTACAATGAATTTGTTCCCAAAAGAATGAGCTTTTTGTTGACAATTTCCCACTTTTTAAATTCAATCCCCATCAAAGCGTACAAGTAGACAACCAAGTATATTTCCTGCAATGAGGAGAACAAGGCACCATTTTTAAAAATATGTAAAAATCCACAATTGTTACCTCATGTCAATACAGCAAGATTAAAAGGATTTAGGAACAAGACTTCAAAATTCTTTGGATTGTATCTCAAAGTCAGTTGTCACCAGTGTTCATTATGGCAGCAATTTTCAATTTATCTTTATTCATAATCTTCATTAAAAAGCTGTTCATTTTTTTAGTCGACTAAACTTGTTAGTCGACAAAATTAACACACTGCATCCCCACAACAGTCTCCAAACTCGCCCCTCAAATTTCTTAGCCCACCTCTGCACAGTAAGAATTTGGCACTTGCACACCTAACTCCCAGCAGTTCTTTCATCATCTGCAAATGGCAAGGCTGACCATGAACAATGCAATAGCAGAGAATGCTTATGGGATCTCCTGCCTCCTTGTTCTCGGTGCTGAAATGGATATGATAATATGCAAGACTGAGAAGAACCCTTACACGCTGTCTGTTATTATAGTGTGCAGGGACAGCTTGGTACACCATTAAATCCCGGACTGAATGATATATATCAATCTCCTCTCTCTCTCTCCACACTTCCAACAGGGGTAAGCAGTAGAGTAATTTGACAATGTATAACTTACTATCCCAACATTAGCTAGGAATTCCACAGTCAGGGCCATATTGCAGGTCGATCCCAAGAACCATTGAATATTTATTGCAAATCTATCAAAATGTTTGAAACCGTTGTCTGTTTAAAAAGACCACTATAGGCAGCCAGACCACTTCAGCTCAATGAAGTGGTCTGGGTGCCAGGTACCCCTAGTTTTAACCCTGCAGCTGAAAACAAAGCACTTTCAGAGAAACTGCTATGTTTACACTGCAGGGTTAATCCAGCCTCTAGTGGCGGTCTCACTGACAGCCACTAGAGGCCGCTTCCGCGATTTACATGAAGTAAATCGCACCTATTTGACGCCGGACGTCCTCACGGAGTCCAGCGTCAAAAAAAGATCCCCATAGGAAAGCACTGAGTAATGCTTTCCTATGGGCGGGTTTGAACGCGCGTGCTCCTGTAGCCGCGTATGCGCATTTGGCTCCACTCAGAAGTTGAAGTTGCTGGAGGAGGAGAGGTCACCAGTGCCAAGGGAGCCCGGCACTGGATTAAGGTAAGTAAATAAATGGTTAACCATTTATTCGCCGCAGAACGGGGTCCCACGTTTGTATTCCTAACACTAGTGTTCCTTTAACCACCTAGATTGCACAAATACTATGACCCCCACGCTTTAGAGATCATAAATCACATTAAGAAAACGACTGATGACTGCTCAAAACATGCATGCAATTCATGAGTTGCTATAAAGTGATTAAGAGCGATTATCCTTATATGCTCACTACTTTAAATTTGTTCCTCATGATAAGTTTACGCGAGGTTCATAAATAAAATGTAGGTTTTTGATTGTCATTACAGTTGCAGAAAATCTAAAGAAACAGGTTTTCCCCTCAAAAATGTGTACTTATGCCAATTTTAGCTGTCAGATAAAAGGAGACCATCCTTATAACCACATTTGTAGACTCAAACTCTGCAGACAACTTGCGGTTTCACAGGTGATACATAAAATGGAAACCCAGGTTTGCAACTTGGGATAAGAATCTCATAATTTAGGGAGCTGCATGGGATGAAAGACCTAAATACTTAAGTCTACAATAGTGGCCATCCAGGTTCTATCAAAAACATAAAATGTATTCAACAGGATGCCTAGATTTGATGAAAAATTATCGTTGTGTATCAGGGCTTTCAGTTTGCCTTTTGAAGCACACAGGGCAAAGTGTAAGTTAGTGTTTGTTCCTTTAAAGGAACACACCAGGCACGTACAGCGCTTTAACTTGCTAAAGTGCTTTATGTGTTTGGAGACTGACATATTTCCAACAGTTTCAACTAAGATCAATAGAAATTGTCACTGTTAAAATTGGGGCATAAACACCTCCCTTTCTATCATTGAAACACCCTGGGATGTTTTCTTCCGCTTCTTTTAGTTCCACAGAGATGTGCTAGAGCGTGCCTGTCTTCCCCCTTATTTAAAAGTATCACTATAGGGTCAGGAACACAAACATGTATTCCTGACCTAATAGTGTTAACACCACTATCTAGCCCCCTGGGCCCCTCATGCCTCCATAAATATAGCAACATTCAAGCCTGAAGCTGTAACTCTGCATGCTGTTTACCTAAAAAAAAACAAAAAAAAAAAAACAAGCAGTCTGCTGACATCATCAGAAGTGGTAGCCTGATCCAATCACAGTGCTTCCCCATAGGATTGGCTGAGACTGACAAAGAGGCAGATCAGGGGCAGAGCCAACATGATTCAAACACAGCCCTGGCCAATCACTATCTCCTCATAAAGATGAATTGAATCACTGAATCTCTATGAGGAAAAGTTCGGTGTCTGCATGCAGAGGGAGGAGACACTGAATGTTTGGATGCATTTTAGGCAGCCAAGACCCAGGAAGGATCTCTAACAGACATCTAAGGAGTGGCCAGTGAAGTTATCACTAGGCTGTAATGTAAACACTGCATTTTCTCTGAAAATACAGTGTTTACAGCAAAAAGCCTGAAGGTAATGATTCTACTCACCAGAACAAATTCAATAAGCTGTAGTTGTTCTGGTGACTATAGTGTCCCTTTAAGGCAGCTCATTGAAAAGCATTGGAAAGCAATCACGTACGTGCTCGCGCCTCCAACACAGAGACTTCTTAATGAGAAACCTACTTTTGATGAATTCACCAGTACAAAGTGAAAGCTTGTTTCAAGGATGGCTTGTAAGTGGCAAAGGCTGCAGGACAGCTTAGCTGGAGCTTTTGCAAGTTGTTTTTTCATGTACTGACAAAGAAAATGCAGGCATGTTTGTGTGGAGTGTTCCTTTAAAAGAACACCATAACCACTACACAGTGCTATAGCTGTTATGGTGAAGGAGTATCCAGTCTAAAATGTAAGTAGTCAAACCACTTTAGACTAATATGAATCTTGGGTCCTGCAAAGAATTGGAGAACGGTGCACAGTAAACCCCATTGTCTGACAACTTAACTTACATATGGGGGAGTTATGGTGTTAGGAGTGTTCCGTTAATATATAAGAATACACGGCCTCCATTTTTTCTCCTTCAAAATAAAAACAATTAACCTTGCAGTTGTCCTACCACCAGGACTAATTCCTCACTGTAGCCCAAGCCTCCCATGGTGAATTCAACAATATTGATGACTTCTCATAAATAAGTTTTCTGGACATACATTGCTGCGATCCACCAATCTAATGCTTCTCATGGAAATGCAGTGGATGCACATCCAACATCTGGCATACGTACTCAAAATAGATTCAATTATTGAATCTTAGTCCAAGGCCCCTAGTGACTGTCTGCATGACTGTTAAAAAAAAACAAACAACTTCTAGCTATGCTTCTACTAAAGGACTTGACACACATTGCGTCCATTGACGTGCACATTGGGTCTCCTATATTTAGGTTTTGAGCATTCTCTCCAGATTAACACTGCCCAGCAGTATGTCATACTCATGAGCATGAGTTCCCAGATGTGGTGGTTTCAAATATCCCTCAAATGTAAGACAAAAAACGGACAACACGCGATTAACCAAGGGGTGCCCCTGCAGGATCAGAGTGCTCCAGCCATTTTGTCAAGTAGTGAATTGTAGGGCAACAGTGGTAAGGTGATGCTAAACCTAAATCTGGGACAGTTTGGAGGAACCAAGCAGGGGAGGAGCTCTCTCGGCTGGGTTCTACCATGGGATCTATTAGAATGCACAGGCAGAGGATAGAATGTACTGGGAGGGTGCAGCAAATATCACTGCAAGCATGCAAGACCTATCCAACAAATAATACTGCATGAGCTGGCCAAGAGGGAAAAAAAAAAAATAAATCTCCTGTTCTTTTAGAACTACAACTCCCATGATCCTCTGCCAACCTAGCAAAAGGGGTAGTAATTCTACAATTACTGCTGGGATCCTCTACCCTCTTTGCCAGCCCTGATTCACAGCATTACAATGCACGGAGCCTTTTTTTTTTTATCATCTCCAGCTCTTTTCCATCACAACACAGAACACATTTTTTTTTTTCTCTTTTTACAACAGACCTTTCTTTACCTTAGACCGGATACCATGCATTCTCCCCCCCCTGCCCCCATATCAATCCCCCCCATACAGTTAGACACAATGATAGAATACATAGATACATAATATTACTCGACCTTTCATCCCCTGCATGCTCAGAGTCTGTCATGTTTTTGTCAAGGGCTGGGTTTGGGGGTCTTGAGAACAAGCTTTCAAAAGAAGCCATGTCTGATGAATGATGAGGATAACTCCCACTTTTTTTTTCGTATTTTTCCTTGCTGCAGACTATTTATATGTATATAGAGAGAGAGAGACAGAGGGCTTGGGCAGCGCAAAAGGAAACGTGAACCCGCGACTACACGCCAACTGCGCAGGCGCCCCGGGAGCCCGCCATTACAGGCCGAGTGCGCGTGTGCACCGGAGAGCCGCCATTACGCGCGCACCGCGCATGCGCCAAACCGACAGTATGCGGGCGCTCGCTCGCGCGCGGGCACGCGTGTGTGTTTCGTGCCAGGTGCGCGCGGCCGCGAGCCGAAATTGCGCATTTGCGCGACGCGGTCTTCCTGCCTTTCCAGGTCGCCGCAGATTGCGCTTTTAGCGACACCTAGTGTTCGCCGGGGAGCGCTGCGCTCTCTGTCTGTACTGTCATAGCCAGCTTCAGGAATGGGCTGGCACAAGATGGACGCAGGGCTAATAAACACTGGCTCAAGATGGATGCAGTGCCAATAAAATACAAAAAAAACAGGAACACACAAACAAACACATTTTTTATTTACCTATTTTTTTTTTTTGCATATTATATATTATTTTTATATTATTATTTTGCTCAGCGTTGTAGAGTGGGTTAACTTGGATCCAGCACCGATTGTATACATTTAATGCTATATATTTAATGATGTATATTTAATGATATATATTAAATTTAGGCTCATGATGGAGGCAGTGTTAATAAACGGTGCGAGTACTACCCCGCTCTGGGTTGCCGTCATGAAGAAGCCAGTTTGTGAAGTTCCCGGTCACTTGCCTTGGGCTAGTAGGGGTATTAAGGCCACCCTTATCGCTCACACGTAGGGTTGTTCACTAAAGTGAGAACTGAAAGGGACTTTAAAGTGAATTTCAAAATTTGAGGTTAAAATAGACACTTTTTTTTCTGTTCTCCCCTTTTGCGCTTATATGTAAGTGATGCTATGTCCAACATACTGCAGGAGGGAAAGGGGTACCTTTGGGAATCCTTGTTTAAAGGAAAATAATATGATTACATTACCCCTAGTTTGATTTAATGACATATTTGTAATGAAAAAAGTGAGCACTGCGATGTGTGTGTGTAGAGGTTCAGTGTGTGTGAAGAGGTCAGGGTGTGTGGGGGGATAAGGGATCACATTTATATATATATATATTAAAAAAACAAAAATTTATATTCCCCCCTTCTTCTTACATTTGACCTGTGTGGGAGGAGGGGACATTTCAAGCAAGCACTGGTGGTCCAGTGGTGTCGCATGTAGTTCAGCCTGCAGCTCCTCTTGCTGAATATTCTCTCCTCCCGTGAGTATAGTGCTGTGTCGGAGCATGGTAACGCGCAGCAACGCTCCGAGCTGCCTGCTCGCGGGAGGAGAATTCTGTTTCCCAGCTCCCTTCCTCCCTCTGCAGTGGCAAACTGCCTTTGGGCCGGTAAAGGAGATCTTTGATCTTCCTCACGGGCCCAATAAGGCGGATAACAGGAGGGCAAAAACCAGAACATTCATGTGTCCTGAGAAAGTTTTGAGGGACAATTCTGCCCAAACTGGGACTATCTCGGTAAAACCGGGACATCTGGTCACCCTGCGCTTAACCCCCCCTTTTGTGTCTCACCCCCTTTAGTGTATCTTATCCCCTATTATTCCCCATTGTGTGTCTTACACTTCAATTAAATGTCTTACCTCCTTTAGTGTATCTTATTCCCTATTTTTCCCCATTGTGTGTCTTACCCTTCCCTTGTGTATATCTTACAACCCCCCTTTGTGTGTCTTACTCCCCCAGCCCCTTTGTGTGTCTCCTTCTCTCTCAGACCCTTTGTGTCTTTTACTCTTCCCAGCTTCTTTGTCTGTTTTTCTTTCACCCCCAGCCCATTTGTCTGTCTTGTTTCCCCCTTTTGCAGCCCCTCTGTGTGTATCTTAACATCTAGCCCCTCTGTGTGGCTCCCCCCATCTCCTCTGCATGTCTTCTCTCCCCCCCAGGCCCCTTTGTGTCTCTTTCACCCTCTACCCCTCTGTGTGCCCCGTACCCCCAACCCACACAGAGGCGTGTCTTTCTCCCCCAGGTCCTTCATGGTGTTTTTCTCACCCCCGGTCCACCTGTGTGACTTTCTCCCCATCATGTTCCTCTGTGTGTCTTTCTCCCCACTCAAGCCCCTCTGTGTGCTTCTTTCCCCATTCCCCACCAGGTGTTCTCTACATAGTGGTTCGGCATGCTGAATGTATTATTAGACCCAGGTCCCCCTATTCTGTGCCTGCCCATGCATACAACAGGGGGCCCAGATCCAACAATAATACATTAGAAATTTAGACATGGGGCTTTTTGGGGTACCACTGTGCTCTAGCTCGGGTCAGCCATCCATGTGGACGCCTCTAAATAAAGGATAGTTACATACACTCTTCTGTAACTCAAAATAGTGAAGGAAGGGGTAGAGGCCATTTAAAAAAATATATAGTCCATCAACTTCAACCATTAAAATGCATTTCTTTATGCTGTTGATCCAAAAAAGGACTAAAAACACAAATAGTAGTAATTTCCAATTATGCCACAAAAAAGGGAAAAAATCCTCCTTGATTTGATAATGGCAATCAAATTTCTCATTGGATCAACTACCTGTTCACATGTATGTAATTGTTAATGTTATTCTTTACCATTCTATTTTTGAAACAAACATCCAGTCCTTTTAGCAAAAATCTATAGAATCTGATGACACAATTTTTACTTAGAAATTCCACATCTTTATTATTTTACTGTTAAGAACCCTTTCCTCTGCTGTAAGTGAAAACACCTTTCTTTCAGTCTAAATGGATGACCTAAACTTGAAAATCTCAATGAGAAAAAAAAGCCCCTGTATTGTCTTATGAAATCTTTTGATTGCACAGGAATTGCAATGTAATTCTAATGCTCTTAACATGAGATTATTTCTTTATGACATGATGAAAAGGGCAGTGCCACTTTAAAAAGTCAACTGGTCGTGAAGTAGAAACTTTAAAAAGTAAGAGAAGTAAGAGAATGAAAATACTTGGCTGTAGCAACTTACCGCATCCACAAGGTGGAGATAGTGATCTGTAAACCGAAGGCTTTATTCTAGAGAAAAAAAATAATCACTTTCTCCATCATTAGAAGTAAATAAATAGTAGCAAGAATGAATGTATTATGTCTCAAAAAACCCCAAAAACCTATAAATAAAATATAACTTTAAATGGACTGGCAAGAAAAGCTCGCAATCTAATTTTGAAGTTCAAGTTTAAAATCTGGAATAGTGGCAATAAATGATCAATCAGGCTTTTGTCCAAGTCACTTAACTATGACTGCCCTCTTAAATGTTTGCAATGACATCCAAACCGGCATGGAAAAAGGAGTCCTAACTGGAGCTATTTTCCTTGATTTTGCCGTTAGACCATGAAATTCTTTTACAAAAAAAACGTAAAAACTCAGGGATTGGCGATCGTCCGCTTACCTGGTTTTGATCATATATATGAGACCAATCGCAATATGTGACCATTTCTGATAGCGCCTCCCTCCCTCTCCTGGTCACGTGTGGTGTTCCCCCATACTCTGCCCCATAATATTTACCTTATTTTTAAATGTTCTACCTAAGGTCTGCAAGCCTCAACAGTACACATGTATGCAGAGGACACCGTAATCTATGCTAGTAAACCCAATCTACCGCAACTTGAGGCTGTGATCCAAGACCAATTCACAGAGGTAGAAAAGTGGATTGCGATTAACAAACAATTCCTAAACACTGACAAAACGGTCACAATGATCTTTGGAACTGTACCTAAATTACATAAACTACAAAATCCACAACTATTTTTTAGAACAAATTCAAATAGCACACTGACAGAAGTCTGTTCTTTCAAATATCTAGGTAGTAGCTACAGTATCTCACAAAAGTGAGTACACCCCTCACATTTTTGTAAATATTTTATTATATCTTTTCATGTGACAACACCGAAGAAGAAGAAATGACACTCTGCAGCAATGTAAAGTAGTAAGTGTACAGCCTGTATAACAGTGTAAGTTTACTGTCCCCTCAAAATAACTCAACACACAGCCATTAATGTCTAAACCGTTGGCAACAAAAGTAAGTACACCCCTAAGTGGAAATGTCCAAGCACTGCCTTAACCCTCATGGGCATGGAGTTCACCAGAGCTTCACATGTTGCCACTGGAATCCTCTTCCACTCCTCCACTCCTCCATGACGACATCCATGACGACATCACGGACCTTAGAGACCTTGCACTCCCCCACTTTCCATTTGAGGATGCCCCACAGATGCTCAATAGGGTTTAGGTCTGGAGACATGCTTGGCCAGTCCATCAACTTTACATTCAGCTTCTTTAGCAAGGCAGTGGTCGTCTTGGAGGTGTGTTTGGGGTCCTTATCATGTTGGAATACTGCCCACGGCCCAGTCTCCGAAGGGGGGGGGAATCATGCTCTGCTTCAGTATGTCACAGTATATGTTGGCATTCATGGTTCCCTTATTGAACTGTAGCTCTCCAGTTCCGGCAGCATTCATGCAGACCGAGACCAAGACACTCCCACCACCATGCTTGACTGTAGGCAAGACACACTTGCCTTTGTACTCCTCACCTGGTTGCCCCCACACGCTTGACACCATCTGAACTAAATAAGTTTATCTTGGTCTCATAGGACCACAGGACATGGTTCCAATAATCCATGTCCTTAGTCTGCTTGTCTTCAGAAAACTGTTTGCGGACTTTCTTGTGCATCATCTTTAGAAGAGGCTTCCTTCCGGGACGACAGCCATGCAGACCAATTTGATGCAGTGTCCGGCGTATGGTCTGAGCACTGACAGGCTGACCCTCCCATTCTTCAACCTCTGCAGCAATGCTTGCAGCACTCATACATCTATTTCCCAAAGACAACCTCTGGATATGACGCTGAGCACGTGCACTCAACTTCTTTGGTCGACCATGGCGAGGCCTGTTCTGAGTGGAACCTGTCCCGTGAAACTGCTGTATGGTCTTGCCCACCATGCTGCAGCTCTGTTTCAGGGTCTTGCCAATCTTCTTATAGCCTAGCCCATCTTCATGTAGAGCAACAATTCTTTTTTTCAGATCCTCAGAGAGTTCTTTGCCATGAGGTGCCATGTTGAACTTCCAGTGACCAATATGAGAGAGTGTGAGAGCGATAACACCAAATCTAACACACCTGCTTCCCATTCACACCTGAGACCTTTTAACACTAACGTGTCACAGGACACCGGGAGGGAAAAAGGCTAATTAGGCCCAATTTGGACATTTCCACTTAGGGGTGTACTCACTTTTGTTGCCAACGGTTTAGACATTAATGGCTGTGTGTTGAGTTATTTTGAAGGGACAGCAAATTTACACTGTTATACCGGCTGTACACTTACTATGTTACATTGTAGCAGAGTGTCATTTCTTCTTCTTCGGTGTTGTCACATGAAAAGATATAATAAAATATTTACAAAAATGTGAGGGGTGTACTCACTTTTGTGAGATACTGTATGTTTCTAGACCCCAATCTATCCTTTGGCCTCACATTAAAAAAAATCTCAAAACTAGGTGCCCTGTACAGAAAAAAATCCTGCCTAAGCCCTAAAGTAAGGAAGCAGATAGTGCAACAAATGCTAATGCCGTTCATTGATTATGGGAATGTAGTTTATGCACCTGCGCCACAAACCCACCTTTATAAACTTAATACATTGTATAATTCGTTCTGCCACTTTGAATTAGAATGTAATTACTTGACCCACAATTGTGACATATTAAAAGAACTAAATTGACCATCGCCAGTACCAGCACTTTATTTAGCATACCACAATACAAAAATAAAGTGGCTCGATCCACATTTTCCTACAGAGCACTGCAATTATGGAATAACCCCATGGACACAGTCAAATCTTCATTCAATCTAAAATCCTTGAAGAGGTCTATGGCAACATACCTCAAGCCAGAATGCACATATCATGGTTGACTATATATACAGGGGCGTATTAGCCGCGAGGCAAACAAGGCATTTGCCTTGGGCGGCATTTTTCAGGGGGCGGCAAAAAACGCCGCCCCCCAAATGCCCAAGGCAAATGTCTTGTTAGCCTCGCGGCTAACAGACATTCTGGGCGCTGAGCGGCAGTGGCTGCAGCGCTGGGCGGGCGGCAGTGGCTGCAGCGCTGGGCGGGCGGCCGCCGAGGGAGCTCTTCCCCTGAGCGCTCTGCTCAGCTCCCTCGCGCGCCGCCAGCAGAGTGAGGCTGGGAGCCAGGTTGATTACGTCATATTCCGGCTCCCAGCCTCACTCTGCTGGCGGCGCGCGAGGGAGCTGAGCAGAGCGCTCAGGGGAAGAGGTCCCTCGGCGGCCGCCCGCCCGCCCTGCAGCCACTGGACCCCAGGGAGAGGAAGAACCCCCCCCAGCATTACCAAAGGTAAGGAGGCTGGGGGGGGGGGTTAAATAAAAAAACAAAAAAAAAAACACTAGTGAGTGTGTGTGTATGTCTGTTAGTGTGTATGTTAGTGTGTGTATGTTAGTGTGTCTGCTGGTGTGTGTCTGTTAGTGTTTGTGTGTTAGTGTGTGTATGTTAGTGTGTCTGTTAGTGTGTGTCTGTTAGTGTGTCTGTAAGTGTGTGTCTGTTAGTGTTTGTGTGTTAGTGTGTGTATGTTAGTGTGTGTGTGTATGTTAGTGTTAGTGTGTGTGTCTCTTAGTGTTAGTGTGTATGTTAATGTTAGTGTGTGTATGTTAGTGTGTGTGTGTCTGTTAGTGTGGATGTCTGTTAGTGTGTTTGCCTGTTAGTGTGTGTGTGTGTTTGCCTGTGAGAGTGTGTGTCTGTTAGTGAGTGTGTGTTTCTGTTAGCTAGTGAATGCGTATCTGTCAGTGAATGTGTGTGTGTGTGTGTGTGTATTTAGAAGGCGGAGCAGGGGGGAAGGTTGGGTGGCGGTTGCGCGGGTGGGGGTGGCGCAGGGGGGTGCCTAGGGCAGCACAAAACCAGGATACACCACTGTATATATATATACTATTATGTGGTAAATTTATATACGTGTGTATGTATATGTGGCGGAACCAACCTCGCCACTGTCCACTGGAGAGGCCTGGTTGCTCGCCTGCTCCCTTTAGACTATGGTCCTGCATTTTAAACTTTTATTTTACCTGCAGAAAGGTTTATTTGTGCCTTTCTGCGGACTGTTAAAGCCATGCTACCCCAGATAGCTATGCCATGGAGCCCAGCCGTATACTGAAAGACTGTATGAAAGACTTTAGCTCCATGGCGATTGAACTGTATTTATGTGATCTGAGCGCCATTCGGTAGTAATGTGCACTCAGATCTAAGCTATCTGGGGATATGTAGAATGTCTATGTTTTATGGAATAAATGTAACTGTATGTAATTTTATGTCTTTTATTGTATTGTTACTGCCATGTGGTTAATGGAGTCTTGCCTCTGTCCTGGGAGATAATTGGATTACTGCACAATTATCTCCAGGACAGAGAGGAGGGATTGTGATGTAAATGTGGGTGTGTTTTATGGTTCTCCTGTAAACGATTGGTTGTACTGTGTCCCACCCTGTGGGATGTCCCCTTGCATGGGGACTTGCATAAAAGCCAGTGTGTGGCCATTACAAGTGAGTTCCTGCTTAACCCTCAGTGAAGTGTCGTCTCATTATTGGGGGAGGATTTATTGTATGCTGTTCCAGTTTGACTGCTAGGAGTGTAAACCTATTCGCATGGTTTTTCCTATTCGGCTGTTTCCAGTATTCGTGTGTTTGTAGTTAGGGAGAGGGGTGACTGCAGTCAGTATGCATCTGAAAGGGGAAGATCGCCTAAACGGTTTTTAACCGCTTGTGGGCAAAACGGTCCGTTACAGTATATATATATATATATAGTATGTATTGTATTATTATTATTGTTTTTTTAATATTATATTGTACCCTATTGTAACAATGCAGTGTTTGTGGGTCCAGGACATACTTGAAAACGAGAGAAATTTCAATGTATCCTTCCTGGTAAAATATTTTATAAATAAATAGGCAGCAGGAACAATATGAGACATATTTTAATTGTGAGGAAAAATACTGTTAAATGTGCTAATACAAATAAATATGATGCTAAGAATTTTTCATCAGTTCTTATATAGCACTATTATACAGAAAGAGGGAGAAAAACTGACATTCTAACTTAAAGGAATGAGACCATCAGAAACACTTACACATAAGGTGTAACTTGATATTCTTGTTGAATCCTACATAACACAAAGTCCTATACACGCCTCATGTATATCACTGCACAGAAATTAAATGTGGCCATTTTTTTTTTCATTTTTCATTTTTATTAAAGGTTTTAGACAGGTTACATAGCATAGTTTTACATATCACAATGTTACACGTGTGTCATGAAGATATTTTAATGTCTACCTTGAGTCTGCCCTGGGAACCTTGAGGATGTTCTGAACATCAGCTGTTTCTCTACCATGCAACTTTAACTCATTACTCTAACGAAAAAAGGTTGGGAGGTTGGGAGTACAGAGTGTGGTGGTATCCACGACCTGCTTTACAGGACACTATTTTCTATTCATTTCTGTGGTAATCATCCCCATTTCTCCCAGACCGATTTGAACTTCTTCAACGTGCCTTGTAATCTGTGCCATTTCTTCGAAAGTTCGTTGTGGAGGCTATATAGTTCGTCACCAATTGAAGTGGTGCTTTTGTTGTTATTTTCCAGTGTCTGGCTATAGAGTACTTTGTCGTTGTTGTGATGTGTAGGATTTACTGCTGTAGGCATTGAGAAATGGAGCTGAGGAACATGTCAAGGATGAGGTATCATGGCATAAAAGGTAGCTGCTGTACTGTGACATTTGTCATGAGGTCTGTGACCTCTGCCCAGATTCGTTTTACTAGAGAAGAACTCCTAAATATGTTGAGCATGGTCCCTTTATGCTCCTTGCATTTCCAATAGACGTCAGATGTTCCCGGGTATATGTGGGTCAGTTTGGCAGGCACAAGGTACCAACGGTATAACTCTTTTCTACTTATTTCCTAGTACTTTGTGCATTTGGAAACACCTGGAATGTTGGTGGCTGCTCTTTGCCATTCTCCCTGTATTAACTGTATGGTAAGCTCCTTCTCCCATTGGGCTAGATATGCAGGTGCCGCTGTTTCACTTAATTGTGAGAGCACTGCCTCGCAGGCAGATAAGTGTTTGGCACCGGTTTTCTTTCCCAGGCACTGTCAAGCCGCCGTCGCATCGTCCTTTGAGGTATTCCCACACGTCAAGGGGAATGCCACCGGATCCTTACCTGTCCTGCAGACACGGCGGGCACATCTTGGTCTAGCAGCATTCCCACGTGGTAATGGGAATGCCACCCATAACTCACCTAAGCTCTTGATGGTAGCTTCTCCCCCTCACACAGCACCGGGTCTGCAATCATTAGAGACGCCAGCCGCTGCAGCTTTGGTGCTTTTAAGGGTTTGTAATTTAACCCTTAGAGTGCCATTCCACTTTGAACGTGTGGGTGTGTCACACGCACACGCCCACTATCACATGCTTCCCTGCAGCCAATCAGGGAGCACCTTAGGCTATATAAACCTTTTTTGTCCATTTCTCTGTGCCTTGTCGTGGTTTCCATATTGGTTATCCGAGAGTGCGTTTCTGGTATTGATTCTAGTGTATTTGATCTTGGCTTCCCTTCCGACTATCCGATTTCTGTATTCCTTGACCTTTGGCTTGGTTCCTGACTATTCTGACTTCTATATTCCTTGACCCGTGGCTTGTTCATTGTTTCAGTGATTTCTGTGTTCTTTACTTTATCCTGTCTTGTGGTTTTTTTCGTTTTTTTTTTTTTAAATTCTTTATTTTGGCAGGTGATATGACAATACAGCAGTTTCATTGTATCACAGTATATAAGCATGTGCAGTATTTGCAAACAATGATGTCTAGTGTGTTCACCTTTTTTTTTGTTTAAATGATAACTATCAGTAGATGAGTGGTGCCCAGGAGCCTGGTCGTGGGTAGTCGAAGTGTCCGCCTTTTCCTTTGTGTAGGCTAAGAAACATGAGACTATGTGTCTGTGGTGTTACTGTGTCTCCCAGGTGTTGTGTGGCCTCTAACCCATGAGGCTATGGGGGGGTATTGTGAGCTTTAAACCCCTTATATCTTTTGGGGCATTGAGAGCTATCTATTGGGGGTGTGTTTGTGTCGCTACAGCAGCACTTGGTGGACCGCCATGTGGCGGTTGTATGGTTATCAGTGGTATCTAGGCATAGTTATGCACATGTAGGTAACATGGTCAAATGTAAGTAATGCGTAAAAGCAAAGGATGAAACTAAAACAAAAGCTGTTGGTTCTTTTCCGGAATTTCGTTTTTTAAGTCCCGTTCGTTCCCTGGCACAAAGGGAGTAATTGCCGTTACGTCCCATTGGTGATTGGAGCTCGTTGATGGGGTTGCTTCCGTTATGCCCAGGTACTGAAGGAAGGCTGGACCTTCTGTGGGGCTTGTTGCTCGCAAGGCCTTTCCCTCTCGAAATATTGTGAGGGATCTCGGGTAAGTCCAGCGGTAGGCTAGTCCCGCAGTTTGTAGAGCTGCAGTTTTGGGTTTCATCGATTTTCTCCATAATAGGGTAGGCCTGCTGAGGTCTTGATAGAGGGTAATGTTGTGTGTTTCAAAGTGGTGTGGGGTTTTCACTTTAAGTGCCGTGAGGAGCCTTTGTTTGTCTGCAACAGTTTGACAGCACAGGATTATGTCTCTAGGTGCCGTGGTGGGCGCTTGTGAGGATTTTGTGATGCGGTATGCACCATCAAAGGTGAATTGTTTGGCGGATTTTGCAGCTAAGATGGTTGCTGCCAAACGCCTTATGAAGTGGGGAATTTCTTCCGGGGGGGAGCGAGTCTGCTACCCCTCGGGTTTTTATGTTACGTTGCCTTCCTCTGTCATCCAAGTAGTCCACTCGTGTGGATAGTGAGGTATGTAATGCTCTTAGTTGCTGGACAGATTCATTCAGGGTAGTCATCCCTTGATTGAGATCCTGTATGTCCTCCTCAGTAGCCTGTACCCTGTCACCAACTGCCTGCAAAATGAATGGCATCTGCCTGCTCGGGGCTGCTTCCCCTGTATGATGGTGACGTTTTTCCGCCGGTTAGACTCTCGGTTTCGGGGATTTTGTTGCTTTATTTGGTGGCGCGCTCGGAGCTCAGGGAAATGGCGTGTAGCTCAGTGTGCTGCTTAGCTCCGCCCCCGTGTTTTTTTTCTTTAATACGTTAAATCCGGCCATTCTAAGGCCCGGTAATACGTCTTAGGGTTTTCTTTAAACTTTACTTAAGTTCTGCGTGTTGGGCATCAGCTATTCCGGACAGGCACATCCTCTGTATAATGGCTAGGGTGCTTTTGGTGGGTGTATCCATTCTGTTGGTTTGTATTATATGTTTAATCCATAGGTATGTGAATAGCTCTCTTGATGGCAAGCTACACATGGTCACCAGGGATTGGTATGATTGAAAAGAGTTTCTCTGGAACACCTGTGCTATATGACTGATCTTTGCATTCAGTGATTTCTGTAAGGGCAATTCTGGTGTCAGGTACTGGATCACTTTAAGAGGGGCCTAAAAAAGTAGAGAGGAGTGTGACAGTAGGCTTCTGGTCCATGTGTCCCATGACTTGAGGTAGATTTTGGGCAACGTCAGCGCCTTGTTAGTAGGTGGTTCGTACAGGCCACATCAGCTCCTTTACAGAGTATGGGTGTATGGGCACATCTTGTAGAGCAGCCCATTAGGGTGAACTGTTGTGGGACAGGTTCTGGATCATGTGGGTGGCTAGTGTGGCAGTATAATACATATGAAAGTCAGGGACACTCAACTCTCCCTGCTTAGAATGTAGTCTGAGTAGACTGTGTTTCACCCTAGGTGGACTCTGTGTCCAGATAGACAAGTGCGCCTGGCTCTGAAATAATTTCAGTAGTAAATTTGGCATCAGAATAGGCACTGTGCTAAGCAGGTAGAGGACAAGGGAGAGTGTGTTTATTATAATAGTGTGGATTCTTCCTATCCAACAGAGCTCTACTTTAGTCCAATGCTCATACTGTGATACCGACTGAGTGAGTTGTTTGCAGTGGTTTTCTTGGATTAGCGAATTACAAGATTTAGTGAGGTTTACCCCTAAGTAATTTAGTGTGGTCTTTTGCCACTCAAAGGGAAATTCAGCTGGGAGTGTCTGAACCCTACACTGGAGAATGTGGCTGAACCATTTTTTCTGAAAATAGAATTATTTTCTGGATACTCCGAATGTCGATTCAGTTTGGCTGTTTGGCACAACGTGAATCTCCAAGACTAGTTTTTCATAAAAACTCACAAGAGGCAGATGTGCTTTTAAATGGCAATACTTATAAAATCTATTATTGAGAGCAGTAATTAATTCAATATATATTTGTGTTCCCAGTAAACCATAACATCTAGTTATATCAGCTATGTAATACACAGCTCTCACCAGTAGGTCCATCATTGATTGTTTGGAACAATCAGTTGATGTCAGAGCATTCGTTACATGCACTATTATACAGCTTTATTAATAAAATAAGCACTGACACATTCTTGTAAATAACTCTTCTCACTAATCAACCGAATTGTTGGAAATTTGTTATAAGTAACACCAAATTTTAAAATGTAAAACAAAACAGGTAAATTACTGTTAGAGGTAATATAAATAAAAACACTGTATCTACTGGTCTACAGCTACAAGGGCAAATTGTTACTTTGAAAAATGTAATACATTGAATCACTACCACGTTTTCCTAAAAAGAACACCGACAATTTAACAGTAAGCACTGGAGTAATACCCTCGTTAAGTTATGTTTTTACCGGCCAGATGGTGTCCCTGGTTGTATATAAAAACAAATTCATTTATTTTTTAGAGGCAATAAATCCTGTATCTATAACTGCTTTTTAGGATAACCACAGCCATTTTTTTCCAGCTTTTGAAACACTGAAACTTGGGACTCTAACTTACACAGCTATAAAAACCTACTAAAAATAATCAGAGCTTACTTTCACTGTCACGTTCAGAAAGGAATGGCAAAAATACAGATATATACACAGCCAGAATGAAACTAAGACACACAGATGGAGGAAAGTTTATTTAAGAAGGCACACATATCCAACACATAACGCTACACACAGACACATAGTTAAAAGAATTTGTAAATGCATGATACAATACAAAACAATACAATAATCAGACTCAAAATATACCACTTCAGGTGCCCCAGGTAATCCAATATTATATGTTATGCATTTATGGAGTAATTGGAATTTGTGAGTTTCTCTAATGTCCAAGAATGAGAGATGGACAAGACATATCAATAAAGGGCTCTGATTTGGCCTATAACTCCACAAAGATATGAATGGGTGCATTGATATATTTGGAATGTTTCTGAAACACAGATTTGGATATTTTACTACATAGGTACACATTCTGGAAAAATTATCATATGCAATGCAATGTATGTATGCAAAATGCAGGAAAATCTGACTATAAGTGATCTACTTTTGAAAAATGTATAAACAATATTTTTGGGGTGGTTGGAGTATTTCTACCGATGGGCTGCTTAACTGCCCACAATGAGACATGCCCCAGCAAAAAGCAAGCTGTCATAATTCTAAGATGAAAACCGAAATAGATTCCTTCAAAGTTTTGACCTATAATTCTAAAAATGCCCAACCAGCCTCTGAAGAGGGGGGATTGCTGTTGTTGGAGGATGTAGCTGAGCATAAGTGATTAATATTTTCTGAAGTGATATATTCCAGATTTACAAAATCCCCATCTGTGTGATGCACTATGTGCATGAGAGAGAGAAATGCAAAAATACCACATATGTTGGACTCCGGAGATTGGTGATACAATTGCTATGTGAAAAGTGTCAAAGTGTCTGCAGAGTTTTTATATTCTAAAATATGTACTTTTGTGTAGAGATTTTACAGTCCATAGCTACTAAGAATATCCCCATTTTTAAACACTTCATTAGAGGCAGTTATGCATTCCTTGTTTATGTGAGCTATACCTCCAAATTATAAGTAAAATGTATGCTTATTCCCCAAATTTGGACAAATTTTGTTTGTGCTTTAAATGGACACTATAGTTACCTTTAACAACTTTAGCTTAATGAAGCAGTTTTGGTGTATACAACAAGCCCCTGCAGCCTCACTGCTCAATCCTCTGCCATTTAGGAGTTAAATCCCTTTGTTTATGAACCCTAGTCACACCTCCCTGCATGTGACTTGCACAGCCTTCCATAAACACTTCCTGTAAAGAGAGCCCTATTTAGGCTTTCTTTATTGCAAGTTCTGTTTAATTATGATTGACGCTATGATTGACAGAGCCAGGGGAGATGTGGCTAGGGCTGCATAAACAGAAACAAAGTGATTTAACTCCTAAATGACAGTGAATTGAACACTACAAAACTGCTTTTTTTAGCTAAAGTAATTTAGGTGACTATAGTGTTCCTTTAAATTATTTTAGTTGCATTATATTTATTATATGCAAGTCTCTGAATTTTCTTTTTTGCCCCTCAAAATTAAATTCACCATTTAATTTTTTTTTTTCCATACCAAATGAAATATAATTTATATAAGTAGGGTCTATTTGTTCTTTAAAATTAATACATCGGTTTCTTTAAGTAAATAGCAAACTCTTTTTTTAAAAATCTATACCGTAAGGTAAAATGCTCAAAATTGAACTGGGCTCCTGAAGGGAAAAAAATAAAATAAAATCAGCAGTCAAAGGGTTAAACTTATAGCATGTCTGCACAATGTTGCAGCACTCTGTAGAGCCTGGTGCTCGGCAAGCAATTCATGTGTGCCATCTCTGTACAGACAGTACTTGGAATGTCACTTTAACTTTTTTTTTTATTTTTTATTCTTGACAGGTCAGACTCTAAAACCAGAGCACATTATGATAAATTAAAGATTTGCTTTATAATGCTTATACCAAGATGCTGAGAATGTGTTTCAGCCATAGCAACAAAACAGCAAAAACACACACATAAAGCCTTGTGTCCCAGGGCTCACTGAACATTTAATAGGATTAATGGATGTTTAGTACTTTTTTGGATTTAATATGACATAGCACAGAATCTAATGACAAAGAAAGTTCTCATAGGATTTAATGATTAAAATCCATCTACCAGTGGGATATAATTATTTGAAAGAGACGCCAAGCTGCCAACGAGACCTCTGAGATTTCCCTTGGTTAAAAGCAGGATAAAACCACATGGAAGAAAAATGTAATATGCAATATTATTTACTTATTAGGTAAAGAAAAATAATTTAAGAATGGTAATTGAATATGGAGTGAAGTTTTTTGTTTTGGATAAGATCACGTGACAAAAATAAAATATATACCCGAATCTTTCCCTACATTACAATTATATATATGGATGTCAACATACCAGGGTATTGCAGTATGCAATAATACCTTATTTATTGTACTAACATAATACTTAAAGGGACACTATAGTCACCAGAACAACTACAGCTTATTGTATTTGTTCTGGTGAGTATAATCAGTGCCTGCAGGCTTTTTACAGTAAACACTGTCTTTTCAGAACCTAGGGATAGCTCCACTGGCAACTCCTCAGATGGTTATTAGAGGTGCTTCCAGGAGCAGCACTGCCATTCAGTGTCTCCACTCTCTGCATGGAGACATTGACCTTTTTTCTTAAAGAGATGCATTAATTCAATTCATTTCTATGAGGAAAGGGTGATTGGCCAGGGCTGTGTTTGACTTGTTTTGGCTCTGCCTCTGATCTGCCTCCTTGACAGTGTTAGCCAATCGTATTGGAAAGCATTGTGATTGGCTCACAGAATCACTTCTGATGATGTCATCCAAGCAGGCAGATCATGGGATGAGGCAGCAGCTGAAGACTTCAATACAAGTAAGATTTACTATATTTAGGGAGCCAAGGTGGGGCGGGGGAGGGCTAGATGGTGGTTTTAACACTATGGGGTAAGGAATGCATTTTTGTATTCCTGACTATATAATGTTCCTTTAAAAGACCATCTTTCAAGAGTTTTCCTCTCTTCCTCAGGTCTAAAGCAATACTGATCAATCCGCTTAACACTTAAAACAACCGACGTCCCCTTCTCTAACATTAGTTGTTTTAAGTGTTAAACTCTATCAGATTGATTAAGAGGAAAACTCTTGAAAGCTTGTTTTTTAAGTATTATGTTGATTCAATAAAAAAGGTATCATAGCATACTGCAATACCCTGGTATTTTGACATTGTATACATATATAAAATTATGCCAGCTATTAAAGGACCACTATAGGCACCCAGACCACTTCAGCTTAATGAAGTGGTCTGGGTGCCAGGTCCAGATAGGATTAACCCTTTCTTCTATAAACATAGCAGTTTCAGATAAACTGCTATGTTTATAATAGGGTTAATCCAGCCTCTAGTGGCAGTCTCATTGACAGCCGCTAGAGGCGCTTCCGCGCTTCTCGCTGTGATTTTCACAGTGAGAAGATGCCAGCATCCATAGGAAAGCATTGAGAATGCTTTCCTATGGACTGGCTGAATGCGCGCGCCCGGCGCTGGAAAACGAGCCCTAGAGCCCAGTGGGAGGGGGGCCCTGAGGGTGGGGGGACCTAGAGACCCTATAGTGCCAGGAAAACAAGTATGTTTTCCTGGCACTATAGTGGTCCTTTAAGGGATTCTGGAGATATTAGATATCATAAATTAAATTTCTCTTGTATTCAAGTATGACATGCAGTTAAATAGTACACGCAATATGGATTCTTCCCAATATTTTGTTATTACTCATTTATAGAGTATATTACTACTTACAGATGTTTGTTTCCAAGACCCATGGAGAGCACAATTTAAGTTGGATAAGTGTATTTTTTAATAGACAACACTTGCTGAAGATGCATGCCACAGCAGTTAAGTGGTCTGCATCAAACTGCATTGTTTATGGATCCAGCAATAAAGGAGAGGTGTGGCCACTTTAAATTTCCTCAACATTTTCATCTAGTAAAGTCAACAAGGAATTATTGTGACACTTCTTGGAATCATTAAGAGCAGCCTTGGTTTTTTGTTTTTTTTCCTTTTCCTGAAGATTTACAGATTTAGGTCATAAAATGCAGATGTCCAGCAGTAACTAATATTATTCTTCCTTTAATATTTTAAGCCCATTGGGAAGTTCTGGGCTAGCTTACACATTTAGAAGCTTGTTTTTATTTCTGAAAATATAAACATGCTCAAGACATTTTATTTCCAAGTAACGGACAAACTTCCCTCTAAAGATGCCTTCTATTTATTGAATTGCTTTTTGGCAAGTGGTCTTCTACATCCATCTTAGAAATTAAGCTGCGTGACACACAGTTGCAGCTTGTTGGCCTCAAAAATGATTTGGTAACATGATAGATCTTGGACAAGCTCAAGAGTTCTTGCTGATTCCATCAACTTTTCATTGATAAAAAAAATAAGCTGCTCATGGGGGTATTTCTTAACTTCATGTTTTACTATCTTCATAACTTTATAACAATGTTTCAGGTAAAAAAAAAAAAAAGAAATTAAGCAAATCTGGTGGAGGTGCTACCAGATTACAGTGACCACTTCAAAAACTACAGAGCACTGTAGTGGTTATGGTGCCAGGAGTGTCGCTATGTTCCCTCATTTCTTCCCTTAGCTCTCCTGAGCGTCAACAGGTCACTGTTAGCCAATATGCTAAGTCCTGCATTGTTGTGCTCAGCCCAACCAGAGAGCTTCCAGCTTTCTGTAGACTGTAGATGAGTCAGGGAGTGGCACCATTTTAAAATGGTTTGACTAGTTATATAGAGTACGCCAGGGCCATTAACCAGTACAAAATACACAAATAGGTATTATATCATGTCTTTCAGTGCTACTTAACATTACTTGACACAAGTACAAATTATTGAAATGTGGTCACACCATAAGGCTGTACTTCACTGTGTATAGCCTACCATTACGCCAAAGTACCCCAATATCCCGGCAAGCCAACATGAACCTAAATCTACCCTACAATGTATCCTATAACTAACACAAACAATCTTTGTCTGGTAACTTGTGCTATGCTTCTGCTGGATCAGAAATAAAGCAAACTTTAAAAAAAAATCAATGCAGTATAATATTCATAATAAACAAATATTTATTTTTATATGACAGTATATTGCTGGCTTTGCAAAGGCTGACTGGCATTGCACACTGCTGTCTTTATTAATTTACCATTACATGTAATTCAATCCATTTAGGTTATAAGTTGCACATGAGTTCCATATGGGTTCCGAAACAAAAATGCCCATTTAGTCCCCTAGTCTATCCAAATCCTTTTGTAATGAAGTGATACTATGCTCAGACTTTATTACCTAGTATCATGTCATCTGCAAACACTGCCATATTACTTTTGATGCCTATTGTAAGATCTTTAATAAACAAGAAGTTAAAGACTCAAGACATGCATTTTTACCTTTATATCTTGTGTAACTCTCCTACTAAGTCCTACTATTTGTTTTTCTTATACTTGTTTCTTAATGGCATATTTTAAAAAAGGGTACTTTTGACTTTTGTAGCATTTTGTAAAGATATTGCATTTATGCGTTTTTGTTTTTATTTTAAGAATAACTCCTGACAGTTAATGGGTTGTAAAGATGCCTTTATGCTGAAATTGGTCATTTTTAAATTTTTTATCTCATATTGACAGGGGTGAGCTAAGGGTCAGTGATACCTGGGTTTAGGATTTTTGGTGCTCCCCAAAATGAGTGTGGTCAATGTAGTCCCTAACTAAGCCCCCTTTTTACACCTACTCATTTGCAAACAAAGGCCAACTGTTGAGGTTTGTGGACTAAAGTTTGGATAATACTCAGCCAAACCTAGAGTTGGCTGATAGTTTGGGAGTATAACCAATAAACATGAATTTACTGGGAAAAAAAAGTCTAACCCTAGCATGCCATGTCTCTGTCTTTTTGAGTAAAAGATGTGTGTATGTGAGGGAATACGTATTTGTATATGACCCAGTGTGTAATGTATGGGCCTGGTATATATTTGTCCTGAGGAAAGCTCTGTTCCGGAACTGACATATCATCATTTATGATTAATTAATATTTTTTTTATTTTTATTTTCAGTATTTTTAATTCTTTAACTGAAGTAAAAAAAACAAGCACCAGTCAGCATTTTTTTGACCACCTTCTTGAGACGCAGGTTTTTTTGTGTGTCTGTACTTCTACTTGCAGCAGTTTACTGTAGGAGGATGGAGATGGGCATAGCATTTGCGGCAAATTATTTTGTCACAGTTGTATTTCTGGGCAAGCAGATGCAGCACCAGATGCAAGGTTGACTCTTTCTGAATGTTGTAGTCAGACAAAGTACATCCATCTTCAAGATGCTTTCCAGCAGGATTTGCTTGCCCATTTGTGTTTTTCCCATGACCCAGTAGGCAGCTGTGTGCTGTGTAGTTGGGAGGTGATAATGAAGGTGAGTCACTGGAGAAATGGTGGCTAGAGGTAATAGGCAAGGTGGATAGTTGGAGAAATATTGGCTAGAGGTGATAGAAAAGGCTGGTCACTGGATAAATAGTTTCTAGAGGTAATAGGCAAGGTGGATAGTTGGAGAAATGGTGGCTAGAGGTAATAGGCAAGGTGGATAGTTGGAGAAATGGTGGCTTGAGGTGATAGAAAAGGCTGGTCACTGGATAAATAGTTTCTAGAGGTAATAGGCAAGGTGGATAGTTGGAGAAATGGTGGCTAGAGGTAATAGGCAAGGTGGATAGTTGGAGAAATGGTGGCTAGAGGTGATAGAAAAGGCTGGTCACTGGAGAAATAATGGCTAGAGGTAATAGGAAAGGTGGGTAGTTGGAGAAATATTGGCTAGAGGTGATAGAAAAGGCTGGTCACAGGATAAATACTGTCTAGAGGTAATAGGCAAGGTGGATAGTTGGAGAAATGGTGGCTAGAGGTAATAGGCAAGGTGGATAGTTGGAGAAATGGTGGCTAGAGGTGATAGAAAAGGCTGGTCACTGGAGAAATAGTGGCTAGAGGTAATAGGAAAGGTGGGTAGTTGGCGAAATAGTGGCTAGAGGTGATAGGAAAGGTGGGTAGTTGGAGAAAAAGTGGCTAGAGGTGATAGGAAAGGTGGGTAGTTGGCGAAATAGTGGCTAGAGGTGATAGGAAAGGTGGGTAGTTGGAGAAATAGTGGCTAGAGGTGATAGGCAAGGTGGGTCGCTGGAGAAATGGTGGCTACTAATGCTACTTTCTGAAATGGCTGCCTCACCCACCTCCCTGTTTAGGCAGCACTGTGCTATTTCTGGGCAGCATGCGGCAGCCTAAGTAGACTGCCAAGGCCGAGTTTGTATGGAATTGTTTTAAATAAATATAAAATAAATGTAATTATGTCAATTATTTGGCGCCTTGTGAGCTAAGATGTTGGGTGCCACACATACAATGCACAAGCCTTGTTTTGCCTCTCCATCTTTTCATTCATGCATTAGCCCAGAAGTTGTAACATATGTCAGTAATGGCTGATAATACAATTAATGATGAGATTAGACTAACATTTTGGGTCATTCTTGACTTTTTCCTGATTTCTTTTTATTCACCTCATAAATTAATTAATAATTAGACAAGTTCTAACCAGATAATCAGAAAACATATTCTTTGACTATTACTGGATTGTCTCATTCCTGAGGCATCTTGCAACAGTCCAGTCACACTGATCTCGGCGTGCACTGAGCATCTGCATATGACGTATGGGCACATCATCTGTCACTGAGACACACAGTAGCATCCATACGTCATACTTACCCATCATGAAGAAATTTTTCAGATGTTTCCCTTCAAAGTTGCAGCAATCACAGAAGATTAAATGAACATAGAACCTTGTATTCCCCCACAAAGCTGAGGAAGTGGGATATTTCCAGTCACAATTCTGCTATTTAAGCTATAGTGATTGTCTGTCATAATCCACTTGTGAAGTGAAGACTGAGGATTGTATTGATGAGATGTTTCTGTTGCAGCTTATCCAACATCTGTTGTGTTTCAGTTGAATTTTCCACAATCCCCCACAGAATTACATAGGTTGTTCCAGAAGGTTTCACTTCTCAAGACTCTCCTGGGCCTTGTGGCTGCATCGGAGCTAGATTCTTCTTTCGGGAAGTATTGACACACTGCATGCACAACTTGGGATTTTCTACGGGTTTCTATGATTTTCTCGTTAAAAATCTGGCATTAAGCATGGTTAATGCCAACAGCTGGTACTTGTTTGAGGCTAAAAAATACAGACAGGTTTACGTTTTCCAAACTTACATTTAACATATGTATGACACTCACTTCCTCCAGCACTGATGCCTACCAACACTTAACATTTACCATTTTGCTAGTTGTACATGCGCCAAGCAAACATTGTATATTTTAATTAAGTGCCATAGCAACTCCACCCTGGCAGTATGTAGACTATACTCAGCACATGTGCCCTTCATTTATGATTGTCTTAGCGGTTCCATACACCTGAGTCACCATATTTTACAGGTATTTATGGAAAGCTATATACGCCATATAGATAGAGGTTACTGCTTAAAGGATCACTCATAAAGCACTTCAGCTTTCAGCTATTTTAACCATATTTATAAAAGTGCTGATTACTATAAGAAATCATCACTTTTATAAATAAATAGTGGCACATTCAAACAGCCAGGGAGGTTTGCATCCTCCTTACATTAGCTCCTTACGTTGTGCACACTGCACAGCATTCTGATATTGGGTCTGAGACGAAGGTATGCAAAGGGAGCAGGTGCTCTCAAGTAGAGCGTGTCTGCCACTTCTGAGGGTTAGGGGTAGGGTTAGGGGTAGGGTAAGGATTAGGGGTAGGATTAAGGGTAGGGTAAGGGTTAGGGGTAGGGTTTGTAGTATGGTTAGGGGTAGAGGTAGGCTTAATTTTCCTTCCCTCTCCTGTTTTGCCACTTTTCAGAAATCCAAAGCACTTTGGCACTTCCGAAATTCGGCACTTCGGCAATTCATTTCGGCACTTCGGGACTTCGACAATTCGGCACTTCAGTGGTTTGGTTCAGTTCAGTACTTCCGAAATTCAGCACTTTGGAAATTCGGAAGCATCCGAATGTCCAAATTGACGAAATTCGTCCGAATTTAAATTTGGACCGAAACGAATTGCACGTCTAATATCATAACCTATGCAATGAGCATAGATTGTTATGGTGCAAAGTGTAACCCTTTAAAGAGATAATCTAAGTTACAAAGCAACTTAAGCTTAATGAAGCAGTTTTGTTGTATAGTTCATCACAATAAATCACTTTTGTTTTTGTATCACTAGTCACAATTCCCCTGGCTGCAACGTGCACAGCTCCATTATTTTTTTTTTCAATCATCTTACAGAATAGTATGTTTACTTTTACACACACAGGCAGACAGCCATACACACACACACACAGGCAGACAGCCACACAGACACACACAGGCAGACAGTCACACACACACACACACACAGGGAGATAGTCACACACACAGAGGCAGACAGTCACTCTCACAGACACACACACAGGCAGACAGTCACACACAGGCAGACAGACACACACACACACACAGACAGACAGTCACACACACAGATGAAGACAGTCACACACACACACACACACACACACAGACAGTCTCCACACACACACACAGAGGAAGACAGTCACACACAGACAGACCAACACACACAGGCAGTCACACACAGACAGTCACACACACATAGACAGACACACACAGGCAGAAAGTCACACACACAGAGGAAGACGTCACACACACAGGCAGACAGTCACACACACATACACACACATACACACACACAAACACACAGGCAGAAAGTCACACACACACAGTCACACACACACACAGGCAGTCACACACACACACACACACACACACACATAGAGGCACACACACACACACACACATACACACACACAGACACAGGCAGACAGTCACACACACACACAAACACAGACAGACAATCACATATAGTTACCTCTATTCATTATGGAGGTGGAAGTAGTGCAGCTCCTGGATTCTGGTTGTTCGGGAAGCAGGGACTCCTTCCTGCTTCCCGTGCAGCAATTACCCGGTACTTCTAACCCCGCCACCACTGCACGCTAGGCCTCCCCGCCGCACGCTAAGCCCCGCCCCGCCACAATGTTTTGGTTTAGTTTTTTTATCCCGGGTGGAGAATAATGAAATCCTCCACCTGGGTAGCCGGCAATGTGTGAGCTGTGTCGGCCGCAGGGCGCCCCTTGCTCCATGGCTCGCACACCCCTAAGGCCGGCCCTGGTAAGGAGAATGTGTTAGCAACCACCAGGTGAGGTGAGGAAAGGTTAGGACTGCATAAACAAAGCAGTTTAAGGTGATATAAATGATAGAGAATTAGGACAGCAGTGCTGATTTATCTATAAAAAAACTATTTATTCAGCTAAATCCCTTTACATTTTGTATACTGCCACAAATACATAAAAGGTTATAGTATAGGTAAACATATTATACAAATAGCCAATAAAATGAAGTATTACAAAATAAATATAAATCATTGTTAAATAGATATACCCCAAATATAAACATCAATGCAATTAATTATGCTTTTTTTTTTATTGGATTTATATCTAAAAACAGCTTACAAAAACTTCAGATCTCGTGTCTGGATACTTTGAAAGCCCTCCTCTTTTAACTCCATCCAGACTTTATTTTACTGTTAAATCACAGTCTTTGCAAGGCAGGTACCCTGGGCAAATGCTGCCGCTTGAGTTCAGTGCAAATAAGCTAACCAAACCAGGAGGTAACAGGACATGTTGTCTGCTTGAAAAGCCAGGGGGTGTAACCAGTATAATTTATAAAAGTGTCAATTCCTATTGAAATCTACACTTTTTCCAAAATTAAAAAATAAGACACACTGGTCACACATAAAGCTTTTCAGGAAGTTAAAGGCCTTGAGTTTCCCTTTAAGAACCAATATTTTGAAGTACAATTCCTGTAATGTCAGAGCTTGTCTCATTTATTTGATATAATTAACTGCTTGTAGTCATTATTGCTATCTTTGATGGCTCCTTGTTCAGCTATGCGTTCAAAACCCCACCGACAGATTGATTGGATTTCTTAATGTTGGATTTGTACCAAGAATGTATCCTCAATGTTAGCAAATTGATACTCGTAGCTGCTGAATACACTGCTTTGCATTTTTGGGATTGTAATATGCATGCACAACAGTGATGTAGAGGGGAATATTAAATTTGCCATCAGGGATTAAGCTATGTTGAAACATTATTATAAAGTTAGCTTGTGATCAAGATTTAGAAATTGTACACATTTGGATGAAATAAAAATGGTTTATGTGTTGGCAGCGATCCAGTTTTACCTCAGTTTACTGTTTCTGAAGCCACAGTCAGCAAATTAAAGATGATAAAATTAAAACAACTTTTTGAAAATTATGATTATGTAATCAAAGGTTAAAATATTTTAATTTTTAGGCGGTATATTACATATAGTTTCAACATACACGTGTCTTGATTCAATTCTATCGGCTAGAAACCGTTGACAAATATTGATATCAAATTTTAATTGGATTAAATACCCGATGAAATTCTGGCAGCCAATCAAAGATTAATAGAGCCCCAACCTGCTGCTTATGAGTGGGAATGTTTAGTTAAATTATAGACACACATAATGACCTGGGGCAGGAGCATGGGGTAATATAGACCCGTAAAAATGTATTCAATTAATTCTTTAATAGTCCCACTTTGGGGTCAAAATGTAAACTAGTTATAAGGCAGTCCTTTTAATAAGTTCTACTCCAGTGGCATGTCACAGTAATTTAATGCCATTTATCTCCACTTCCAGCACACTCTTGCTATCACATACTAACTAAGATTAAAGCGGCACTGTCATGCCAAATCCCGTTTTTTTTAACCCCCCTCCCGCCTCCACTACATCCAATTGACCCACTAGTCACCCCCAAATGCCCCTAAGCCCCCCACATTACCTATTTTTTAATCCTTATTTTCTGCCCCGATCTATATTCAGGGCGCAGCCATCTTTGTGTGGGTAGGTGAAGTCCCTGTGGGACACGTCATCTGCCCACACTAGATAGCACTGAGATTCCCGCACATGCCCAGTGAAACACCTGGACATACGAACGGGAATTTCATCTATTAATTCATTCAGACAGACGAATGAGTGAATAGAAATATCCGGCCCCCACCCCTGCGCGGTGGGTGGGGGCCCTAATAAAACAATAAGGGGGGGACCTACTGTCCTCCCCCTCTGGCCCCCACCCCTGCGCAGTGGGTGGGGGCCCCAATAAAACAATAAGGGGGGGACCTACTGTCCTCCCCCCCTGGCCCCCACCCCTGAGCGGTGGGTGGGGGCCCTAATAAAACCATAAGGGGGGGGACCTACTGTCCTCCCCCCCAGCCCCCACCCCTGAGCGGTGGGTGGGGCCCCTAATAAAACCATAAGGGGGGGAACCTACTGTCATCCCCCCCCGCCCCCACCCCTGAGCGGTGGGTGGGGGCCCCAATAAAACAATAAGGGAGGTGGACCTACTGTCCTCCCCCCCCTGGCCCCCACCCCTGAGCGGTGGGTGGGGGCCCTAATAAAACCATAAGGGGGGGGACCTACTGTCCTCCCCCCCGGCCCCCACCCCTGAGCGGTGGGTGGGGGCCCTAATAAAACCATAAGGGGGGGGACCTACTGTCCTCCCCCCCGGCCCCCACCCCTGAGCGGTGGGTGGGGGCCC
>OW240913.1:306046695-306057271 GCA_933207985.1 Pelobates cultripes | reverse complement strand
CCGCCCTGCAGCCACTGGACCCCAGGGAGAGGAAGAACCCCCCCCAGCATTACCAAAGGTAAGGAGGCTGGGGGGGGTTAAATAAAAAAATTAAAAAAAAACACTAGTGAGTGTGTGTATGTCTGCTAGTGTGTTTGTGGATGTCTATTAGTGTGTATGTTAGTGTGTGTATGTATGTTAGTGTGTGTGTGTATGTTAGTGTGTCTGTTAGTGTTAGTGTGTGTGTCTGTTAGTGTGTATGTTAGTGTTAGTGTGTGTATGTTAGTGTTAGTGTGTGTGTCTGTTAGTGTTAGTGTGTATGTTAATGTTAGTGTACGTATGTTAGTGTGTGTGTGTCTGTTAGTGTGGATGTCTGTTAGTGTGGATGTCTGTTAGTGTGTGTGTTTGCCTGTTAGTGTGTGTGTGTTTTCCTGTGAGTGTGTGTGTCTGTTAGTGAGTGTGTGTCTGTTAGTGAGTGTGTGTTTCTGTTAGCTAGTGAATGCGTATCTGTCAGTGAATGTGTGTGTGTGTATTTAGAAGGCGGAGCAGGGGGGAAGGTTGGGTGACGGTTGCGCGGGTGGGGGTGGCGCGGGGGGGTGCCTGAGTTTTGTCCTGCCTAGGGCAGCACAAAACCAGGATACACCACTGCTCAGGGGTGGGGGCCGGGGGGGGAGGACAGTAGGTCCCCCCCCCTTATTGTTTTACTGGGGCCCCCACCCACCGCTCAGGGGTGGGGGCCGGGGGGGGAGGACAGTAGGTCTCCCCCCCTTATTGTTTTACTAGGGCCCCCACCCACCGCGCAGGGGTGGGGGCCAGGGGGGGAGGACAGTAGGTCCCCCCCCCTTATTGTTTTATTAGGGCCCCCACCCACTGCGCAGGGGTGGGGGCCAGGGGGGGGCCAGTAGGTTCCCCCCCATCTTTATTTAGGGCCCCCACGGGCATGGGGGGGGGGGTTTGTTAGTTTTTTTTTGTTTGTTTTTTTACAGTGAGCAGCTATAAGCTGCTCACTGCTTACTACACATGCCCCTACTCGCGATATAGCGAGTAGGGGCATATTATTTACTAATACTAAGTAATCTTTACTTAGTATTAGTAAAGTTGGCTGTTAGACCAATTTAGGTCTTTCAGCCTTTTAGTAGATAGCTCCCTGATGCCGTGGGAATTAGGGAGTTATCTACTAAGCGGCTGCAAGATGCAGCCACAGCAATGAATAGGATCAGAGTTTCATTCATTAGAATGAAATTCCGATCCGAATAAAGTGCCGAATTGCGTTCTAAAAGAAACGAACATACTGTTGTCATTCAGTTAGAACGCAATTCGGCAGGTTTGTGGAAAGTGACAGGAAGCATTGTGGGAACACAGAGGGAAGGTAAGGATCATGGGAAAATTGCTCTGACCAGCGGAAATGAAGCACACTTTGCTCCTCTGCTGGTCAGAGCTGGTCAAGCGGAGGAATCCTCCATAAGGCAAAGAGTCCCTACTTTGTCTTATGATTTTAAAGAAAACTAAAGAAGACAGGAAGAAAAGAATAACAGATCCCGAGAGAGGGGGAGAAGAGGAAGAGATTGAGGAAAGGTAAGTTCAGCATGACAGTGCCGCTTTAAGGCAATAATTTCCTGATTTAGGCGAGGCAGCCACCACTCTGATTTTGTTCCCTGGTGTCCAGCATTTTGGGACACCATGGAACTGTCTCAGAGAGCATCAGCAGCACTATCTGAGTAGTCTGCACAGATTGGTGGTTGCCAGAATGCTGTCAGTCTGCCTATCCTGCATTCATTCATGCCATGCTGATATGTCCATTTGTGGGCAGGCATGACCCCCTTCCTGATATACTCACATCACCTGCACAACCCCCTCCCGTGTTACAGTTGCTTATGTCCCAAAGCTAGAATATATTATATAATAAAACAATAATTGTAATTTTTTTTTGCAATTTACTAATCGCTAAAAATATTCTAGTGAAGGGCTTATAATATTTTCTGATAAAAAATACTGTATACATTTTAAAAGGGGACATTTGATTTATACTAAAATGTCACTGACATTTTTAAGTATGTGATAAATTACTACAATCTATAGAAAAGACCAAAATAAAGGTCTTATTGTGGAGCCTGTTATGTAGTTGCTAGTCATAGCATTTACCAGTAGGCCACGAACTCAGGGGAACATAGTTGTCAAAAACAGTCAAAACATTGAGTTGTAAAGTATCGTGTGTTAGCCATTTTCAAATCCGCATTCTTCGATGTAAAGAGCAGGATGGGATCTTAACTACAAGTCTGGATCTCCTCATCCACCCCACCTTAAACCTGATACATTTCCTCAGTCAGACCTGTGCCCTGTGTCATCTCAAGTTGTATCTTGAAGTTCTTCCCCACCGCATGTTGATCTCCGAAGAGTAGCAGCCAAATTACTAACAAACCAGCTTTGCCATATATTGCTGGGCTTCCATGGACTACATTGGCTCCCTACAAAGCAGCATGTGGCTTGTTGCCAAGTTAAGAATGTTTAAGGGCCTACGTACATGAACTCATGCTCTGTGTATCAAGTTATCACTTATATCTTCGAGAGAAAATCTGCTAACATTCCCCACATTTTCCATGTCTACATTTGAAATCCAAACTCTTGGCAGCAGCAAAATTGTCATGGTTCTCACCATGACATCCAGACGTGGTCACCCCAGAAGTGGCCAACAGGGGATTTGAAACTGAGGCCTTATGCATTCCAAGCCTGTATTCCTGCCTCAGAGCCACTCTCCAGGTCTTGCTTCAGCCTGATGTTTATTCCTGCCTTGTCTCCAATACGGGGGCTGGACGTTACCTGTGGCTGCTCCCATCATCTCAGTCCACCTGAAGCAGATGCCTAATTAGACAGGTATAAGGCACTGCCTCTCCCTGAGGACAGTGTCAGTTCATTGACTCTGGTATTTGTGATTCCAGTGTTCTCCAGTTGGCTCCTGACCTTGGCTTTCTTACCGTGTATCCTGACTTCTGGCATCCTCTGACTTTGGCTTACCCTTGACGATTCTCCTGCTTGTGTCCTTACCTGTACTGCGACTTGGAGCAATATCCTGCACAGCCCCCTTGCACAGACTCACAGGCTAGGTAAATTCTTACCTGACCACCTTGGCCTGTGTTTAATTGTAAGGGTGAGCATAAATCTCTGCCTACCGGACTCCCAACAAAGGTAAGCCATGAACAAAATTCTGGTCTACTCTACTACAAACAATTCTAGTCATCCTATTTTCAACATTGTTTTTTGCAATCTGACTAAAAGAATTTCCTATTTACTAAAGTATACGAACAATCACAGGTAACGATTTCCCTTTCGTGTGTGTATTATATTTTATTCTAGATTCTCATTGCACAAACCACTTAAAATGGGGTATTTTATTTAACTTTGTATGTGCAACTTTTGCAGCAGTAAAATAAGCCCTAGATGGCATCATATACAATGTGTACATTACCTAGGTGTCTTATACTAGAGGCCATATATATTATACACAGAACCTATATCTCATATGCTGTACACACAAAATATCTGCTACAGATACACTGAAAACAGTTGTTCATCTGAAGAAATTTATTGCCTTTGAAGAAGACTCTTCAAAAAACAGCTGTGAACATCCTCTGTCGTATTATTATCCGCATGTGTGTTTGTATTTGTCTCTGGGGTTATTGTACATAGTTATATGACATTTCATAATTCACTTCTCTGAATTTCCTCTGTAAGTCTCTATACAGGCAGACTGATAAGCTGATATAAGGAAGGCATGACATGAAATATAGAAGGGAAGGCACAGATTAAAGGGATGTTTCAAGGTGGATTTACTATCACTTTAATTCTTTCAGGAGATAATGCATTAAAAAATATATTAAACAGGGGGATGTGGGGGAGCAAGCGCTTGAGTTAAGTGAATGTGTTCTCAGTAAATGAATTTTTGAAGGGAATGGAATGCAGAAATAACGAAGACCATTATGTTGCTATGTTTGCAAGATACTGGAGAGTTCCTAAGACCACTATAGAGAAGCCCTCATGACAAGACAGAACCCACTCACTTTCAATGGTTCTTCCTCTGAGGATTAAGACTTGGACAGCTTTGTTCAGCTGTTGTTCCAGGGTAAATACAAATGGCCTTATCTGAGGATGAGTGATTCTTACTGAAGAATATTGGGGCCTTCTTTTGAAGCAACTACGGTGGTCGGGAAGCATTTTGAAGGGTTTCTCCAACCCTGTTTTGTTTTGATTAGAATATTTTATCCCATATTTTGCTCCTAAACGAACACTACTCCTGGGTGGCACTGATTAAACATAAGCATTCTTATAAAACATACAAGATGACATTTTATAATTATCTTGAACAACAATTTTCTGGCAACACTTCCTCAAATCAATGACCATGTTGTTAAAGAGTACTGAATGCCTACTGATGACTCCCCATTAAGATTCTTACAGCCACTAAAGTATCTACAAGACCTTTCTTTATCTTGACATTCCAGTGAACAAATCTACAACACGTTTCAAATTTATGGAGTGTCGATAATATTCTCCCATTTATTCCAATGTCTAGAATCCTAAAGTCCTCATATATGGCCTTGAGAGGAGACATAAATGTGTAAAGTGGACTACCTTAACCCAGACAATGGGTTGTCTACTTGTTTCATAATTCTATGTTCTTGCATTTATAGGTGGCTTCACCTAGCTTACAGAGAGTATGATAGAATCCATGTGTAGACCTTTTACCAAGACCACACTGTTGAAAATGGTTTCTAGTACACCATTAGAGGCTTCTCCAGCATCTACATTTGTTTAGCATTAATTTTAAGTAAATAATTTAGCAATTTAGCAATTTTCTCTCTGAATCTTATGCTTAATTTTTTTAACTGACATCCCTAATGTTAGGATGTTAGCATGGATCATTTTACTTAAAAAATTTGTAATTCATATACCTTCTGCGCTGAACTGAATGTCATGGTATTTTTATTGCTAATTACCGGAAAATAAAAACAAAATACAAAAAAAAAAAACACATTAAAAACAATAAAATAGGGGGGCAGAGCCTCACTACCAAACGGACCAGACGTGTAGGGAGCGAGCTTCCACGCCTGACAACAGTAAATCGGGGCTATCCCCAGCCTGACTACAGCCGTATGCTGACCCTACTGAGGGAGTTCTTGTGAGGCGGGTGCTACCCTACTTGTGACTCTTCAGCAACGGATCACTGGCACTGAGATCTTGCAGCCTACTTGAGTCTGGATCTAAGGAGTGACGGCCGCTTTCCTCGCTCTTTAACTGGCCAGGTGAGCTCCAAACCCTGCTACCCCTCACCCCCTTTGTACCGGGGGGGTTATCCCGGCCCAAGGAGCAGAAGCTGGTGAGGCCTCACCAGGGCAAACTACCTACCAAAGCTGATGTTACTCACTCCAAGAGCCCTCCTGGGCTGAAGACCAAACGGGGTTTGACCCCACAACATCGCCCACATAAACGGAGGATTACCAGACCCAAGCGACATCTTTTACCTGGAACCTGCCGTATATTCCTGTATGGGAAGAACTTGGACACTCTGGCCTGGGGCTGAAGAGGTACCTCACCCTGGTATAACGGTGCTGTTCTCCCAACCATGCTCCACTCCATAATGCCTGTGGGCACCCAACCCCTCGTGGGCTTCGACTGAGCTGGCTACATAAGGGGACTCATGTATCCTAAGGGTTTTTGAGGCCGCCATTAATATCACTGCCTTTCAGAGGTCTCCTAGGGGGATAATAACTGCAGCTAACTGACAGTCCTGTTTTTTATACTATGACTCTCCTTTAGTTGAGCTATTTTTGACACTACTGGGCATAGCCCTTACTCTGGCTAGATCTGTCTGATTTTCTCTCATTTTGTTTCACTTATAATAGAGCAGTATCTCTGGCATTTTACGTTTGGCCTGATTACATATCTACCGATTGTATTTTTGTTTTAAATGCCTATATATGCCTGTTTGTAACACTATGCATGCCAAAAATACATATTCTGACTATTACTCCTCAGGTCGAACCAATCGTAATGCATGCAGTTTAACGTCTATTCAAAGCTACGACAGGAGACCAAAGTTTGTTCTGTTTCTAAACTGGTTAAAAATTTCAAAAATGGTGCACTACTATCGCAAGCCACACCCTTGTTTTACTTTGTCATGTCTGATGCTTGTTAATGCTGTTGGGGCATGGCAGACATGTTTGTAACTATTTGCACTGCATAAATAAAGAATTAAAAAATAAAAATAAAAAATGAAACATGCATCTTTAAATATGCTTATAAATTTCCTAAATCTCCAGGATGCATGGCTTCTCCAATAATGGTTTGTTCATCTAGGATAATTAAAAAAAAATTGCCAAAAAAAGAGACCTAATGAAAAGTAATATGGAGGAGAGTAGGTGGGCTTAGCCTGAATTTTTGTGACTGTTCCCTACTGCTAGGCAAGAACACATTTAACAAGACAACCATACTATAGTATAAACAAAAACTAGGTATGCTTTTCAAATACACTTATAAAACCATATATTTCTATACTTCTATAGGGGACTGAGTCGGTTTTGAAATAAAAACATTGGTCTTGCAAAATCTTATATTTAGAATTACTCTTATTGGGAGTAGTGAACTTATATTGTGTTTTTCCTTTTTGGATTACTTAGTTGACATGAACATTCCATATTCATTATTATCATGTAAACTTTGTGTGAATGTAATTGCGTGTAACTAGGCAGCAACGTATGTAAACTGCTACGTATAAACAAAACTCCCACCAGAATGATGCAGAATTCCAGGATCGATATAAGGCCTTTGCCCCAAAGGAGTAAACTATGTGACTATCAGTAATCCTGTTTGTATAAATAAAACTAATTTGCCGTAGCTAATGAAACTTCTTTTCTTAATCCGAAAAAAAGTTTATTCTTTCATTCTTTCTAGAATTTCTAAAATCACAGGTGGTTTCAGGACAAGTCAAAAGTGGACAAGTGCTTCCTGTGGAAATTTGGCCACTAGACATCCATATTTATTTGACAACAAATAGACTTGACCAAAAACCTTTCAATTAATTTTTAAAACATAACCATTTTATTTACTTTATAATTCGTATTTGAAATTTGCATCTATTTATCAGCAAAAATCTGTTAATTTACGAAAATTGGTCTAGCGTTTTTGCTCTGTACAAATCGATTAATTTATAGACAAATGCAGTGAATGCCCATCTATAGATGAATGCAGTGAATTCACGTCTATTGGACACTGCAGTTATGCTCATAGACAGGGCCGGATCTAGATTTCAGTTGCCTATAAACACAGAATTCCCAGATGCCCGTATCCCCTTCATCAGAATTTTACTATATGTTGCTTGATTTAGGTGATGTATTAGACAGTCAGGAATTACATATCTCACTTTCCTTTTCTGCAAATAAAAAAAACAAATGCAACAAGCATAGCAAAACATGCATTTAAGAAGAAAAAATGCTAATTTGAAGTCAAGGCAGTTACCAATTGTATGTTCATGGCTAATCTGTCTGTAGGCACATCAGGTCCTGCCCATAGATTGGCATATTGAGCATACTGCTGTGAGCCTCAAGGGCCTAGACCAGGACCAAAGGAAATCAAAAGCACAAGCATTTGCAGAAATGTTTTCAGTAGGGAGGTGGAGTGGGCAATGCAAAAATACAATTATTATGACTTAACTGTGCGGACATATTCTCTTTTATATAGTTTCAATGTCATTCCTGTTTGCCACTTTTATGTCATATTCTTTGCTGCTTCTCTATTCTATATATAGATTGAGGCTCCTCGAGTCGTGAGGTCATCATATAACTCAGCATTGAGTGATACCTGGCTTCAAGACTTCATATAAACATATAGTTGTCTTTAATATGGATAAGACCATGGACAAGCCTTCCTTGGGCCCCCTGGACGCTGCCCTCCCACTCCCTAGCATTAGAGATGTCGCGAACCGTCCGAACTTCTCGCGAACGGTTCGCCGTGGTTCGCCACGAGCTGTTCGCGGCGAACTCCGGTCAGCTGACACATCCCGGCCAATCTCCAGCAGACCCTCCTCCCTCCCACCCTCCCTCCCAGACGGTTCACGACATCTCTACCTAGCATGCAATCACCCACTCCACCCGAACACACAGAAAAAAACCCACAGAAAAACAAACACACATAGATCTTAGTCTTATATCAGTGCTCCTCAAACTTTTCTCACCCAAGGCATACAAAAGCTCTTCCCAGAATTCTGCGGCACACCACAAGCAAAATTATATGGCCACAGGGTTACCATACACCCTTGCCAAAAAGGTCACACTGAGCCCACATCACTTGCAAAAAAGTCACACTGCCCCTACAGCACTTACAACAGTGTCACACTGCCTTCCCTTCTCCATTAGACTTTCGCCCAGTCTCCATTGTTTAAAAAAAATCATATAAAATTCACTTCTTTAGGAAAACGTATCAATTAAACTGTTAACAGTTTTTCCTCCCCACACCCTTATTCCCCTCCACACACTGTCACTCCCTTCCACACTCTGTCACTCCTTTTCACATTCTGCCATTCCCTCCACACACATACACACACACACACACACACACTGTTACTCTCTTCGACACACCGTCACCCCATTTCACACTGTCACCACCCTCCCACACACACTGTCTCCACCCTCCCACACACTGTTACCACCCACACATGGTCACACCCTAAACCTTTCCACACTCACTTTAACCCCTCCAACCAAACCGCGCTCACCTCTACTCGCTCTGCCACATTCACCCTATCACATTAACCCCCCAATCCTGTTACACCCACCTTTTCTCTCATTGTAATGCTCACCACTCCTCTTCCTGTCACACTCCCTCATCCAACATTGCCATACTCATCCTCAACCCTGCCACACTCACCCTGTCACATTAACACCTCTAATCCTATCACACTCACCCCCCTCACCCTGCCACAATCAGCCTGTCAATTAATCTTAATAATCCTGTCACATTCACCTTCTCTTGCCCTATCACTCCTCTAACAATGCCACATTCATCCCAACCCTGTGATACCTCTCAACCACGCCACATTCACCCTGTCACTTTAACAATTTAATCCTGTCACACTTACCTCCCCTCACCCTGTAACAGTCATTCCTCCAACCATGTCACACTAGCCCTACCTCATTTTGTCACACTCACCCCCCATCCCTGTCTCCTTCACCCCCTCAGCCTGTCACACTCAACCTGCCACAGTTACCCCTTTACTCACCCTGTCACAGTTACCCTTGAAGACAGTTATCATACACACAAAGTCATAAAACATAGCTTTGCAATAAACAAAGTGCACAAAGGCCATAACCAGCTCCCCTTATACACAAAACACTGCAAGCACCTACCCCACACACATACAGTCCCAGACACAAACATACACATGCTCACGGAAACATACATTCACATACAAGGCCACTCACTTTCAGACACATCCACAAGTAGACAATGCCAGACACACATTGTGACTATATGTCTGTATTAGTCAGTATGTGTGTCTCTGTGCATCAGTGTGTTTGTGTGTGTGTGTGTATGCATACATGTATTAGTGTTTATATTTTTTGTGTGTGTTAGTGTGTATTAGTGTGTGTGTGTCTATGTCTGCAATGTGAGAGTGGTATGATATGGGCAATGCAAAGGTAAAGTTGCAAGTAACATATGTATTATATGCATACATATATACACATACAATACATGGGGAAACACATATATGATAATGATGATAACATGTAAAGGATTATAGAATATGTGGTGGAAATGTCTGACATTGTTTTCTTATCTGTAACTTTATTATTTGGTAAATTATTTTCATTTTTTTTTCTGATAACCCCTTCACACTGGCACGTTTAATTGATAGTTCAATCCTTTGATATGGTATTAGTTTTATGAAGTTTCATACTGTACACGAATGCCAGACTATGTAACTATACCCTGCAATCGTGTATAAACTATTAGCATAATTGCAAATTAAATTTGTTTATTGCAAAACATAACTACAGTCAGAGAGCTCACAACGCAGCGGCATAGAGAGCCGTGACAATGCAAGCCTCTAAAGATGAATATAGAGACTAGCTCTCTGTATCCAACGCTGCAAACCCGCCATGCAATTTATCTACAGCTCTTTATACGCACACAAGGCAACCCCTATTTTTTTTTCACTAATATTGTTAGTGGGGGCCTCATTTTTGAGTTTCATCTAAGGTTTTGCAAGGTCTAAAACTGCCCCTGATTTATACCCCACACCCTCCAGCATGTAAGTGACTGTTAGTCCACCCATTGTTAGTGATGTCGCGAACACAAAATTTTCGGTTCGCGAACTTCCGCAAATGTTCGCGAACCGGCGAACCGGGCAAACCGCCATAGACTTCAATGGGCAGGCGAATTTTAAAACACACAGGGACTCTTTCTGGCCACAATAGTGATGGAAAAGTTGTTTCAAGGGGACTAACACCTGGACTGTGGCATGCCGGAGGGGGATCCATGGCAAAACTCCCATGGAAAATTACACAGTCGATGCAGAGTCTGGTTTTAATCCATAAAGGGCAGAAAT
>OW240913.1:305950081-306046595 GCA_933207985.1 Pelobates cultripes | reverse complement strand
TGAGTCTGTGCACAAAATTCTCAAATGCTCATAAACTCCTCTCCCCCCATAAAAAAATAATAATTGGGAGGATGCACCAAAGAGTCAGGAAAAGAGTGCAATTACCATGTAGCAAAATGAAAACATAGTATAAAACATGCCTGAAATTAAAAAATGCACATATGTTGACATATGGCCTTCTCTGCGTATTGACAAATCTGGATCTAGTTCTAAGTCCAAAATAGTTTAACCAGAACATACGGTATGTTGGCAGTCAATATCAAAAAGAACTCCACATGAAAGCCCATAAGAAGATCACAGAGGACTCTAAACTTTTATATGGCTAATGGTTAGTGCTTGAAAGATTTCGACACATTTTTAAGAAATTTAACTCCAGGTGATCTGTGCTGCCTAGTTTAGCCACCATGTATTAGATCTTCGATAAAGAGAAGCACCCCACTCTTGGTACCCTTCGTATAGAAAAATATGTCTTCATTATCAATGCATGCCTTCCCAACATACAGAAGAAGTAACATTTCTAATGGTGTGAGAGTGCTGAGCTAAGCGGACACTCAATCAGGAGAACTTCTGATTAGATAGTTCTGTCAAAATTGTATCAGCCCGTATACATTGCCATTGTTGATATCAGATATCAGATATATTGTACCTGTTTGTGTTTGATACTGGCAGTTGGATCCAGTCCATTCTTGGGGACAAGTGCATTTATATTGTCGGCTACCTCCTTCCACGCATGTACCTCCATTCAAACAGGGATTGCTACTGCATGGGTTGATATCTGAAAACAATATGTTGGAAAGTTAAACTTGAGCTGATACAAACATTAAATCACAGTATAATTAGACAAACATGATATATATTAACTTGAAGATCACAACTTCTAGGAGCTTCATAAAATGTTTATTGATTTGCCTCAGATTAAGGAGGGTCCTAGAGACTAAATGATTTTCCATGAACTGCTCATCTTAATGGCTACTGATGCAATTTTGCCTCCACTCAGGACATTTTTCCTACAGAAGTGCTTGATTCTTCTCTCGGTCTTGACAAGTATGCTCCACCCCAGGGAAGGATCAAAAGCCCACAGGTCCCCTGTCTATCCCCTGAGCCCTAAGCTTTTCCTGATATGCTATGATGCCTCCTGCCAAGCTTCATTTCTTTTTTCCTACCTTTCTAAAACTGTATGAAAAAACATCATGATATATTAACCCCTTAAGGACACAACTTCTGGAATAACATGGAATCATGATGGAATATTTCCGTCATGTGTCCTTAAAGGGTTAAGTTAAGTGTGAGCGATAATTGTGAATAATTCTAAAAAAATAATAATTTATTGGCCGTGGGCAAGAACCTCAACTGTGAGCTGGGAGTGTGGGGCAACGGAGAGGAAAACACAATAGTCAAGCAAGTGCAACATCAAGTGCAACATCAAAAATGTATTGAAAGGTACATTTCTCAGTATATACCATTGGATGATAATTAAAAGAGAAAATAATTGAAACCAATGTGGCATAGTAGGTAAGTCAACAAATAAAAAAATAAGAAAAGAGAATTTAGGGAAGAAATGGAAAAAGTGGGAGGACAGAGGAGGTAATCAAAGAGTGAGGGAAGTTTGTCATGGACAGGGAAGTAGTTGGGACCACCAGCAGCCTAGAGGTTGATTTACGGGTAGAGGGGGTCAGCATCAAGAGAAAGGAAGGTGATTTGTGCCTTCCACAAAAACATGTTGTAATACTGGCTTTGTCGCCTTCTATCTATAGCTCAGTGGAGTAGACATGTGTCTTCTCATTGTCTAAGCTGCTACCACTTATTAGGATAGCACATATATTCAGGGTTGGCATTGTTTAAAGTTCTCTTTCATCAGTTACATTGCTGGTCATATCTGTATATTATATTCTTGGGCTGTTGACCAAAGGTCAGTAGTCTTATCTGCAAAGGTAACTGTCACACACTTTCATTGGTAACATAATGTAACAGATTCACTCTGAATTATAGGTTATGTTACTAAGTTATGAAAAATGTAACCAAAACATTAAAGAATCTGAAGGATGTTCTTATCTTGGGTAGAGTCCAATAATTCACTGGCAATTTACAGTAGGAATCTCACACCTCTTGGATTTCCTGCTGTAAAGATTTCAGAAAGAATTGGAGTCTATTGCTATTTAACGTACAAGTATCAACTTTTTATGGCTTCACAAGACAATCATTGGAGAATTATGGGCGCATAAAGATTTATGAAGACTTTTAGAAATTCTAGGCCAGGAGTGAAGAGTTCAGTCCCAAGGCGGTACTTGAATGTAGTATTGAAAATTTATCCAGCGCTCCTTTTGAGAACACATTTACTGCCAAGCCATCTCTCTGAAAAGCTCAAAAGGAATTAGAACTATCTCTTTCTAAGAGATCTAGATTTTTATTAATGTAAGTTTTCTTCTTCCTGATCTGCTTTATTCTGTAGTAGCATCTATCTTGCTCACAAGGAAAGGAGCGTAAAATAAGAATAATTGCTGACTGAGAGTCCCAGGAGTAGCTTTAAATGTTGTTCCCTGGTTACTTATAAATTATAAAAATGTTAAATGTTGTGGTACACATAATGGGAATACTGTAAGTCTTATAAACTGAAAATTCCATAATGGTTAAAACATGTAATTTTTCATTTCTTACCATAAGGGACCTCTTATCTGAGTTTATGTTATGTTACGTAAGAAATGTAATACTTATCATTGTCTTGTTCCATTTAATATTTTGATTAAAATACTTTAATACCACGATTAACTGTGACAAATGTCTGTCTGTAAGGATTTCGCTCCACCCCAGACAAGGATCAAGATCCAACAGGGCCCCTTGTTTAACCCATGGGGCCTAACTTAGAGTTGTCTTATGGTTACTCCTGCTCTGCTCCACCCAAACAAATACAAACAAGTACTTACGTGAAAGATATGAAACAGATGAACAGAGATAGGGCATCAATTTACTGGTATGTAGAGTGGGCTGGCATAATGGAATAACTCTTAAGAGGTGAAAAGACTTAGCATCCAAAGTCAATCTAAAAGTCTAGAACTCAAGTTGGATCAGTGAATCAGGCTGGCACAAAGTCTAATGAAGTCATCATTGTCAGGATTCCAGACATTATATTAGGGCAGGGCATGTGGGACACCAGCCCTGGGCCACCTGTTTCCACGGTACCCACGCCCACGTGTGTAAGAGCTGTGATGAGCCATCCAAAGTGTTGTTCATTGACGGCCAGGAAACCAGAACCAGTAGTTTTGTTACTAACAATAACTATACCTGTATTCAACAAATGAGGCACATGGATTTCAAGATCAGAGCTAACATGGGCTTACTTCAGGAAGATCATGCCAAACTAATCTTATTGATTTTTTGATTGGGTAACTAAAATAATAGATCAGGGTGGTGAAGTAGATATTGCTTACATAGATTTCAGCAAGGTTTTTGACACAGTTGCACATAGAAGGTTTATCAATAAACTGCAATCTTTAAGTTTGGATTCCAATATTGTTGAATGGGTAAGGCAGTGGCTGAGTGACAGGCAACAGAGGGTTGTAGTCAATGGAGTATATTCGAAGCACGGTCTAGTTACCAGTGGGGTACCTCAGGAATCTGTACTTGGACCAATTCTTCTTAATATTTTTATTAGTGATATTGCAGAAGGTCTTGATGGTAAGGTACATCTTTTTTTCTGATGATACTAAGATATGTAACAGGGTTGATGTTCCAGGAGGGATAAGCCAAATGGCAAACGATTTAGGTATTGGTAAACTAGAAAAATGGTCAGAGTTGTGGCAATTGACATTTAATGTGGATATGTGCAAGATAATGCATCTTGGGCATAAAAACCCCAGGACAGAATATAGAATATTTGAGACAGTGCTATCCTCAACATCTGAGGAAAGGGATTTAGGGGTAATTATTTCTGATGACTTAAAGGTAGGCAGACAATGTAATAGAGCAGCAGGAAATGCTAGCAGAATGCTTGGATGTATAGGGAGAGGTATTAGCAGTAGAAAGAGGGAAGTGCTAATGCCATTGTACAGAACACTGGTGAGACCTCAGAGTATTGTACACAGTACTGGAGATTGTATCTCCAGGAGGATATTGATACTTTGGAAAGAATCCGAGAAGGGCTACTAAACTGGTTCATGGATTGCAGGATAAAACTTACCAGGAAAGGTTAAAGGACATGTATAGCTTGGAGGAAAGACGAGACGGGGGGATATGATAGAAACATTTATATACATAAAGGGAATAAACACAGTAAAGGAGGAGACTATATTTAAAAGAAGAAAAACTACCACAACAAGAGGACATAGTCTTAAATTAGAGGGGCAAAGGTTTAAAAATAATATCAGGAAGTATTACTTTACTGAGATGGTAGTGGATGCATAGAATAGCCTTCCAGCTGAAGGGGTAGAGGTTAACACAGTGAGGGAGTTTAAGCATGCGTGGGATATGCATAAGGCTATCCTAGACTTAAGATAAGACCAGTGTCTAATGAAAGTATTTAGAAAACTGGACAGATTAAATGGGCCAAATGGTTCTTATCTGCCATCACATTCTATTTTTATACATAGCATTCATGCAGTCTTTGCTTGAAGGGGTATGTTACCAAATCATTAATGGATGAGGAGATGCAGTAAGCATTTTGCCAAATATACAATTTTTTGAATCTTTAAAGATATGCACCAATCAATCAGCATGTCCGCAAATAAATAGAAACAACTTTTAATCTATGTTTGTACTACACAATGTTAAAGTTATGTTTTTAACTATTAAATAACGACAAGCTATATTTGTTATAACAGATACATGTTCACACCTTTTTGTCTTTCGTGCACGTTTATATATCTACCCCACTGCTTTGATTACATGCGGATGTCTTTTTGCGTCTTTGTATTTGCAAGGCCTGCTTTTTTGAAAGCTATTTTTGATAATATAGTTTAGGGCATATATCCAACCCTTGTTCTCAGTAACATAGATAGGGTTAAATAAAAAAAACACAACTTGATTTTACATTTGGTCTAAATATGAACTTCAATGTATACAAATTCAGGGAAGTTTAAACTTATTTATTTTTTTTGTACCTTTATTTGCACCTATATTAGCATCCGCTAGAATTTCTATAAGTAGTACTTTAGTTGATAAAAATAGACTATATCATTTATTTTTACTTTTGCATTTGGAACAGGAAAACCCAAACCTCTAGAATTAAATGGAAAGTGCTGTGCTGTTTCTTTTCTTTGGCACAAAAATAAAGAGAATACATTATCAAAATAATATTCAGGTTTTTTTATTCCGGAGTAATTACCATATTGTTAAATACCAAAATTGCGATTGCATCATATGACATTCAGTGTAACGGAAATGTTTAGGTAAAATAATTTCACAATCTGGTTAAAAATTAGGATGGAACAAATGACTTAACTGGGATTCTAATCAGTACTGGAGCCAGAAAGAAGATTCCTCCAAAGTACAGACACCAAATAAAATGCCTAGGATTTATTATCCTCATCAAAAACTATGTATTCAAAAGAATGCAATAAACTGTAATAAAATAAAATTAGTTTCACTAGAAATCCCCTCAAAAATGTTTCATAAAGCAGAGAATATTTAAGAGTAACAGATGTATTTGTCATCATTAAGTTTTCTTCTTTCATTTCTTTAATTTTTTTTATTTTGTTGTAGATTCGGTCAGAGTTAGAAGGGAAGGCAGCAAGCATGAACAGTGAGTTAATAATGAAATTTGGAATACCTAGGCCAAAATTCTCATCTCTGATATATTCCCACCTTTGTTGTATTTACAGAAGCAAATAGAAATAAATAGTCTCAATCTACAGTGCTTTGTTTATGCAGCTCCAGCCACCCCTCTCTGCATGTGACTTATACACAGCCTGCCTACACACATTTTGTAAAGAGAAATCTAATGTTTAACCTTTTTTGCTCAGTGAGTTTAATTTAGATTTTTTTTTTATCCCCTGCTCTGTCAATAGCCTGCAGTAGCCACCTCAATTACATGAGCAGATGCTAACTTCTAAAGTAAACACACTGTGCTGCAAGATCTTATTGAAAATGAAACCATTTTATCATGTAGGCTCTGTGAGTCACAGCCAGGGGAGATGTTGCTGGGGCTGCATTAACAAAGTGATTTGAATCATAAATGGCAGATAATTGACTGCAGGGCCATGATCTATAAACTAAAACTGCTTCATAAAGCAAAATAATTTTACTTAAGAGTATCTCTTCAAGTATTAAGAAAAAATCTAAACAAGTCATTGTTTCTAAGCATGAAACTTGCATTGCCCCCTAAATGCATGGCAATTATGTTTCTTACATATCCTGAACAATTCACTAAAGATTGCGTTTTGAATTAAACCCTTTGACAAAGTTCTTCTCAAGAAGGTTTTGTCTATTTTAACTTGGCATAAACCCAAATAACTCCCAAGCATCTTTAGTGTGCTCAAAGAAATATAGCAGCATGAGCATATTGTAAAATATGTCAATGAGCATATTGTAAAAACATAAATAAAATTAATAGGGATAAAAATTTAAATAAAACTTAGCTGTCATCATAAATCTTCACATGGTAGACGGAAGTGTATTTTCCTCTTGCATTATCCTATGCATGGAGTGTCTAGTTAAGTACATGTTCAGCGTGGTCCCCATTATCAACTCTTAAAAAGGGAAACATATTAGACATGTGCAATTTGTTTAGTTCCAAATGTAAATTGGGCCGAATTTCGGCAGTTCGGACATTCGGATGCTTCCGAATGTCAGAATTGCCTAAATGCCGAATTTCTGAAGTGCACAAGTGCCGAAATTCGGAAGTGCTGAGATGGACCGAATTGCCAAGGCACCAAACCGAACAGTCGAAGTGCCGAATTTCAGAAGTGCCGAACTGCTTCGGATTTCTGAAAAGTGGCAAAACAAGAGAAGGAGGGAAAATTACGGGAATAATGACAGGAATCTAACCCTAACCCTACACCTAACCCTAGCCCTAACTCCTATCCCTACCCCTAACCCTACCCCTTCCCCTAGCCCTTACCCCTTATGGTTATGGGGTAGGGTTAGGGGTAGGGTTAGAGGTAGGGTTAGTGGTAGGGTTAAGGGTAGGGGTTAGGGTTAGGGAATTGCCAAAGCCTTAAATTTCAGAAGTGCCAAACCGACGTGCCGAAGTCCCGAGTTGCCAAATTCCTTATTTGCCGAAATCCCGAATTTCGGAAGTGCTGAACCAATTTTTTTGCCCATGCACATCCCTAAAACATATTCTCATTCCAATTGTTTCCCTAACCCCATATGTCATGGTGAGAGGGTTTAATATTACAGAACAGTGCAGTCTCCAACATTCTAGTTTCAAATGTAGTTTCTAGCTTCAGCGAAACCCAAGCATAGTCCCATGGAAATATTCAAGTTACTACATATCCACAAAGTTCCAAGAGCAAAGTGAACAATGATCCCCCAGTCTAATAAATACCAAGAAGACAAAACATTCCTCCAGGATCCCAATGAGTAGGATCTAATGCACTATTTAGTGGACATTAAATATTTCCTTAAACATTTCATACGAGAGGATGGCCTACTATCTATCTGATAGGAGAGATGCTTCGATGAGAGCTTAGGAAATGTGGGATAATACATTTAATAAAACTAAATGATCCAAGGTATAGGGTAATAGCCCATTTTACTATTTGAGTCTTAGCTATTGAACCATGCAATTCCAACATATTATTTCCTTTTTTTTTTTTCAATTTACTTTGTGATATTATCTTTGATTAGTGATGTCCCGAATGATTCGCCGAACGGTTCGCCACGGATGGCGAACATAAACATAAACTTTGACCCTGTACCTCACAGTCAGCAGGTTCCGCTGTTGGGTTGCATGCCGGGGATAGAGGTTTCTGGGTCCTTCTCACATTTGTGCGTCGCCTCTCGTCTGCGCAGCTCGCCCCACCACGTAAGCCAGCCATGGCCGCCACTTCTCCACATGCTTCTCCTCTATACCCAGAAGTGATGCCTGTAACGATTCCGCTGTGTATATCTCATCTATCCTTTCCAGCCATTGCTCATTTGTGGGGGTTGTGGTTTGATTCCAATATAGCGGGATTAACGCTTTGGCCGCGTTTAGTAGATGTCGAAGGATAGAGTTCCTGTAAGCTCCAATGGTGTTTGGCGTAGAGTGTAGCAGAGCCAGTTCCATGTCGAAGCAGCCCGCATCTCCAAGGATCTCTTTAGTTTTGTGTTGTACCCCTTCCTAGAACGGCTTTATGCGTGTGCAGTCCCACCATATATGTGAAGTCATTCCCGGACCTGCCCCACATCTCCAGCATGTGTTAGGTACTTCCGGGAAGATTCTATGTAAGCTGTCTGGTGTTCTATACCATGATGCCAGGAGTTTGTAGCTAGTCTCCTGGTATTTAGAGCTCGAACTTTTGATAAAAATGATACTAAGATCAATGAACAAGACTTACATAGTTAACATAGCATACTCTTTGCTTTGCGGACCTGCATTGCTACTGTTGAGCAATACTGAAGAAGATGAACATATATAATTTCAAAATCAGGGTAAAAGCAAGTTCATCTGGTAACATCTTGTTTTTAATTTAAACCGCTGAAAAAAAAAAACATCTGTGAAATGCATTATTTTTCTACTTTTCTACTTTCCCCTGATACTAATGTTTCTATTTCTAGTTTCTTACAGAATATTATATTCTATTACCTTTGCTTGTGGCTGAGGAATTTCTATAAAGATAAAGCCAATGAATGCCACATGGCTATGTCCTGCCAAAAGACAGATTAATTCCACCATCAATAGCATAGTCCACATAGCTATGGACAAATAGACCATGAAGCTAATCAACAAAAAAGCCTAGAACATTAACCTGTATGTCCTTGAAATTGCTTGTCCACATATGTCAATCTGTGTTCTTTTGTTGGCAAGATTAAACACAGGTGGGCAAGTATGACTTAGGATGGCATTAGATTACAAGGACAAAGAAAACCACAGATGCCAAAAATCTACAGGTGGTATAAAACTGTCAATTTGTTACTTCTTCAAATAAAAGGAACACTTGCCAATCAATTCTCTGGAAATCACAAGACATATTTTATATATTTTATCTGAATAAAATGAATACTCTATTATTTTTATCTCTTGTCAAAATCATTTATAGGATTTAGCACGCAAGACTTTAGTAACAGAATGCCAGTCTGCCCACATTTATTTCCATTGCAGATAATATTTATGTGTTAGATAATGTTTCAAAGGCAACTGGCAATAGAAAATGATTTCATATTTAATTCAAAGTGCTATCGGGGGAAATAAAAAATTCTTCTTTAGTTATGCCTGCTGGTTTGGCGGTTTTAATTAAATAGAAAATATTTACAGCTTATTTTATCTTTTGAAAATGACACCAGAGGCAGAAATATGTACCAGTTGGATATGAAGGATGGTTCGATATGCCTTCCTGAGAATGCCATTGATCGGGAAGTTCTCCTTCTCACTGCCTCATAGGTAGCTGATAACTTAAAATATGACCTTTTCTAAGTTTTGCCTCTATCCTAATCCTAACCTATAATTCTTATAGATAAATCCTACATTTCTAAGCCTTTTCTCTATCCATAATGTCTAATCCTAAACTTTGTTTCCTAGCCCTAATGTCCTAACACTAACTTTACTGTAACCTTTCAAAGTCCCAACTTTCACCATAAAACCCTTATAATCAATGCCATTTTGATGGTGGCAATCAATTTTTTGTGGTCATCTGCTCTGATGACAAATGGTTTTAGTCAAATTGCCAATTTATATGTTGTTCTACGTTAGATGTTTTTCTTAGCACATAGTGTATTTTTCAAGGTTAGTGCTGAGCTAGGCACTAAGTAGCCATATAAAATGCTAATATCCTTATTTTCCTGACATTATTCATGGCAGCATTTACTCATGGGTTAGCTCCTCCCCTCACAGCAGAAAGGACAGGAAATAGAACTCTGAAACTGGTATAAATAGATCCTCCCCCTTCCCATCAGGCAGTCTTTTTTCCTGTCCTTCACAGCAGTTTGGAAGGAGTCTTCTTATGCAGGCCTAGATTTTCTTTTATGCTCACCAGGCAATATTTTTGTAGCCATGCCGGGGTTCAGCCTCTAAGCCCTGAAGACCCAGCAACGCACTATTGTTAATACTGCAAACCTGGGTACCCCCTTTAGTGACCGGGGGTCGGACCCAACCTCTCCCTTAAGGGATGAAAATGGTCCACTGCATGCCAGGGTTCAGCCTCTTATCCCTGAAGACCCAGCAACAGGCCAGCTTGGGTACCCCCTCAGGGGATGAATGCGATATGCTGCCTACATGAAGCCAGGCCTGGGTTCAGCCTCTTATCCCTGAAGACCCAGCAACAGCCCAGCTTGGGTACCCACTCAGGGGATGAATGTGATATATTGCCTACATAATACCAGGCCAGGGTTCAGCCTCTTATCCCTGAAGACCCAGCAAACAGCACATCTGTAACAGTTGCCAGCCTGGGTACCTCCTTCAGCAATCAGGAGTCTGACCTATCTCTCTCCCTGAGGGGATGACAGCGGTCCACTGCATACATGAGGCCCAGCCGAGTCTAAGCCTTTATTCTTGAAGACCCAGTAAACAGCACTTCCATAAGGTGACTACCTGGGTATACCTATTCTTGGTGTTCCACCTTGTATGGGTTGGTTAAACCTCCGCCCACTGGTGATGATAGACTGCATATGGGGTACAGATGGAAGCCCATAGTTTAAACAGTTTAGGCTGTCAGTTGTTCAAAGCCCCATTTTGCTGTTGAAACACAGGCCTGCAGCTGTTCAGGTAAGTGCATTTGTAATTAGATTAAAACTAGTATAGGCACCTGGGTCTCTGTTCTTTCAGTCCCTCCCAGCGGCTTACATTAGGCTTCCTTCTAACAAATAGGTCACATTTAGGAGGTTTGTGTGGTGAGCATTTAGGTAAGTTATACATGAAAGGATGCTTGGTACAAAAGAGTGCTGATAATGCAAGGAGGCATTGTGCAAAAGAGTGCTTATGATGCAATAAGGCATTGTGAAAAAGAGTGCTAATAATGGATATCCTGGCTGTATAAAGTCTGCTGGAATTTCACAGTCCTGAAGAAATATCCAAGGTAAGAGAACTTCCCTGGGTGACTGAAGTACTCACATGTATATGATTTTAAAGTCCACACACACACTTGTTCCTATCAAGATATGTGGCATTGATTGCTGATATCTGTGCATTATCACAAATAAGCAGGCTTTTTCAGAGAGTGGAGGAATATACTGCATATGAGACCACGGGGCCTCAGTATCCATACATGATCTGGTGGTGGTACAGCATCGGTGTGTTTTCACTTTATGCTCTAACATATGAACAGAGTGTGTCCAGTAAATGCTCTAGGTATGAGTTACTATAAGGACACGGCCTCAGTATATGTATCCACTATGTGGTCTATATAAGAGTTACTGTGAGTACACCACCTCGGTATAAGTATCCTATATATGAGATATATATATGAGTTTCTATTGAGACACAGCCTCAGTATATGTGTCCACTATATGCTCTATGTGTGAGTTTCTATGGAGACAGCCTCAGTATATGTATCCATTATAGGCTCTATATGTATGAGTTACAATGAGGACGCTGCCTCAGTTTATGTATGCACTATATGCTCTATGTATGAGTTACTGTGAGGACACAGCCTCAGTATAGGTATCCACTATATGATAAATGTATGAGTTGCTATGGAGACACAACCTCCGTTTATGTATGCACTATATGCTCTGTGTATGAATTACTATGAGGACATGGCCTCAGTATATGTGTCCACTATAGGCCATATGTACGAGTTACTATGGAGACACAGCCTCAGTTTATGTATGTGCTTTATGCTCTGTGTATGAGTTACTATGGAGACACAGCCTCAGTTTATGTATGCGCTTTATGCTCTGTGTATGAGTTACTATGAAGACACAGCCTCAGTATATGTACACACTATAGGCTCTGTGTATGAGTTACTATGAGGACATGGCCTCAGTATATGTGTCCACTATAGGCCATATGTACGAGTTACTATGGAGACACAGCCTCAGTTTATGTATGTGCTTTATGCTCTGTGTATGAGTTACTATGGAGACACAGCCTCAGTTTATGTATGCGCTTTATGCTCTGTGTATGAGTTACTATGAAGACATAGCCTCAGTATATGTATCCACTATATTGTCTACGTATGAGATGATCGGAAGTCTCGGCTCAGTTTGTGTTCTTTATTTGCTCTAAAAACATAGCCTCAGTATATGTCTCAACATGCTCTATATGTAAGTTGGTGTGGACATTGCTTCAGTGGATCTGTTCACTATATGCTTGATGTATTAGTGGAAACACAATATATGTGACTGATATATGACACATCCTCTATGAGTCCAATCTAATACAGGTTTTTTTTGTGTGGGTTATTAGTCACAACCTCAGTATATATGAGTGGTATATTATGTGCATGAAGTTCTGTTGAAAACAGCCTCAATTTATCTCACTCATATAATCTTAATATGTGTACAGGCATAGTGTCACTGTATATAGCAGAGGTACGCTATTACTATTTGAACAGACTCAGTATATGTAACTGATATATCTGTGTATAAGGTGCTGTTAGAAACATCCACAATGTATGTGATTCACATAATCTGTATGCAGGTTGGTAGTATTAGATAACCCTAATTTATACACGGCATTGATATTTAATATATACAAATGATCTAAGGTCTGGGTTTTGCGCTGAAATGTAGCACTGCCTAATTTTAGCAAATACAAATGCACTGTTATACTGGGTAAGTAATTATTGCCTCCTGTGGATTTTCTATTTCAGTTTTTTTTTAAATGAAGTGGATAAGGAAACATACTGCTTTTGGCTTTGTATTAGATTCCTTCTCCCACAGGTGTTTCGGGATAAGCAATTAACACATTTTACCACTTCAGATGGATTGCAGGTGTTACTGAACCTGTCTGTGTGCCTCTCCCAGGAGAGAAGGAGACCTGAATTTCCAAAATGGAGCATGGTACTGTTTAACAAAATTAAGGCCTTTTTTTGTGTGCACTCCTATGTATTTATACATGAGACCATTTCTGAGAAGTTTTTCTATTGCCAAGTATCCTCTCCTCTCTTATCAAGATAAGGAATGTTTTGGTGGCAGTGTTTTATCTTCAGATATATCCTTAGTAGATCATGCTGGTTGCAGGAGCACAAATTGGGCTATTAATCGTTCTCATAAGTAGGTAACTCTGAAGCTATTACCTGATTTAAAAAGCTGTTCATATTGGCTTGTTTCTCTCCTGGTCTTAACTTTAGTATCATTTTATTTTTCCGCAAACTTCTACTCTGAAGAATTCACTACTTCTGGTCTGGTTTGTGCTCTGGTTCTGGTTCTCTGGAAATGGTTTAACATATTCTTTAGAACTGCGTACCTTTCCTTAAAGTATAATCTTTATAATTTGGAGAATGTACTAATTTTTTATATGCAGTATTCTCTTTTATCCCTTGGGGACCTGAGAGTTTGGCAATCCCTTTAGGATATGTCAGGGGTAGCATGCTTTTTGTTCTTAAGGAATTAATGTTCAGAAATTTCTGACAAGATTCCCTTGTGGTGAAAGGGTATATTATAATTTCCTTTCTGCAATTAAATGTATTCTTTTATGCTCATATGATCCAGGTAAGTTTTTGATACTTAGTATTGCAAGTATTGTAATTGACACTGGAAGGTCTTTCTAGTCCTCAGGCCATTCTACCAGGTTTACTATTTCAAGTAAAATTCACCTGCTATCAGAACAATAGAGGAAATCCCTTAACAGGTAACTCCATTACGGTCCTCTCTTCTGATCTTCATGGGGATTCTTCTAGTGGTCCTTATATCTGGAATTTGCAACCGAGGTGTGGCTTTAAGTGGTTGATTCATCCTACATAATATAATGTAATGCAGCTTGTTGATGACAAACATTTGACTGATATGTTTTTCATGGTCTCTGTACCTAGATCGGTATAAGTTATGGTCACTCCTAACATTGCATTGATTTAATACTTATGGATTATATACTTGTATTGGTGTTGATATCTTGCAGATAATACAAACTGCTTATTATCGCCATAAGCTCTGCCATAGTACTTCGCTACCTGAAGATAAGGTAAGAATAATACAAACTGCTTATTATCGCCATAAGCTCTGCCATAGTACTAATTCGCTATCTATCTGAAGATAAGGTAAGAGTAAGTATGCGGTTGTTTGTTCTCATAAGGATAACTGAATATCTTCTACTATCCTGATTATGTGTCGGTTGCCACAATGGATCATGTGCCTCTGGTTACCACCTTCTCATCAGTATCCTGCCGATTACATATCTCCTACTTATGTTACACAACGGTCTCTAATAAATTTGATTTATACTGTTTGGCATAATCTGTACTATTTACAATGTTTCTTTGAATGTAGGTACTGACGTGATTGTCCTACTTATAATTTAGGAGTTTACACAAATTCCACGGTTCATACCGATGTCTCTTTTTTCTTTCTTTAACTAATCTGTATATGACTCTTCTTGCCCTTGCCTAGTAATGTCATTGGTTTATACCTCTCCTGTGCCTGATCATTATTGTATCAATTCATCCACGGTGTGAGGTATTGTTGTGAGTCTGATTTTTGCAATATATATGTGTATGTATATATATATATATCATTCATTATTGCAGTGTTTTAATAACACTTATTTCTCTACTAGGCTCTGCCTCTTTCTGACAGGCAGGTATTGATTTATTTCCTGTATCCACAGGTAAGTAGTTCACAAGGCAAGAGGAAGCAGTGTGAATCGTCATTAATAATTACATCCAGAGAGTTGTGAGATTCTCAGTGTAATTCTCGCCATGTTTAATAGCATGGTGTGTATGTTCTCATCCAACCTTCTGTTATGCCTTTTTGTCAAGGTTCTGATCTGATAAGGTCATCAATTTGGTTTTAAAATTTTATATCAAAATGGCATTATCCTTCTCTGACTTATGCTATCATGGCCTTAATTCCTATCTGACTATATTTAGGATATTTCAGATATTGAATGCCAGGAGGTTGCTGACCTTGCAGCCTCTAGGTTAATTAACTTGTCTGAGCAGAATGTATGACCACATCCTATTGATGCCTTGTTTGGCTTTTTTTGAGTCTTCTAAGGTTTATGCAGCTCAATAATGGTTTTATAGCTATTGGCTGTTTTTGAACTCTGTCCCTCCCTCGATATATACTGCTTGGGTATTCCCCATGAGTAAATGCTGCCATGAATAATGTCAGGAAAAAAGGAAAATTTGCTTCATACTTACCGTAATTTTCTTTTTCTGATCATTATTCATGGCAGCATTACGTTCCCACCCATATACTATAAGATGTGAAGCTAGTTACTAAGACTGCCTGATGGGAAGGGGGAGGATCTATTTATACCAGTTTCAGAGTTCTATTTCCTGTCCTTTCTGCTGTAAGGGGAGGAGCTAACCCATGAGTAAATGCTGCCATGAATAATGATCAGAAAAAGAAAATTACGGTAAGTATGAAGCAAATTTTCCTTTTTAACACGTGAGATGTATATTTTTCATGCAGTTTGTAGAAGATCCAGAGAGTGTACTGTGAGAAGAAGGTGCATGTCCTTGTACATTGTTTAAAGCAAATGTCCTCGTTTTACACCAGAACTCATCATTTCTAAATTATGTAGAAACCTAAATATAACAAAACAATGTATCAAAAGGTCTCAATGGAGATAGGATAGAGACAGTCTGAAATGTAACTCCACTCAAGATTCTATCATATGTCATCACTGATCTTGCATCAAAGCAATAACTTTACATTCTTCTCTTTGTTATGAATGAGTCTCCATGGAAAGATGTTTAGATTAAATGAACATTTGTGCATACCTCTGGGATCGGGATGTTAGTGTGAGCTGATATCCACAGCCAAAGCAGCAGTTCAAAATGTAAACTATACACTGAATTTAGCCAACTTTAATGACAATGAACCATTCTATATATTGTGGTTCTCAAACATTTTAGTGTCTCTGAGCCACAACCAAGAAATGATTGAAAGCTCATAACATATTGATAGCATAAGTACCATATAAAGCCTAGATAATGTATTACCCCAAGCATTTTAACAACTATGATAGTTATATTGTGAGGAGTACCCTGGCCATTACCTGGTAATAGGACAAACAGTTTTGCAATGGTTTGCCCTCTTGCCTGGGTGCCCGCAGGGCATCTATGGTCCTTAGAGATCTGGTGACATGTATCCAACTTCTGCAGAGGTGCACAAGCCAGATGTTGATGACGTCCCCATTCATTGATTGTGAGCATCAGATGACCGGTCTCAGCCAATGAATGTAACTCTGCATATAAATATGCACCAAATTGGCATTAGCCAGCCCAGGAACTCTTGTTTTGTACAGGCCAGTGACACACCGGTGATGCTGCACTCCCACCCACAACCCATAATTAAAATTTTCCACACCTCTTCCTGTCAAGTCCGCACTTTGACTGACAGACGCACGCTCTCACTGACAGACGCACGCTCTCACTGACAGACGCATACACTCATTGACAGACACACACTCTCATATTCACTGACAAACAATGACATACACACACACTCACTGATTTGACACACTGATAGACAGACACACACTATTACTCAGACACACACTGACAGAATCACACTCACTGACAGACGCACGCTCTCACTGATAGATGCACTCTCTCACTGACAGATACATGCACTGACAGACGCACGCACTGACAGACCGACACACATACATATTCATTCACAGACACACACACTTACTTAGACACACACACTTACAGACACACATTTACAGACACACACTTACAAACACACACACTCACAGACACACACACATTCACTCACAGACACACACACATTTCCCCCAACATTTACAAATTATTATTTTAATTATTATTATTTAATTTGTATTTTATTTTAAATCCACCCAGCCTCTCTGGGAGAGCAGGAGTGGTTTCCTTACCTGGTGGGGAACACCAGTGGGGCTGCTGGTCAGGTAGGCAGCGGGCGGACAGGCAGAGTAGGCGGCGAGGGAGCTTTAATCTTCCTGCTCAGCTCCCTCATGCACCGCTTAGTAATGCTGGGAGCCGGTCTGACGTCATATTCAGGCTCCCGGCTTCATTAAGTGGCGCGCGAAGGAGCTGAGCAGGAAGAGCTCAGGTGAGTATGCTCCCTCGCTGCCTGCTACCTGCTGCCAGCCTCGGGGGAGGGGCTTAAAAGTCAAAAGCCCTCCAGGACTCGAGGCAAGCAAGGGATCTGCCTGGGCGTTTGGGCGTGCCTTGTTTGCCTCGCAGAAGATACGTCCCTGCTTGGGAGCTGTAATTCGTCTGGAGAAGCATTCGAACCAACCCCCGAACTGCGAGCTATAATCACTCAGGCTCTAGCAGTTCGGGAGGAAATAGATGAACGGGTACCTGTCATACCTGCGTTCGTTACACAAATGTTCTATATAATCTCCCCATGTCTTCTGTGGCAGACACGGTCGTTTTTAGGAAGCATAGAAGGGAGACACTGCTTGATTATGGACTGTGTTTGTCTGGGGGTTCTGGAGAGATAATTGTTCAAATATATGTCAAATGACCGCTTACATTTAAACAAAGGTAATTACAACATCCATTATTTCTGATGTTTAAATTTTGTACTGTATTTTGGTAAAAAACAAAAAAAGTATGATGAATTTAGAACAATAAAACATGAAATTGACTTCTACAAAATATTATCACATGTAAAAGTAGAACATTACTTTAAGCACAGCACAACTGCCGAACATTTGAAGCAATGCCAACATATTATGACAAAAAGCATGAAATTTGTGTGTGCAGCATAAAGGGCGAGCGTTGTGGATGAGGTCAGGAAAAGACTGGAGACAGCAAAGTGTGATATGGAGAGAACATGGAAGGCAGAGGACAGTGTTTAAAGATATATATTAACCATTATTTTACTAATGTGATTTATATGTTGAGGATGACGAGATCACTCTCGAGGCTTGTAGAGAAGAGTGCAATGTTTATTTATTTTATCATAAGAATATGTGGTAATTTCACACTGTTGGGGGAAAATGGTTGATGTCTTTCATGACATGACCTTAAATCCTAAGGTGGTATTTACTATGTAAGTGTTACCAACTAAAGGGTCCAGTAACATGTGCATGCAATCTCAGGCATCTATATATTACACTGGCGCATGCTGTTATTTTAAACCAGCATGAATGGTAGAAATTATGAAGTTACCTTGTCAAGTGTGACAAAAATAGTACACAACATGCTTGGTAGGCATTCTGGCTGCATTGTCCCTCAAAAATGAAAGCTGTAATGTAAACCATAATAAAGTATAGCAATGCATACGTTCTCTGAGTAAGGCGAGTTCCCTAAGATTTGAATTGTATTTATTATAGCTGGATTTATATAGTTTACAAGTTGTGAAAATATGTTCAACTAGCATAGGTTTTATACATTTGTATGTTTATCTATCTATCAATATGTCTGCCAGTGTGTGTGTCAGTATGTATGTCAGCGTGTTTCTGTGTGTGTGTCAGTTTGTTAGTGTGTGTCAATATGGGTGTCAGTAGGTCTGTCAGTCTGTGTATCAGTATGTCTATCAGTTTGTGTATCATTATGTGTATGTCTGTCTGTGTGTCAGTATGTTTTTCAATATGTCTGTCTGTGGTGTGTGTAAGTATGTCTGTCTGTGTGTCAGTATGTCTGTCAGTATGTGTGTCAGAATGTCTGTCAATGTGTATAAGTATGTCTGTCAGTGTATTTATCTGTGTGTGTGTGTCAGTTTCTGTCTGTCTGTCTGCTTGTCTGCCTATCTATATGTAAATGCATACATATTCTAAAATTAAATACATTAATGTTGGTACCAGAAATGTTGCGGTGTAATCCCTTAGTGGTTGCGGTTTTCTGTGTGTTTGTGACCATTTAGGCAATTTTTGAACTCTTGCTAATTGTTTCTTCTATCATAATGTCACACTTTCTCATTCTCATGAAGTTCACCCATACATATTATATAGTGTATTTGTTAGGCATGTAGGATTTTTTTCCTACACCCTATGTGAATATATAAAACAATATAAATCTGATGGAAAATGAGGAGCAAAAGCACAAAAAAAAACAAAAAAACAAACAAACAATTTTTACAGCTTTTTTCTTACAACTTATACACAATTAGTGCAGCTTAAGAAAAATATTTTGTAATTGGATTTAATTATATGTCCTGATTGAGGAATTGCTTTATATGTCTTGGATGTCAATCAATGTTTGGACATTATGGGACAAATATTGCAAGCAGGCAATTACTGATAACTAAACAATTGCAAAATGTGAAATGCTGGGGCTATATGTTTATTATTGGTCACCAAATCCAAAACCATATACAAAAGTATACATTTTTAGAATGTTGATCACCCTAAGTATTTACCTATGGGCACTTTTTAATGTAACCATTCTATCCCTAATCTTTGTCAAAACATATTGTTACACAACATTTATACTGTAAAAATTGTACACCTCATGTTGATTTCACAGAAGAAAAAAAAGATTAGAATTTAGCTACATTCCTAAGTACGTGAAATATCCCCCAACTCTTAATTCACAGTGTTTTAAGAAGTTATACCTTCCAGTTTCGAAATCCAGACTGGAAATCTTGACAGGTAAATTACTGGACCCATGGCAAATTTGGATCATAATACGAATAGGGGCCCTTGTCAAATTTGGATCATAACAGCAGCTTTCAAAAGTAAATTATCCTCATCATGATGTGTCATTTGCAAAAAAAAAAGTATACAACTTAGGCTATTTAGGTTATTTTTCTGGGATAGTTGTAGTCTTCCAGGTGAAGGCATTGATGTTACTATGATTTGTCCACATGGAGATCACAGAGTATGGGACACAATCAGTGCTTATTGCTGAACTGTCTTACTTCTGACGCTTGCAGCAATAGTCAGTTTCACGCACGCATACCCCAGCATGTACCAAATACAGAAGTTACAGCTAAAGAAGAGATATCTGATGACTGTAACAGCCTCCATATTACTGGGAAATTTAAGACCAAGTATTACTAGAACAGCGGCAGCTATTGCTGGACTGACTCATTACTGAGGAGTCCTGCTAAAGCCAGGTCCCAGCAGGAATTTAAATGGCTCATGTACAGGGGATGTCAGGTAACTCCAAGGTGCTTAGTGGTGGTGACAAACCCTGGACCTTGGCAGGCAATGGAGAGTTAAACCATTAAACAACTACTGACGTTTTGGGGGATTTTTTTGTGAAAAATTAAATCCACATAATTAGTACTGTACTTTTATCAAAGAGTAAAGTGAATTATATGTGACAGCAATATAGTTTTAGTTGGTGCATTCTTACTGTAAGTCAGATGTAATTAAACGGATACTAAAGGCATCCATAGCACTTCATCTCAATAAGGTGTTGTGGGTGCTATGTCCCCTGTCGTTTTAACTTTTCTTTGTAAAACATTACCAATTCACTGGAACAGTAATGTTTACATTGCAGGGTTAACATGCTTTCAGTGGCTGTCACACTGACAGCCACTAGAGGCCCCAATTGCTGAGTTAACACGGCTATTCAATCAGATGGTCTAATAGAGATCATTTCATTGGTGCAGTGTGACATGTTGCTGTGCATGCGCACTAGCCCCCAATGCCCCCCTCCTGCCCCTCCACACCCCTACTGGATTGGTTGAAATCATCGAGACTGATGATCCTTGAGTGCTCCTGAAAAAGTTATATGATGTGAATTGTGAACTATTTTTCCAACTGTTCTTGCTTTTCAGAAGAAGACAGAACGCAGAGCCGCATGGGAGGAAGGAGGAGGAGGAGACACTGAGGAAGAAGGCTTGGGAGTCTGATGCTTACTCCCAACATCCTCAGGCACCACACTGGACCCCAGACGTCCAGCAAAAGGTAGGAAACTGGAGGGTGGGTTTCCAAATGTAAATTTTGCATGTCTGTGTGTGTCAGTATGTCTGTTTGTGTGTGTTTTAGTATGTCTGTGTGTGTGTCAGTATGTCTGTCTGAGTTTCTGTCAGTATGTCTGTCTGAGTGTCTGTGTGTGCCAGTATGTCTGTGTGTGTGTGTCAGTATGTCTGTTTGTCTCTTAATGTGTCTGTATGTCTCTCAATGTATCTGTCTGTGTGTCTGTGTGTCAGTATGTCTGTCACTGTGTGTGTCAGTAACTCTGTCTGTCTGTGTGTCAGTGTGTCTGTCAGTCTGTGTATCAGTATGTCTATCAGTCTGTGTATCACTATGTGTATCAGTATGAATGTCAGCGTGTTTCTGTGTGTGTGTCAGTTTGTCAGTGTGTGTCAATGTGAGTGTCAGTATGTCTGTCAATGTGTGTATCAGTATGTCTGTCAATGTGTGTGTAAGTATGTCTGTCAGTCTGTGTATCAGTATGTCTATCAGTCTGTGTATCACTATGTGTATCAGTATGTCTGTCTGTGTGTCAGTATGTGTTTCAATATGTCTGTCTGGGGTGTGTGTCAGTATGTCTGTCTGTCAGTATGTCTGTTCTGTGTGTCAGTATGTCTGTCAATGTGTGTGGCAGTATGTCTGACAATGTGTATCAGTATGTCAGTGTATTTATCTGTGTGTGTGTGTCAGTATTCCTGTCAGTATATGTGTCTGTGTGTAATTATGTCTGTCAGTATATGTGTATATGTATGTGTGTGTGTATCTGTATGTCGTCACTGTGTGTATCTGTATGTAGTCAGTTTATCTGCATGTGTGTCAGTGTGTGTCAGAGTATCTGCGTGTGTGCCAGTGTTTGTATCTGTGTGTCTGTGTATCTGCATGTGTGTCAGGTTGTGTATCTGTTTGTCTGTATGTGTATCGGTATGTCTGTACTGCATGTGTGTCAGTGTGTCTATATGTGTCTGTATAGCTGCACGTGTGTCAGTATGTATATCTGTGTATTTGCATGTGTTTTAGTGTATGTGTGTGTGTGTGCGTATCACAGTGTGCATGTGTATCAGTATTTGTGTGTAGCAGTGTATTTGTGCATACAATTCAGCATTCAAATGCCAACAATACACACAAATACACCCATGCATTCAAACTTTAGCACTACATACAAACATACTCCTGCATTAAAATGTCAACACTACATACAAACATATCTCTATGTTAAACACCAAAATTATATTTATACATGTATTTATATATATATATATACACCTCTGCATTGAGAACCAACACTACACATAAATGCATGCTTCCATTAAACGCCAACACCACATACAAAGCACCCCTACATTTACACAAACATACTCCATATAAAAACATGCTTACAGTCAAACACACAAACACTTCTCAGTACTACATAGAACCCTGCACGCGTGGGAAAATGGTAGCGCTCCAGCTGTCAAAGCATTGTTGGAGTTGCATGACAGATAGGGATCTACCTATTGCCCACCCTTGCAATAGAAAGTAGGGGTGAGGCATGGTCTAGAAGGGCACAAGCAAATACGTGCCCAGGGTCCAATCAATGTTAAAGACAGCCATGGCAGAGCCTTATTTTTCACAAAAACATATTGTTATTACTTATTACTCCATTACACATTTCTAATACGTAACATGATAGTTACACATAAACCATGATTTTTATAAAGATTTTCAATAAAAACCATTTGGACCACTTACGTAGCACATTTCTGACTAAAAGATTCTTTACTTTTGTTTTATGTTCAGGATAGCAGTATATCTGTCATATGCTTCCATAAATGCTAATATTATTCACCTCTGGTGGTAAGTTAAATTAAATTAAATGTCCAACAACTATTGGTCAAAATAGCCAAACCAAAAATAATTTCACACTATAAGCTATTTTTTCATTGATTTGATTGTGTGAAAAAGAAATGAAATGAATTTGCACAACTGTAGGGCACAGCAATCCTTGTTAAAGTTCTCATGAAGGTTTTTCAGTCACACAAGGTTGAAATTTATATATAATGACTCCTAATACAGTAAACATATATAATTTATCATAAACATAATGATACCTTCCAAATGTCCCTGTTTAGGTAGAACGTTCCCAAATAATGGTCTTCTTCTACTGTCCCGAATTTGTTCTCAGGTGTTTTGTTTTTGGGGCACCAGAGAAGATTTCTTCAGAAAGAGCTACATCAGTTCATCATGATGAGTGTGCATAGTGCAGTGCACTCAGGACATCCAGATTCAATCCATATTTTGTCAACAAGCACTTGTTGGTGGGATATCGGGGATGGAGTGCATGGGTACTATCTGTAGAAGGCTTCTGCTGCTTTTTTTGCTATCAATCTGTTCCCGACATTGAACTGTATGACCTGGCATAGCGGTCTTTGCCAACAAGTGATGGGCAAGAGGCAGTATTTAAAAATATTAACTTCCCTGAACATTTGCTAGTATTTTTTACAACCATGTATAAATCATTGTTTAATGCTCTGTGAAAATAGCAAAAGTATGTGTACCTACAACAGATGCATTTAAAATATGTTTTCCACACTGGTATTGTTTACCAATACCAATAAGTAATTAATGTTCCATTAAACGTATAAGAATATTTTGTTCCTTTCATAGAATGTTTTTTTTTTAAATGCAATGAGAGTTATATGTAACATAGTTACACATTGCTCCCCCTTTCTTCCCACACTGGCTAACAGCTGATCAGCATGCTCCTTGATTGATTAGTTGATGGCAGATTGTTCTCATGAGTTCATACATTGGTCCGTGCCTCCATGAATTTCCAAGTCTTCTTCCCGCATGAAACAGATATGTTTGACTGGAGGATGGATCACAGGAGAGCTGTTTCTCCTATAAGTAATTTTTATTTTATAAAGTGCATAATATAATAATGTTTGCTGTTAAATGGACACTCAATGAAGTGGTCTCGGTGCCATGCTCCCTTCCCCTTCCCTTTAATCCTGGAAGTGAAAACATTGCCATTCTGCAGAATAGCAGTGTTTTCATTGCAGGGTTTAAGCGCCTCAAGTTGCTGTCACTCAGGCAGCTCCTAGAGGCGCTATCGATGAAATAGCAGAGTAAAACTCTGTTATTTCTATCAGATGATATTAGAGACCACCTGACTGGAGCAGCACAGTGTTTTCCCACTCATGCACACTTGTCTTCCAATGCTTTCCTACAGGAAAGCATTGGATTGGCTAAGATCAACGATCTTGATGATGTCAGCCAAGAATCAGTTTCCCATAGAGACCAGCACTGCAAGGGAGAAAATGGAAGTAAAATACCTAACACTCTAGTGTTACTGTCAATTCTAATGGATGTTTACAATTTTGGAAACATTGAATTCATAAAGCACATATTTCTCGAATGAATATTGTTAAGTCATATATTAGCCACCTTTGCAATGTGGGACATCCCCAGTCCAGCTTCCATTTTGTTGGCAGAGTCTACTGCTAGGCCCGACCAGCTGGTATCCGGAATCACAAGTGTAATGTACTTCATGATCCATCAGGTATTTTGAACCAAATTTATTTCCGTTATCAGGAGCCTCCAAGACTGGGCAGGAAACTAGAAAACAGTAGATAAAATGGTCAATATACAGCTGAGCTTAAAAAGAAAAGAGCTACTTCAAACCATTACTGAAACACTTATAATGTTTTTGGCATGTGAATTTTTTTTTAATTACATATCAGTTTAAAACAATTTTCAAAAATGTTTAGTTTTATTTTCATGTAATATAGTATTTACCTAGCTATAGTAAATTGAGGAATCATTATCACTTAAATACCATTTTTCAAACTTTGACATGACCATTAAAGAATTGTCACCAATTTGAAACCATTACAGTAATTAATAAAAACATTTTAAAAGTTCGTAAAAAGCAACAACAACAAAAAAAAACCCAGATGCTAATAAGAGAATTGAGCCACCATGTGATTTTTACAGCTGTCATCTGCATTGGAACTGGTTGCCATTAAAAATATAAAAATGCCCAAAATGCCCACAGGAAGTTACATTTAGTTTGAACTTAGTTTAAATAATTTTTGCCAGATTTAAAAAAAAAAAAAAAAATTACAAATTTTCAACATAGTGTTGGGAATTTATTAAATGGTATGATGCAAAGAACATTTTGACAAAGCCACTTGGGCACACACATTTTGTGCACTATTATTAGAACAACAACTAGCCAACTCTAACCCCATACATGCATTTCCTGTATGTGTGTTTACCTGTTTAAATCCAGAGGCACAGTGTAGTAGATACAGTAGATACAAACATACACATGGACCTTCTCAATGCATTGCATTACAGGACAATTAGCAATGCACAATGAGGGTGGCACTATGATAGTGAGGACAGCAATCCCTTTGAAATCATAACATACAAGTGCCTTGAGCTATCCCATATATATATATGTTTAAAAATCTAGAATTCTTCGAGATCATTAGCTGTTGTAGAATGAAGATAGATAAAAATCTTGAAAGAAATTGCTTATTTCAACCCAAACTACATGTGCACTGTTTTAGTTACATAACACAGGAGTTAAAATAGAACTGACCCTGAAGATTCTGCCTCTATACAAAGCATGCCAGTTTTCTCACTTTCTTCATTGATAATAGTCGTGAATGACTCAGTGCTTTATAAATATTTAAAGTATTAAGCTAGCATGACAAGTAATGTAATCAGCAGCATTCGGACAATGAAAGAAAACCTGGCAGTTGTTATATATAGCCCTGAACATTTCATCTGCAAAGCATCCATAGCGAATGATCTAATGTTAAATGGAAACACCAGTCTTGTGTTTTGGAATCTCTAGGTTTATTTACTAGTATATTGTGTATGTGCGATATTTGTGTCATATTTCAAAGCAGTGGATAATCCTCTCTTCTCCAGCTCCACCCACTTACCACTTGGTTCTGCCGTAAAATGTTCACGTAGTTTGGGCTTAGCACCCTGCTTCCATTTTGGAATGTCTTGGTCAGGTTGCTATGGCAATATAAAATGCACCTTTACATTAAAAAAGGCCTAGTGACCTCGCACTGGCTAAATTGTAAAAAAAACACGTCAGTATACAATATTATGCTGCAACACCACATTAAATTATGTGTATGTTCCTCTTTAGATTCTGAAACCTTCTAGTAAACCATGTCTTATTAGACTTGAATGGATTGCGGGATTTCCTCCATCACGAGAAAAGGACACCTCGATCCATTAAGGATAAGTAATTCACAAGAATGGATCAAATATCGAATTATTCTATTGATGTAATGTTACGAGTATCACATACCTAATTGGGGGTCTGGACTTGCTTTGCTTAAAGTGCTCTGCAAGGTATTCAGCCTACTTTTCATAATGCGAATTCCTTCTGCAAATCGTGTCTCTTGACCCTTTAGGAATTGTTGCATCTGTCGTATGGCAGCCAGGAGCTGCTGTTTGTTCAGACAGCTCTAAAACAAAAATTAATTGTTACAATATAATAAATCTGCATTATTATGTCACTTTTCTAAGTTATATACATAAGTGGAACAAGCAGCACACAGAATAAAAAGTTTAAAAAAAAGTTAATTACTAAATTCATTATAATGAGAGAAACAACTCAAAGACCTCATGTTATTCTACAAGCCCTATGTTCTAAATGACAGACTATACACAGTTTGTTGGACTTATGACTAAAGTTCCGTGGCCTATCTTGCATAAAGTATAGGATTCACATATTTGTCAAATTCTGATTTTTAACCAGGTTCTCTCTGAACAAATGCAGTACAATGCAAATTAGTAGCAGTATACTCAGAGCTGTAATGACTCCCATCAACGGCGCTATACTCTTACAATTATAGTGTCTTCTAATGGCAGTAACATTTTAATTTAAACATTTCAATGACAATATTTTTAAAGTGATTTCCTTTTTTAAGACCCTATCAAACAAAAAAGTATTTTTGGCAGCTTTTGAATGCACAATAACCAGAAAACATCAAATATTTCACCGTCTGGGCATCTCTGGGAAGGTCGAGCTGTCCATTTCCCTGTCCACCCATATTACTGACAGATTGCACCACTTTTATTTATCTATTTTAGGATTTATGCAGATTTTGTGAAATAATTTTTCATATCTTGAAATATTTATGCCAGGGATAGTTCCCCTTTATGGACGTCACAAAATGCTATTTAAGAACCCAAGTGGACTAAATTAAGGAACAGTGGCAAACTCATTTAATCATTGGAGTTTTCTGCATGTGATATTTGAAAAAAAAATCTATGAAACAATTACTGAACCATCACAAAAAAAACAGGACATTTGCTTTATATTAAGCTTAATCGTTTGCAACAGGCTTTACATATTACTGACTTAAACAGGGCAGTTCATGCAATCAACATATTTCCCTCCAGAATTAATGAAATGAGTAATACAGATGTGTATATTTAAAAGGAGATCAATCTACATAGAAAATAAATTAGTGTAGTCTTGGTCGGCAAGACTCAAAGACAAAGCTGTATTTAAGAGTGCAACCTTTACTTTGTATTCTTAGTTGCAACAGAAAAAAAACGGAAAGTCAAAAATTCTCCCACACATTTAACATGTTAATGCTCTTCTAGAAATAAGGCAAAAGATGTCAAGGGAAAAACAAATGATTGCAATGTAGTAAAGGGATACTAAAAGCACCCAGACCACTCAGTGGTGTACTTAGGATTTGGGCTGCCCTAGGCAGGACGGTGCTCACCCCCCCCCCCCTTCCCAATTAAAATTTTCCAAACCTCTTCCTGTCAAGGCCGCACTTTGACAGACGCTCACTCACTGACAGACGCACACTCACTGACAGACGCATACACTCATTGACAGACACACATTCTCATATACACTGACAAACAATGACATACACACACACTATTACTTGGACACACACTGACAGATGCATACACACTGACAGACGCATGCACACTGACAGACGCACGCACTCACTAACCAATACATACACACTCACTGACCCACACACATTCACTCACAGACACACACATTCACTCACATAGACACACACACATTCACTCACATAGACACACACTTACAGACACACACACATTCACTTACTTGTTGTATACAGCCAGTGGTGTACTAAGGGGAGTGCGGGGGGGGGCGGTCCGCCCCGGGTGCCAGCCGGGTGGGGGGTGCCATGGCCAGCCCCGCCGCCCCCCCCCATGCTGCAGCCGCCCGAGCGCTCTGTGAAGAGCCTCAGGCAGCTGCAGCTTTGCCCGGGCGGTGCTTCCATGAGGGCGGACCGCACCGCCCGGGCGCAGCCTGAGGAGAGGCTGACAGGATGGAACGCTCCTGTCAGCTCCCTCTCTGCAGCATGGTCCGACGGGTACAGAGAGCAGCTGTCTCCTGTACCCGGCCGGACTAACAGGAAGTGCACACTGAGTGTGCACTTCCTGTTAGTCCGGGTACAGGAAACAAAACTCCTATTACGGTCTCTAAGAACTCGACCCGCTACAGGGGAGGTAGGGGGAGGGAGAAGGGGAGAGGGTTGAGAAGGGGGAGAGGGGTGAGAGAAGAAATAAGGGGTGAGAGAGAAATGAAGTGAGAAAAGAAAATAAAGGGGGTGAGAGAGGGTGAAAAAGAGAAATAAGGGGGGTGAGAGAGTGAAAAAAAAGGAAATAAGAGGGTGAGAGAGAAAAGAGAAATAAGGGAAGGGGTGAGAAAATAAGGGAAGGGGTGAGAAAGAGAAATAAGGGAAGGGGGTGAGAAAAGAGAAATAAAGGGGGGGTGAGAAAGAGAAATAAGGGAGAGAAAGAAGAGAAATAAGGAAGGAAAAGAGAGATAAGGGGGTGAGAGAGAGAAATAAGGGGGTGAGAGAGAAATAAGGGGGGTGGGTGAGAGAGAGAGATAAGGGGGGTGAGAGAGAGAAATAAGGGGGGGTGAGAGAGAGAAAAGGGGAGGGAGGGGGGTGAGAAAGAAAATAGGAGAAAGGAGGGGGGGAGAAAATAGGAGAGAGAAATTAGGAGGGGGGTGAGAAAGAGAAATTGGGAGGAGGAGAAGGAAATTGGAGCGGGAGGAGAGATTGACATTCATCACATACACACAATGCACCCCTTGCACACAGAAAAACACACAATACACAAGCAATGCAACCGTTACACACAATGCATCCCTTACACACACAGAAACACACAATGCATTCATTACACACACTCAATGCACCCCTTACACACATTCAATGCATCCCATACATACACAGAAACACACCTTGCAGCCCTTACACATACAAACACAATTTCACACAATGCATTCCTTACACACATATCAGGACATCCCCTACACACTCCACCCCCTGTGAACAAACTCATTGGTGGAACATGAAGGTGGACCCTGGGACCCAGACCTTGAGCTGTGTAAAGGACCCCAAAAAATGGAGCTGCTTCCCGTTCTCCCAGAACATTGATTTTTGTGACCACAGTTACAAACCGCCTCCAGAGAGCCTGTTCTGCACCAGACCAGTGGAGCCAGACTGCAGCTAGAGCCCATCATCATCCTCATCTGGTTGTAAGTAGGCAATCTAGTATATTATTCGTGGCACTAAGCTCTAATTTACCTCACATTAAAGAAACACTATAGTCCCCAGAACCACTTCAGCTTAATGTAGTGGTTCTGGTGTCTATAGCCTGTCCCTGCAGGCCTTTTAATGTAAACACGGCGGCACTGCAGCACTGGCGTTAGTTAACATGGCAAATCATATGGCTGGGGCATTGTGATGTCACATGGGGGGCGGCAAACTTTACTTTTGCCTAGGGCGGCAAAAATCCTTGGGCGGCAAAAATCCTTGTACCGGCCCTGGCTGGAGGGGGCTGTGTGAGCTGTGGCCGCACAGTGTCCCATGGTAGTTAGGGTGCCGTGCGGCCAGTACAGCTCACTCAAGCAAACAGCTGATAAACTGGCCGCACGGAGGAAATGTGTATGTGTGACTTTCTGCCTGTGACTGTGTGTGACTGTCTGCCTGTAACTGAGTGTGTGACTGTCTGTCTGTAACTGAGTGTGTGACTGTGTCTGTAACTGAGTGTGTGACTGTCTGTCTGTAAATGTGTGTGTGGGGCTGCAGGGATTTTGTAGAAGGGGCAGGACAGAGGTTTTGTAGGAGGGGCAGGGCAGGACAAGGGTTTTGTAGGAGGGGCTGACAGCGGTTTTGCAAAGTTTATAAATTGTAAAAATAAAAGAAATAAAACCTTTAACATTTTTTACAGGTTTTTTTTTTTTGTGGGAGGGGGGTGAGGGGGGAGAGGGGGTGCCAAGCATAGGATCCGCCCCGGGTGCCAAATGCTCTAGGTACGCCCCTGTATACAGCAAACACAGACTAAAAGGAATCCATGTTTAAAATGGAATGAGGCAAAAATGTGATTCTTTGTTAAACTAATTTGCACATGCCCAACCAGAATCCTTTGCGGTTGTAACATCGCTGCAGTTTTGGGATTTCTGTGGGAAAAGCAAGTCTTATGGCTTGACTGGTGTGCAGATTTTTGTTTAACATTGTATTAACTAACTCTAAAGTTAGGAATACATGTTTGTGTTCCTAGCTATAGTGTTCCTTTAACAGCATCCCAGATCTAGTTTCAGAGACATACTAATAAAACTAATAATACTAAAAGTATTGAAATGTAAGATGCAACCCTGCTTCCCTATAAACAAAAAAGAGATTATGAGACAGGAAAAAGAGAAGGACATTTACTTTCTGGCAGGACTTCTGTGTTGGTGTATTGGACATCAGAATTGGAATGCTACCTTATTTTCCACTACCAACCCCCGTGCATAAATGGGCCGCATAATGTGTTGTCATACATACATACCTGATATTTGTACTGTGTTTAAATTCTAAAAAATCCTAAACATTATTTTCTTTACCCCAGACTTGGCACTTATACTACATTTCTGGTTGGTTCTCTAAAACAGTGGTCACCAATCTAGTCCTCATGGACTACCAACAGTCCAGGTTTTGTGAGTATCTCCATTTGAAAAGAAAAGGGAAATACATAAATCCTGGACTGTTGGTGGTCCATGAGAACTGGGTTGGGGACCACTGCTCTAGAATATCCCAGCTGCAATGATAAATACATTTTTAAATGTTAGGGTAATTATCAACAGAATATCACTTCTGGATTGTGATCAAGGCTATTGCCAATAAAGTTAAAAATTCTATATATTGATATGAAAAATCTGCGTTAAAACATCAAAATGATAAATAATAACACAGCAATACGTCTAAAAACAATGCGGTTTATCAAACATATTTTTCAAAGGGTGCTAAGTGTATTACACATTTTACTGTTAGTGACACTGAAATATTCTGTATTGAAATCCTTTTCTCTTATAAAAATATCTTGAAGTGCCTATTTTCATAATGAAATGTGCTTAACTTTTCAATAGGTGTTTTCCACTTTAGAGATGTATTTTTTCTTCTTCTATTTTGACTGTTATTATGTCACTGGTCGGGTCACTTCTTACTGGGATAACCAACCTAGTTTCACAAGAGAGCCATTGTTGCAAAATACTTGGCTACGGGAACCAAAATAAGCCCTTAATAGCCCCTATTTACAAGGGTGCTAACCACTCTCTTGCACATAGCTAGCCAAATTAAGTAAAATTAAACAATTAATCTACAATAATCCATTAGGTGTCGAGTTGTAATCAATGAACACATGTCTTCGTTAGGTCAGCTATAGTCCTGATTTACTGTGTCCTGTGTAATACAGGTTTAGTCAGCTCAGTTTCTTATAGTTTGCGTGGTTTGGCCGTCTCATGGCTTCTGAAATAAAAAATAGCATTTAGTAGCTATTTTTCATGGTAAAAACAGATTCCGTTGAAATACATCCATTAAGATATACCTCTATTTGGAATGTGCTATTATTCAATGTGGCATCGAAGAATGCAAATTATTTGTATCTATTTCATGTGACCACTGACAGGGCTGGTTGAACAGTAAGAGCTTAATACCGTTGTGTGGGGTTACTGCTCTTTGCACACACGAGTATCCTGTTTACAGAAAGAAGGTTATTTTTATGTAATACCTCTCGGTTTATCTGTGGTGGATGGTTGAATAACAGAGAGGGTTATTCACATAACTGAGAAATGTTAGGAATTCCAATGATATTTACAATCTAAGGCCAAAATAGCCGTTGTCAACATTGTCTTCCGTCTCCACAAATCAGTCTTGATTTTTCTTATTTTTTATTTTTTTTTACATGAAAACTTAACATTCACTAAGGGCATAATGAGATAGAAATATGGTAATTGAACATTAAAAAATATATATTATAATCAGAATAGTTGGCATAATGGTAACAGATAGTTCCAGGATGTCAAGGTGGTATACCCACCAGACAGAGCTTGAATCTATTCTATCCTAAGTAAAAAGGGATAGTGGTGCCTATAGTAGAAGAAAATGTTGGAGTCAAGAGCAAGCCAAGGACAATAGAACCAGAAGTACACAAGAGTAAATGCATTACTGGGAATCAGTAATAAAACCACAACAGGGCAATAACACAGAGCTTTGAGGCAGTTTTTACAAGTTTGCTGCCTATAACTAGGCCTACACCAATCCAAAGTGTGTGTCTAGATCGGTGCCTGAATGCTGAGATGCATTACTATAAAAGGGAGCACTGTCCTGCTTCAGAATAAATGCCAGTGGGAAAGACTTCTGCATCAGAATTGATGCAACAATGGACTCTACAGACTTAGAGCTTGTTTGGCGCCTAAATCTATGGTACTATAGCGCAGATTAGGACTTAGACTTAGCTCAGCATCCAAATTAAAGCAACTAGGGTGCGAGGAGGAAGAAAGGGTCACAGGTAACCTTACACAGAATGGAAATGTAGGACGCTCAAAATAGTCATCGCCTAGAATGAAAACATGAAGCATAACTTGCATGGATAATAATTGCATCTTCCAGAACAACAGATCTTTCCCTTTTCACATGGGCTTTTACAGCTGATGTTAGAATTGCTTTTTAGTATTTTCTATATGGGACCATCCACCTTTGCTGCTGAAAATATATTTTTACCATTTATAAATTGGTTTATAATTTGGATATATTGCACACATAATGAAATGCAACCATTTTGTGATATAGTTTTGATATGTCTACTATTTGAAATAGAACCTGACTTTTCACATGATATTATAAAGAGCTGAATGGTTTGGTGCTGTAACTAGTATAAGGCCAAATGAATTTAACAACCAAAATAGATCATGTCTAATGTCCTATTAAGAAAATCAGCAAATAATTATGCCGCAGTTATTATAGCTCCTGGATGAGCAGAGCCCTAGTCATTGGGGTAGGGAAGGGGAGAATGAAATACATACATAATGCTTGCACAATTGGAGTCAACTGCAACTAGTCGGAAAACATAAACAATTGTCATTTTAAAGAATGGCAGATAAAACAAAACATGCAGGTAGAAACAATATTCAGTATTCCATGAGTTCGTAGATGTGATACATTCACGAAATGGGAAATGGGAGAGTGTGTATGAGTTGTAATCTTATGAAGGACACCATCTTTATGTACTTATGTACAGGGTATGGGGAGGTGCCCCATCTATAGTCCAGTTTAGCATCTCTTGGAATATTAGTGACTGGTTCCAAAGATTTACATCACTGTAAATGGATTGATAAAGGTCTTGATAAAGGGAAGGTTGGTGAATTTTAAACAGGTAAGGTGATATGAATAATTGTTCTGGCTCTAAACAAAATAAAGTAAACTGGAATGACGGAAAGTGAAATTCCTTGGTATCTTAGTGACTCTGTATAAATATTATCACCATAGCAAAGAGTGAGGTGTCCTGGTCAGGAGCACGAACAGGATAGGTTGCAGAACATCTCATGAGGATGTAAGAGTAAGCCTCAAGGTTCCAATGCAGCATCCAATGTCTGTTCAAGAAAAGGGGGCCTCCAAACGAAAGCCCACCTTGTAGTGTGCGACTGATATCAAGCATCCTTGTAAATGGTCAGTGAACCTCAAGATACATTTCAGATACTTGACAATCACTCCAACTTCTATGAAATTGTTTCTGCTCTGGTCTGCTGCCAAGAGCCTCTTTACTAAACCTTATTTTTTTTAATAAGCTTTCAGCCTCTAAATACTTTATAAAGTAAACTGAGACCAAAGATAGGTAACTTCTGAATTCTAAATATTTATACTGACAGGTTAAACTCATTGGGGTGCATTACAGCAATAACCCGTTATGGGTTTATTTCTTAGGTGAGTTAAGATATGGGCCATCTTTGGTCCCCATATACTCATTAGCTAAGTATAAACAAAGCAAACAAAAAAGGTTTTAAAAAGTTTCTGTAATTTTTTTTGTAGTAGCTTACACATAAGATTTGAATTCAGATAAAATAAAGTAGTGATTTATTTTCTGCTTAATTCGTATTTTGATGTTGATTCCTGCTAATGACAGTGGTAGAGCCAACCTTAGCACTACTAGAGTTTTGAGAATGAAATATTAATGTGACTCATATTACCTTGCAAATGCCATTTCAGGCCTCATATCCTAAATTCAACCCGCAAATTTATTTTTATTATTTTGTCCCATTAGCAACATTTCCTACCTTAAATATCAGAGTAAATTGTAAAGAAAAATAAATTATTGGCCTGTGTTCCATGTTTTCCAGGACCAAAAAAATAATAATTCATAAATGCAATTGTAAATCCATTAAGGATTTTTGTATCTCTGTCTATCCAGCTGGAGATGTTCCCACATTAAGCACATGTTTTAAACATTATGTTGTATGACTTATGAATGAGGATTTATTGCCATTGAATACCAATACTCGAGTTTATTAATCTAGATATCTGACCAAGATACTTAAAACAAATAAAGATGAAACCAATAAAATTCAATGATTTGTGTTAATAATTTGAAAGTAATCAATTAATTTTGTTACTGCTTGATACGTACATTTGTGAAACACTGGGATTATTTACTAAACTATGAATTCCAATAATTTTTTTTCAAATCCTCTCATTTTTTATGTAGAGTTACATGAAGGGAAAATTAAAAGCACACATAGTGATTAGCCTGGAGTTTATGAATTTATTTCAGGGCAATTCTCATTTTGCGTAAAGAAATTTGTATTTTTTTAATATATGTATGAGAAATGCCTCCAAATCTGTCCATTCCTGTGATGTACCTTATAAAGAGATATGCAAATGATTGCTGCAAAAGACTTGCAGATAACTTATGATTGGATGACTTGAGACAAGGTGCTACGACTGTTAAAGAAAATTAATGTAACTAAAGCTCCAGGGCCTGACAGTATTCACCCATGAGTACTTAAGGAGCTAAGTAGGGAAATAAGTGAACCTCTGTATTTAATTTTTCAAGATTCTTTTGTTTCAGGTATTGTACAGGAGGATTGGAGGAAGGCAGATGTCGTTCCTATATTTAAAAAGGGTTCAAAATCCTTGCCTGGAAATTATAGACCTGTGAGCTTAACTTCTGTGACTGGGAAAATATTTGAAGGGCTGTTAAGGCATAATATTCAGGAATTCAGTGGGAAGAACTTTGTTATTAGCAATAATCAACATGGTTTTATGAAACATAGGTCATGTCAAACTACCCAAATTGCATTCTATGAAGAAGTAAGTAGAAGTATAGATCATGGTGTTGCAGTGGATGTGATCTACTTGGATTTTGCCATTTGATACAGTTCTTCACAATAGGTTAGTCTTCAAACTAAAAGAAATTAGTCTAGATGATTATTCTTGTTCTTGGGTAGAACATTGGCTTAAGGATAGAGTACAACGAGTTGTAATTAATGGTACATTTTCAGGCAGGACATAAGTGGTAAGTGGTGTCCCTCAGGGTTCTGTTTTGGGACCGCTTCTATTTAACATATTTATAAATGATGTTGAGCCATGTTTCAGTGTTTGCAGATGACACAACACTTTGTAAAGTAATAAAATATGAGCAGGATATTGCTTTGCTGCAGAGGGATTTGGATAAATTGGGGGACTGGGCACTAAAATGTCAGATGAAATTTAACATAGAGAAATGCAAAGTTATGCACTTCGGGATCAAGAATGCACAAGCAACTTACACCCTAAATGGTAGTGAATTAGGGATAACCACACACGAGAAGGATTTGGGAATTGTTATAGACAACAAATTAGGCAGCAATATGCAATGTCAATCTGCAGTTGCTAAGGCCAGTAAGATTTTGTAATGTATAAATAGGGGCATGAATTCTCGGAATGAATATATAATTTTGCCTCTTTATAAATCGCTGGTAAGACGACACCTTGAATATGCTGTGCAATTTTGGGCACCTGTTCTAAAGAAGGATATCATGGCACTAGAAAAAGTGCAGAGACGAGCTACAAAATTAATAAAAGGAATGGAGCATCTTAGTTACGAAGAAATGTTAAAAAATGTTAATCTCTTAATGATAACATTATACAAATATATTCGGGGCCAGTACAAACCATTATCTGGAAATCTATTCATAAACAGGGCCATACATAGGACATAAGGTCACACATTTAGGCTGGAGGAAAGGAGATTTCATCTAAAGCAAAGAAAAGGTTTTTTTACAGTAAGAGCAATAAGGATATGGAATTATCTGCCTAAAGAGGTGGTTTTTTTCAGAGTCCATACAGATGTTTAAACTGCAATTGGATAAATACAAAGAGAACGTTACCTGCACTCTGGCCTAAATCCCCATATATATTTAAACAAAATGGAGGCTCTTTAGTTTTATTCCAATGGCCATTTGAATATATAAGCTCACCTGCCACGTCAAGGCAAGCCTCAATAGGTGAGTTCCTACACTAGCCATTAGATATGCTGATATCAGCCAAGAATCTCCAGTGAGACAGGAAGGGTATTTTATAAACCCTTTCACATTTAACCCTTTATAGGGCTTCTACACATACAATAAACTTTGCTGGCATCAGACAAAGTGTAAACATCTCTAATGAGACAGGAAGGGGTATTTTATAAACCCTTTCACATTTAACTCTTTATAGGGCTGGGCTTCTACACATACAATAAACTTTGCTGGTATCAGACAAAGTGTAAACATCTCTAATGAGACAGGAAGGGGTGTTTTATAAACCCCTACATACTTAACCCTGAATAGGGCTATAACACATACAAATCACCTTGCTGGTATCAGCTAAAAGGCACATTTCTCTGATGAGACAGGAAGGGATGCTGCCCCTACATACTTATAAACTCTTAATAAGACAAACGTGGGGAAGCTGGCAGCAATGCAACATAGCTGTGTGATACAAACATCATATACAAACACAAAGATAAAGCACAGCGCTTACAGCAGCAGTAACTTAATATCCAACAGCTTAAAATACATAGTAAAAACAAAGAGAACGTTACCTGCGCTCTGGCCTAAATCCCCATGTACATTTAAAAAAATGGAGGCTCTTTAGTTTTATTCCAATGGCCATTTGAAAATATAAGCTCACCTGCCACATCAAGGAAAGCCTCAATAGGTGAGTTCCTACACTAGCCATTAGATATGCTGATATCAGCCAAGAATCTCCAGTGAGACAGGAGAATTGGAATAAAACTAAAGAGCCTCCATTTTGTTTAAATGTACATGGGGATTTAGGCCAGAGCGCAGTTCATCCAAATGCCAACACTACATACAAATACACCCCATGCGCTGAAGTACTAAAAGTACATATACACTTACAAACACCAACACTACATACAAATAGATTAAAACACAAACACTACACACAAGTATACCACTGCTTTTTCGAACAGTAACATCACATGCAAACACACAACTGCATTCATATGCCAACACTACACACAAATGCAGCACTACATGCACAAACACATACTCCATACAAAAGCATTCTTACATTCAAACACAAACACTGCTCATAATACAATCCTGCGAGGATGGCAAATTGTAGATCCCCGGCCGGCAAAGCATCTTGGAATTTGTACAACGGGTGGGGATCTACCTTTTGGCTACAGGCTTTGTGGTATTACCTTGGTTTGCACTGGACGTAGGCCCAAGAACACATTCTTGCACCAGAGGCCTCATGCATGTCCTCTGATATAACTCATGCACACACACAATTAAAGTTCCTGTGTACTTGGACATAAATCGTGAACACAAAGCTCAGGAAATGCTGTCATGATATAGCACAGATTACTCTAAATTTCTGTGTAGTCTGCCTTTAAATTAACTCAGAAAGCATCAATTATTAAAGATGAGTTAAATGCCATGTCCCTTGTTATGAAATACCTAGTGCATTAAGTGGATTAACATTTTCATATGTTACATTTTATTCTGAGTAAGTATGCTTGGTCTCCATGGTGCTATTTTATTGTGAAGAGAACATATAATTTATACACATTGTTTTACTTAATTTTGCAGATGGTATTCTCTGCTTTACCGTTTTGCATTGTGTAAACCACCCATTATTATTTGCGCTCACAACTGAACTTGTTTGAGGTCTTTCGAAATGTCAATCAATGACTTTCTAAAAGTAAAGTTAAAGGGACAGTAAAGTCAGATAACATTTAGTGACTATTTTAATGACCATGTAAAAATATTTGTTGCATTAAAGAAAATTACATTTATTTTTAACCTTAATGTGTTCCTTCTTTATCTTGTTCGTGACTCAACCCTTTGGTAATGGGAAAAGTCTAATTCAGGTTCTCTGCAAAACTTATTTATATTGTAGGCACTGTGATTGTTAGGAATACAAACTTGTATTCCTAACACTATAGCCATTTGCCCTCATCTCCACCCCCCACCCCCCACCCCCAATCTCCTGCCCTTCCTAATTCCCCCCACCCCCACACTTCATGGTCCCGCTTGCACCTTAAAGAGAGTTAAAAATGTTCTGCTTGGACTGAGGAAGCAATAGTCTGAGCAGCAATGGGAGGGTGATAGGCTGAGAATGTCAGCGGACATGTTAGCTGGTATGAATTGGTATGGCTAGAAAGAAGTGTGTAATCTCTGATTTAGCCAGACTTTGGGTGGCCTCACACCGTTATTTAGTGTCAAACTGCTTGGAAATAAATATGAATTAAAGGATTTAGTGTTTAACAACTTGAAAATGAATAAAGGGATGGATCCAGGTGACTCCAGGCACTTGAACTAATTTTCAAATCAAACATTCAGTCGCTAGGTGAATGTTGTGTTTATAATTTGGATCCCTTAATGGGGGGTGGGGGGAGAGTGGCTTGCCAATGAATATCCAGTGCAGTGTGAATGTTATGGAGTATTCTTGTATGGCACCATCATAGGTGTATACATCACATTTCATTAGGGTCTACTCACCCATGCGTATTCATGAAATATAGTAAACCCCAGTTTAATTACCTTTTTAGTTATCAACCTTAAATTTAAATAAAATTAAATACATTTGCAGCAAATGCAAGAACTTAAATGATGACAATAAATTTTTTCTGTAGATTTTTTTTTTTTGACAATATTTATTTAGTCAATAGTTTGTATATAGGAGAAAGACAAAACAAAAGTTTTTGCAAAATAGTACATAGTAAGGCAGAACAAGATCATCTCTGTAAGTTGTATAATGTGACCAACATTGGGTGTCCATTTAATACCTCCAGTTACAACCAGTGTTCTCAGTAAGAGCTCATGGCACATTTCCAAAGTGGGGACAGGAACAATGGGGATTGTTACATTTCATACCTTTTTTAAATATGGGGGGTTTTTTTAAACCTTTTTTAATTATAAAATATTTTTTTTTTTACAAGGTATATGAATTATAAATATAATTTTTAGAAGATCAGAAAATAAATGGTATATTTTCATAGGACTAACATAAAACATACAAGACATAAAACATTCTGGCTGTTAATATGTACATAACATTTGTAAATAGTAAGTGAATGAGTTAAGAGGTGGAGCATGGAGAAAGAATTCTGCTAAATTACAATTAGTTAAAACAAACTATAATAATATCAATATAAATGGAGCAGAATCACTAATTAATTATTATTAAAGTTGTTATTTTCACATTCCCGCCTAACCTGAAAGTGTGCTGTTCGGACTTGGATCAGGGCTGTATTTAACACAGGGTCAATGGGGCAGCTGACCTAAGCCCAGTTACTCCTGGGTGCCCAAAGCAGCTGCCAGGTGGGCCTCGCTGCCCTCAACAAGTTATTTTTATCACCCATGGGCCCACGATGCAGCCAGGGGCCCACACACTAAGGATCCCCACCTGGTAGCCCATGCACTTAGTGCCACCCCGTGGTGTTGGATCATCTGGGCGCTGTACTTTTCGGCAGCACTAGGCGAAAGTGATAGTCGCGAGTTACTTCCTCCCAGAGAAAACACAGAGCCGTGTAAGAGGGAGAAGGAGGCATGGGGCTGGGGGGGAAAGGGGGCGGGGGAGCGGGGGAGAGGGGCTGGACTGCTTATCCCTTACTAAAAACAACATCAGCTACTGGACCCCTCCAGCAAAAGATAGGAAAATGGAGGGTGGATTTACAAATGTAAATTATGCACGTGTGTCTCTCTGTGTGTATGTGTCAGTATGTCTGTCAGTTTGTATGTCAGTATGTCAATGCAGTGGCGGATCCAGGGGGGAGGCAACAGGGCAATTGCCCCCCCCGAGAAATCCGCCGGTCTCCCTCTCCCCTGCCAGCAGCACATGCAGGTGCTAGCCCTGCAATGTGCCTGCGGACCGAGGGGGAGATCAGAGTGAGAGAGAGGACCCGGAAACTAAGGTTGCAGCTCCTCCGGGTCCTCCTCTCGTGAGATTTGAAGCGTTGCCGCGATTACCACTGCAACGCTCCAAATCTCGTGAGAGTGAACTCTAGCCCTGGAGCGCGGGCTAGAGTTCACTCTCCCCACTGGGACCACCAATGAATCGACCACGGACGACGGACCACCAGGGAAATGTCCCCCCTACCCCCCAGTAAAGGTAAGAAGGGAGGGGGGACATAATGAATATTTATATTGAATTAAATAAAAAAATATATATTATTAAAAAAAGCCCCCCCTACCCTTATCACACACACACACTCTACACACACTGTCCCCCAACACACACACACTGCCCCCCAAACACACACACTGCCCCCATACACACACACTGCCCCCATACACACACACACTGCCCCCATACACACACACTGCCTCCCCCATACACACACACTGCCCCCATACACACCCTGACCCCCATACACACACACTTGCTCCCCCATACACACACACTGCCCCCATACACACACACTGCCCCATACACACACACACTGCCCCATACACACACACACACACATACACTGACACACACACACTGCCCCCCATACACACACACTGCCCCCCATACACACACATACACTGCAATACACACACACACACTGCAACTGTTACACACATACACTGCCGCCCTCACACACACACTACAACCTTCACACACACACACTGCTCACACACTGTCCCCCTCACACACACACACACACTGCACCCCTTACACATTGCACCACTCACACACACACCACTGCTCCTATGCCCTACTACTGCCCCATTTCCCTGCAGACCTCAGGTAAGTTGTCAAACTGTTCTTAAACGGTTTGACTACTTACTCTGGGAGGGGGTCCCGGCACTATTGACACCATAACCACTACACTGAGCTGTAGTGGTTATTGTGTCTGGATTATTTATTTAAATAATCTACAAGTGCCCTTCCCGAGATCAGGCTCTGGATCCGCCACTGTGTCAGTGTATGTCAGCAAGTTGTCCAAATAGTAGCATGTTCCCAGATACTTTTCCCATTGGGTTGATTTTATCTTTAAAGCATATCAAATTATGACATTTAGATATAAATGTAGTTTTTGGGAGACCATCAAACACCTTATAGAAGTGAATAAAAAAGTATCCTCTTTTGTGTTTGTCATATTCTGAGACAAATAAGATTTAATTTGAAGATGAGAACATATATGATTTGAAGGGAGGTTAAAAACCCTTTACCCAATTATCTACTGAAATATGTTCAACATTTTGCTCTATGACTTTTAAAGGAGAGAACATTGAGATCTTATATTTCATGTTGTGTCCTTTTTAAAATCTAATCTAAAACTTTTGTTTTTTAATCTACTGCAAGTAGGTACACTTATTGGCCTAGATAACGGTTCATTGATTTGCAAGTGGGATTTACAGAATGCAAGGTATTATAATAGAATAAAACTGCATATATATATTTACAAGCCTCTATTTTATCTGCCTGTGTACCTTTGTATATGTTTGTATTGAATGGGTTTTACTTTCTCAGTATGGCATGGTTCCCTTTAAACCTTCTACCCAAATACTAAGTAGCTTAACTATTTGAATAGATTGCCAATTTTTTTTTTTTTTTTTTTATATATATTTTTTTTATATTTTTCCTTGTGACACATAGACGTTTCTTAACAATACATCAAAATAAGCAAATATCAAAATTACACGGTGTAACTTAATGTAATAACATGTTATTGAAAGTGTTTAGCACATTTTAACTTTTCAAAAGTTAACTTTCTACAACTTCACATTCTCCAAAATGAAATCAGCTTTTTCTCATAACAGTTACAATCTCATAAACATAAACAGTGAAATTTAGGCTGCACCATATGATTTCTATTATTACCCATTGTACAGCGCTATGGAATTTGTTGGGGCTATATAAATAATTAAATAATAATAATAAGATTATGTTGTGATTGTCCCTTTTAGAAATTGATTCCATGGTTGCCATATCTCTTTATATCTGTGGTATTTATCTAGTGCTCCCCATCTCATTTCCTCCATTGTGTGGAAGTGTTCAATTTTAGAGTACCAGTCTTTTTTAGAGGGTAATGTGGGGATCTCCAATTACTCACTATATTATATTTGGCTGCTGTCGGCATGAAATAAGTGAGGGAGTACCTGAGACTACTGTGTGACGTTTTGAAATGGAACAGGAGAAGCGCCTCTGTGTTAAAGGGGATGTTCAATTTTGTTACTAAGTTTACCGTGTTCCATACCTCCTTCCAAAATCCTGTAATCAGATTGCACGTCCACCATATATGTTGAAATGTGCCTCTTTCTATTGTACATCTCCAACATTTGGGGGACGTAGTAGGGTCAAATCTATTGACATCTACTGGAGTAGTGTACCATTTCGATATGAATTTGTAGTTTATCTCCTGTAGTGGGACACTAGAATGTGCATGAAAAATGGTCTTAAATATAGTGTTCCATTCCCCCTCCCCCAGCTCAGTAGGTGTTCTTTCCATGTTCTAGTAAAATATGGTAGTTGGGTGTGTGTTTGTGTTTGTGTTTGTAATAATTTATAACACGTGGAAGTCGGTTTGAGTGGGTTTTTGTCCTGAAGGCATAACTGTTCAAACTTAGTCAGCTCCCTAGGGGTCCAGTGTAATAAGTCCTGTGCTCTTAAAAAATGCCGTAGTTGTTCATATTTAAAATTTTGCATAAGTGTTGGCGTTCCTCCCATCGTCATAAGAGATACTGGCGTTATTCCTTCTTTGACTATAACCTCGACTAAAGTTATATGACTTGTTAGTTCGATGCCCTTTTGTGGTTTTAATTGTAGACCTTTTTTCCCGGCTGGAAAATTTGGGTTACCTGTTATTGAGTAATTCGGGGAGGGAATTGGGGCTATGTCTGCTCCCGTGAGGATTTTTTTCCATATTCTTATTGTGGGAGATATTGTCGGGTGATTTGGTACTTTCCACTCATTGGGGGCAGTTAATAACCAGGATACTTTCTGAAGTGATTCCCCTATCTGGGCTTGTTCTGTTGGAATCCACAGTTTGGATGACGTCTGGTGTGACCAATCAATTATGCGACCTAGATGTTTGGCTTGGTAATATAGCCAGATATCTGGGAGACCCACCCCTCCTTTGTCTTTGGGTCTGGTAGGGATATTGTAACGTTTTCTCTGCCATCTTTTGGCCCATATGAACTGAGTAAATAGTGTCTGAATTTTTTTGAAAATGTCTGCGGGATTTTGATTGGGAGTGTGTTTAGGAGATACAGTATTCTAGGAAGTGTGTTCATTTTTAAAATGTTGACCCTGCCGAACCACCTAAAGTGCGGTTTATTTCAGCTTTCTAGGTCAGAGCTGATGGCTCCTAGTGATTGTGGGAAGTTGGCCCCAAAAAGTAATTTAGTGTGTGGCGTTATGTTAACTCCTAGGTATTTAATGGATTTCGTCGCCCATTGGAAGGGATATTTTGTTTGAAGGTGTGTCCTGTCCCTCTCAGGTAGTGTAAGGTTTAATATTTCGCATTTGTCTGCATTTATTTAAAATTTGATAGGGTGCTAAATTCAGATAGAATGTCCATCAGTGCTGGAAGAGATGTTGTTGGGTTAGCTAAGGTGAATAGTAAGTCATCTGCGAATGCAGAGACTTTGTATTGAGAATGGCCCACCCGCATTCCCTCTATTTTTTATTGAGCTCTCGTTGCATTTAGAAGGGGTTCAAGTCCTATAATAAAGAGTAGGGGTGAGAGGGGGCATCCTTGCCTCGTCCCGTTTGTTATTAGAAATGGTTCAGATAAAGTTCCATTAATTTTGAGCCTGGCTGATGGTTCGAGTATATCACTTGAATCCACTGCATCCATCTTTTGCCAAAACCCAGAGTTTCTAGCGTCGACAGGAGGAAGTTCCAATCCACCCTGTCGAACGCCTTCTCTGCATCTATAGCTAACATTATTTTAGGGGTGGTGAGCTCTTGTGCACTGTGGACTAGGTTTATTATTTTTGTGGTGTTGTCCTTTGCCTCTCACAAAGGAACGAAACCCGCCTGGTCTGGATGTATTAAGGAGGGGAGAAGTGGTTTTAATCTTAATGCCAGCATCTTTGTAAAGATTTTAATGTCCACATTGATCAACGAGATGCGTCTGGATTTTTCCCTGGTTTGTGAAGTAGGGTAATATTGGCTTCTAAGCTCGATTTTGGGATCGGGTTGTCTGGATTAATGGAGTTAATGGCTTTTAGTAAGTGTTGACCTAGTTCTTTCAGGTATATTTTTGTAATATGAGGCTGAGCTTTTGCCTGAGGGTGTGGATTTATTTGTTTGTTTGTAAGCTCTATTAACAAGAATGGTTCGTCCAAGGATCTAGTCACTGCTGTGGTAGTATTTTGTCAAACTTGTTTGCCAGGTATGTCATTGTTTCCTTTTCTTGTGAGTTCTTTGTGATGTTATATAGGGAGTGGTAGAAGTCCCTAAAGGCTTTTGCTATCTCTTCATTTGTTTGTACTATTTTATTGTTAGTTGTTTTAATTTGTGGGATATATGTTTTTTCTCTCTTTTGCTTAAGTGCATTAGCCAAAAGTTTTCCGCATCTATTACACTGGGCATTTCTGAGTTAGTCTTGGAGAGTTTCTCCATCTCTCTCGGTTCTCTTGTTAGTTGTGAAGTCGTATTAAGATGCGAAGTTCAAAGTTCATGTGCTGTGTGATAGCTCAGTTACGTGAAAGTTGAAACAAAGTGAGAAGGAAAAAGGAAAAAAAAACTGATAACGAAAACTTATTTAAACTTTAAAATAAATCCTATGACCAGGATTCACTAACCTGGGCTGGTACCTCTACCACCGTACTAGGAGTCGGTGCTCTGTGTCTTACACCGTCAGCTTCAATTGCTGAAACGGGATTTCCTTCTAATGGTGTGGATGATTTGTTATTGCACCGCTCTTAACCTTAGTTGGTTATGTCTGGGGTATATGGTGATATTATTTTTGCGGAGTAATATGGCAACGTGACAATTGTTTGTAGTTCTATGGTGGTGTAGAAGGTTGTTGGAGCTCCCTACAACCTTACTTAATTACTCTGGAATTGTCGCGACCGCCAAGCGCTATTATTAGTGGCGGTGAGACTCGAGTTTTGTTGGTCTAGGGACTCAGGGCTAATGTGAATATTATCCTTTTCTGTTCAACAGAATTGTCCATTGTTTCAAAAGACATAGATATACGTAAGCATGTATTACATAGAATTAGCATAATGTATGACTTTAAACATTGTAACATTACACATTCCCCTTAACAGCGGGTATAGGGGTGGTCTTCCTCTTTGTGTTTTATCCCTCACTAATTTGAAGGGCTAGGACCTTGGTTGTGATTTTATTTTTTGAGTTATAACATACTTTCTAGTGGACTACTGTTCCAGGGTTATACTAATCAGTGTTTACATTCACATCAAATATGCTATATACATTACATGCTTCTGCTACGTGTTGTTTTCGATTCTTGAAATCCGCTTCCAAATTTTAATGCGACCGATGTTGTTCCATGGTAAGAACTCTGTGAACAGTCCAGGACCTTGACCTATAGGGCACTGGAGTTCCTTTGGTTAATTGGGAAGTTTCCTCTAGGTCTCAAGTATTGGGCAATCTTTTAAGTGTTCTGAGAAATTGATCGGAGTCTTGCAGTAGGGGTAAATGGAAACCATTTTCCAGGTGTCCTCCTCTTCTCCGCTGGACCTCTCCATCTAGGTCTTTGTGGCAGTGCTTGTGCGGCTACCTGGGACCACGAATCGTACCAGTCCACTATTTCCATCTGGGGGAGGTCAAATAATTTAAGGAATTCTGGAACATCTTGTATGGTAGAGATGCTTCCTTGTATTCCCTGATATGAAGCCGTCAGGGAGAAGGGATATCCCCATCGGTAGCGGTTATCCTTTTCTTATAGCACTTTTGTGATCGGACGTAAGGCCCTTCTTCCCTGCAGTGTTTGCCAGGCCAGGTCTGGTAAAATTTGTATCTGAAGGGAGGAGGTGGTTAATGCCGGGGAGTTCCGAGCTTGACGTAAAATGTCTTCAGGGTATAGTAACGTACCCTACATATGATGTCTCTTGGCATGTCTTGTGGTAGTCCACATGGCCCTGTCCAATTCTATGTGGGTCTCTACAGGACGTTTAAGTATATTATTGAATAATGTTTGCAGGATATCCTTAACGTTTTCGGGATCTCCTTGGGCTTCTGGGACGCCTCTTATACATAGATTATTTCTTCTGCCTCTATTGTCGAGGTCTTCATTATGGCGTAGTATCTGTGTAATTTTAAGTTCCTGCGCATCTTGTCTTTGTTCTAGATTGTAAATTTTTAGTTGTATGTTGTCTCTATCCCCCTCCAGGTCTCCCACTCTTATGCCTATTTGACGTACCTCAGTGGTGATGGCAGAGAGTTTATCCTGCATAGATGCCTCTAGTTTCGCCAGCATGGAGGCCATTTCTTCTTTTGAGGGGAGCTTCTGCAGTATTTCTTGCAGCATGGTGTTCCCGGTCGAGGGAGCAGAGTCTGTGCTCGCCGGGCAGGATGGAAGGGATACACGTGGAGAAGATGGCGTCTCCTCCATTTCTGCCTCCGTGAGTGCTCTCACTTTCTCTTTGAAATAAGAGGGTAATATGTGTTTTTTTTGTTGCCCATATCTTCTTTATATTAGTCTTGGCTGCTTAGCAATTTAAGGTTGATCAGGAGCTGCACGGAGATGCGACTGTTCACACCATCAGTCCGGCCATGTCCCCCATAGATTGCCAATTTAAGTGGGACAATGCGCCACTCAAATAAGAGATTTTTGGTTAAGTGCTCTCAGTTATTCGTTGAATTTACATTTACCATGACTGGCTGCCTACCTGATGAGATGTTTAGTATTTACAGATGAAAATGAAGGAACGGGACCTCAGTTAGGAGAAAGGAAAAGTTATGTTTGTTTACAGAGGAAGAGGTTCTATTTCAACTGTCACTGTCAAAAGTAAAAACAAATAAGTCGATGGGGCCTGGTGGAATACACCCAAAGTTATTAAAAGAGGTTAGTGGTGTACTAGCAAAACCATTAACAGATTTATTGAACCAATCATTGTTAACAGGAGTAGTCCCAGAAGATTGGAAGCTAGCGAATGTTGTGCCCATTCACAAGAAAGGGAGTAGGGAGGAGTTGGACAATTATAGGCCAGTAAGCCTTACTTCAGTAGTAGGGAAAGTAATGGAAAACATGTTAAAGGATAGGATTGTTGAACATCTAAAATCACATGGATTTCAAGATCAGAGGCAACATGGGTTTACTTCAGAGAGGTCATGTAAAATTAATCTTATTGATTTTTTTTAATTGGGTAACTAAAATAATAGTTCAGGGTGGTGCAGTAGACATTGCTTACCTAGATTTCAGTAAGACTTTTAAAAATGTTGCACATAGAAGGCTCATCAATTAACTACAATCTTTTGTTTCCAATATTGTTGAATGGGGTTGGCAGTGGCTGAATGACAGGCAACAGAGGGTCGTAGTCAATGGAGTAAATTCAAAGCAAGGTCTTGTTACCAGTGGAGTACCTCAGGGATCTGTACTTGAGTGTTGTGGCAACTGACATTTAATGTGGATAAGTGCAAGATAATGCATCTTGGACATAAAAACCCAAGGGCAGAGTATAGAACATCTGAGGCATGGATTTAGGGGTAATTATTTCAGATGAGTTAAAGGTAGGCAGACAATTTAATAGCGCAGCAGGAAATGCTAGCAGAATGCCAAGTTGTATAGGGAGAGGTATTAGCAGTAGAAAGAGGTAAGTGCTCATGCCATTGTACAAAACACTGGTGAGACCTCACTTGGAGTATTTTACGCAGTACTGGAGACCATATCACCAGAAGGATATTGATACTTTAGAGAGAGTTCAGAGAAGGGCTACTACTGGTTCATGGATTGCAGGATAAAACTTACCAGGAAAGGTTAAAGGATCTTAACATTTATAGCTTGGAGGAAACAGGGGGGATATGATAGAAATAATTAAATACATAAAGGGAATCAACACAGTAAAGGAAGAGACTATATTTAAAAGAAGAAAAACTATCACAACAAGAGGGCATAGTCTTAAATTAGAGGTGCAAAGGTTTTAAGATAATATCAGGAAGTACTACTTTACTGAGAGGGTAGTGGATGCACTGAATAGCCTTCCAGCTGAAGTGGAGGTTAACACAGTGAAGGAGTTTAAGCATGCATGGGATAGGCATAAGGCTATCCTAACTATAAGATAAAGCCACAGACTAATTAAAGCATTTAGAAAATTGTGCAGACTAGATGGGCCGAATGGTTCTTATCTGCCGTCACATTCTATGTTTCTATAGACCAGGGGTAGGCAACCTTTGGCACTTCAGATGTTATAGACTACATGTCCCATATTGCTCTTACAGCTATAATACTGACAAAGCACAGGGAAGATGTCGTCCAAAACATCTGGAATAGCAAAGGTTGCCTACCACTAGTCTAGACAATATATAGAATACTGTTGTGTCTACACTGACTATACCATTTCTACATTTATATTACTATCATAATCGGCTGGATCATTAGCTCTTCATATTTACAACCTTGTTTCCAGAAATATATTGTTCTCCTGTTTCTTTAATTGCATCTTAGTATGTTCCATGTCAGAGCTATTCAATAAAAAATATATTTTTAAACTTTTTTTTTTTTTACATAACACATACACATTCATTAAACTCTACTGGACATAATTTTGTGCACAACAAAGTGACAACATCTTCCTTGTAAATGTTCTAATGCATTGATTATGCTGTGGAGCACCTCTACTCTAAATGGTATAATTGTTTTTTTTTACCACAGTTATAAACTACACAACAATTGGTCTTACATGATTCATAATTACACTTAATGAATTAAGTCATTTACTCAGTAATCACAGTCCTGTCAAAGTGCCTCCAAACATATAATTAATCAGATGGCATGGGTGTGCACAGAAGCAAGTATGTGGTATAAAAATAAAAACATCTAGCAAATAATGTAAATAGTAAATGAATAAACACAAGTCTTCATTTTTCTCTGCCCTCTCTCATTAGCGAAAAACTAAATGTAAGTGGCGAGGTAAGAACTTGCAAAAATGCTTTCTGTGACCTTTAAATCCACAGTGCCCTAAACAACATATTAAAAAATGCGCTATAGAACATGTTTAAAAAAATTGTAAGACGGCGAGTGTGTAGAAATTAACAGAAAAATAAACGATGGAATGATAAATATGTTAAATATCATAACATAGAAACTTGGAAACATAGAATGTGACGGCAGATATGAACCATTCGGCCCATCTAATCTGCCCAATTTAAAAAAAAAATTAATTTTTTTATTTTTTTATTTTTTTTTTACTTTTTTAACTAAACTTTAATCCCAGAATAAAAAAAAAAAATCAGTTCACAGGGTTAAAAAGATGTCACACGTGAAAAGATTTTTTTAAAAAAGGCTACATGTACAGCTTTACATTTCAGTTCTGCACTGTAAAATTCCAAAAACAATGAACCCTGTAAAGGTGCACTAAAACTTCGTAACTTTATAAAAAGGGGTTCCAAATTGCCAAGCAATGATTTACATTTTGTCAAGTTAAAGGACCACTATAGTGCCCTGAGGGTGCCCCCACCCTCAGGGTCCCACTCCCGCCAGGCTGAAGGGGGAGGAAGGGCTTAAAATCTTACCTCTTTTCCAGCGCTGGGCTCCCTCGGCACTGGGACTCTCCTCCCTCTTCTTCCATCATCGGCCGCGCGCGCATTCAGCCAGTCCACAGGAAACCATTCTCAATGCTTTCCTATGGACGTTGGCGTCTTCTCACTATGAAAATCACAGTGAGAAGTGCATAAGCGCCTCTAGCGGTTGTCAAAGAGACAGCCACTAGAGGCTGGATTAACCCTATTCTCTGAAACTGCTATGTTTACAGCAGGCAGGGTTAACCCTAGAGGGACCTGGAACCCAGAGCACTTCATTACGGTGAAGTGCTCTGGGTGCCTATCGTGGTCCTTCAAGGAAGATTCTGCTGTGAGAAACTATACAAATTTGCACAATCAATTTCATCAACATCTTCCATAAATAGCTTTACAGAGAAGGCCCAACAAAAGTTGTTGGTCACAACATTTTGGCTGACAGGAGCAATTTACTGCACATGTAAACCTTCTGCCAACCTTCTGAGCAAGACAGGGGGGAAGAAATATCCTTAACTGTAAAGTAAATAAGTTTTATTATTCAGCTTATCTGCCCTGATCCAAATCGAGAATCACATTGTTCCATCACTAGTTACAAGACACAAAACATCTAAAAAATTAAAATCTTAAAAAGCAGGAGGAACAAAAAACAAAACAAAAATCTTCCAATGTCACGTCTGAGACTGATGAAGGCAGACTTACTTCCTTTCATTTGACCTAGAGCGACTTCTTGATATAGAAAATGACCGAGATGGCTTGTGATTCCTGTCCCTGGAGATTGATCGCTCCCTCCTTCGTGCCCTGGAGAGAGACATGCGTCTAGCTGGTGGACTTCTCCTTCTATAATCATCCCGAGGTCTCCTATTCCAGGATGGAGGAGGCCCACAATTCCTACTTCGTTTCTCTCCTTTTGATAACTCTACTCTGACACGACAGCCACATAAATATCAGCTGCATCACTGGGATCTTCAAACCCAACAAAAGCAAAACCTGGGGGGTTCCCAGCAACCCACACACAACGCAGTGGTCCGTAATAACCATACGCACACTCTAATTCTGTTTTGTTGCCAAGGTTTCCAACATAGACTTTACAGTCCAACGGACAGGAATCACAATGCATGGCTCCACAGTTAGACATTAGACCTGGATAAATAAGCCAAAGCAGCTTCTCACCGCACTTGGTTATTACCGATGGTAACAGGATGCTGACTCTGAAAATGATGCACTTCTTGGATCCTCCACTGACGCGTCCAACCCCTTCAGATCTACCAGCACAAAATGGCTCTCCGGCCGAAAGCAGAAGGGTGGTGTAGCGCCTAATGTGTCTTTGGGAATATGTAGATGGAAAAAAAGAAGAAGAAACTAATAGTGTGATATGTAAAATACTATATAAAAGCAAATTATGAAAATTGTCCACACACACTTTTCAGGAGCTTAGGTTCAGCTCCAACTCTCTTGCTTGGGCGGAATGATTCCCACCTAGGTATATCGTGTAGTCCACAGGTCTGTCAGCAGGTCCTCCTCTGTGTTGATTTGTTCATCAGCATGAAGGGACAGAAGAAAATACTATTGTGTAAAATGTCAGACCAGAATAACAGTAGGTAAAGTAGATATATAAATTGTGCACTCACATGTCTGACATACTATACCATAGTATTGTTGGGTTGCTGGGCACTCCTGTTTTGCATTAGAACATTAAAAACTGTTTAATTGCTAAATAAAAGGACAGCTCCAGAGGACTCCAGACAGTATGAACAGTTCAGTGAGATAAATCAATCATGGTACCTACAGAGTCCCTTTAATAGACCACTTTAAAGATTCCTCCAGTTTAGTTGTTTCCACGTCTGTTACCCATGAGATGACTTATTACCTTTAACTGTCAAAACAGGACATTATTTAAGTCTAGATCTGCATAGGAATACTGTTAAACATTTTTCTCAGCCTTTTCAACATTGAGATGTATTTCATTGGGCCAGGAAGGATGGATCCTGAACAAGGAGGTGTGTTGGTAGACCCACATCACGGAGGGGGTGTCAGTCTGGAATTTTAAAGGGTATTTAGATTGGCAGCCATGCAGGTTGGGACACTCCTCAGCTGTCCGTGCACAAGGTGCTGCTGAAGCACTCTTAAATTGCCTTAAAGGGACACTATAGTCACCTGATTAATGTAGTTGTTCAGGTATGATCTATAGCTCCCTGCAGGCAATCAAATATAAACACTGTATTTTCAGAGAAAATACAGTGTTTACATTGATTGATAGGAATACCTCCAGTGGCTGTCACTCAGACGGCCACCAGAGGGACTTCCTATCACGTAGGGCCCTAAAAAGGCCTTGTACACGTATTAAAATACGTCTGATGTGTGCAGGAGAGAGAAGGCACTGTGTGCGCGCCTTCTCTCTTCTGACTGTCAGCAGAGGGGGCGGGCGAAGACTGCGAGCTGAGCTGTCAGTCAGCTCAGCTCGCGGCCGCGCACACCGCGCACTTGCATGAATCTCTGAAGTATGTGCGCATGTGTGGTGAAGCACAAGGGAACAATGATGCTTCCAAATGGAAGCGTCTGATTGCTCCCTACTCGCGCCCGCCTATTTCGTAATTTTGATGAAATAGGGGGCGCGGCTTCACGAGGCTCCCGGCGCTGGAACCAGGTGAGTAAAAACGGCTGCCTGGAGAGTCCCTTTAACTTAGCTTATATTGGATTGAGTGGGTGCAAAGGCATAGCATACTCATGCTACCCTTTTTGGGTACTGTGAATCCCAACAACAGAAAACCAACACAGGAAGGTGAGATTTGGGTCCAAAATCAGGACTGTCCCTCTGAATTCAGGAACGTTGGGTGGTATGTTTTCGGGTAGAAGTTTTAAAGTGTACATAAATGCAAGTTTCAGGTAATATCTTCTTCAAGACACTTGATATCTGAAACGACGACTAGACAGGCACTCATGTTTACAGTATTTTCCCAATAGAACCTTATAAATGTACAAGCTATAATGTGGCAGATTTTATATAGAGTGCAACTACAACTGGTAAAAAACAAGATGTAGAATTTGGCTGAGATCGTATTTAGAAATACATTTCCATTAATCACAGCTAATTGAACCAAGCCATACATCATTTTATTATTTTTACAATTCACAAAGAAGTAATTTTCCTTAACATGTCGTTTGTTCTTCTCTCCAGGTAATTACAAGTTTGAGAGCTATTTCCAAGCTATAAAAGGAAGCTTCTCATAGTTCTGTTTTCACATCAAATTCTGACACCTTTTTTTTTTTTTAAAGCTGCCAGCTATGACTAAATGAGGGAACAGGCATTTCCGAATAGAAAAATTAAAGTTCTGGTACTATGAAAACATTTCCATTTTAGACCTTGGGAATTTCAAACAATTAATCTTAATGTTTATACTCTAGTTAACAATTTCTTTTCCCACTTAACACTTTACATTGTATTACAAGTTGACATTTCTGCAATGAGCAGGTAAAAGAGTTCAGTTGGTCTTCTGCAGCAGCGCAAAGCCTATTCTAACCTCAGAGCTGCAGGTTCTATATCCGACAGGGTGATCTCCTTTAGTACTATTGATTTAAAAGGACACTATAGTCACCAAAACAACTACAGCTTAATATAGTTGTTCTGGTGTATATAGTCAGTCTCTGCAGGCATTTACCTGTATACAATGACTTTTCAGAGAAAAGGCAGTGTTTACAATGCTCCCTAAGACGCCGGAACTGCCGTTCAGCACATGGAGACGCGGTTCAGCGTCTCCATGCTCTGCATGAAGACACTGAACTTTCCTCAACTTTCCTCCATCTCTATGAGGTGCACAGTTCTGCCTCCTTGATGACCTCCGCCAATCCAACGCTTTTCCTGTGGGAAAGCAGTGGATTGGCAGTGATCATCAATCAAGGAGATCATCAATCAAGATGGCTGATCGAGGCGGGGCGGACCCGCGCAACGCTAGAAATAAGGTACTTTTTTTACCTTTTAAGGGCGGTAAAAGGGGAGCAAGTCACCTAAATGGTGGTTTTAACACTATAGGATCACAAATATACATTTATGTTCCTGGCCATTTAGTGTTCCTTTAAAGGAACACTATAAGGTCAGGAACACAAACATGTATTCCTGACCCTATAGTGTTTAATCCACCATTAAGATGGCCCCGCCCCTGATCTGCCTCCTTGGTGACAATCAGAATTACCGATTTTTAGCCAATCAAATGCTTTCCCATGGGGGGAGCTTTGGATTGGCTTAAATCGACAAGGAGGTGGGATGGGGCGGGGTCAAGTGTCATTTTAGCAAATCAGCATCTCCTCATGAAATAAATACATTAGACATAGCTGTATTATTCTATCTGTTGCAGATATAAACAGATGTTGTAAAAATAAGACACTCGTCTTACAGTAATTTTTCGAAAGAACCAATTTTATATATGTACTGTATATTATGTCAGATGTCATAAACAACACAATTTTAACCACAACAGAATTAGAAGCCAAATTTGGCCAAAGGTGTATTTATAGATATACAGCTCTGTGACAAATTAAAAATAAGCTGACTTGCTTATTTAAGAATATCATACTGTCTAACCTAAAACAGATGCAAGTATAAGGTCATAATAAAACAAAACAATAAACTTATTGGCAGTTCACTGCAAATGTAAAAACATAGAGGATAATGGGTTTAATATGTGGACTCCCTCTGTTAACCCAGGGGTTTATGTGCCTTGGCCCCTCTTGTTGATTTGTGGGTAATGAAGTATGTTATCTCACCCTGAGTGCCAGGAGGACACCGCTCTCAGCAGCAGTGAAAAAATGCCACTTACACAATGCCGTATTGTACCAATGCCAAAAAGGAAAAGTTGTAAAGAATGGCTTCAAACATGCGAAACTGCAAGAGTAATTTGAGATAATTTATTATGAGGATGCTATCACAGCAATCATCAGGATTCTTTTTAAGCCTTTCAGTGTCACATTATTTTAACATATCAAATATTACAGATGTACAAAGACAAAAATTTTATTTCGGTTCATGTGGAAATTAATTTGTATGTTTGTTCGGTTCGTCCGATATTTGATAAAAGTTTGCATTAATATAACAAATTTTGGATGGTTATTAATCTCTATGGAAATGAATTAATACAAAAGATGGCATTGACAACAATTCCCCTAAAGGGGTTGAATTTATTTGCTCAGAACAGTAGCAGTGGCCATTCATTATTATTTTGGTCGGCATTTGTTTTGGGCCAAACTGAATTAACAACAAAATTTTCATAAATTTTTCGATTCACCCGAAAACAAATTCAGGTCTATAACAAATTACTATTTGAGGAACTATTTTTGTTTTTTCCATTCAGGTGGAAAGTATATGTATCCAATCCTCCAATCAAATGCTTCTCATGCTATGCATGATATTACAGAACATGAAGATATTCAACTTTTGAGCCTCTAGTCACCTGACAGCTACTAGAGGTGAGGTATCGGATAAATGTAAGCATTGCCATTTCTCTGAAATGGCAATTTTTTATATTGTGCAATAAAAGGAACAATGTCTTTGCTTCAAAGCCACTTCATTAACCCCCTAAGGACGGCGTGCGTACTATGCCATCCTTGGGGACCTGGTCCTAAACGCCAGCAGGTGGCATAGTACGTCCACGTCATCCTTCCACTTACCTGATTGCTGGCGATCCTCTGCCGGCGATCGCGATGGGGGGACTTACCTGCCATCCCACGAAGTCCACCTGTGGCTGATCTGGCCCTCCCAGGCCATGTTGACTATGACGTTGCGATCACATGGACGGAATAGCCGTCCACAGCAGAGCCTGCAGGGGGCCTGCCTGGAATGACAGGCAGTCCCCCTGCTGCCTGAAATAAAGTTAATTAAAGTTTTAAACAGTAAGTAATTTAAAAATATATACTTAGTGTGACGGACCGCCTGGCTCCCCAACCGGGTACCTCTGTCAATCGCTGCTTCCTAGTACTTGTGAGCACCATAAGCACTGTACTGGAACACGATAACCAATCTGAGTGACCAACATATCCAAAAATCACCCAGATCAGTTCAGGGGTTCAGGAATTCTATGGAAGTCACTTATTTGACCGACCACATGCATGGTCCCATGCCCAAAACAGTTCCAGAGAATCAGGGCTTGCAGTCAGTCTAGTTCGGTAGTTTGAAAACAAACAAACTACCGAACAGAGTCAATACCCTGGAGCTTGTTCCCCTCATCCAGACGAATTATCTCACTGAACAGTGCCCTTTTAAGTTGAATAGAATCGAACGCATGCGATGATGGAAGTCCAGCGGCATTCGGGAGTTTTTAGTTCCATGAGATTAATGCCCAAACACCACTGCCTGCATTCATACGACCAAGATGGCCACCATCTCATGGTGGTCCATAGGAGTTGCGGCCACCCAGACGAACAATTAGAACACCGCGGTGAGAAACTTTCCAAGTTGTTAATAGGTGTTAACAAGATCCAGGGTGGTCTCTGGTTTGTGTGGTTGTTCAGTAATTCAAAGTGCCGCTTCGAAAGCTCAAAGTGTGGCCATAGAAGTACAAAAAGGGAAACACAGTGCTTTTAAACAAGATTTAACACAGGGGCCATAATCACAGGGTAGGAGGCTAGCAAACAGGCCCCTCCAAAAGCCAGTGACGAGTTTACTTTCGTCACACTAACATCAAATATATAGTACATATATATATGATCTAAGTATATATTTATATACACATATACATACACTGTCACTAAGTTTATTTTAATATTTATATATATATATATATATATATATATATATATACAATTATATATTAAAATAAACTGATATGATATTAATTATATATAGTTATAATTTTTTTATATATATATATAATATAAAATAAACAAATACATAAATAAGTTAAAAAAAATAGAAAATAAAAATTATATATACATGCATAATTTCGTTCTAACTGTATTTTGCTATTATATATTTTGAGCAATATCTCTATACATATATCTACATATAAATAAAAATAATTTTTAAAAATGACATATATATGCATATATATATATATATATATATATTTATATTTAAATTATACGTATATATATTTATGTAATATTTTTACTAAATTAAGTCATTTTATTAATTACTATTTTAGGGACCTACCTGACAACCCAGGCAGAAAGTCCAAAGAATTTGGTTCGCAAGCCCTATATTTGACCCTGTAACTTTCCAAGACACCAGAAAACCTGTACATGGAGGTACGGTTTTACTCGGGAGACTTTGCTGAACACAAATATTAGTGTTTTAAAACCGTAAAAAGTATCACAACGATGATATCGTCAGTGAAAGGGTCATTTTTTTAATTTTTCACACACAAACGGCACTTTCACTGACGATATCATCACTGTGATGCATTTTACTGTTTTGAAACACTAATATTTCTGTTCAGCAAAGTTTCCCGAGTATAACAATACCCCCCATGTACAGGTTTTATGGTGCTTTCAAAGGTCACAGAGTCAAATACAAGGCTTGCATTCCTGTTTTTTTACATTGAAATTTGCCAGATTGGTTATGTTGCCTTTAAGACCGTATGATAGCCCAGGAATGAGAATTCCCCCCCATGATGGCGTTCCATTTACAAAAGTAGATAACCCGAGGTATTACAAATGAGGTATGTCCCGTCTTTTTTTGTTCTTCATTTTTGTTGTGCGCAATATAACAGATATTCCCGCATTACCACAACAGCAGATGCAGGACCAATAAAAATAGACATACTTTACAGCAATGTGGCATTCATCCTAGTGGCACATTTTTATATTTAAGCAGGAGGGTAACAGGATCGTGCAAACGGCAGTGGATCATGTAGTCACAGAGTGCCAAACTTGTTTGAATGTGTCTGTCTGGATTTCTAAGGCTCATCGGGGGGTGGGATACGCTGTGTCCGTGGGTTAACTATATGTTTAAACCTGATGGCATGCCCAAACTGAACGTGATTATCATCCGTGTTAGTATTTTTGGGCATTCAGTGCCATGCGGGTAGTGAGGGTAAGGTATTTTTCTGTCTTTCTGAAGCCACCAGCTTGCAGTTTATGGTGGGATGTATGTCTGTGGTTGTCGGGGAGGCCAGGTTCAAATGCGGGTTCGTCCATGCTGACGTTACTAATCTGCGGTTTGCTTGCCAGCTGAGGCCTTGGGCTTCAACTAATAGTGAGGTGAGTATGGTCTGTTGGGAGCCAGCAGGTTTTGGTGGCCCTTGTGTGGTCAGTGTGGTCGCCGTTTGACTTTAGTGGTGTGGGTCTACAATCTAGTGGTTTTACGCCTTTGTGCTTCCGAGACCTATCAGGCCCCCATTGTTTGGCTATGCGTGGTGATTGGAGGCGGGGGGGGGGTTGTAGTCGTCGGCCGGTAAGCCTGCTCAGTGTTTGGTGCGTATAGGGTGTATTGGGCGTGGGGTAGACGGCACTTAGAACAAAAGCAATATGTTAAATAAGGTCAACTTGTAAAATAAACAATAAACCAGATACCAGTCGAGTAGGACCGGCAAGCTACAGTCCCGTTCTGGTGAGCGTACAGGGTCGGTAGGGTTATGGATAGTCTCAGGTGGTGGTGGCCGCGTAGGCACTGGTTTCCGCCCGTTGTGGGACGAAAGGGGTAACTTTGGTGGGGTCCCACCTGTGGGTTGTTGCTGGGGCCTTTCCCCTTCCGAGGGGGTTTAGGCAGTCCCGAGTGAGGCCAAGAGTCTCCAGTTGGCCATCTGCTTCGGGCAACTCATGAACTCATGTATCGGGTAGTTGGAGCCTCCATGGGTGACCAAGAGAGTCTGGGATGGCCTCCAGGAGTACTTGATATTCCGGTCTCTGAGGAGTACGGTGAATGGTTGGAGCATTTTCCTCCACATCATGGTGTTCCCCGAGATGTCCGGGTAGAACAAGAGCCTCATGTCCTCGAATGGATATTGGGAGGATCCTTGGAGTGCTGCCAACACCGCCGATTTATCCTTCACGCTTTGAAAGCGCAATATTAAGTCTCTGGAGGCAGCCGCCGGGGCCCTTTTCGGCTTAGGAATGCGGAATACTCCGTCCAGGCTGATGGACTTCGCATGTTTGGGTGTAAGCAGTGCCACTAGTAGGCGTCTTACCAGGTGGGGAAGTTCGGCCACCGGGATTTCTTCAGCTATGCCTCTTATCTAAAGGTTTTTGTGCTGTCTCTGATCTTCTATGGTAGCAAACCTCTGGTCTGTGTTAGCTTGTTGCTGCTAGAGGCCTTTGACTAGGCCCTCTAGTGTCTCGATCCTCCGTGTTTTTTCGTCTGAGGATGTATCGAGATTGCTCAGCCGTCTCACTAGGCCTGTAATGTCTGTACGTAGGGAGGCAACATCAGCCTGGATGGTCCTCTGGAGGCCTGTGAGTAGTTCCTTCAGTGCCACCATCGTGACTGGCTGAGTGTCTGGGCTCCGTTGTGTTCATGGCGCAGGCGCCCACTGTGCTGGGTCTTCAGGTTCCCCATAGAACGGGTCCTCGTCTGAGGATTCTGTGCCTTCCCCAAGGTAGTTGGCCATCTTTGGCCTAGCCGCCTCGTGTACTTGCTGGAGCATATCTCCAATATCCATCCCCATCCGGGGCTTGTCGGGCCGGTGCTTCTTCGCTTTCCTGCCCATGCTTCCTGGGGTTGCAGCAGTGTTTGTTTATTTTCGTAATTTTTTGATTTTATCTCGTTAATTGCTTGTCAGTGCCGGAGCTCTGAGAAAGTGCGACTGTCCGCTTTTAGCATCAGGTTCCAGCCCCGTCCCGTCTTTTTTAGTAGCCACTTAGTCACAAACACTTGCCACAATTAGCGTTAAAATTAGTTTTTTGCATTTTTCACACACAACCAAATATGAACGCTAACTTTGGCCAGTGTTTGTGACTACTAAAAAAGACTGGACATACCCCATTTGTAATACCTTGGGTTATCTACTTTTGCAAATGGTATGCTATCATAGGGGTAATTCTCATTCCTGGGTTTTTACTTGTGGGACATTGCTGAATACAAATATGTGTACTTTATTGCAGTAACAGCTTACAGTATTATGACATTCACAGCAAAAATGCCACGCAGAACTAAAAATATTACTACATTTTCTTAATTTTTCATTTTTTTAAACATTTTATTCATAATTAATTATGTTTCGTATATTAATATTTGATATGAAATGAAAGCCCTGTTTCTCCTGAACAAAATGTTGTATAATAAGAGTGGGTGCATTTAATATGAAAGAGGTGAATTATGGTTGAACAGACATATAGTGCAAACTCAACGTTTTATTTACGTTTTGTTTTGATCTGAACTTGTACAACTGCCTCAGTAATTAAGGGGTTAACACAAGGGGTTTTGGTGCTCAGAGTGTCCCTTTAATGGCCAATACAGCATGTTATTCTATAGCTGAATCTTATGCCAATTATTCATTCAAGTGTTCATGGATTCATAGCATCTTTTATTTATTTTTTATCAAATACAAAATAACTGTGTAAAAATTGCAAGTTTCCGGCCAAAATAGTGTAGTTGTAAATATTCTTCAAAAATATGCAATTTCTTGGCAATTTTTTACAATTCCTGGTTTGGTGAATAAACCCAAATACGTTGTTTATTTCTCTTAACGGAATCAATGATTCATACAAATTCTGACAAAAAAATTTAAAATTGATTTCAGGGGTATTATGTTTCCTGTACAATAATATGACGTGCTTCGAATGCCAAATTAATACTTGAGAGAGTGAAGACTTTTGGACAAAGATGTCAAGAAACAGGAAAAGGAAGTGGAGGCAGACTAATTGTGAAGACAGGGAGCTCAATTTCTTGTCCAGCATTTCATAAATTTTAGATTTGAGCTTAGATATGGCAGAAGAAATCACAGGGAAACATCTGACGCCAATTAAAATCTGGAAAATACCATATTTTGTAAAACAGAAAACACAAGTAAGATGGGGAATGTTTGCTTGGGAGATTTATAGTTGGAACCGACAGAAAGATTTAAAATTGTTGAGCATCAAAAATATAATCTAATATTGCATTTCAACAGAACAAAATTATTTCATTAAACTTTACCACTGATGTCCAAATGTAGACCCCCTGGACAGATCTGGCCTTCAGACATTCTGTACAACCCTGACAAGCACAAATGTTCTTTTTTTATTACAATAGTATAACATTGAAACTAAACATTTGAATAGTGTGTGATTTTTGTCATTGACATTTTGGATAGCACTACTATATTTAAACAAGTTTTGGTGCTGCTATCCAAAACACCAACTCACAAAGAAGACTTCATGAAATTATGTAGGACTCCCCAGCTAATCACACTAGACTGGTTTACTGTTACTGGAACAACGTTTTACTTTCTTATCTTTCTGTTTGGTCTCAGTACAAAAGGGCAACTTGTATTTTGTTTTACCTATATTCTCTCTTTTTTTTCAAGCTCAATGTCCTATCAATGAAAGATGCAGATTTTTTAAACCAAAATTTGGAGTAAAAATAACTCCTATATCCCATATTCAGAGTGAATATACACAGCTGAAGTAGGGCTGATGGGGAGATCAATGATCTCCCTAACCGCCTCTGTGTAGTCTTCTGTGGCAGGAGTGGAGCTTGGGAGACTAGCCTGCACTTCCCCCAAATACAGATTTAGAGTGTTCTTCCCACAAGCTCCCACACACACAGTGCTAAAGATAAACATTCTTAGTCTGAACAGCGTGGAGATACAGGCTGAAGTCCCTCACCACCAGTGCACCAGGAATCATCATACAAGGAATCATCATGCCAAATAATAATTATGGCACTGTTTGTATTATACACTGCTCAAAAAAATAAAGGGAACACAAAAATAACACATCCTAGATCTGAATGAATTAAATATTCTTCGGAAATACTTTGTTATTTACATAATTGAATGTGCTGACAACAAAAATCACACAAAAATTTAAAAATGGAAATCAAGTTTTTCAACCCATGGAGGTCTGGATTTGGAGTCACACTCAAAATTAAAGTGGAAATACACACTACAGGCTGATCCAACTTTGATGTAATGTCCTTAAAACAAGTCAAAATGAGGCTCAGTAGTGCGTGTGGCCTCCATGTGCCTGTATGACTTTCCTACAACGCCTGTGCATGCTCCTGATGAGGTGGCGGATGGTCTCCTGAGGGATCTCCTCCCATACCTGGACTAAAGCATATGCCAACTCCTGGACAGTCTGTGGTGCAACGTGACGTTGGTGGATGGAGCGAGACATGATGTCCCAGATGTGCTCAATTGGATTCAGGTCTGGGGAACGGGCGGGCCAGTCCATAGCATCAATGCCTTTGTTTTGCAGGAACTGCTGACACACTCCAGCCACATGAGGTCTAGCATTGTCTTGCATTAGGAGGAACCCAGGGCCAACCGCACCAGCATATGGTCTCACAAGGGGTCTGAGGATCTCATCTCTGTACCTAATGGCAGTCAGGCTACCTCTGGAGAAATGCCACCCCACACCATTACTGACCCACTGCCAAACCGGTCACGCTGGAGGATGTTGCAGGCAGCAGAACATTCTCCACGGCGTCTCCAGACTCTGTCATGTCTGTCACATGTGCTCAGTGTGAACCTGCTTCCATCTGTGAAGAGCACAGGGCGCCAGTGGCGAATTTGCCAATAATGGTGTTCTCTGGCATATGCCAAACGTCCTGCACGGTGTTGGGCTGTAAGCACTACCCCCCTCTGTGGATGTCGGACCCTCATACCACCCTCATGTAGTCTATTTCTGACTGTTTGAGTAGACACATGCACATTTGTGGCCTGCTGGAGGTCATTTTGCAGGGCTCTGGCAGTGCTCCTCCTGTTCCTCCTTGCACAAAGGCAGTGGTAGCGGTCCTGCTGCTGGGTTGTTGCCCTCCTACGGCCTCCTCCACGTCTCCTGATGTACTGGCCTGTCTCCTGGTAGCGCCTTCATGCTCTGACACTATGCTGACAGACACAGCAAACCTTCTTGCAACAGCTCGCATTGATGTGCCATCCTGGATGAGCTGTACTACCTGAGCCACTTGTGTGGGTTGTAGACTCCGTCTCATGCTACCACTAGAGTGAAAGCACCGCCAGCATTCAAAAGTGACCAAAACATCAGCCAGGAAGCATAGGAACTGAGAAGTGGTCTGTGGTCACCACCTGCAGAACCACTCCTTTATTGGGGGTGTCTTGCTAATTGCCTATAATTTCCACCTGTTGACTATCCCATTTGCACAACAGCATGTAAAAAATGATTGTCACTCTGTGTTGCTTCCTAAGTGGACAGTTTGATTTCACAGAAGTGTGATTGACTTGGAGTTACATTGTGTTGTTTAAGTGTCCCCTTTATTTTTTTGAGCAGTGTATATATTTTTTAAATCCTAGTTATATTATATGGGTGTGTCTTATAGTCTGGTGCATTTTATATTTAGAAAAATATGAATACTTATATTTGCAATATATAGAATGAAACTAAAGTCTATCAAGTTAAGCCTTAACACATTTCTGTTACTGCTGTTGATGCAAAAGAAGTCAGAAAATTTAGTTTGAACATATTTCCAATTCTTCCACAAAATGGTAAAAAAAATGCCTGAAGACAAACAGATAATCAAAGTATCCCGAGATTGATAAATTCTAAATGCATGTTTATATTCTTATTTCAACATCGGTAAAACTTTACCAATAATACAGAAATCATCAGTTTAGTGTGGAAGGAAAGAGGGATTTCCACCAAGGTTATATAGCCTGAACATGCCACACAGTGAAATAATGGTAATCAGGGCTGGACTGGCCCAGCGGGTTACCGTGAAATTTCCTGGTGTGCCGGCATACTAGCGAGTCAGTTCGCGTCCACCTAGTGCGCGCCGGCTCACAAGTCGCACGGCGCAATTACAGAGTGACTGTCAGGAAGGGATGCGATCCCCTTCTGCTGGTCACAGAATGTAGCGTTGCCGAGCAGGCAGACAGCGGTAGAGGAGCTCCTGTTCCCCTACCCGGTCTGACAGGAAGTGCTCACAGGGAGCACATGACTGCTTCCTGTCAGACCAGGTACAGTGAGCAGGAGCTTCTCCACCACAGTCTGCCTGCTCGGCCACGCTACAGCAAGGTACAGGGAGAGCTTGGGGGGTGGTGGGGGGGAGAAACTAATAGGACACAGGGAGAGCAATGCATCTCTATGAGGAGATGCTGATTGGTGCAGTGAAGCACAGCATTTTGACACACATGCGCAATAGCACCCCAATGCTTTCCTACGGGAATTGAATTGGCATTGACTGGAATGTACCCAGTTGTAAGCCAAAGTGAAGAGCACACTCTTATTACTTCAAGAAAACCAAGAAAACTTTTTTTGTTTACTGCTGTGCAATAGCATACATTCACAATTTCAGTCCAAATGACCAAACTTTTCTTAATATATCAAGAAAATGGACTGAAACATTGATTATATGCAAATGCACGTCTGCTTACAATAAATCCGCTCTTTTGTTTATTTTGAAGCCCTATGAGTGCTTTCTTTCATGTTTGAGTGATAGTTTTCAGTTTTAAGTTTTTTTTCCCCCACTTCCAAATCTGCACACTATGCTGGCGCGATGCATTATGGGGCTGGTATAAAATTTCATTCCAGGGCTGCTTTTCATTCCCAGTCCGGCCCTGATGGTAATCATTCATAATAGGAGTGATTAAGAGGGGTTTTAACCTGATGTGCGGAACATCATCGTGTTATGAGGTTACCTTGATAAAATTTTAAATATACAAATATAGATATACAGGGGAGATGTATGACAATTTGGGAGAATGCCAACTAAGGATTCCACATGTCAAATAGTAATAAAAAGAATTCTAGCAGGATACAAATCAGGCTGAACTACCAGACTGAACGAATAGATTAGATTCTTCAAATTTCAGTGGTCCACGTGGCTATACCAGTTCTCTCACTTCTCCATGACTAACCTGCTCCTGGTAATATAACCGATGAAGATTAAATTGTGTATTGTTATAGTCTATATTATTATTATTATTTATAAAGTGCCAACAAATACCACAGCTCTGTACAATTCCGTGATATTCAGTGAAAAACATATAGAAAAACACAAATAGAAAGTGGGTGTCCTACTGGGTCCATTTTCTCAGAATTCCAAAATCTATTGACACATATCTAGGTCTTCTTAGAAATTTTCTTAATATAACTTATATGGGCCATTTCTTTTTTCTACTTGGATAAACAAAACACTTTTTTTTTAATCTCCAAATCTATTCACCGATTTTAACAGGACCATTAAAATTAAAGATAATGCACTTATAATCCAGTGTACTATTTCAGAGAGTGTTCTTTCCAATATTATACACTGACAGCAATTCTCTGGAGAACACGAATCAAAGGACACGGTTTACTAGAATATTTTTCTTGTAACTGCTCCAAAAGAACCAAATATTCAAAGACGGGTCCCTGGGCTTTTCAGCACAAGGCCTGCCAGTTTACACACAGTAATATCCAGAGAAGATAAAGTGATAAGACTTCATTGTAATCTATGTGCCAAACAGGACACAGCTTCCAATTTTGTTTAGTATTGTGAAACAGTGTAAGAGTTCTTGCGCAGGGAAATAGACAAAAACAGCAACATCAAAGTAGGATGCTCCTAATGTTTAAATAAAGTGTGTCTCTGTAAAGCCTTTACTAGCCTTAGAGATAAAGTCAGGACTTCCTACATTAAACATTTTATGTTCCTCTCCTATTTCTTTCTTTTAGAAAACCATTAACCCTAAAAGAAATTTTAGAAAAATATTAGCAGAACATCTATTTAAAACACAGAGTTTATAGCTAGCACGGAAATGTATAATAAACTTGCAATTCTGTGTATAGAGGAGTTTCTCAGACCAGCTTCAAAATTTTAATTATGTCATTTTACACAAATATTATTTTTCGTTTATTCAATCAAACTTTATAGATATTTTTGAGGAACGAAATTCTTTAGATTGTATACTGAAATATTAGTATAACATCAAAAATACTATTTTTCTGACATACATTAGTTGTAACAATTATAGATAATTATGTAACACTTATAACCACTACAGCATGCTGTTGCCAGGAGTATTCTGGCATCCCACCAATGTAAGTAGTCAAACCATTTACTAAAAGTTTGACTTCTTAAATTGAGATTACCAGGTGCAACTCCATGCCTCTTTGAGAGCTAGAAGCTTTCTGCATTTTGGCAAAGCCCCCAACATCAGAGTTGAAAGAAGCAGGATTTCAGTGTGATGGGGTAAAGGTGACAGTCCAGTGAGGCAATTGCGTCACTGGCTCTGCTCAAAGGTGTAGACCCACTGAGAAAGGGGGCAAGTTTGCATGATTTTTTGAATGCATGTCAGGCTGTCTGCCAATCAAGTTGGCCAGCCCACTGTGGGCTGACCATGCAGGGAGCTCTGTTTCAGAGCTCTCTGCAGGGTCCTTAAAGGAGCACTTTAGGGTCAGGAACTCAAACATGTATTCCTGACCCTATAATGTTAAAACCACTATCTGGCCCCCTTTGCCTCCCTAAAAATAGTAAAATCTTACTTGTATTCAAGTTTGAAGCTGCTGCCTCTGCCTGTGAATTTCCTCTGACCTCTGACATCATCAGAAGTGGTGGCCTGATCCAATCACAATGCTTCCCCATAGGATTGGCTGAGACTGACAAGGAGGCAGATCAGGGGCAGAGCCAGCATGATTCAAACACAGCCATGGGCAATCAGAATCTCCTCATAGAGATGAATTTAATCAATTAATCTCTATGGGGAAAGTTCAGTGTCTGCATGCAGAGGGAGGAGATACTCAATGTTTGGATGTATTTCAGGCACCCATGACCCAGGAAGGATCTCTAACAGCTATCTGATGAGTGGCCAGTGAAGTTATCACTAGGCTGTAATGTAAACTATGGTGTCCCTTTAAGTCCTGAGTGTAGTGCAAGCAAGTCTAATGATGCTCACACTACTCTTTTTCAAAACTGCTCTGTTTTTGGTGACACTAGGTAACAAAGTCGGGATGGCCAGATTGCACCCATAAATTGGGACTGTACAGCCTAAATCGGGATGGTTAGGAGGCATGTTTTGAAAGTGCAGGGCTTAGCTGAGTGAGAGTGACCAGATGATGCTCTGAGCCAATGTGCTGGCCCTGCTCTGCAGGTCGTAACTCAAGAGAACTTACAGAAGCTCGCAGCATGAGCTTCAAGCTCTCCATAGCAGAAGAGGAAAGGCAGGGAGTGGTGACAGAAATTAAACCGTGAACTCCTGTCACTATAATTGCTGATCAAATACCCTGCCTGTAAGTATTTGTAAGGACTTTGATGGCCTTACTAACAGTACAGCTCATTAAAATAGCAACAAAATGTTCAAAGAATGTCTGCATTTGAACAGAAAATCATTCATATCTAATATATGTTATTTAAAAAAAATATATACATTTTCAGAATGCCTTTGTAATGCCTTTGTAATGCTAAAAGTAAATATAAATATAAGAGATCCTAATCAATCCTCTCTCTCTCTCTCTCTCTCTCTCTCTCTTTCTATATATATATATATATAAATATATATATATTATCTTTATGGTAAATGATAAAACCCTTGCTTAAGGAGATAGGATCGGAGATGTCATAACATGTTTACTTTAATAATGATAACTTTTCTGCTATTTAAAAAAAAAAAGCATAGAATATCCCAGATGTGATTTTGAAAATTTAATTCCAAATTAAGCCATCTAATAAAATAAAACATTTCCAGTATGTGCATAGCTGATTTAGTAGGAAGTCTTAAATACAAAATAACATATTGAGACAATCTCAGTTTAATTGGTGCTTAGTTGCAAAGTCCAGATGACATTTTCCCTATTGGCGGAAAGCAATATTCAATGTGCGTGGGTTTAGTATCTTCCAATTCATTGAAAGTTACAGATGATGAAATAAGATAATGAGAAATTGAACTTTTCTATTAATAAAGGAAAAGCAATATAAAGTCAGGTCCATAAATATTGGGACATCAACACAATTCTAATCTTTTTGGCTCTATACACCAACACAATGGGTTTGAAATTGAAACAAACAAGATGTGCTTTAACTGCAGACTTTCAGCTTTAATTTGAGGGTATTTACATCCAAATCAGGTGAACGGTGTAGGAATTACAATAGTTTGTATATGTGCCTCCAACTTTTTAAGGGACCAAAAGTAATGGGACAGATTAACAGTCATAAATCAAACTTTCACTTTTTAATACATGGTTGCAAATCCTTTGCAGTCAATTACAGCCTGAAGTCTGGAACGCATTGACATCACCAGACGCTGGGTTTCATCCCTGGTGATGGTCTGCCAGGCCTCTACTGCAACTGTCTTCAGTTCCTGCTTGTTCTTGGGGCATTTTCCCTTCAGTTTTGTCTTCATCAAGTGAAATGCATGCTCAATCGGATTCAGGTCAGGTGATTAACTTGGCCATTGCATAACATTCCACTTCTTTCCCTTAAAAAAACTCTTTGGTTGCTTTTGCAGTATGCTTCGGGTTATTGCCCATCTGCACTGTGAAGCGCCATCCAATGAGTTCTGAAGCATTTGGCTGAATATGAGCAGATAATATTGCCCGAAACACTTCAGAATTCATCCTGCTGCTTTTGTCAGCAGTCACATTATCAATAAATAAAAGGGAACCAGTTCCATTGGCAGCCATACATGCCCACGCCATGACACTACCACAAGGTGGTATGCTTTGGATCATGATCAGTTCCTTTCCTTCTCCATACTCTTCTCTTCCCATCACTCTGGTACAAGTTGATCTTGGTCTTATCTGTCCATAGGATGTTGTTCCAGAACTGTGAAGGCTTTTTTAGATGTTGTTTGGCAAACTCTAATCTGGCCTTCCTGTTTTTGAGGCTTTACTAATGGTTACATCTTGTGGTGAACCCTCTGTATTCACTCTGATTGTTCTCTTGATTGTTGACTTTTACACACATACACCTACCTCCTGGAGAATGTTCTTGATCTGGCCAACTGTTGCGAAGGGTGTTTTCTTCACCAGGGAAAGAATTCTTTGGTCATCCACCACAGTTGTTTTCCGTGGTCTTCCGGGTCTTTTGGTGTTGCTGAGCTCACCGTTGCGTTCTTTCTTTTTAAGGATGTTCCAAACAGTTGATTTGGCCACACCTAATGTTTTTGCTATCTCTTTGATGGGTTTGTTTTGTTTTTTCAGCCTAATGATGGCTTGCTTCACTGATAGTGACAGCTCTTTGGATCTCATATTGAGAGTTGACATCAACAGATTCTAAATGCAAATAGCACACTTGAAATGAACTCTGGACCTTTTATCTGCTCCTTGTAAATGGGATATTGAGGGAATAACACACACCTGGCCATGGAACAGCTGAGCAGCCAATTGTCCCATTACTTTTGGCCCCTTGAAAAGTGGGAGGCACATATACAAACCGTTGTAATTCCTACACCGTTCACCTGATTTGGATGTAAATACCCTCAAATTAAAGCTGAAAGTCTGCAGTTAAAGCACATCTTTGTTTCATTTCAAACCCATTGTGTTGGTGTATAGAGCCGAAAAGATTAGAATTGTGTCGATGTCCCAATATTTATGGACGTGACTGTATATTCTTTTGGACTGTACTGTTTTCGCCTATTAAAGTTCTGGTGGCAGTAATTACATTTATTTTAATTTTTCCCACTAATTATGACTTATGGCAAAAAAAAAAATATTAAAGGAACACTTTAAGCATCATAACCATAGTCACTAATTTATAGTTGTTGTTATGGTGAAATGAAGCTGTCAGTGAAATGTCATCATTAAATTCACTTACTTTTTTTATTTCTCAGTAAACTAAAGTTTACAATTTATGCATCATTTCTGGAAAGCATATCGTATGTTTGAGAACTTCTACTAAATAATTTTAAATCCTTGTGGTAAAAAGCCAAACATTAAAGAACCCCAGGCAGGGTACCAAATTGGTCTCCATCCCTAATTTTTATTTAAATAGTAATTTTAAATGATTTCTGCCATGCATGATGACCTCTGTCTCCTCCCATCTTATATATTATGTTTTAAATTAACTATAATATATAATGCAGTTTCTAGTAATAATCTGACTATCAAATATGTTGTGCTGAAATACTTGACATTGAACATGCTGTGCACATGAACTGATCATCAGATATTTTGTGCACACACACAGACCATGAGATACTTGGAGCCGCTAAAAGCAATTTTAGAATACTTTCATATTTTGTTCTTTATCTTGGGATGCACAGTGGCAGCTCCAAGTGACATAATGCTTGAAGAAGGGTCAAGCTGGATGTTTTGACTTTAGTTCAGATATCATTAGCAGGCGGCTGATTAAATGCCATCCTATTTAGTTTGTTGTAATTGTACCCCAAATGTATCCAAAATGTCGATGAATATCTCTCCCAAGTCTTATTTCACCGACTCCTTATTTCATCTCTTTCCATGAATCATTTCCTTATCTTCATCTCCTGCTCATCCTGTCCTGTCTCTTCTCATCATTTTTCATCATTCTTCTCAGTTCATCTCTCTCCTTTTCATTGTCACGGCTGCTAGTGTGGTCCAACATGCAGAAACTATGTAAACATATACATACAAAAGAAAAGGAAACTAAAAGGACAGTGGGGGAGTACTGAACTCACCAAATGCAAAACTAGGATCGTTCTTGGTGACAGCAATGTTCCTGACAAATTCGCAGAAGTAGGAGAAAGGGGGAAATTAAACCTTGTTTTCCCGTTTGTATTTTGACCCAATTTGGATCCACCTTTCTCATAGGCCATACGGAAGCTTGTAAATGATAGGGTTAACTCCTCGAGCAGTGTCCAGGTAACTGAGGCCAGGTAGTTTAGGGTCAGTTTTGGCAAGGACAGAGCGTAACCGGACCTTAGAATGGCCGGACTAATACGCTAGAGATAGAGAATGGTCAGAAAGGGAAAGCCGAGGTCAAGGAAGCCAGAAATACTCAGATACCGTTTAAACAAGCCAAGTCAGGGGAACCAGAATTCGGAATTACCAAGGAAAAGCCAAGATCAGGATACCAAGAAGTCAGATTCACAAAGATAAACGCACTCTCGGGAACCAGGAACAGGAAACCACGACAGGGCAAGGAACTGGAGTGAATTAGGGATTTAAATATCCCTCTCTGGGCTCTGATTGGTCAGCGGGTGACCTCTGACCCCAGAACGTGCACGTGCGTTGACGTCGTAATGTCACGCGCACGTTCGCATAAATTTGAGGGGCTGAGCTTTAGATGGACACGACCCCGTGGTCGGCGCGATTTTTTATTTGGGCTCGCTGATGAGTAGGTAAACCCGTGATGTCGGCGAGGCCGTGCCGGTCGGGCATGGCCGCGGCATGCGGAGGGTCGGGAGCCGCAACACTCATCGTATCATGATTTCAACTTATCTTCCCAACTCCTAAGCCTACCACTTCCTCTTCACTCTTTGATACCTGCTTTTACTTTAATCTTACAGCCTTATCCTGGTGTCCTTGTGGTGTGGAGGTTCTGGCAGATAGAACAGAACTCATATCACATCTCTCATGGTCTTTGTTTCCTCCAGATTACCCTTACATAACCCCTTTCCCTCTTCCCATCACCCTCAAACTGGTGGTCTGCAGTGTTGAAACGCTGTCACGTCTCCAGGATTCCCAATGTAAACCTCAATCACAGCTCTTCCTGCAAACTCCATGCTGTCTACAGTGCCTACTAACGGTATGTGCAGGGATGCTGAGTTTTTTGTATTTTTTTGAATGTGTGTTTTTGTGGTACATCCAGCTTAACTGATATGCAGTGACTCTTGCATATTATGTGAAATGCAAACATTGTAAAAAGTCAGATTTTTATTATTTTGCACATTAAAACATACTAACTTTAACCCCTTAAGGACACATGACATGTGTGACATGTCATGATTCCCTTTTATTCCAGACGTTTGGTCCTTAAGGGGTTAAATTGATTTATATAAGAGCAATAATTGGCTTTAATCCAGCGAGTGCACGTGAAATCATTCAGAATATTTTAATTAAAACCAAAAAGAGTACAGCATTGAACTGTGAATCACTTGGGAAGGAGAATTTAAACTACAATGGAATTTTAAATATTTTGGCAGTTATCCCATTGGCTGCCTAGCACCATTGATGAAAAGCTTAATAATACAAACCATTCCATTGTGCTAGACAAAGATTGACCAGATAGGTTTACATACCCAAACGTAATGGATTTTCTTACTAAAATAATAACTGCAAAAAGTAGCACTAGGAAAAAAATAATAGAATGTTAAAGAAGCCAATGGAATGTTTTCCTTTGCGAAAGGGAATGCTTTATTGGAAAGCCAAGGTTGGACTGTATTTTGATATAAAATTTTAATATCTCATCAATAATGCCGACTATGTTTTTATAAGTCTGTTATCAATTTCTAACATTTAATTTTGTTCAGATTATACACTTGTTTCTTTTATCCCTCGTACAAGCCTAAGAAAACTTTACAAACAGATTAATCTTGAGCCTAGACTGATTGAGATTGCTGTGTCACAGGACAGATCATAGTGAAGTGTAACTCTGTGTATTGTATGAGAAGTCTGCATACAACCCCAGCACAGCTTGTTACAGCCCCACACAGTATACAGACACACTTCACTGCTACAGCCAGGCCTGTGTACCTCAGGCCATCATGAATGGAAAGGGCTAAGTATGTGAAACACCACAGCATGCACCACATGGAGAAAGCCAGGATGAGGACCCAGAGCCCAGTGCATTAGCTAAACGCTCTGTGAAACCCACATGGAAGGTTAAAGAGAACTATGAATCCATGAAAACTGAACTAGCAACCAGTTTGAAGCAGATTTGGGATAAAATCCTCACCTACATTGATGTGATTTCATGTCCCAGCCATGAGGTACTGCAACTAGAGGGCGCCATAAAACATCTCTCTGCTTCATATGAACTGTACCAGACTACAAGCAATAAATATATAACTATTCTGCAAAACATTAACACTGAGGAATCATTAGAGCAACTTAACAATGTCCAGCTTCTTAACATGGAAAGAGAAAGCTTTATCCTGCTAACTAAAGCAAAGGCAGAAGCAAAATTAACGCAGCCACAGGACACTGTATCTCACAGATCCGTATCCACCAGACATTCTAAAAGTTCCTCTAGATCCCGAATTTCAAGGCACTCAACACTTAGTGAACAGCTTATAAATGCCCGTGCCGAAGCAGAGGCTAGCAAAGTACTGGCTGTATATGCTAAAAAGAGAGCAGACATGGAGGCTGAGGCTGCAGCAATGCAAGCCGAAGCGGCAGCAATGGAAGCTGAGGCAGCATCTAAAGCAGCCCGTCAAAGGGCAGCAATTGAAGCTTTAAAGGAACAGAGCAACTACGAGGCAGCTGAAGCAAGACTAAAGATTTTGGAACAAGCTATCGGTGCAGATGAAAATGCTAGCGAAAGGGTCAGCGTCAAGGCAGATGTGGAAGATCCATTCGAACGCACTAAGAACTATGTTCTAAACCACAGCAGCGAGCACTCAATTGCCTCCATTCTGCACGACAACGCAAGGACTTCACCACACCACCAGGCAAAAGCTGTTCCAGCAACTTCCTACATGCAAAACCACCCCAGTGCAGCGCCTGACTGTCATGCTGATTCTGCATATGTCACAGAATTGCACGCCAATCTGCAAGCAAGTCACCAACCTCCTGCTAATAGTACCGTTCCAGACTTTAACCCAACAACTCAGCTGAACCCCCTTGTTGCACCATATCTTCCGAAGTCTTTTCACAACAATACCATAAACAACGCAATCCGCAACATTCAACCAGTGACCTCCTACGTAAAGTCAGAGGCAACTGAAACAGCAGAGTTCGTAAAGTATATACTTCAACGAGAGCTCACCAAGTCAGGACTAGTAAGCTTCGATGACCATCCCGAAAATTACAGAAGCCGGAAAGCTGCCTTTAAAACTACTATAGGTGATCTTGGTATTACTGCTGCTGAGGAGCTGGATCTGCTGATCAGGTGGCTTGGCCCACAATCTACGGAACGTGTCAAGAGCCTCAGGTCAGTCTACATCGACAATCCAACTGCAGGTCTCACCGCTGCATGGGAGCGTCTAGAACAGAGTTATGGTAGTCCTGAAGCCATAGAGAATGCATTGCTCAAACGATTGAAAAATTTCCCAACGATATCCGGTAAGGACAATAAAGAGTTCCAGAGACTCAGTGACCTTCTTCTCAAAGTCCAGCTTGCCAAAACTGACCCTAAACTACCGGGCCTCAGTTACCTGGACACTGTTTGAGGAGTTAACCCTATCATTTACAAGCTTCCGTATGGCCTACGAGAAAAGTGGATCCAAATTGGGTCAAAATACAAACGGGAAAACAAGGTTTCATTTCCCCCTTTCTCCTACTTCTGTGAATTTGTCAGAAACATTGCTGACACCAAGAACGATCCTAGTTTTGCATTTGGTGAGTTCAGTACTCCCCCACTGAAAGGTGACAAGCTACATATCAGCTACAGGAACCATAGAGGTCCCGTGTCTGTTAAGAAGACAGACATTATTCCCGCTCCCACCTCAGCTCCCGCCTCAAACAAGAGCGGCAAGATCGAAAACCCAAACCGATTATGTCCTATCCACAAGAAGCCACATCCCCTCAAAAAATGTAACGGCTTTAGGAAGAAGCCCCTACAAGAACGAAAGGAACTCCTAAAGACCTTTGGGGTATGTTATAGGTGCTGTGCTTCCACTGATCACTTTGCCAAGGAATGTAAAATCCCTATCAAGTGCATAGAGTGCGGTTCCGAGGACCACGTGCAAGCTCTCCATCCACTTGAGTCCAATCCTTCACTACTTGCAAACCCTTCTCCCAGGCCAAATCACGACGGGAAAATTACAGATCAGGTGGCTAATCCCACCATGATATTTTCTTCATGCACGGAAGTGTGTGGGGAAGACCACCGTGACAAGTCTTGTGCTAAAATATGCCTAGTGAATGTTCACCACAAGGATCAACCAGAAAAGACTTTAAAGGTGTATGCTATCTTAGATGATCAAAGCAATCGATCACTTGCCCGATCTGAACTGTTTGATCTATTTTGCATAAGAGGAGAGGTTCATCCTTACACCTTAGGCACTTGTAGCGGCACTACAGGGGTCTTTGGAAGAAGGGCACATGGATTTATTGTGTCCTCTCTAGGAGATAACTTACAATTACCCTTACCTACACTTGTAGAGTGCAACCAGATACCAGCCAACAAAGAAGAAATACCTACACCAGAAGTTGCCTTCTTCCACCCTCACCTAAAGTCAATAGCAAGTGAAATCCCACCACTTGACAAAGATGCTAAAATCCTTCTTCTGCTGGGAAGAGATATTCTAAGGGTCCACAAGGTGCACAGGCAGGTCAGCGGACCCCCAGATGCTCCATTTGCCCAGTACCTGGACTTAGGCTGGGTCATCATAGGTAATGTCTGTATAGGCAAAATGAAAAGGCCTACTAAGATTTCTTCATTCAAGACAAACGTATTGCCGAATGGTCGTAATACTCACTTTGAGCCATGCCAAAACATCACTACTGGGTAAAGGAGAAGGTAACTAGCTGCAAGTTGCAACATGACAACACAAACCTTTCCCGCACATACGATGACAGGTTTGGCTCTACAGTTTTCAATACAAGCAGTGAAGACAACATGTTAGCTCCTTCAGTAGAAGACAAAGAATTCCTTAAAGTAATGGACAACGAGTTCTTTCAGGATGATTCCAACAGTTAGGTAGCACCCCTACCCTTTCGCCTCCCGAGAGAGAAGCTACCGAACAATCTACATCAAGCCATTAAAAGATTCTCCTCCTTAAAGCGTACATTAAGCAGGAAACCAGAGATGGAAAGACATTTTGTAGACTTTTTCCAGAATATCTTTGATAGAGGTCATGCTGAACCCGTACCTCCACTGAAAGAAGGAGAAGAATGCTGGTACCTCCCTTCCTTCGGTGTGTATCACCCACGAAAGCCAGACCAAATCAGAGTTGTCTTTGACTCCAGTGCCCAACATGAAGGCATCTCACTTAACAACATGCTCCTCACAGGGCCCAACTTGAACAACAGCCTGATTGGAGTCCTAATTCGTTTTAGACTAGAACCTGTTGCAGTGATGGCGGACATTCAACAAATGTTCCACTGCTTCATCGTCAAGGAAGACAACAGAAACTACCTCAGGTTCCTATGGCACAAGGACAATGACCTCAACAGAGAGGTAATTGATTACCGAATGAGGGTGCATGTCTTTGGGAACAGCCCTTCCCCAGCTGTAGCAATCTATGGACTAAAAAGGACAGCCCAGCTTGGAGAAGCTGAGTATGGATCCGACGCTCGTCAATTTGTCGAAAGAAACTTTTACGTAGACGACGGGCTCAAATCCTTTCCTACTGCTAAAGAAGCAATTGATCTTCTCACCTGAACAAAGGAGATGCTATCCATAGCAAACTTGAGACTCCACAAGATTATATCCAACAGCCAAGAGCTAATGAATGCATTTCACTCTGAGGACTATGCTGCCAGCGTGAAAGACCTTGTCCTTGGGTCAGACACGCCTCCTTTGCAGAGAAGTCTAGGTCTGCTGTGGAACATCAAAGAAGACACATTCACCTTTCAAGTGTCAACCTGTGACAAACCTTTTACCAAGAGAGGAGTCTTGTCCATGGTGAATAGCATCTACGACCCACTGGGATTTATAGCCCCAGTCACCACCCAAGGTAAGATGCTTCTAAGACAGCTTACAACTGATAACATAGATTGGGACACTCCATTACCCATGGAGAAACAACAAAGATGGGAGAAATGGAGAGGTTCTCTGAAGCCACTAGAACAGCTCCAAATTCCACGTTGCTATGCCCCAGTCTCCATTTCAGCCGCTAAACAGAAGGAAATCCATATTTTCTCAGACGCATCAGTTGAAGCTATAGCTGCAGTGGCCTATTTGAAGACCTCAGGGATCAATGGAGACATACATTGCAATTTTGTTCTAGGCAAGGCAAAGCTAACACCAAAACCTGCACATACCATACCCAGACTTGAACTTTGTGCAGCCGTGGAAATAGCCGAAGTCATAAAGAGTGAAATGGACATTAAAATCGATTCCTTCACATTTAACACAGACAGTAAGATGGTGCTTGGATACATCTACAACCAAACCAAACAATTTTACGTGTACGTCAGTAATCGAGTAGAATGTATCAGAAGGTTCTCTCTGCCAAAGCAATGGCATTATATTCCCACTGACCTTAATCCTGCTGATTATGGGACAAGACCTATATCCCCAGCAGCTCTCCATGGCTGCTTGTGGCTGACGCCTCCAAGGTTTCTTCACGAAAACCCCTACTCAATTTCCACTGACGTTACCTAAGAATTGGTACTTCTTCTCCCAAGTGAGTGACTTATGCAAGAGTACCAGGCGGTACGGTGCTATGGCGGGGAGAACGCCGCTATAACTGTTAACTATGCCACTGTTGAAGCTCCACGGCTATAAACTGCAGACTATAGGACTTTAGCCATCTGTTATTGGACTTCATGTTTTATTATTCATTCACTGCATACCTTCTTTGTTTTGCAGGTATCTCGTATTTATGGTCTACACACCAGTATTATTTCCAATGTTTTCTTCACTTACAGGTTCAAGTTGGACCTTTAGACATTTGGACTTATCTTTATATACATATATATAATCTAAAGATTTCAGGCGGGGAGTGTCATGTTACATGATATTGTTTTATTATAATGTACTGTTTCTTTAATGTTCATCTTAAGTTTGTCTCTTGGGCCTCTCCATAGTTTGCATGCTGCTCCAGGTACTCCCCTCCCCTTTTTTCTGTTCTAGTGTATTCTATGCTGTACATTCATATGTGACTTGTTTCTCTGCTATCCTGTATGGAAGAATTGTTCTTTTACCTGTCGTAACTGCACATCCTACAGATCATATGACGAATAAACACCGCCAGATCTTCTTACATGTGAGTTGTGACTGAGTAAACTTTCTGGGAAGGTGATTTGGTATGGATAATCTCATCAGGGCAATGAGCGCCATGTGCTCCTGAAAAAACACATTCATAGCCTCTGCAGCCGGTCCAGAATAGTGGGCAGGCCTACTTGATTGACAGGTAGCCTGTTGTGCATTCACACTGCACATTACTGTGAGTTCTATTACTGTGGAGCTCTGTGATCCAGTCATACACACCACACATTACTGTGAGTTCTATTACTGTGGAGCTCTGTGATACAATCATACACACCACACATTACTGTGAGTTCTATTACCGTGGAGCTCTGTGATACAGTCATACATGCCACACATTACTGTGAGTTCTATTACCGTGGAGCTCTGTGATACAGTCATACACGCCACACATTACTGTGAGTTCTATTACCGTGGAGCTCTGTGATACAATCATACACACTACACATTACTGTGAGTTCTATTACCGTGGAGCTTTGTGATACAGTCATACACACCACACATTACTGTGAGATCTATTACCGTGGAGCTCTGTGATACAGTCATACACACCACACATTACTGTGAGTTCTATTACCGTGGAGCTCTGTGATACAGTCATACACACCACACATTACTGTAAGTTCTATTACCGTGGAGCTCTGTGATACAGTCATAAACACCACACATTACTGTGAGTTCTATTACCGTGGAGCTCTGTGATACAGTCATACACACCACACATTACTGTAAGTTCTATTACTGTGGAGCTCTGTGATACAGTCATAAACACCACACATTACTGTGAGTTCTATCACCGTTGAGCTCTGTGATACAGTCATACACAATGGACACTACTATTATTAAACTGTTGAACGGATTAAAACAGTAGGCAGGATTTAGTTTCCCTTCTACACTTTAATTACTCTTGTATGGTTACCTTGAGTCAATTACTACTTTTCAATGTCTAGCAAATGTATGTGCATGTAAATAAGAAAGGGGGAGGGACCTATTGAGGAGACTGGCCTTGGGGCAGCAGATGGGGTAAACTGGCCCTGCATATAAGCCAAGGAAGAGGTTTATTGAGCAAATCGTGTTCTGTGGATCATTGACAAAAGATCAACATTTTTAAGTCAATACATATGCCATTGCTTTTTCAACACTCTAACAGTCCCCGGTTTAGCTAATAAACCCCTAACTGTTTCTATTTGTTAAAGGAGAAAAAATATTAACAGGAAACGTAACTTGTAATACTTCCTTTAAAGAATAAAAACTTCCATTTAGATTACTTGGTACATAACCACATCTGTCAGGAACATTTATTTTCTTTAAAGGACCATGAAGTGGTCTGGGTGACAGGTCCCTCTAGGATTAACCCCTTTTTTTTTATAAACATAGCAGTTTCAGAGAAACTGCTATGTTTATAAATGGGTTAATCCAGCCTCTAAAGCCTCTAATCTAAAGCCTCTCATTGACAGCCGCCAGAGGCGTTTGCGTGCTTCTCACTGTGAAAATCACAGTGAGAAGACGCCAGCGTCCATAAGAAAGCATTGTAAATGCTTTCTTATGAGACTGGCTGAATGTGCGCGCAGCTCCTGCCGCGCATGCACAGTCAGCCGAAGAGGAGGATCGGAGGCGGAGAGGAGGAGGAGAGCTCCCCGCCCGGCGCTGGAAAAAAGGTAAGTTTAACCCCTTTCCTTGCCATCCAGCCCGGTGGGAGGGGGTCCCTGAGGGTGGGGGCACCCTCAGGGCACTATAGTGCCAGGAAAACGAGTATGTTTTCCTGGCACTATAGTGGTCCTTTAAGCAGTTCCTTCCCAGCAGTATGGATACAACTGTTACAAAATACAGAGCAAGGAAGAGAAGGGAAAATAACCATTCCTCATTCTAGAAATGGAACTTCCTTTCATACTAAATAGTTAGAAATGCAATATTGGAAATTGTTTATTAACATTTGTAATTTAGCTGTAGGAAAGATCATTTTGTAACCTATGGATCTGCTGGCTTGACTTGTAATAGCACTTCCAATCGTGTTAAATTCTGTGTTTGTAGTTGTACATTTGTGAAAATTCATTCAGTCAGGGCAATTTGGAGGCTCTCATACCATTCGCTAGATTTACCACTATCCAATGTAACACCAGACTGAAAACTGATTTAAATTAAACTGGTATCAAACTCACTATGAAATAAACCAAATTAGCTTCCACGGACACAGAAATTACACATAAATGTGTCCATTATGCTTTCTCGTATTGGGCCGAAAACATTGGGAAAGCATTAGAGGCCAGTGCGCATGTGCGGAAAACGTCACACTGCGCCAATCAACTGGTCTCTCTGAGACTGATATAAATAGCAGAGTGTTACTCTATTTCCTCTGAAGCGCCTCTAGTGGCTGTATGAGTGACAACCACTAGCGATACTTTAGCTCTACAATGAAAACATTGCTGTTCTGCAGAAAGGTAATGTTGTCAGCTGCAAGGTGAAAGCATGGGGAGACATGGCACCCAGACCACTTCATTGACATGATGTGTCCCCTTAAAATTAAAGTACTTGATTTAACCGGTATCTCCAAAATCAAGAGAAATTAGCATGTTTACAAAATGTCTTAGTTACACTCTCACTGCTGTCAATCAGACATCCAGAAGTGTTGTTCAAAGTGAAAGACAGTGTTTCTAAAAGGGAAGCAATGAAACAAGTGCTTCTCAATGTGAAGCATTTGATTTGTGCCATAATATACTATGCACATAGGTTCCCCAATAAGTCTGTTAGAAGCATTGAATTAGACCGGGTCATCAATCGTGATGTTCTCAGCACGGTTGGATCACGCTGCATCAAGAAAACTGCCTTAACAATGTAAAAAAGGTGAGTTTATTTTATTTTATTAAAGGGACACTCTACTGCCTAAATACATAAAATAAAGTAGATGTGTTGTTTGTTTTGTATTGTACCTAAAACATGCATGAATTTAATTATGTGTGTTTTTCATTTTTTTTCCAGACCAGATTTTCTGTGGCTGTCCAAACACAGACTATAGTGGAGCTTCAATACCAAGCATAGATATCTTTGCTATTCCTTCTATGTAGCTAAAAGAAGCACTGGAATAACCAAAGACCCTTTCCCCCAGCACCTAGATGACACATAGTTCTAGGAGTCAACTGAGTTTATTTTGGCCACACACAGCTTTTATGCACAGACCCATGGCATGGGATCTCCATTCCAACATTACACAAGTTTTCCTCCCAGCATCCTCTGTTTCTGAGAGATAATTAAATGAGAAAACAATAACTCAATTATCTCTCAGATACAGGAAAACATGTACAATTTTAAAATTTTCATAAAAATACATTTTAAAATATAGGAACCCCACGAAAGTCATATCACCGATAAGCTTGTGTCTGAGCACCCACTTTGTTGAAATAGCACTCCCTTATAGATCCCTTCGGTGGTTTGGGAACACCATTCGAATGAAGTTTTGACCAGTCGGCCACAAGGAGATGTCTCAAAACAGTTCCATAGAAAACAAGGCAACGACCGGTCATCTTTCGGGAGTTCTCACATGAACACAGACGAATGCTCCCGCTGGCTTTTAGAGAGCGGATGCTCCCCCTGTTCGGTAGTTCATGCCTCCCGAACACCATTCTCATAACTGTTCGGGAAGTTGGATGGGCAGCGGTACTAGTTTCCAGGTGTGTGCGTGCTTCCAGGCTGTCGATGACCATGTATAGCTGCCTGCGTTCGGGAGTCAAAATGGCCGCCAATTCTTGAAGCACGTGTGTTATACGAACGGCAGCCACATTGGGGAAACACTTGTACTAATGAGCAATTTGTGGTTAACAGCCAGGGGTTGTCAGTGATTGAGAGGTGTTTACAGGGGACCGCACAAAGTTCATTCGGTAAATGAATGGGGGTATACGGACAGCTGAACAAAAGGGAATAAAAGAGTAGTTAGGGCATCCATTCTGCTATACAGACTTCTCAAAGGTTTCTATTTAAAATTTGAACTATGTCTCACATGTCTCATATCAATTGACTACTGTTTCTCCCAGTCCTCTCAATGCAGATTGTTCCAGATAACTGATAACAATGTGGTGATTCTGGGATCCCTTACTATGTGTGAGTAATAATTACTTTTACTATTTTTCATACCACCGCATATTCCCATATATATATTTCTAGCACTGGTTTATTTTTATTTTCACATCTGATGCACTGTCACATTGAATTTTTTGGTATAATGTTTGCCTACTGACATTCATGATTGGTAGTGCACTGACCAAGCACATGTAGAAGTTCTATGAGTTCAGGAAAAGCAACTCTTGCAATTGAGTTATCGTCAATAAGCTACAAGGCAATCTGTTATTAAGATTAATTATCTCCCTATGTGTCAATCAAAATCTTATAATGTGTTTCTAGAAAAAAGATGGGTTATATTAAAACATTGAAGAGTGTTTTTTTTTTTACTTACCAACTCTGTCCTAGGTGCCCAATAACCACTTCAGTGGTGTTTACTGGGGTAAGACACCGAAAATCCACTTTAAATTATATTTATCTAGACCTAGTTTAGCCAACTACTATCATTGCAATGATATGGAACATAACATGAAAAATAAGACCCAGCCATTATATATTTAGATCTAAAGATGTTAACTTACAACTGTTGGTTCAGTAATCACTGTGCTGACCTTTACATAAATGACCTTTACATCAGTTTGATAAGGAACACTATTTCTACATTATTCTGCCAAATGAGCCATAAACAGAACTGTTTCTAGGTCAGGTCATTTGTTCTCCTCTGATGACATATCACTATTGCTCTTGCATTCACTTGGATTTGGCACATGGCACCAAACATCTGCACCTTCACAGGAGAGATCTATTGAACATTCTCAGGTAAAGAGACTTGAACTTGTATACCCTACAGGTGCACTCCGTAAAAATTAGTAGACATTATTTCATTATGTCCTACTGCAGTCAGGAGGATGCCAAAGCCAAGTCCTTCTCCTTATCACATTGAAGTTATGAGGAACATGGTTAATGATAATATGACCCTCACATTGATACAAGAGAGATAATCAGTGGTTGCAGTAGCCCTCCTTCACAAATGTTTCTGTTCCTGGACTGGTATATGATGGAGGGTTATAAAGGATAAAGACGCAAGCGAAGGATTCCACAAACAAGAAATGACTACTCAGTCTGTGCAGAATTGCATCTTTCTACTGTTAGTTCATTCTCTAAAGGAGGGAGAGGAACAGCACAAGGCTTGTTTACTTGTTTCATTCCTGAAGGGTCTCACAAATGATTGAAAGAGCCAGAGGGAGCAAACAGCCCAAATTCATGGTCAATTCAGATGCAATTTGGTGTTTGAAAAATGTCAACGTTGCCATACTTTGCATGGAATGTGGTATTTTTCAGTTATTTTTGTTTGTTGACAGATCCCAAATTTCTCAAAATAACTTGCACACGCCAAATCGTGTAAGGGAAAAAAATATATCTTGATCATCTGGTTTTAATTAATTGGAGAAAACATGTATTTTCCCATTAAAGCAATGACATTGAAGTGGGAGCTAACATTAGATAGATGATACTAACACATATTGTGCCATGAAGGCACTTTTCAGACCCAATTTATTTATTTTTTGTTATATCAATTTTGCACTCTATATATTACCTATTGTTTAGAAATAAATTTGCACTTTCAAGATTAATCTCCATATTTATCTGCATATTGCCTTTTTAAAACATTAAAAATGTACTTTGTATATATTAGTCATGGGTCTTTTCCAAATTTATCATTTAGAAGCACATTCTGATCAAAGTATATTCTAATCCTACCAGCACTATCTGATAAGAGCTCAATAAGTGTGCAGAAGTAGTATTATCCCAAATTTTACCCTTTAAATCCTATGGGTGACTTATAAAAAAATACATTTACATTTCTGATGGAACAAGTTCTTATATTTACAGCGGTGTCTCAGTGGGGACTTGTTAAATACAAATTGGTGGCATTGGAGTAGCAGTGTTTAGCTTTAAGTACACAACAAGACTCAAAGAGCCATTCTATTTTATAACCCTGTAGCTGATTGGTTACTGGAAGGAACCAGTACTTTTAACATATTTAGTGTTTTCAAACAGTTCTTTCTTTCTTTGTGACCTCATCATATTAATTTCAAAATGTGTGAGCAGAGAATTTGAAATATGTTTTTTAAAATAAATGAAATGGAAGTTAACTGAGTTTCTAGTCATGCAGTAGTGCAAGCATATAATAAGCTCTCTGTTGAAGAGCAGTGTTTAACTTGACAGCTTTGCCAGGAGGATGGAGCCATAACAAACACTACCTTGTAAAAGGGCATCTCAGTTAAAAGGTTTAAAATATTTTCTCTGAATGGACAGTACTGACACTAGAATTAGAAAGTCTCCAAGCCATGAGCTACACAGCATTCTGACAATCCCCAGCCACTGGAACTCCTTCTACTGCCCTACACTGACATACTGCCATCTATGTATACAGAGATAGTATGGGGTATGTTTTGGGTAAAATGTAGTATTATCCCATGTAACCAATGTTATTTCAGGAGAATCATTTTTGAGCAAGAGCAATTTTTCACTTATTCACTCCTGTAAAGAGTGCTTAAAGGGACACTGTAGGCACCCAGACCACTTCAGCTAAATGAAGTAGTCTGGGTGCTGTGTCCCTATTGCATGTTTACATTGCAGCTCTAAGTCTGCCCTCTAAGTCTACCAGACAGCCACTAGGGGCGCTTACGGAATCCAAGCTGACCTTCGGTCCGTTATCTGACGCTGGACGGACTCACGCTCTGCATGAGGACCTCCATTGTCAAATATTCCCCATAGGAAAGCACTGAATAATGCTTTCCTATGGGGAGGTCTAATGCACACGCATGCACATTATGTCTCCTCCGCCGGCTGATGCGGCAGGGGAGGAGCATCGGTAGAGCCTGACCCAGCGCCGAGGGACATCAGCACTGGATTCAGGTAAGTGGCTGAAGGAGTTTTAACCCATTCAGCCCGATGGGAGCGGGGGCGCGAGGGGGGGACCTATTAAACCTATAGTGCCAGGAAAACGAGTTTATTTTCCTGGCACTATAGGATCCCTTTAAGTGTTTGCTGGGCTTACACGTACACTGGACACATAAAGAACATTATTCCATTGAACATCTAGATCAGGGCTAGCCAACCTTCAGCACTCCAGAGGTTGTGGACTACATCTCATATAATGCTCTTATAGCCATAATGCTGGCAAAGCATCAGGGTCGATGAATAATTTAATAATGGCATATTTCGAATTCACAAAGAATGCCAGGCTGTGTAGGGTTCTATAGAAAATACCCAATTAAAACGATCAGTTACCAGTTATCAGAAATGTCTTTGAATGGTATATACCCCACATTAATCAGAAATGTCTCTGAATGGTATATATCCCACATTAATCAGAAATGTCTCTGAATGGTATATACCCCACATTAATAAGAAATGTCTTTGAATGGTAAATACCCCACATTAATAAGAAATGTCTCTGAATGGTATATATCCCACATTAATCAGAAATGTCTTTGAATGGTATATACCCCACATCAATCAGAAATGTCTTTGAATGGTATATACCCCACATTAATAAGAAATGTCTCTGAATGGTATATATCCCACATTAATCATAAATGTCTTTGAATGGTATATATCCCACATTAATCATAAATGTCTTTGAATGGTATATACCCCACATTAATCAGAAATGTCTTTGAATGGTAAATACCCCACATTAATAAGAAATGTCTCTGAATGGTATATACCCCACATTAATCAGAAATGTCTTTGAATGGTAAATACCCCACATTAATAAGAAATGTCTCTGAATGGTATATACCCCACATTAATCAGAAATGTCTTTGAATGGTATATACCCCACATTAATCAGAAATGTCTTTGAATGGTATATACCCCACATCAATCAGAAATGTCTTTGAATGGTATATATCCCACATTAATCATAAATGTCTCTGAATGGTATATATCCCACATTAATCATAAATGTCTTTGAATGGTATATACCCCACATTAATAAGAAATGTCTCTGAATGGTATATATCCCACATTAATCATAAATGTCTCTGAATGGTATATACCCCACATTAATAAGAAATGTCTTTGAATGGTAAATACCCCACATTAATCAGAAATGTCTTTGAATGGTAAATACCCCACATTAATAAGAAATGTCTTTGAATGGTATATACCCCACATTAATAAGAAATGTCTCTGAATGGTATATATCCCACATTAATCATAAATGTCTTTGAATGGTATATATCCCACATCAATCAGAAATGTCTTTGAATGGTATATACCCCACATTAATCAGAAATGTCTTTGAATGGTAAATACCCCACATTAATAAGAAATGTCTCTGAATGGTATATACCCCACATTAATAAGAAATGTCTCTGAATGGTATATATCCCACATTAATCATAAATGTCTTTGAATGGTATATATCCCACATCAATCAGAAATGTCTTTGAATGGTATATACCCCACATTAATCAGAAATGTCTTTGAATGGTAAATACCCCACATTAATAAGAAATGTCTCTGAATGGTATATACCCCACATTAATCAGAAATGTCTTTGAATGGTAAATACCCCACATTAATAAGAAATGTCTTTGAATGGTATATACCCCACATTAATCAGAAATGTCTTTGAATGGTATATACCCCACAATAATCAGAAATGTCTTTGAATGGTATATACCCCACATTAATCAGAAATGTCTTTGAATGGTAAATACCCCACATTAATCAGAAATGTCTTTGAATGGTATATACCCCACATCAATCAGAAATGTCTTTGAATGGTAAATACCCCACATTAATAAGAAATGTCTTTGAATGGTATATACCCCACATTAATCAGAAATGTCTTTGAATGGTATATACCCCACATTAATCAGAAATGTCTTTGAATGGTATATACCCCACATCAATCAGAAATGTCTTTGAATGGTATATACCCCACATCAATCAGAAATGTCTTTGAATGGTAAATACCCCACATTAATAAGAAATGCCTTTGAATGGTATATACCCCACAATAATCAGAAATGTCTTTGAATGGTATATACCCCACATTAATCAGAAATGTCTTTGAATGGTAAATACCCCACATTAATAAGAAATGTCTTTGAATGGTATATACCCCACATGAAAAATAAGGACAGCAACAAACTGCATGATCTCTATGAACTTTGAAATAACCCTCCGTCTCTCCCCAACATCATATCTCAGACATGGCTCACTATTTGCCCACAAATTAAAAATAACAGCAAAATAAATACATGTAAAGACACCTCCCTGGACTGACAAGGAAGTCTTTTCCACTTGATAGTATTTTCCACTTATTTTTCTAGATTTTTTCGTATATTCCCATAAAGGCAAATGGTGGCAATTTTCAGTGTGTTTTGGCGGGAAACTTGACCCTCCTTCCTGTATCTGTGTGTGTTTGTGTGTTTATCTGTGAATGTGTGTGTCTCATTGTGAGTAAGTATCCCAGACATGTGCGACATACTACTGTGAGTGTTATTGCTGTGGAGCCCTGTTTTACACTCAGACACACAAACAATATGGAGCTCATTGAAAAGTCTAACATTAGGATAGAAAAGAGGAACAGAGGTATTTGGGCCCAAAATACGGACAGTCCCTCCGATATAGGGACACTTGGGAGGTATGCTACCACTAATCTATACCACTCTCTACCACTATCACCACTCTGTTAGCAGTCTGCAGCAAACATGAGCAAAAATGTACACAATCCGACAAGTCTGCATTGTCAGAATAAGCCTGATTGACTCATAAGCGCACGCAGGCAAACAAGTGTCAGGAGAAGATGGTTTGAATGCCATGTGCGTTTCATGCTGTGCCAGTTCTGCATAGACATATGGCCTACAGTTTTTTTGTATGCAGGTCTAAACAGCACTGTGATTTCTGTTTGCTTAGCAATATTTATGTTATTTGGTCTTTTTTAAAGATATTTATTAAGAATTTAATATGTGGAAAATTTTAAGAGGAAGATGTTGCAAAAATGTTGATACTTCAATGCAGTTGCGGACTGTGTAATGTCAATTGGTTTTGACCATCTGTGCCATTTAATGAGCCATGTAACTTTCCCCTTTGTACATTAAAACATCTGCTGAAACCAAAAAGGGGGGAATTGAATGACTAAGCACAACGCCAGGAAGCATAGGTTTAGGCTATCATTAGAGCTGAACAGTCATTTTTTTGTGTGGTCACCTGACCTGGCAGCTAAATTTTTCTATGACATCGCTGTTCCTTGGAGTTTTGTTGTAACACGTTAATACATACTGACACAAATCACTCATCCTCAGTATTTACAAGACAAAAATTGTATTTGTTTTTGGAAAATGTTGCTCTTGGAAAAATCTGTTATTCCTGGTGCACATTTGGCTCATCTTACAATTACACAGCAGGATATAATTTGAAATAAAAAAAAAACAGAAGTGGTTTCCGTTGAACATTTATGATGCATTCAGCACTCATAAAACCTCTGTGGATCATTTGGGATGAGATCTTCCCAATACACATGCTGGGTTTACTTTTTCTGCGATAATTCTTATACCGTTGTGATCATGTGATTGGAATCCTAAAAACACCAATATTTTCAGAGCTGGATTTACGTGTGTGGCCCCCATTCTTGTTATATGTGCTGGCCACAATTCTACTACATTAAAGGGACACATAGTCACCACAACAACTTTAGCTTAATGAAGTAGTTTTGGTGTATAGATCATGTCCCTGCAGTTTCATTGCTATGTCATTTAAGAGTCAAATCACTTTGTGTATGCAGCCCTAGCCACACCCCCTGCATGTGACTTACACAGTCTTCCTAAGCACTTTCTGTAAAGAGTCATCTAATGTTTACTCTTCTTTTATTGCAAATTCTGTTTAATTTAGAATTTCTTATCTCCTGCTTTGTTAATTGCTTGCTAGAACCTGCACACACCTCCTGTATGTCATTAATGTTTTATTTACAGAACAGGATATAAAAATGTTTCAAGTATGTTACATCTTATTGAAAATGAAGCCATTTTGTTTTCATGCAGACTCTGTCAGTCACAGCCAGAGGAGGTGTGACTACAGTTGCATAAAGAAAAACAAAAATGATCTAACTCCTAAATGGCAGAGAATTGAGCAGTGACACTTCAGAGGCATAATCTATACACAAAAACTGCTTTACTAAGCTAAAGTTATTTTTGTGACTATAGTGTTCCTTTAAGATTAATGTAAAGTGCTGGCATTATAGCGAGCGCTGTAACTGTCCACTGCTGGACATAGCAGTGCAGTCAAGTTTAAGTCATGTAGGACAGGTAGTTTAGGTAGGGTCAGGTACAATGAGTTTGTTTACTGGATTTGGGTGGCAAAAATAGCATGAAAATCTGATAATGTGATTGGCTAGTGTTTTTCAAGTGCGTGCAACACTATAATTATATATAAGAAAATCAATGCATCTCTATGAGGAATGTTCTGCATCTCCATGCAGCACTGACCCAGGAAGCACTTCTAGTGGCCGTCTGAATGACTGCCAATGGAGGTGTTATTAGGGAGTAATGTAAACACTGTCTTTTGTCTGAAAGTTGTAGTTCTGGTGACTACAATGGCTCTTTAACCCCTTAAGGACCAAACTTCTGGAATAAAAGGGAATCATGACATGTCACACATGTCATGTGTCCTTAAGGGGTTAAGGTCAAAATAGTTGAATTTTAAAATCCCCCAACTCAGCAATGCTTTCTGTGCAGTCACAGTGACCTTATATTTGAACTTCACCTTACATTCCTGACAATTCTCACTTTAGCAAAGAACCCTGTTATTGGTAGAATATGACTGTGGCTAAATGCTGATCATCTGAGAACTAATGAGAAAAATATTTCGTAACAAGTAAGCGTAAACTACTTTCTCACACATTGTGAACCACTATAAATCTCCTTGTACCATATATATCCATTACTATAGATCTGTGGAACCCACACTGAATGTACTCCACATATTTTAAGCATGGCCTTATTTTATTGTGCTATTTGTAGCACATGTTACACAGGCAAAATCTAATTTTAAAAAAGTATTATCTCAGTGATCACCACATATCATCTATGGCAGCAGGGATGTATTTACCACAAGCCAAACAAGGCATTTGCCTAGGGCGGTACTTTTGGGGGGGGGGGCAAAAAATGCCACCCCAAGCTCCCAGACAAATGCCTTGTTTGCCTCGTCTTCTAGGGCTGTCCACCTTACTGTGAGTGAGTGTAGCTGTCAGTGTGTTTCTGTGAGTGAGAATGTGTGTGTCAGTGTGTGTATGTCATTTTATGTGTATGTGAGAGTGTTTGCCTGTCAGTGTGTGTCTGTCAGTGAAAGTGTGTGTTGGTTAAACAGTGTGTTCCAATGACTGTGTATCTGTCAGTGAGTGTATATCAGTGCATGTATTAAGGAGGGCATGTGTCTGTCAGTCAAAAAAATGGCCTTGACACGAATTGGGAGGTAGGGGGGGCAAATTTAGATGTTGGGGGTGCCCGGATTTAGTCATGCCTAGGGCAGCACAAATTCAAAATACACCACTGTATGGCAGTGTGTAATATTGGTAGTTGTGACCAGACCACTAAACTCGAGGAGGCTGTGCTGTACCCCTTGCACCCTTTTGGAAATGATCTGTGTGTCTAATGACACTAAGAGCTTTATTTAAAAAAGTGAGAATTCTAAGTGGATTTAAAATTTAAAATGATAACAGCCAAAATGGGAAAATTCCCTAAGTCAGCTATGCTTTCAGTTCGAAAACTCTGGTGTTAAATTTTTTAATTTCACTTTGAATTCTCTCTTTATTATGACAAAGTCATACTGTATCTCTGTGCCTTTATGTATAACTATGTAGAACTATACAAGTGAGTAGAGGAATTTAGATCTGGGACTTCAGAAGTACAGATTGCACTCCTCTAATCAATTAGATCATAAGAGATGATTAATTAGAATACGTTTAGGTTAGGAGTCAGGGTAGGAAGGTGACAAGCGATTGGAGGCTCACAATCTGACCATGCACAGTGTCCACCATTACTTGACTTAACGGCAGCCTATAGGAAATGTTTATTTCTTAATCTCCATTTTAAAGCAATGGGCACAGTTTATATTCTGCATTAGAAGAAAATAATTCATGTCCAGTAATATTATTATTAGCATTTATATAACGCCAACATATTCTGCACTTTACAATTTTTAGAAAGGGGTTTAGAGGTGAAGAAGAACTTGCTCAAACAGCTAACAATCTATGAGGATTTGAGGTGGGAAGATATACATCATTATGTGTCTTGCCCAAGGAATGGGATTTGAACCCGGGTTTCCAATTTCTAAGGCAGTGACATCACCACTGTGCTAACCAGCAGCAAAACCAGAAACTAATTTACTGCTGAAGATAAAGTAAAACATTGGGGTATATTCACTATATTGGTCAGTTTAGTTTTAAGAGACACTATAGGCACCACAACCACTACAGCTTAATGTAGTGTATCTGTTGCATATAGCCTGTAGATGCAGCCTCAGCAGTGTAAATGTTGCCTTCTACAAGAGCTCCAAGGGACTGACGTTCAGTGTCTCCACGTTCCCCGTAGAACTGCTAATTCTATATGCACTAGCCTCGCAATGCTTCATTATGGGGTAGCGTTGGATTGGCTGAAGATTCAAGGATTGATGTACTTAGCCATGGAGGTGGGGTGGCTTTGTAGACCGGCATGCAGGGGAAATAAGGCAAGTTAAACTTTTTTTAAAGCACACAGGGGGCTCAGTAATTTAAATCATTGCTATGACACTATAGTGTTAGGAATGCATGTTGTATTGCTATCGCTATAATTCTGCATGTGATCAGGCAAGTTACCCCAATTCAATATCCAATAAATAAAATCCATTGTTGAAAACATATGAGCATTTTCATTATTATTCTTGGATGGGACATTTATATACTGAACATGCAGAGAAGCACACACGAACCTTGAACATTGTATTTGCAAAACCCATGCAATTCACACCATTCACCAGTAACATTCCATTGGTTTCCATGGTGATAGCCTCACAATTTGTAAATAGCCCTCTTTGGTCTAAGTATTAATAATTCATCTGTCAGTTTAGAAACTTCATGTTATGTCTTGGCACAGCCTCATGGTTGGCTGAGCAGCATTGCTAAGCAGTTCACAAATATCTGCAGTGCCAAAGTCAGCTATCACTTGATCAGATGTATCACAGAACAGCAAGACAATAACTCCCCATGGCACAGTGGATGCTGGTTCATTGGGGCACGTAGGGCAGTGCTCACCAATATTTATTGTAAAAAAAAAAAATAATCAAATGTATTGGTATTGTAAGGGCCACTGTTAAGTGTTTATAAGATAAAAAAGAAAACGTGTCTGTCAAGATTATATCTACAGTTTCCATTCTACCTTTTATTGATGACTGAAGATGCAGCTGGTTTTGAACAGGGCATGGCATATCATGGGGTTAAATTGGTAAAGCTCAACAAGTCACCATCCTAGCCCCGACCTGCTTCAGTTGCTAAGAAAAAAAGTACAAAACTTGCAAGATATACACAGCAAAGTATATTGTGACAGGACCGACCACGCGTGTTTTAAAGAAAAATAAACTTCAAATAGCACGTGGATAAAAAAAAAAAAAAAAAATCAAAAAAACAAAAACAAAAATTTTGGTTGAGGGGGCAAAAAGTTTAGAAGAAATTGTGCCCAGAACTGGTTCTTACCTGGGCTGCCTGCGACTCCTGGAAAGCTGTAAAACAAAGGAATACAAGAACACTGTACTGTAATCCAGAGGTCATGCTGACAGGTCCTCCGAGCAGGGTAAAGTCAACCAAAAAATGATGAGACCCTCTCGGAAAGAAAAGAGTACTTTCTTCTTTTAGTGTCCTGTTAGATCCTCAAACAGATGTTTTAAATGCATGAAGTGCCATTAAAATCCAGCTGCATGCTCACTGGTATTTAAAAACAAAAATACAAGTTAATCATGCTAAAGAGTCTACTCAGTCTCAGGATCTCTCCAGAGCTCAGCTTTCTGGAACGAATGTCGACACCTTTTAGCTGTCTTTACCTTACTGTGGCTGCTTATATCCCTCCCACATTTTCCCCTCTGCAAAATGCATAAGGTGTCAATAGAATTCTTCCAAGGGAAAAAAAAAAAGTGCCCAGTGTCTGCAGACAATACCCGTTCATCAGCAAAAGTAAGTCTTTCACAAGAGTGAGAAGCAGTTTGTAGTCTGCACACAGCAAGTACATTGAGAGGATCATACTCTCTACTGTGCAGAAAGTATTTAATCTGAAAGGGGTGAGCAGGCACGATCGTTTCAAAGAGTTTGTTTTATAACAGTACACAACACAGTATGAGATATTAGAAAATATATGTACGCACTTGTTTGTACAGTACGATTTTCATTTTAAAAAAAAAATTGTAAAATTAACCCCTTATAAGTGTTTTGGTCATTTGTAGTTTTTTTCAAAAAGATGGGGGAAAAAAAACCGAGCATCGATATTTTTTGTTGAAGATTCACTGAAATCAAAAGATGCTCGCAAAACAAAGCAGACATTACGTTATTATTATTAATATTGTTAAAGCGCCAACAAGTTTTGTAGCGATGTAACGGGTGGACTAACAGTCAAGTATTTGTAACCAGACAGTTGGACACACAGGGACTGAGGGGTGGAGGGCCCTGCTCAATGAGCTTACATGCTAGAGGGAGTGGGGTATAGTGACACAAAAGGTATGGGTAGGGTAGAAAGGTAGGTTGCTAGGATAGTGTTCATTGAGGGCTTAGAGTTTTGTTACGATGACAGTTTCAGGAGAGGAATCAGGGTGCGGGGAGGGAAAGCTGTTCACAGTTGAATTAATAGGCTTTCCTAAAGAAGTACGTTTTCAAAGATTTTTTGAAAGAGGTGGGTGAAAGTTTAACAGAGAGGGGAAGGGCGTTCCATAGGAACGGTGCAGTCCTAGAAAAGTCTTTAAGGTAAGTGTAACGGCACCCCCAGGCATAAAAGGGTTAAACCGCCGTTTAGTAGATCTTCCCTTCCAGAGACACAGGCACAGCTACTGCAGAACACCAACAGGAAACCATATGAATGCTGTAAACAGCCAAATAGGAAAAACCATACGAATAGGTTTACACTCCTAGCAGTCGAACTGGAACAGCATACAATAAATCCCCCCCAAGAAGCGAGAGACAAAGCTCCGTGTTGAGGGTCAAGCAGTGTGAACAGACAGAGCTGTGGGTTTTATTATTTCTTACCTTAGTACCACCTGAGGGTTTTGGAACACAACCAACCAAAACACATACAATACGCTTTCCGGAACACTCCCACACAAAATCATCCCCTCTGCCTGTGATACAATTACCTTACACAATGGGTAATGTAATTATCACAAGCAGAGAAATAACATTTTTCCACATTATTCATAACTTGAAAAGTATGCATCACATTCACATAAATCTTACATTTTCAGAAACAGCATACTCCAAATACAAACATAAGTCAAAATCATCCAAATTGGTCCTGTGGTTCAAAAGATAGATCGTAGTTCTTTGTGACCAAAGGAAGCATGGCTTTTCTGCCCAAAACCAGTTCCACAGAGTCTTCTATCCTGGAGATAATTGGGAAGTAATCCAATTATCTCCAAGGACAGAAGCAAAACTCCATTGAACACATGGCAGCAAAAGACAATAAAACACATAAAAACATATAACTGTGCAGCCATTGCACAAAACAGGTACATTCAACATATCCCCAGATAGCTCAGATCTGAGCGCACATTATTAGTGAATGGCGCTCAGAGCACACACATACAGTTCAATTGCCATGGAGCCAAAGTCTTTCCCATAGTCTTTCATTATACGAATGGGCTCCATGTTATAGCTATCTGGAGTATCACCGCTCAAACAGGGCCAGCACCGAATGACCCGGCTTTCGTGTCTCCGCAGGGGAAAATCAAGCGTTTTATCATGGGGCCATAGTCCAGAGGCAACAGGCGAGCAACCAGGCTTCTCCAATGCAATGTGGCAAGATTGCTCTCGTCACAGTAAGTGTCAGAGGTAGGAGTATGAACAGAGGTTAGGGGCCTAGATGGGACATATTTGTTTAATAGTGAGGATAAGTAGATCAGAGCAGCATTGTGTAGAGGTTTATATTTATCTAATGTACACAGAGTGTACACATGTACACATCAAGTAAATGGAAAATTAGGACAAAAACCAGAGGCTCGATTAACCTCCGCTGCCTTGACATTTCTTACCAGCTGTCACTAGCAAGAGCTGAGGGGAAAATTAATTTTTTCATGTCATGCTTAATGGACCGCTATTTCTTAGGAGAGGGTTTTTGAGTGTCAGAGATTAGGAGGGATTTAGTGCTAAGTGGTAGGGTGGTTTCTCTGATCAAGTTTCTGTGGACTGTAACTCTCATGATTCTGAGCTAGACAAAGTGCATTAACACAGGCAGCCCCTAACACTAAGCCCCTTAAACAATAAGCCCCTTAATAAGGGACTGATCCAGGGGGATGGTTGAGCAATGGTTGCGATGCAATACTCTCCATTCCCCACTACTGCCTCTAACATCCGCACTACAACTCCTAACTCCACACTTCAGTCAGAAACCCTGCTACTGCACCTTACACCCACTACTGCCTCTAACACCCCCATTACAGCTCCTAACCCAAACTACCTCTCCTAACCACCCACTTCAGCTCCTAATCCCTACCTCAGACACTAACCAACACTCCAGCTCCTAAACACCACTACTGCACCTAGACCCCCACTGCTACTCTTAAATCCTTCTACAGCCCCTATTCTCCAGTAAAGTTCCTTAAGCACACACTACTGCCCTTAACCCCCACTACAGCCTTTTATTCCCACACTACAAAACCCCTACTTTAGCTCCTAACCCCACTATAGCT
>OW240913.1:305883659-305949981 GCA_933207985.1 Pelobates cultripes | reverse complement strand
GTTTGCTGGGCTTACACGTACACTGGACACATGAAGAACATTATTCCATTGAACATCTAGATCAGGGCTAGCCAACCTTCAGCACTCCAGAGGTTGTGGACTACATCTCACATAATGCTCTTATAGCCATAATGCTGGCAAAGCATCAGGGTCGATGAATAATTTAATAATGGCATATTTCAAATTCACATAGTATGCTAGGCTGTGTAGGGTTCTATAGAAAATACCCAATTAAAACGATCAGTTACCAGTTATCAGAAATGTCTTTGAATGGTATATACCCCACATTAATCAGAAATGTCTCTGAATGGTATATATCCCACATTAATCAGAAATGTCTCTGAATGGTATATACCCCACATTAATAAGAAATGTCTTTGAATGGTAAATACCCCACATTAATAAGAAATGTCTTTGAATGGTATATATCCCACATTAATCAGAAATGTCTCTGAATGGTATATACCCCACATTAATAAGAAATGTCTTTGAATGGTATATACCCCACATTAATAAGAAATGTCTTTGAATGGTAAATACCCCACATTAATAAGAAATGTCTTTGAATGGTATATACCCCACATTAATAAGAAATGTCTTTGAATGGTAAATACCCCACAATAATCAGAAATGTCTTTGAATGGTATATACCCCACATTAATAAGAAATGTCTTTGAATGGTATATACCCCACAATAATAAGAAATGTCTTTGAATGGTATATACCCCACATTAATAAGAAATGTCTTTGAATGGTATATACCCCACATTAATAAGAAATGTCTTTGAATGGTAAATACCCCACATTAATAAGAAATGTCTTTGAATGGTAAATACCCCACAATAATCAGAAATGTCTTTGAATGGTATATACCCCACATTAATAAGAAATGTCTTTGAATGGTATATACCCCACAATAATAAGAAATGTCTTTGAATGGTATATACCCCACATTAATAAGAAATGTCTTTGAATGGTAAATACCCCACATTAATAAGAAATGTCTTTGAATGGTATATACCCCACAATAATCAGAAATGTCTTTGAATGGTAAATACCCCACAATAATCAGAAATGTCTTTGAATGGTATATACCCCACATTAATAAGAAATGTCTTTGAATGGTATATACCCCACATTAATAAGAAATGTCTTTGAATGGTAAATACCCCACAATAATCAGAAATGTCTTTGAATGGTATATATCCCACAATAATCAGAAATGTCTTTGAATGGTATATACCCCACAATAATCAGAAATGTCTTTGAATGGTAAATACCCCACATTAATAAGAAATGTCTTTGAATGGTATATACCCCACATTAATCAGAAATGTCTTTGAATGGTATATACCCCACATTAATCAGAAATGTCTTTGAATGGTATATACCCCACAATAATCAGAAATGTCTTTGAATGGTAAATACCCCACATTAATAAGAAATGTATTTGAATGGTATATACCCCACAATAATCAGAAATGTCTTTGAATGGTATATACCCCACAATAATCAGAAATGTCTTTGAATGGTAAATACCCCACATTAATAAGAAATGTCTTTGAATGGTATATATCCCACAATAATCAGAAATGTCTTTGAATGGTATATACCCCACATTAATAAGAAATGTCTTTGAATGGTATATACCCCACAATAATCAGAAATGTCTTTGAATGGTATATACCCCACATTAATCAGAAATGTCTTTGAATGGTAAATACCCCACATTAATAAGAAATGTCTTTGAATGGTATATACCCCACATTAATCAGAAATGTCTTTGAATGGTAAATACCCCACATTAATAAGAAATGTCTTTGAATGGTAAATACCCCACATTAATAAGAAATGTCTCTGAATGGTATATACCCCACAATAATCAGAAATGTCTTTGAATGGTATATACCCCACATTAATAAGAAATGTCTTTGAATGGTATATACCCCACATTAATAAGAAATGTCTTTGAATGGTATATATCCCACATTAAAAATAAGGACAGCAACAAACTGCATGATCTCTATGAACTTGGAAATAACCCTCCGTCTCTCCCCAACATCATATCTCAGACATGGCTCACTATTTGCCCACAAATTAAAAATAACAGCAAAATAAATACATGTAATGAAAACGGAAATCTCTCTTCCTACTTTTCATCTATAATGCAAATGTTTATTTTCCTGCAGAAAATGTTATTAAACGTTACTGAGTGAGTAAACACCAGATATGCCGGGTAGATGACATATTGCTTACAAGAAATAAGGTTTTGGCTCATAGGAATTCCTGTGGGAGGCAAAATATGGCACTACTTCTCATCAGAAGGCAATCGTAAACTTGATAGTATTTTCCACTTATTTTTCTAGATTTTTTCGTGTATTCCCATAAAGGCGAATGGTGGCAATTTTCACAGTGTGTTTTGGCGGGAAACTTGACCCTCCTTCCTGTATCTGTGTGTGTTTGTGTGTTTATCTGTGAATGTGTGTGTCTCATTGTGAGTATGTATCCCAGACATGTGCGACATATTACTGTGAGTGTTATTGCTGTGGAGCCCTGTTTTACACTCAGACACACCAACAATATGGAGCTCATTGAAAAGTGTAACATTAGGATAGAAAAGAGGGACAGAGGTATTTGGGCCCAAAATACGGACAGTCCCTCCGATATAGGGACACTTGGGAGGTATGCTACCACTAATCTATACCACTATCACCACTCTGTTAGCAGTCTGCAGCAAACATGAGCAAAAATGTACAAAATCCAACAAGTCTGCATTGTCAGAATAAGCCTGATTGACTCATAAGCGCACGCAGGCAGACAAGTGTCAGGAGAAGATGGTTTGAATGCCATGTGCGTTTCATGCTGTGCCAGTTCTGCATAGACATATGGCCTACAGTTTTTTTGTATGCAGGTCTAAACAGCATTGTGATTTCTGTTTGCTTAGCAATATTTATATGTTATTTGGTCTTTTTTAAAGATATTTATTAAGAATTTAATAAGTGGAAAATTTTAAGAGGAAGATGTTGCAAAAATGTTGATACTTCAGTGCAGTTGCGGACTGTGTAAAATGTCAATTGGTTTTGACCATCTGTGCCATTTAATGAGCCATGTAACTTTCCTCTTTGTACATTAAAACATCTGCTGAAACCAAAAAGGGGGGAATTGAATGACTAAGCACAACGCCAGGAAGCATAGGTTTAGGCTATCATTAGAGCTGAACAGTCATTTTTTTTGTGTGGTCACCTGACCTGGCAGCTATATTTTTCTATGACATCGCTGTTCCTTGGAGTTTTGTTGTAACACGTTAATACATACTGACACAAATCACTCATCCTCAGTATTTACAAGACAAAAATTGTATTTGTTTTTGGAAAATGTTGCTCTTGGAAAAATCTGTTATTCCTGGTGCACATTTGGCTCATCTTACAATTACACAGCAGGATATAATTTTAAATAAAAAAAAAACAGAAGTGGTTTCCGTTGAACATTTATGATGCATTCAGCACTCATAAAACCTCTGTGGATCATTTGGGATGAGATCTTCCCAATACACATGCTGGGTTTACTTTTTCTGCGATAATTCTTATACCGTTGTGATCATGTGATTGGAATCCTAAAAACACCAATATTTTCAGAGCTGGATTTACGTGTGTGGCCCCCATTCTTGTTATATGTGCTGGCCACAATTCTGCTACATTAAAGGGACACATAGTCACCACAACAACTTTAGCTTAATGAAGTAGTTTTGGTGTATAGATCATGTCCCTGCAGTTTCATTGCTCTGTCATTTAAGAGTCAAATCACTTTGTTTATGCAGCCCTAGCCACACCCCCTGCATGTGACTTACACAGTCTTCCTAAGCACTTTCTGTAAAGAGTCATCTAATGTTTACTCTTCTTTTATTGCAAATTCTGTTTAATTTAGAATTTCTTATCTCCTGCTTTGTTAATTGCTTGCTAGAACCTGCACACACCTCCTGTATGTCATTAATGTTTTATTTACAGAACAGGATATAAAAATGTTTCAAGTATGTTACATCTTATTGAAAATGAAGCCATTTTGTTTTCATGCAGACTCTGTCAGTCACAGCCAGAGGAGGTGTGACTACAGTTGCATAAACAAAAACAAAAATGATCTAACTCCTAAATGGCAGAGGATTGAGCAGTGACACTTCAGAGGCATAATCTATACACAAAAACTGCTTTACTAAGCTAAAGTTATTTTTGTGACTATAGTGTTCCTTTAAGATTAATGTAAAGTGCTGGCATTATAGCGAGCGCTGTAACTGTCCACTGCTGGACATAGCAGTGCAGTCAAGTTTAAGTCATGTAGGACAGGTAGTTTAGGTAGGGTCAGGTACAATGAGTTTGTTTACTGGATTTGGGTGGCAAAAATAGCATGAAAATCTGATAATGTGATTGGCTAGTGTTTTTCAAGTGCGTGCAACACTATAATTATATATAAGAAAATCAATGCATCTCTATGAGGAATGTTCTGCATCTCCATGCAGCACTGACCCAGGAAGCACTTCTAGTGGCCGTCTGAATGACTGCCAATGGAGGTGTTATTAGGGAGTAATGTAAACACTGTCTTTTGTCTGAAAGTTGTAGTTGTTCTGGTGACTACAATGGCTCTTTAACCCCTTAAGGACCAAACTTCTGGAATAAAAGGGAATCATGACATGTCACACGTCATGTGTCCTTAAGGGGTTAAGGTCAAAATAGTTGAATTTTAAAATCCCCCAACTCAGCAATGCTTTCTGTGCAGTCACAGTGACCTTATATTTGAACTTCACCTTACATTCCTGACAATTCTCACTTTAGCAAAGAACCCTGTTATTGGTAGAATATGACTGTGGCTAAATGCTGATCATCTGAGAACTAATGAGAAAAATATTTTGTAACAAGTAAGCGTAAACTACTTTCTCACACATTGTGAACCACTATAAATCTCCTTGTACCATATATATCCATTACTATAGATCTGTGGAACCCACACTGAATGTACTCCACATATTTTAAGCATGGCCTTATTTTATTGTGCTATTTGTAGCACATGTTACACAGGCAAAATCTAATTTTAAAAAAGTATTATCTCAGTGATCACCACATATCATCTATGGCAGCAGGGATGTATTTACCACAAGCCAAACAAGGCATTTGCCTAGGGCGGTACTTTTGGGGGGGGGGGCAAAAAATGCCACCCCAAGCTCCCAGACAAATGCCTTGTTTGCCTCGTCTTCTAGGGCTGTCCACCTTACTGTGAGTGAGTGTAGCTGTCAGTGTGTTTCTGTGAGTGAGAATGGGTGTGCCTGTGAGTGTGTCAGTGTGTGTATGTCATTTTATGTGTATGTGAGAGTGTTTGCCTGTCAGTGTGTGTCTGTCAGTGAAAGTGTGTGTTGGTTAAACAGTGTGTTCCAATGACTTTGTATCTGTCAGTGAGCGTATATCAGTGCATGTATTAATGAGGGCATGTGTCTGTCAGTCAAAAAAATGGCCTTGACACGAATTGGGAGGTAGGGGGGGCAAATTTAGATGTTGGGGGTGCCCGGATTTAGTCATGCCTAGGACAGCACAAATTCAAAATACACCACTGTATGACAGTGTGTAATATTGGTAGTTGTGACCAGACCACTAAACTCGAGGAGGCTGTGCTGTACCCCTTGCACCCTTTTGGAAATGATCTGTGTGTCTAATGACACTAAGAGCTTTATTTAAAAAAGTGAGAATTCTAAGTGGATTTAAAATTTAAAATGATAACAGCCAAAATGGGAAAATTCCCTAAGTCAGCTATGCTTTCAGTTCGAAAACTCTGGTGTTAAATTTTTTAATTTCACTTTGAATTCTCTCTTTATTATGACAAAGTCATACTGTATCTCTGTGCCTTTATGTATAACTATGTAGAACTATACAAGTGAGTAGAGGAATTTAGATCTGGGACTTCAGAAGTACAGATTGCACTCTTCTAATCAATTAGATCATAAGAGATGATTAATTAGAATACGTTTAGGTTAGGAGTCAGGGTAGGAAGGTGACAAGCGATTGGAGGCTCACAATCTGACCATGCACAGTGTCCACCATTACTTGACTTAACGGCAGCCTATAGGAAATGTTTATTTCTTAATCTCCATTTTAAAGCAATGGGCACAGTTTATATTCTGCATTAGAAGAAAATAATTCATGTCCAGTAATATTATTATTAGCATTTATATAACGCCAACATATTCTGCACTTTACAATTTTTAGAAAGGGGTTTAGAGGTGAAGAAGAACTTGCTCAAACAGCTAACAATCTATGAGGATTTGAGGTGGGAAGATATACATCATTATGTGTCTTGCCCAAGGAATGGGATTTGAACCTGGGTTTCCAATTTCTAAGGCAGTGACATCACCACTGTGCTAACCAGCAGCAAAACCAGAAACTAATTTACTGCTGAAGATAAAGTAAAACATTGGGGTATATTCACTATATTGGTCAATTTAGTTTTAAGAGACACTATAGGCACCACAACCACTACAGCTTAATGTAGTGTATCTGTTGCATATAGCCTGTAGATGCAGCCTCAGCAGTGTAAATGTTGCCTTCTACAAGAGCTCCAAGGGACTGACGTTCAGTGTCTCCACGTAGAACTGCTAATTCTATATGCACTAGCCTCGCAATGCTTCATTATGGGGTAGCGTTGGATTGGCTGAAGATTCAAGGATTGATGTACTTAGCCATGGAGGTGGGGTGGCTTTGTAGACCGGCATGCAGGGGAAATAAGGCAAGTTAAACTTTTTTTAAAGCACACAGGGGGCTCAGTAATTTAAATCATTGCTATGACACTATAGTGTTAGGAATGCATGTTGTATTGCTATCGCTATAATTCTGCATGTGATCAGGCAAGTTACCCCAATTCAATATCCAATAAATAAAATCCATTGTTGAAAACATATGAGCATTTTCATTATTATTCTTGGATGGGACATTTATATACTGAACATGCAGAGAAGCACACACGAACCTTGAACATTGTATTTGCAAAACCCATGCAATTCACACCATTCACCAGTAACATTCCATTGGTTTCCATGGTGACAGCCTCACAATTTGTAAATAGCCCTCTTTGGTCTAAGTATTAATAATTCATCTGTCAGTTTAGAAACTTCATGTTATGTCTTGGCACAGCCTCATGGTTGGCTGAGCAGCATTGCTAAGCAGTTCACAAATATCTGCAGTGCCAAAGTCAGCTATCACTTGATCAGATGTATCACAGAACAGCAAGACAATAACTCCCCATGGCACAGTGGATGCTGGTTCATTGGGGCATGTAGGGCAGTGCTCACCAATATTTATTGTAAAAAAATAAATAAATAATCAAATGTATTGGTGTTGTAAGGGCCACTGTTAAGTGTTTATAAGATAAAAAAGCAAACGTGTCTGTCAAGATTATATCTACAGTTTCCATTCTACCTTTTATTGATGACTGAAGATGCAGCTGGTTTTGAACAGGGCATGGCATATCATGGGGTTAAATTGGTAAAGCTCAACAAGTCAGGGGGGCAGTGCCCGACTACCTTTAAACTTCACCATCCTAGCCCCAACCTGCTTCAGTTGCTAAGAAAAAATGTACAAAACTTGCAAGATATACACAGCAAAGTATATTGTGACAGGACCGACCACGCGTGTTTTAAAGAAAAATAAACTTCAAATAGCACGTGGATAAAAAAAGAAAAATCAAAAAATCAAAAAAAAAAAAAAAAACATTTTGGTTGAGGGGGCAAAAAGTTTAGAAGAAATTGTGCCCAGAACTGGTTCTTACCTGGGCTGCCTGCGACTCCTGGAAAGCTGTAAAACAAAGGAATACAAGAACACTGTACTGTAATCCAGAGGTCATGCTGACAGGTCCTCCGAGCAGGGTAAAGTCAACCAAAAAATGATGAGACCCTCTCGGAAAGAAAAGAGTACTTTCTTCTTTTAGTGTCCTGTTAGATCCTCAAACAGATGTTTTAAATGCATGAAGTGCCATTAAAATCCAGCTGCATGCTCACTGGTATTTAAAAACAAAAATACAAGTTAATCATGCTAAAGAGTCTACTCAGTCTCAGGATCTCTCCAGAGCTCAGCTTTCTGGAACGAATGTCGACACCTTTTAGCTGTCTTTACCTTACTGTGGCTGCTTATATCCCTCCCACATTTTCCCCTCTGCAAAATGCATAAGGTGTCAATAGAATTCTTCCAAGGGAAAAAAAAAAAGTGCCCAGTGTCTGCAGACAATACCCGTTCATCAGCAAAAGTAAGTCTTTCACAAGAGTGAGAAGCAGTTTGTAGTCTGCACACAGCAAGTACATTGAGAGGATCATACTCTCTACTGTGCAGAAAGTATTTAATCTGAAAGGGGTGAGCAGGCACGATCGTTTCAAAGAGTTTGTTTTATAACAGTACACAACACAGTATGAGATATTAGAAAATATATGTACGCACTTGTTTGTACAGTACGATTTTCATTTAAAAAAAAAATGTAAAAAAAATTGTAAAATTAACCCCTTATAAGTGTTTTGGTCATGTGTAGTTTTTTTCAAAAAGATGGGAAAAAAAAAACAAACATCGATATGTTTTGTTGAAGATTCACTGAAATCAAAAGATGCTCGCAAAACAAAGCAGACATTACGTTATTATTATTAATATTGTTAAAGCGCCAACAAGTTTTGTAGCGATGTAACGGGTGGACTAACAGTCAAGTATTTGTAACCAGACAGTTGGACACACAGGGACTGAGGGGTTGAGGGCCCTGCTCAACGAGCTTACATGCTAGAGGGAGTGGGGTATAGTGACACAAAAGGTATGGGTAGGGTAGAAAAGTAGGTTGCTAGGATAGTGTTAATTGAGGGCTTAGAGTTTTGTTACGATGACAGTTTCAGGAGAGGAATCAGGGTGCGGGGAGGGAAAGCTGTTCACAGTTGAATTAATAGGCTTTCCTAAAGAAGTACGTTTTCAAAGATTTTTTGAAGGAGGTGGGTGAAAGTTTAACAGAGAGGGGAAGGGCGTTCCATAGGAACGGTGCAGTCCTAGAAAAGTCTTTAAGGTAAGTGTAATGGCACCCCCAGGCATAAAAGGGTTAAACAGCCATTTAGTAGATCTTTCCTTCCAGAGACACAGGCACAGCTACTGCAGAACACCAATCCGCTGAACAGGAAACCATATGAATGCTGTAAACAGCCGAATAGGAAAAACCATACGAATAGGTTTACACTCCTAGCAGTCGAACTGGAACAGCATACAATAAATCCCCCCAAGAACGAGACAAAGCTCCGTGTTGAGGGTCAAGCAGTGAACAGACAGAGCTGTGGGTTTATTGTTCTTACCTTAGTACCACCCACAGGGTTTTGGAACACAACCAATAAACACATACAATACACTCAGACACTCCCACACAAAATCCTCCCCTCTGCCTGTGATACAATTACCTTACACAATGGGTAATGTAATTATCACAAGCAGAGAAATACAATTTTTCCACATTATTCATAACTTGAAAAGTATGCATCACATTCACATAAAACTTACATTTTCAGAAACAGCATACTCCAAATACAAACATAAGTCAAAATCATCCAAATTGGTCCAGTGGTTCAAAAGATAGATCGTAGTCCTTTGTGACCAAAGGAAGCATGGCTTTTCTGCCCAAAACCAGTTCCACAGAGTCTTCTATCCTGGAGATAATTGGGAAGTAATCCAATTATCTCCAAGGACAGAGGCAAAACTCCATTGAACACATGGCAGCAAAAGACAATAAAACACATAAAAATATATAACTGTGCAGCCATTGCACAAAACAGGTACATTCAACATATCCCCAGATAGCTCAGATCTGAGCGCACATTATTACTGAATGGCGCTCAGAGCACACACATACAGTTCAATTGCCATGGAGCCAAAGTCTTTCCCATAGTCTTTCATTATACGAATGGGCTCCATGGCATAGCTATCTGGGGTATCACCGCTCAAACAGGGCCAGCACCGAATGACCCGGCTTTCGTGTCTCCGCAGGGGAAAATCAAGCGTTTTATCATGGGGCCATAGTCCAGAGGCAACAGGCGAGCAACCAGGCTTCTCCAATGCAATGTGGCGATATTGCTCTCGTCACAGTAAGTGTCAGAGGTAAGAGTATGAACAGAGGTTAGGGGCCTAGATGGGACATATTTGTTTAATAGTGAGGATAAGTAGATCAGAGCAGCATTGTGTAGAGGTTTATAGTTATCTAATGTACACAGAGGACACATCAAGTAAATGGAAAATTAGGGCAAAAACCAGAGGCCCGATTAACCTCCGCTGCCTTGACATTTCTTACCAGCCGTCACTAGCAAGAGCTGAGGGGAAAATTATTTTTTTCACATCATGCTTAATGGACCGCTTTTTCTTTGGAGAGGGTTTGTGAGTGTCAGAGGTTAGGAGGGATTTAGTGCTAAGTGGTAGGGTGGTTTCTCTGATCAAGTTTCTGTGGACTATAACTCTCATGATTCTGAGCTAGACAAAGTGCATTAACAAAGGCAGCCCCTAACACTAAGCCCCTTAAACAATAAGCCCCTTAATGAGGGACTGATCCAGGGGGATGGTTGAGCAATGGTTGCGATGCAATACTCTCCATTCCCCACTACTGCCTCTAACATCCGCACTACAACTCCTAACTCCACACTTCAGTCATAAACCCTGCTACTGCACCTAACACCCACTACTGCCTCTAACACCCCCATTACAGCTCCTAACAGAAACTACCTCTCCTAACCACCCACTTCAGCTCCTAATCCCTACCTCAGACACTAACCAACACTCCAGCTCCTAGACACCACTACTGCTCCTAGACCCCCACTGCTACTCTTAAATCCTTCTACAGACCCTATTATCCAGTAAAGTTCCTTAAGCACACACTACTGCCCTTAACCCCCACTACAGCCTTTTATTCCCACACTACATAACCCCTACTTTAGCTCCTAACACCACTATAGCTTCTAGCCCCCCTACAAGCTCTCCTAAATCCCACTACAGCCCCTATCCGCCAATACATGTGCTAAACCCCCACAACAGCTCCTAAACCCACATCCACCCCTGCCGCTAACCCTAACTTTAAGTTCCCTGAAATCTACACTATGATGGACACTGCTTCTGCTTTTACGTAACATTTTACATAAATTTTGTTTTAACAATGCTACAATCATTTGTCACTCTATATATTGACTCACGTTTTTTTTAAAGCATCATCGGTCTTTAAGTGGTTAAACAGTTGTTGATATGATCCTTCTACCCTTACTTAAGGATCCCTGACAATCCCTGTATCCCAATTTTAGTAATTTTGGAGGGTTCGTTAATAAACCTTAGATAATGCATTGGGCTTCATTTTATTATTTATTTTTAATTTTTTTTCAGTACCCCAACTGCTGAAAACCATCCAGTCCTACTAGTCACTAAAAGCAAAGAGTGAATTGCCCTAAATCCGCTAAAAGAGGCTAACTCGGGAGATTTCAGCAAGGATTCCTGAAACAAACGTAGTGTTGGTAGCATGAGCTGCTAGCAAGCATCCAGTATGAAAAAGTAATCGTTCAAATGACTGGACAGTCTCAAGATCCCTGATAAATGAAGAACAACATTAATGCACACCAGGTTACCCTGAAAAATAAATAGATAGAAAGTCCCAGGAGCGCTTGGTACAGCAGAGTGTGCCTCTCCTATTCTGAAAACAGTGCATTCTTACATTTGACTCAAAAGGCAAAAGTGAATTTCCCATCCTTACTGCCCTCACTGTATAAAAAAAAATAATATTTACTATGCTGAACATAACATTTAGATATATATATATGTATTGACCCATAGTAGGTTATTTGTATTCATGTAGACTCTAATGGGTGAGCTAAGGGTCTGTAAAACCTGAGTACGTCTTGCTCTTTTGGACGCTGAAGGTTTTAGTAAATAAGCCACTCCTTTTTAGCGCCAAGCCTTTCCTTTACATGCTCAGCCATTCATCACACAGCCCAACTTTATCTCTCTCCACTCAAAAAGATGACAAAAATCTCTGAACAGTATTCTCCGTGAAATAAAACAACTCCTCATCATACGTCATTTAAGGTTAACAGATAAAAGGTTTTTACTGAATAATAAAACGTATAGCATAAGAATCTGGCTTTTGACACAGCCAATTGAAGCCCTTGTAGCAGACACTCTGCTAAGGAGAGTCTTACAGAATGTATAACGTTTCCCTTCACGCCTTTTTTCATTCCATATTTCATATTTCATTTTACATTTGCTACTGCTAGTTAATCTTGTATGAACCATCTAATGCCATGAGCCTACTTTATATCCCATATTTGTCAGATTTTATTTCCTGATCCCATACTTTCCATGTTTCATCCCATGCTCTTTTACATTAAGTTAAATAATTCACTTATAATCACATACTTCATTCAGTATCTAAGATATTTTATTTCACTTTCAGGCATTTGTTGCATTGCTCCCAACCTATCAAACTTAGCCATTCATCTCATTATCCCCAAACAGGTTCATCCTAGTTAAATAAAGCAGTTTACAGCTCTCTAACAGTAATATTTATTAAAGTGAAGAGAGTTAAGTTCCAACTTGTAACAGATATATTTATATAACCTCCAGCCATTCATCTCACTGATCCACCAGACACCCCTAGACATCCATTCTGTTGCTCTCTAGCCTATAACCCATCTAATTTCCGACACACCACCATTGCCCCCATCTCAATACCCAAGCCTTAGCTACTTATCTCATTCCCTAACCTTTAAACCTTAATGTTAACTACATTTAGGGAAAATCTGTATCTAATACATACTTCTTCACAACGTGTTACCCTAGCCATCCATCTAACAGCCCATCTTATCACTAGTAGCCATCCTTCTCCTTGTCCTCTAACCTATCATCAGCTGTAAAGAATCTCATTGCCCCATATCTTTCATTCATTGACACCCATCTTATTGCCCTAAACCTATTAACCTTACTTATCCACCTTGTTGTCCCACCTACTAATTCCATCTAACATTTTATCTCAAAAAGCTACTCCGTCTCCAAAGCTATCATCCATAAAACTATTCACTAGACTAGAAATTGTGTAGAATTAGGCACTTTAACTAAAATATCCAAGTTTCAAAAATGCTGCATCTCAGATATTTTTCAGATTAACTATTTTGGCCTAACATTAGCAATTCTCTGATTTTCTACAATTCATGTTTAGAGAATAACTCTAATTGTTCGTTATAGAGTCAGTTTAGAAAGGTAGCCATTGAAACTGAAGTCTTGGTACTTTTAAGAATTTTTCTGCCAACTTCCCTAATTAGTTTTTTTAAGATCTTGTGACCAAAGCTATATTGCACATTAATAGCAGCATCTTAACTTGGATTTGCAAGAATAGCAAAATAACGTGAGCCACATTGATAAGGGCAGGCATGCGGCTGCACAGCTAGTCATATGCTTCATGGCACCAAATCTTGGGTCGTAAGTGATTGGCAACAATATTTCTTGGCAAGTGATCAAACAAACTATGTGATTAATTAGCAGTTGTTTTGCAGTTCCTTTCGTCTCCAAATCTACTGTTTCGCAAAACAGAAAAAGGTAACGCATAAAAAAAAATAAATGAAAAATCTGAAAATGTCTGAAGCAGTACCTTTTACTATAAACAATAGCTAGAATTGGGAGAGACAGAAATATAATGAATAAAGGGTTGCAAATAAAGGGATCACTTCTACAATACAAGAAGTGCTGAACATCCCTATATTTAGGGCAGAGTATAGAATATTTCCTCACCTCAACATTTGAGGAAAGGGATTTAGGGGTGATTATTTCGGATGACTTTGGACCTTCCTTGTATTCTATTTTATTTTTATACTATAAAAAAAAAAACAGATTATATTTTACTCCCATTTCATGAATCCAACCTTCCATTTTATGGTGACAACATTAAAAGTGGAGAAGGAGTCGTGGATATACCCTCCAACCATCTAAGGGGAGGCACCTTAAGGCGATATACTTATCTCCATCTTGTGAGTGCAATTTAATCTGGCACACAATTACAGTATTAGGTTATAGCTGTATTACACTATTGTATTATTCTTTTTTTTCTGTAGATAGTCAGCAGGGCTGGTGCAAGGATTTTTGCCACCCTAGGCAAACAAAAATGTGTCACCCTGCATATGCACTGCCCACCATGTGACATCACATGCCCCACCCATCTGATCTGCCATATGAGTCAACTCTGAAAAGGCAGGGACTGGCTATAGACACCACAACCACTACATTAAGCTGTAGTGGTTCTGGTGACTATAGTGACCCTTTAATGTGAGGTAACTTAGAGATTAGTGCCACTAATAATATACTGGATTGCCTACTTACCACCAGATGAGGACAAGAGGATGATGATGGGCTCAGGCTGCAGTCTGGCTCTATTGGTTTGGTGTTAAAACAGGCTCTCTGGGGGCAGTGCTCACAAAAACAATGAACAGGAAGCGGCTCCATTTTGGGGCCCTTTACAGGGCCTGACCTTGTGTATGCCTTCAAGGTCCACCCATGACTTCACTCACAGGGAGTGGAGTGTATGTGTGTAGGGAATATGTTATGTGTTATTGTAGAGGATGTAATGTGTGTGTGTTCTTATTCAATGTAGTGTATAGGGATACCAGTTTGTGTAAGGGATGTAGTGTGTGTGTGTATAGGGGATGCAGTGTGTGTTTGTGTGTAAGGAATGCATTGTGTGTTTCTGTGTGTGTGTGTGTGTGTGTGTGTGGGTGTGTGTAAGGGATGCACTGTGTAAATCTGCATTTGTATGTGTAAGGGGTGCAAGGTGTGTGTTTCTGTGTGTGTATGTATGTAATGTAATGCAGTGTGTGTCTGTAAAGGGTGCATTGAGTGTGTGTAAGAGATACATTGTGTTTCTGTATGTGTGTAACAGAAGCAGTGTGTGTTTGTGTGTGTGTGTGTATGTGTGTGCAAGCGTAAGGGATGCATTGTGTACTACTGTGTATGTGTGCAAGGGTTGCATTGTGTGTTTCTGTGTGTGTAAGGGAAGCATGGTGTTTTTCTGTGTGGGTGTAGGATACATTGTATGTTTCGGTGTGTCTGTGTGTGAGATCCTTAATGATCTCTTTCATTCCCCCCGTCCCTTAGTGGTCTCATCTTCCCTCCTGTCCTTTATTGCTCTCTCATCCCCTCCTATCCCTTAGTGCTCTAAAATCCCTTGGTGCTCTCTCCTGCCCTTTAGTGCACTTCCCTCCCCCTCATTCCTTAATCCTCTTCCCTGACCCTACTTAATGTTCTCCCCTTGACTCATAGTGCTCTCCCCTGTCCCCCTGTCCCATAGTGCTCTTCCTCCTCCCTCCCCCCCCGTGTCCCTTGGTGCCGTCTCCCTTCCCTAGTGTGCTACCTCTTTGTAGCGTGGCCGGGCGGCACAGACCGCTGTACAGGAGCTTCTGCTTCCTGTACCAGGCCAGACTGACAGAAAGTGCTTTTCTCAATGAACACTTCCTTTCAGTCCGGCCGGGTACAGGAAACAGATGCTCCTGTATCGCGGTCCGCGCCGCCCAGCTACTCAACACTGAGTGACTGGCAGGAGGGAGCACTGTGCGCTTCCCTCCTGCCAGGTCACTCAAATCTTGCGCCCCGGACCGGTGCATCCTAGACGTCTGCCTAAGTCGCTTATAGGACACGCCGGCCCTGATAGTCAGCTATACCCTCTATTTTCTATCTGGTGATATTGTATGTATGGGACACAGTCTGGAATATCCTGAGCAGAAGCTGATATATACTCTTTGCTGACTTACACACTATTGTATACTGGTGTAGGTCTATGTAGCGGAGATACAATATTCCCCAGGCTATCTCCGCTTATAATCCAAGTGAGGCTCAGGAACAAGTAAATTGTAAATCCACAGGCAAGGTTTCCAGCAGGCAAAATAACACAGCAGTATCCCAACAGCAATCCCAATAACTGGACGACACACAGTTTCAGGAGCAGAACTGACAACCTTTATTCCACAGTGCCTTATCAAGCATGCTCCCATGCAAGGGAGGGATTTTCAACAATTAGTACATTACCCAATCCGGTATTAGTAACCTCCCACACATCTCCTCCCCTGAGCCTGCATCATAATCCCCTTATACTGTACCCAAATTCCCCCGGTTCCTGGATGTACCCCTAAACCTAGGGGTACCCCATTAAATGGCACATCCCCTGGTAGCCCGGATCTGGGTGAGCAACATATCCAAAAATCACCCAGATCAGACCAGGGGTTCGGGAAATTTATGGAGGTACTAAAAAGACCGACCGCGCTGGATAGAACAGCCGAATTGGGTTCCATGCGATGGGGCCCTGCGGTCGGTCACAGTATAAGGGAATAATTTACACGAACGGCTAAGGTTACGGAGATGAGGTAGGATTCACATGAATCCCCTCGTTCGGTTGTTTCTGTCTACCGAATGAGGGGCCGTTCGATAGGTTGGAACCGAACGGACCGGGCTTATGGAGGTCTCAGCGGTGTTCGCCTAGTCGAGTGTCCGATTTGGGTTCCAGACACTCGACGGCAAAACACCGCTGTTCGGGAGTTTGTAAAATGGCCGCCACCACGTGTTCGTTTCCGGAATGGCGGCCACCCCGAGACAAAGGACCTCCTGCATAGCTCGTCAATTACCTGTTCGCAACATTGTTGCAACGGGTAATTGAAGGCACACTTCACACAGGGGAGGTCTGATTGTTCGGTAGTTTCATTCCCTTAGATTATTCGAATGATTCTACCGAACAATCAGGGGAATACATTTCTTTTAAACACATATAAAACTAGCAGATTACACGAATGCAGTTATTCACATGAAATTTTCAGGACAGCCCAGTGCCATCCGCTACAGTCTACATTGTTTTTTCTTTTCTATATATTAACATGACATTGAGATGAAATGGTCTAGGTGTCTTTAGTGGTCTTTTAACCATTGAAGGCAAGAAACTAGTGCTGCGGAATGAGATCCTCTCCAACCATGTCCCTTGCATGGTCCCTCCTTGACTATTTTTAGGTGTTGTATAAGCTGCCCTGCTGTGAAGCTGCAGAGAGATATGGCTTGTCTAGTGATATAGTAGGGACCTCGGCTGCACCTGTGCACAAACCACGGTATACTGGAAAACTACCAGAAGACTGATGAAGTGTAATTCCATTGATTAAGTAGGGCTTCCCTGCTCATTGAAGACTAAATAGTAGATGCTGTTCTTGGGTGTGTAAGAAACAGAATCAAACCTGTGCCAACCTGAGAGTTAAATTGCCTGTAGCCAGCATTCATTTATTAAACTATTTACCTGGTTCACAGAACACCTGGCACCCGCACCAACAATTCTTTACCTACATTCCTAGGCTTACCATAACATGTCATCCCCATAAACACACAGCATCCTTAGGATTAGCTAAGCAACAAGAAGGATCTCCATCTCTAAAGCCATATTTAGCCGTGCCTACGTATGTGCCTTAATGGGGATCCAAAGGAAGACCTTTCAAAAACAAGACAGGGCTGTAATGGTATCTTTAATTGAGAGAGCTCGAGTGCAATTTTCTTTCCGTGCATCTACAGCTTTAACTTATCTGTTTGGTTCATTCTGTAGTTTTTTGTTTGTTTTATTTCACACTTAGTTACTGTTACTACTTTCCAAAGGTTTGATTTATTGATGTGGAGAGCACCAACTGTAATTAGTAATGATTTATTATAGACTATTTTTTAATTCTCAATATCTATTACAGGTTACCTGTCGTGACAAATGCACATTAATCTTGGATAATAAAAAAACAGGTTTTATCTATACATCGTTCTAACTGAATTGCTAGAAAATGTTAAGATTTCTCTAAAATTAGAGACTAAAAGCCAGCCTTTCCCCCATCCTGTTAATCAATTCAGTTTGTGCCTGAAAGGGAAACTTTCAGTCCATATCGGCACAGAGATAAGAAGACTGTGCTCTGAATGTCTGCATCTCTCTTGTATTAAGGAAGTCAAGCCAGTTGGTTAGAAAACTGCAGACCTATATCAGTCATGACAGGTTCAACTTCATCCCGAAAATGTGTTAATCAATTGACTACAGCTTGTCCAAGCCATGAATTTTGGGATGCTTTCTCGGACATATCCTTTTGTTACAGGAAGTTTCAGTTGTTCATGATCATTACAAACTGCAGCGTGATGTCCCCATGTCACTCCTGTTAACTTGACTGTTGTCTCTTACCTTAACCTGTTATTTAAAGGAACACTTCATTTCATTTTTTTTAAAAAACAGTTTAGTAGATAAACCCTGTGTAATTTTTTCTGCATGTTTTCTTTGCGGATATATGAAAAAATAATATTCCCTGTTGGCTGCAGCATTTGAAAGCCTTCCCCTCTTCCCACTCATTAAGAAGCCTCAGTCCTGGAGCCACTAGTACATTTGCTTCAAGGGGAGAAAGCATGCACATGATAGCCCAGCACACTCGCCACTTCTGTTCTCTCTGTGGAGCAGATATAAGTAGAAGAAAACATGCCTGGCTGTCTGACTGACAGCAGGGGATGTCTTTCTGTGATTTTTTATAAATTTGCTCTTCTAAAAATTGGCACAAATAAGACAGAATCTAGACACAGAAGCATGTTCCTTTAAGTTCTAACTTGTGTATTAGCTCCATTGATGCTTCTAATTCTGGTAGATTTTCAGAACGTGATACCACAATATTTAATGCATTTATCAAACGATGGCTTATTCCAGGATGTAACCATTAAAGAATATTGCTGATGGTCCAACAGGTTTCGGGGATTTGAGTTGTTCAGAACTAAAGATGAACCAATGGAACATGATTAAAGTGCACATTCTCAGACATGTTGCTATGTCTTCTCTTTAGTGTGCGTTGTAATCACAAAGTAATAACACCAAATCTTGTCCCTTGGGCTCTCTGAATCATTTTAGACGTGCTTATTAACATAAAGAACTCTAAAATGTTTTGTTTTTTTACAATCTCTAATTGTTCACTTATTTATTTCTAAACAATGAACGTTGAATTTCCAGACAGGGATATGAAGAATTTAAAGCACATCACACTAATGAATAAGCCATTCCAACAAAATTTTCTCCAACAAATTATTCTAGGTTTTGAACTTGTCTAAGGCATTTACTAAAGAATGAGAGGGGAATAGTAGAAGAGGAAGGATAAAAAAAAACAAAAAACAGAGAAGGGCATATATTTATTGCAAACTTAATTGGAGGGATGAATCATTTAGTGTTTGACGTGCTCCAGGACACTCTAGCACCTAATTGTCCCTGTCTTCCTGCGTCCTCTGTAAAGGTAGCGACATCTGTCAACCAAGGTCTCCAGAATTTTTGTTGTCCTATCTTGGAGTGCTGTTCCTCCATAGCTCTAATTTACTCAACTCTCTCTATACATTGTCAAAACGTTCTCACAGTGCACTGCCTCCAGAATGCCAGGATTAGGGACTCAGTGGCCGATAAAAGATTTTTGGCCAGTATTTTTACATTTGGAGATCGTCAAGTGTGTATTGTGTAACAGCATATTAGGTGGGGCAAATTCCACTCCTTCATCAGCAACCTTAGTCATAGCTACGTACACCTGCTTCCAAAAGGGTTGGATCTCTGCACACTCCCACCATTCATGTAGCATGGTGCACCTGCATCTCCAGCAGCGTTTTGAGTGCTCTGGGGAGACTCTGTGAATGTGTGACAGCATCAAATACCACTTTGTCAATATTTTCTAAATAGTATCCTGGTATTTGTGCTAAGAGAGGTTTTTTTTTTTGTTTTTTTTTAATTCTTTATTTTATTGTGCATGAAAAAAATACGAGACAGGCAATGCCACAAAAGCGACTGCCGACTTATCAACATGTAAGAACAATTGCGTGGCAAATCTAAACATTGCACATTTTATGGTTTTACGTAATGTAGTTTCATCAAGAGTTAAATCAACGTATCAGTTACGAGTGAGTGCTTAAGAGTTACAGATTCAGATTTCCAAACTGACTATGTTGTAAAATGTTAAGGTTACAAGCTTAGCTACGATCATTATTAGAGTAAGTTACCACCATGCAGAATACAGCATGTTGTGCTATCAGCGTCAGGAGGCAGGAGAATAAAATTAAAATAGCTTTAACCCTAACTTAGAGGGCACTTGCTTATTAATATCTGCAAGTATCATAAAATCAGATGGGCTAGCCGAGGCGTATTTCAACGATGTGAGCCTTAATTGTGGCAGGCTGGGGTCACCGCCAGCTCTGACCATGAGAAAGATAATAAAAAATGAGCCCATTCCCACACGTGAGGAGAGTCCCTGTACAATACCAAAGAGGTCCACAGAGTCCCAGTGTCCCGCTACTGGATGCAGCAATTGTAGTCTGCCTTCCTCATGTCTCCCGGTTGTTGGGTGAGTATGGACATGGTACCTGTCAAGCCTTAGTACCATGGTGCCGACTGCTGCGTAGTGGAGTTGGTCCATGGCATTGACTTCCTCAGATGCTTTCCTGGTGCAGGTTGTTGGCACAGGCTTCAGGAGCATTGGTGAGTTATGCTCCGCCGAAGTAGGTCTTGCGCCCGTGTCAGGAGAGTATCACTGCAGTGTGGGTAGGCATAGGTATGCAGGCTGCTGTGGTGCTTGCCTGTCTTGGAGCCTTTTCCTGGGGTGAGTACCTAGGAAGTCAAGAGCCATCGAGAAATCCCCCCCCTGTGTCAGCTTGGGGTGGGTGGGTCTTGAGCACCATTTCAGCGCGCCACAAAGGATTTACCCTCTCTGTCTGTGGAACTGCTGCGCCGCCGTTGGCCATTTCACCACTTCATGCCTTCGACGTTTAGCTGCACAGGAGAGATGTGAAGGTGCGAGCTTGCCTGGTGGGGACCGGGATAACCCCCACCGGTCCAAAGGGGGGGGGGGGTAACAGGGCTCCAGGAGGTTTCAGCTCGTGTCCAGGACCCTCTAGATTGGGAGAGCGGCCGTCCCTGCCGCTCCACAGGTCGACTAGGCCGCACCGTCTCCTCCGGTTTCTGTCTCGATCTCTGCTCCCAGCCACTGCCAAGCGAACCTGCCCCGTCAGAGCTCCAGTATGTTTCCACCGGGTGCAGATCAAAAGCAAAATTTTGGTTAAAACCCAGGTTAATGTTGAGGCCAGACGAGGAGCTCAAGCAAAGCACGTCTGGTCGCCATGAGTGTCAGGCCCCGCCCCCCGCTAAGAGAGTTTTGATGCATTAATATCATGATTTTTGACCATTGGAAATTATGAGAAAGTTTTCCCAAGTTCCATCTCCTAGTGAGCCAATTGGCCTTCTAATAACATCTGATGTAGAATGGAGATGATCCTGTGTAGGAATTCTCTGTTATTCTTATTACTGGTATTTATATGGCGCCAGCATATTCCGTAGCGCTTTACAATATTATCAAAGGGGGAGATTTAACAATAAATGAGACAATTACAAAAACTTACAGAAACAATAGGATGAAGAGGGCCCTGCTCAAACTAGCTTACAGTCTATAGGAAGTGGGGTATAAAACACAACAGGACAGGAGGTAGTAATCAAACAAGGTGGAGTGAAGCAGAGAATAGAGTGCTGCCCTTTAAGAGAGAGCAATAAACAGGTATATGAGGGAAAGGTTACTCTGGGAGGCCAAAAGCTTTCCTAAAGAGATGGATTTTAAGCATGGGTGTCCGCAGGAATTTTTAAGGGGGGGGAGGCATAATTGTAATGGCATCCATGCTTGGTCCCTTTTTGACAGTGTCATGAAAGGGAAGGAGCATAGCCATTATCACATAAAGCCAGGGTGAATAGCGTTTTCACAACTATGGTGTCAGGAATACATGTTTGTATTCCTGACACTATAGTGTTCTTTTAAGCAAATTAAAGGAACATTCTGGTCACCATAACAACTTCATCTAAATGAAAATGCTATGATGCCAGGAAGCCCCAGGGTGTTCTCTTTCCTTTAAGGGGTTAAACCGCTCTCAAATGGTTCCAGATCTGCAGGTCGCTCAGTGGTATTCGGCTTCTGAAACATAGTGTCAGGAAGTGCAGATTGACGTCAGGCATGGGTGCTGCTGATGTTTTACGTTTTTATGAATGGGGAGCTACTGATTGGCTTAGAGTGCCAGATGACCACTCTAGCCAATCAGCGACACCCCTACCCAGCGGCACTCTGTGCTTCCTGACACTCAGTAAATAAAAGTGAACACATTAACACTGATATCTTTTTTTACCTGGGGAGATGAGGTCCAAAGTTTCCCTGCCATGCCCAGGTACCAAAGCCTTATGATGTGGTGTTCAGAATAAAGTGGAGGGTTCACTTTACTTGTCCTTCCTGCTCCAATCTCCTTTTCATCTCCTTCATTTGACACAGTCTTCTTTTTCTTCTGACATTGTCTTCTCTCCTCCTTGGCTCCTTCTGCTCCTTTACCTTTCTGCTGCTTTCTGCTTATTTTGCGCCCTTCTGCTCCTTTCTCTTTCTGATCCCTTTCTGCTCCTTCTACAACTTTACCTTTGTGCTCCTTGCTGTCCCTTTGTGCTCCTTGCTACCCTTTTCAGCTGCTTCTCCTACTTTACATTTGTGCTCCTTCTGATTCTTTCTGCTCCTTTATCTTTGTGCTCCTTCTGTCCCTTCCTTCTCTTTGCAGGCCCTTCCTTCTCCTTGCAGACCTTTCCTGCTCCTTGCAGACCCTTCCTGCTCATTTCTGTTCCTTTGTGCTCCTTCTCCTACTTTACCGTTTGTGCTCCTTGCTGCACTTGCAGCTCCTTCTCTTACTTTACCTTCCTGCTCCTTGCTGACCCTTCCTATAGGCTGCCTCACCCCCATCCCTCACTTACCTGATCTATAGGTTTTCTACCTCCCATCCCTCACTTACCTGATCTATAGACACTTACCAAATCTACAGGCTGCCTCCTCTCCCCCCTCCCTCGCTTCCCTGATCTATAGGCTGCCCACCCATGCCTCACTTCCATGATCTATAGACTGCCCCCCCATGCCTCACTTCCCTGATCTATAGACTACCCCCCCATGCCTCACTTCCATGATCTATAGACTACCCCCCACGCCTCACTTCCATGATCTCTTCCCCATCCCCCACCCCTCACTTACCTGATCTGTAGGCTGCCCCCCATACCTCACTGATCTGTAGGCTGCCCCCCCATCCCTCACTTACCTGATCTGTAAGGTGCCCCCCATACCTCACTTACCTGATCTGTAGGCTGTCTCTGCTGGCTGCATGTGTTGCTCCCATGCGGTTTCAGTCAGCAGAGAGAAGCAGGGATAAGATGTAGCTTATACAATAATTACAATAATCCATGTGAGAGATTACTAGAGCATGGACAACCTCCTTAGTAGCATCTTGCTTAAGAAAGGGGCGGATGCGGGCTATGAATTTTAAGGTGGAATCTACAGGATTTGGTAACAGACTGGATGTGAGGCTCAAATGTGAGGTCAATTGTGGTAAATTGAAAACCACATTGCAACATGTAGAAAAAAGCAGCCAAGTTGAAGTAGATATTCTTTCCAATTCACCTAAATTTTGCAGTTCTGCTTTCATATCAACACAATTAACTTTTTAGTGAATAAACTCTAAATAGTTTCACATTGTAATTCTTTCCATTGTTTTATCATGCTGTGTATGTTATATTTGTACAGACTTCTGAGACTGCATCTTTTAAAAAAAACTAGACATATTAGACAATACAGCCACCTATCTTCACCACGGAATGACACAGATTACCAGTTGTTTACAACATGCACACAGAATTGGTCTTTCAGTAAGGCTGAAATATCAATATAATTTTAGAAAAATAAGTGGATTTTGACATTCCGTTTGGCGGGCAATATTTGCCACCATTCATAAATAAACCCCTCTCACAAAATCTTTCCATGCTGGAAAAACAGGAGGGCAAAATCTTCTACTGATTCGGAGACAAACTGTAAAGAAATCTAGGAATGGTATGTACCATTCTTCCAGTTTTCCATACTTTTGATTGCTAAAAAATGTTAGAACTTGGTTACTTAAGCTTATAAATAGCTGTGGTTTCATGCTTCGCCTTAAGCTATGATAAATCAAACTGTTTTGTATTCTTACTGAAAACTACAGGTTTGTTATTTATCTGGTTTAGAGAACCGGTGTATTTTAAGATACAGATGGTCTAAAAATTCCATCTTCATAAACAAAGTAAATTTAAATAATGCATACAAAAGATACAAGTAAAAGAATAGCACTAAATATTTCAAAAATGGATATATACAATAATAAACAGTGACAATAGCTGCACTCTATACTGTTTTTTTTCTTTGTAGGAGAAGTGTGTACATTTGGATAACATTACATATTTTAAATTCCCCCCGCAAGATAATCTTTTGACATGTTGTGAGCCAACAGCCAATTAAAGTCCACGACTTTAACTGCAGCTGATGAGCAATTAATATATCATTTATCACGGAGAAAAGTGACATATGGAATTGTTGATTTATGATATTAAACAAAATCTACTTTCTAGTCAATGCTGCCATCATCCAACTGCCTTGGATGTCATACCAAGACCAACCTCTGGACATTAACTCACTCCCATCATTACGATGGGCTTGGCCCTGCTCGGGAACATTTCCCCATGCAAGATATTATTGTTCCAGTGATGCAGACATGCTGCTTTCTTTGTCGTGTATCAGTGACTAAACGGAACGACATCTGATGTGATGTTTTTGCTAGAGCACCAATCAAAGCAACTACAGAGGTTGTCGTAGTTGCTGTGACAGAGGGCAGAAGAACAGGCTTTAGATGTTTGTTTGTTTGTTTTAACTAAGGGACCCCTGTACTTATGCTAACCTTATGCTGAGAATTGATGTAGATGATTTTGTATGGTTTTTAGTCACCATATCCATGAAAAATATATTAGTCAAGTACTAGAATCATGGACACTTACAGCATAGGACAAAAAGGGGCAAGTGCACACTTCAGAAATTTATCCTTCCTTTGGTGTAAATTGTGGCTATTTAAACACATTTCCTGATCAAACATGGCAGCATTTACTTTACCTATGGATTAGCTCCTCCCCTCACAGCAGAAGGGAGGAGTCTGCTTACGAAGCCTAGATTTTTATTTTAGGCTTACCAGGCCAATATTTTGTAGGCCCAGCCAGGGTTCAATGTCTAATACCTGAAGACACAGCAAACAGCATATATGCAATAGTGGTCTTTCTGTTGTTTCCATTGTGGTGGCCAGGGCTCTGACCTAAACTCTCCCTCTGAGGCGATTACAATGGTCAATTGGATACATAAGGCCAAGCCAGAGCTCAGCATCTTTCCCTGAAGACCCTGTAATAGCTTACTAAAGGTGACTACATGGGTGTGCCACTTTTACGTATACCACCATGTCTGGGGTCAAGTGAAGGCAAATAGCACATGGTGTGCGTAAGGAAGCCTCTGGTTGAAAGGGACACTCCAATGCCCAAAAACAAATTACTAGGAATGATATTCTCTCTATTAATGAGGTGCTGTTAAAACACATCCTAAATATGTGTGAATAATATAATCTGTGTGTGCAATATGGTGTTAATATAAACCATGAATATACTTGACTGATATAATCTTGAAGACACAGCTCCCATTTCATCAATCGTGGAAACAAAAAATGTATTTTAATACCTTCATTGTGCTTATTAAATCACTACTTTATAAAGTATCATATACAAGTGTAATCGTTTATTCTATCGTAATTCAGCAAGTTGATAAGTGAGTATTATTTGAGAGCAATTATGTCAATGTTTTCACTTCTGAGTGGAAGTAAGAGGTTACCCTAGTTAACTGCAAAAATCGAATATTATATTCTATTTCAATATCTATATCAAAAACAAGTGTTTGAAGGAAGACAGGTAGCCACATTTTGACTATAAGAAAGAAGGGGGAGGTTAACCTAATAGAATAATAAAAATAAATAAATCACACACCAGACGTGAAATTGTTACTGATTAATGTTCTGCCATAGTGCCTTGTCTCCCTCTGGTGGACTAGGAAAAATGCACAGGAAATTATACAAGATTCACAAAAACATGTGAATGGTAAACTGGGGATAATATAAAGTTGTTTTGATTTATCTGTACATCCAAAGCCATTTATTGTTTAGTTGTTTGTTTGTTTTTCTAGTTTATACAGGGTAAATCACACATCAGGAACCAGAATCACTTATGAGTTATTTATTTCCTTAAAAGGGACGCTCTGAGCAACAATACAACTGTAATGCATTTCATAGATTTTGATCTCATTAATTTAATGTATTTTTTTTCCACGCTCAAATCTTTATAGTTTTTGCACAAATAAAAAAAATGTTTTCCAGAATGCTGCACCGTAAGCCTGACTCTTTAGCCACATCCCCCTCACTCCAGAAAAATACTTCCTCACAAAAAGGTATGCACACAACTCACTGACAGCACTAACGAAAAAATCTCAAAATAGATTCAAGTAACCATCCTGATTGCTCAATGCCTTAAATGTCTAGGATCTTAATTAATCTTTGAAAGTCAACGCTAACCCTGTAAACCCCCACCTGCGCTATCACAACCAAACCCCTAACCCTACGCTTACATCAACTTTAACCATATACATTTGGTAACCTTACCCCTACACCATCCCTAATCCAGTATGAACTCCATTACTAATATTAGCAGAATGAAGTCTTTTCCCTAATATCTTAACATTATCCTAAGGAATTCCTTCTGCTAGGATCAGTACTGCTATTAACAGATGGATTTCCTAGCTAAAACAGGAGAGAGCAGTCTGTGAACGCCATCTAGTGATAATAAGAAACAATACGGTTGCTTTGTGTTTTCAATCTGCTGCTCAACACACCTGTGTGAGACCCCCTTCTCCCATATCCAAATCTACACGCAAAACACACCAAAAGTGTATGTGTATGGGTGGAGCAAACAAAATCTATAACAATACCTCTTTATTATGAGGTATAACATTCACTATATATATATATAAAAAATAGCAAATATAAGCTAAGGGTGGTTAAATGTATGTCTGTGTGTGTGTATGTCAGTATGTCTGTGTATGTCAGTATGTCTGTGTGTGTATGTCAGTATGCTGTGTGTGTCAGTATGTCTCTGTGTGTGTGTGTCAGTATGTGTGTGTGTGTGTCAGTATGCCTGAGTGTGTATGTCAGTATGCCTGTGTGTGTGTCAGTATGCCTGAGTGTGTATGTCAGTATGTCTATGTGTGTATGTCAGTATGTCTGTGTGTGTCAGTATGTCTGTGTGTCAGTATGTCTGCCTGTGTGTGTGTGTCAGTATGTTTGTCTGCGTGTCAGTATGTCTGCCTGTGTGTGTGTGTCAGTATGCCTGTGTGTGTCAGCCTGTCTGTGTGTGTGTGTGTCAATATATCTGTCAGTGTAATTGTCTGTGTGTGTCAGTATATCTGTCAGTGTATGTGTCTGTGTGTGTGTCAGTATGTCTGAATGTGTGTCAATATGTCTGCCAGTATATATTTGTGTGTCAGTGTATGTGTGTGTCAGTATGTATATGCAAATGTTTTAATATGTTTGTCTGTGTGTGTATGTGTAAGTATGTCTGTCAGTGTGATTGCGGGTTGGACGTAATAGGGGGTTGGAGGGTGGGAGGAGCAGGGCCCAGGGGGCCCAAGAAAATGCATTGCCCAGGGTCCTAATCATATTATAGACGGCCCTGAATAAGATGCTATGTAAATGCCAGAAATAATAACAGATATGTATAGGCCAAATAAGCCTGTAGTTGTGGGAGCGGTTTAACAGCCTTTTTAGTTTCTGACTTTTGACCGTAGATCGTATTACAGGTAGAGCATTAAATCAGTCTTTTGAAGTTTTCAACATATACAATACAATTGCAGCTTTATGATAAGTACATAGGGTTTGAAATGTGTACTATAATATGTCACACAACACTTCGTAGCCTCCTGTCAAAGTAAACCATTTTGTATTTTAAAGGGACAGTATAGTCACCAAAACAACTTTAGCTTAATGAAGCAGTTTTGGTGTATAGATCATGCATTTGCCATCTCACTGATCAATTCCCTGCCATTTGGGAGTAAAATCACTTTGTTTATGCAGCTCTAATCACACCTCCCTGCATGTGACTTGCACAGCCCTCCTAAACAGTTTTTATAAAAAGAGTCATCTAATGTTTAGCCTTCCTTTATTGTAAATTAGGTTAATAGTTTGCTAGACCCTGCAGGAGCCTCCAGTGTATGATTAAAGTTCAATTTGCAAAGCAGGGGTTAAAATCCTTTAAGGTAAGTTACATCTGATTGAAAGTGAAACAATTTTGTTTTCATGCAGGCTGTGTGAGTCAAAGCTTGGGGAGGTGTGGCTAGGGCTGAATAAACAGAAACAAAGCGATTTAACTCCTAAATAGCAGGGGGCGGGACCTGGCAGCTAAGATGGCAGGACGTGTTCTCTCTTAGCTCCGACACATTTTAGCACAAAATCTGCTATAAATATACAAACCCTCACTGGCTGCAGCATCCTAAACACTGGGGACTGACCGGTACCAAGTGGGAACTCCACAATTCCGAATCTGTGCCGATACACTGAAAATCTAAGCCGTCCAGCTACGAGGCCTAGCTTGTACTGCGGCCTGGTGCTCGGAGGAGGCGGCCGATCTCCTGACATAGAGCTTGCTCCTCATGATTAATCTTAAACCACCCTGCAACCCCCCCTTTGAACCAGTGGGGGGTATCCCAAACTGGGCTGGGGACAGTTACCTCACAGTAACTGATAAACCTGCCGCACTAACAGCATGGTGCGCCTAAAATGTCTGCCACATTACAACTCCCACGTTCCCCCGGAGAGCACGTTGATAAAGAGCTGGAGGGAGCGGTTTGAAGCTCACTTTGAAGACCTCTGTCAAAAATTCTGGAAGCGTATCCTCAACCGAGCGCCCACCACTCCTCCGTCTGCCGAGTTTGTAGCCTCAGCCGCTAGGCCGGATCACCATTCATCATTCCCACGTACCAGACAGGCTTTCCAAACACCGAGATGCCCTCAGGCCCGAGACCCTGTTGAAAGGCGAAAGAGGGTCCGTAGACACGCGGCACCGGCTCTCCTTGGGACTTTGACTCTGGGAGTAAAGGGGGGAGGGGGGAGGAGAAGATGGATCCAGTTAGATGGATCCATGAGGCCTCAGATACAATTTGTGTTACATTACGTGGATTTCGTTGACCAGTTATCTTTTAGCTCTATTTTCTATTCCTATCTTACGCTCACTGTGTCCCACGGGCCTCGACTACAGCTCTAGTGGAAATTTACTCTATGTAGGATGTTTTGTAAGCATGACATTTATAGTTAGTACTAACTTGTCGTACCTATCTAATCTTGCTACCAAACTGTTGATTGCCATAGCCTGTATTTCTTATGAATCAACATACCGATGCCAAAAAAAAAAAGTACTGTTTTACCATGTGCCCCTACTGTCTCTCGTAAAATGCTTGCTATCTCTACTGTGGCATAACAAGCCTGCCTGCCCAATTCAGCTCCACAGGTCAAACTATCTCTAACACAGTGGCCTAGTAACAAAGCCAATATAAAATCCTGCTAATAATTGCTTCAGTTAACTATTCAGCGACTCACTCCTGTCTACCTAATTTACGCTCGAGGCATGGATTATCTGGTTTATTTTTGTTATTAAAAAAAATAAAAATGTGCAATTATCTCATGCCATGGCAATGTATCTTCCTATTAGTCAATGCAATGTTTGGCAATGCTGTCTTGGCATCACAAGTCTGTTTGTTCTTCTTTACACAATAAAAACAAAGAATGTTAAAAAAAACCCTCCTAAATGGCAGTGAATTCAGCAGTGAAACTTCAGAGGCATGAACTATACACAAAAACTGCTTCATTAGGCTTTTTCTTCCTGTGAGACTTAAAGCACTTCACCAAATATACAAACATAAGGACATAAAAGTTAGGAGTTTCTGATGGTCAGATGAGCAGACTGAATGGCTGATGGAAGATGGAATGAAAATTAAAAAAAAGACTGTAAGGACGGTGCCTCTCCTTAAGTCTGTAAGGACGGTACCTCTCTGACTGAGCATGGTAAAGAGTGCCAGAATGTAGAGGCAGGGTGGCTTAATGCCCTGGTATAGTACATTCAACAATTATTTTTAGAAAAATTAAAACAAATCAGAATTTTGAGCCTGGGCTGTGAGCGGAGAAAACTGAAAAATATAGGCGACAGCAAGTCATATCTTCCCACACCCTTTGCCTCTTAATAATGAGCAGAGATCGAAAAGTTTCAAAATGAGAGCAAGTGCACCTTTCCACCCAACAATCATTGCCGTCTTTTTAGCTATTGGAAGAGGGGGAGGTAAACAGTGAGAGGGTGCCCAATGCTTCCCATTATACTCATCTAACATGAGAGCAGGTGGGCAGCTACACTACCCACTCGCCCCTTACATATTACTCTGGGCTGTGGGAAAATGAATCAATATCGGTACCTGCCAAGAATTTGGTGTGTGAAGAGATTAAAATACATATTTACACACACAGTTATTTTTATTATGTAGAGTGGGTAGGTAGTCTCACTGCCCTGTTTCCCTTGACTTTTGGATAAAATACAACTGATAGTAAATGGTCCCACTAAAAGGCATCATTCATGTGCAGTGTACAAGGGGTTAACATGTGGCTTACTGGTAAGGGTGCCCAGCCTTTGGCAGTTTAAGTGAGCCAAGATATAGGAGTATAATGGCACACCACTGTGTATTACACGAGCCAGGTGTATTTGTAACGATGGAGGGTTTATTTTTATTTTATATTCTCCATTCTCCCTAATTTATAAGTAATTTATCAGAATGCATGTCATACAGAAGCATTGGGGACCTACGGCACATCCATGGTGATTGCCACACTGCCAGTAGAATGGATCCCTAAGAAATACTTACACCTTTGAACTTGCATGAGCAGGAAACCTTCACAGCTCTCGGACAACCAGGAAGGTGTAACCAATGACATGTATAAAAGTGATGATTTCTCATTGAAATCTGTAACTTTCATAAAATAGGTCAGATGGGTCCTTCTTTAAACCCTTAAGGACCAAACTTCTGGAATAAAAGGAAATCATGACATGTCACACATGTCATGTGTCCTTAAGGGGTTAAAGGAACACTACATGGTCAGGAACACAAACATGTATTCCTGACCTTATAGTGTTAAAACCACCATTTAGGTGGTTTGCCCCGCGTTGGGCCCCTTAGAAAAGGAGCCGGGATGGGGGTAGAGCCGTGTTGGCCAATCAGCGCCTCCTCAGAGATGCAATGAATCAATGCATCTCTAGAAGGAAGAATCTGTGTCTCCATTCAGAGCGTGGAGACACTGAACAACAGTGCTGCCTACTGTGCCCCCAGGAACCACCTCCAGTGGCCATCTGAGGAGTAGACACTTGGAGGTGTCCCTAGGGGGCAATGTAAACACTGCCTTTTCTCTGAAAAGTCAGTGCTTCACAAAAATGCCTATAGGCAATGATTATACTTGCCAGACCTACATTAAGCTTGTTCTGGCAACTATAGTGTCCCTTTAAAACCCATGTAGCTCTGAGAACTGCATGTAAAGTGTGAAGTTTAAATTTTATTTACATTGGTACTTTATTGGTTCAGCATCACAGAGTAATAGTGTTTAACCAGAGGGGATCTTCTGCTAACCTCGAAAAATCACTTCAAGTTAAAGTGTTTTATGGGAACTGTAGTTTGCTATTGCACCATTGTTCACAGATTAGCTTCTATTAACTGTCAAATTTTACAAATGCTCACTGTTATTGGAGAGATATATGGAGATATATATTTACATACACGGTTTGCAATAACTTTCAGCAAGGAGTCTGGTAGAGTGAGCTCGGTGCTTGGGAAGATAGTGATAACCTTAAATGGAAATCCATGTCAGTTTAGAGGTAGATGGTAGAAACTGATCTATAGCAAATAGTTATTGGAAACTGTGAGACACCGAGGCAGTCACTAATTTTACACATTCCTTGCAGCTCTGGATCATTCGAATTTAAAGGGAAAATAAGATGGCTACTCCGCTTTTTTTACCCTCAGTTCTAGATGCACATATTTTGTAATGGAAAATATTTACTATACCATCTATTTTCATCTTTCTGACACCAGTGAGTCTCTTGGACAAATGCAATTTGAATTTTTTTATTTTTTTTAAGTAGTCTTGAAAAGCCTGTCTCGTTTGTGGGATATTTAAGCCTTGTATGTTTATAGTGATCAGTTTTACCATAATTCATATTTTTGGTTTTCGATTGTCCTGGGCAGATTAGGGGGCTCTCGCTGACATTCATTTAAACCCACAGTAAACATACATAAACCAAATAACTTTACATAAACTAAAAATGACAAAATAATTCAAACTTAAGACTCTAAAAAGAGTCATAACACAATCCAGTATGTGTGCCTTATTGCACACACTTCAACCCTTACAGTATTGTGGCGGTGGAGGCACAGCCTATGCTAAGGTAATGTCAGGATACTGACAGGGATCCAATACGCAGAGTGCGGACAGAAGGAGGTACGTATACCGGACCTTAGAATGGCCGGACTAACGTAGGGACAAAGCAAGAATAGTCAAAAGGTAAGCCGAGGTCGAGGGAGCCGGAGGACAGGTAAGCGAGATACAAGCCGAGTCAAAGGAGAGGAGAGGACAACAGGACAAAAGACAAGCAAGGGTCAAAACCGGAAACACAAGATAAAGAACGCGCTGAGTGACTAGCAAGCTAGAACCACGACAGGGCAATGAGCAGTAGTAAAGGTTTCCTTTAAATACCCTGTTACCTAAATAGAGACCACGCCCCCAAAAGGTCCGGAATAGCGGTTCCCGGCACTTCATGTAAATGCCGACGTCATGACGTCGACGCTAGCCGTCGCGTCATAAAAGGGGGAGGAGCTAGCGCGGCCGGCGCGAAAACGGCCGGAATATGCCGAAATGCTAGGGGCAGGGAGCCCCTAAACAGAGAGGATGTCTTCCCTGGATTCAGCACCAACAGGTACCCTGACAGGTAATTATTTTGTCAATCTGACCTTTTTCCCATAGAGAGAATCAGTACTGTAGTTCCTTTGCGCTATCCCTTTTTCTTTGTCTTTCTTTTTTCCCTCCTTTTCCTCTTCTTTCCTTCCTCTTTTCTCTGCCTTTTCCCCTTTACTTCCTTCCCCTTTCTTACTCCTTAAACCATTATTAATAGATATACTTATAATATATTTGTGTCTTTACTATTTTCAGTGTATCTTGCTGCGTATCCCTTCTACATATATATAAGTGTTTTTCCTATATTTTCTGTTCATTAAAAGAGGAGATTCGATCAAAGGGGGACATGACGAATATCAGGGACAAAGGGAACTGTGTAAGCATTAAAAAAATATATAAAAAGAAATAAACAAAAATCCTTTTTCCTTCTTTTTCTTTTCCCATTTCTTATCTCTTTCCCTTTTTAGATTAAAACCTTATTTTTTCCTGTGTTCTTTTCCCCTACTGCTCTCTCTTTCTATTAGTGATCTGTCATGCATTAATTAATTTATTTGATGTGTAATTTACATAATTGTGTTATATTTATATTTTAGTGTTGAGGAATATGGTGATTTCCTTTATCTATTTTTGTGTATTTCTTTTCTGCTAAATTATTTCTGTTTATTCTTATTCCTTTCTGTGTTCTTTCTGCTTATTTATCTTTCTATTTTCTTCCTCATCTATTTAATGACCTTCATTCATTGACTGTTGTGCTTAATATATATCTCACGTAATTATTTTACCCTTTGCTTTCCCTTCTCTCTTCCCTCTCCTACATTTTATTATCAAAATATAGTGTTTATGTGAGTCTTTTTTTCTTTTCTAACCTATTTACCCTCTATTTTATCATGATGAGTACGAATGTTAGATCATATATAGAGAGAGAAATTTTTTTTTTTTTAAAGTATTTCATTTTCCTTTCTTTTAAATCTTCTTTCTTGCTTTATCGTCCATTTTTTTAATCTTTCACATCCTCCCTATCATCTCTTGAACATTTTATCTTTTTCATCTTTTTCCTCAGCATCTTCTCTGTTCCATATTATGCAGGGGATAATATAACCTTGTTTTTCCTTATAAGCCCATCTTCAATCTGTTTTGGGGAATCAAAAGTCTCGGTATATCCTTCTGTAATATTTTTCTTGTTAGGGTAGCTCCAGGAGTATTTTATATTTGAATCCCTTAAAGAACCGTAGTAGATTTTCTTCTCTGTGGCCTTGTAAAAAAAAAAAAAAAAATGATAAGTCTTGAAATATATTTATATTTTTAAACTCCTCTTCTAAGGTTATTTTGGCTCGAATAGCACAAATAGTGCTTCTTAAACCCCTTAAGGACACAATTGCTGGAATAAAAGGGAATCATGACGGAATATTTCCGTCATGTGTCCTTAAGAGGTTAAACTGGAATAATTGGAGACTTATTTTGATGTTTCTTGGTAGTTGTTGTGGTATAGCTTTCGGTTTAAATAATCGATGGTATCTTTCTATGTTGGTATTATATTTTGATACTTCTATCTTTAATGCGGACCATAGCTTCTCTAAGAACTCTGGAATTTGTTCTTGGATAATCGTCTCTGGAACATTTCGTATTCTGAGATTATTGCATCTTGTGCGATCCTCTAAATCTCCTCTTTTACCTTCCATAGTTCTCAATTGATCATTCAGTTGTTCATTTTGATCTTTCAATATTTTTCCACTGTTTTCCAAAGTTGTGATTTTTCTTCATTTACTTTTATTTTTTCGGATATATCTTTTAGCTGATTTTTAATCTCTTCAGAATTTTTGTTGAGTTGGTCGGTTATTGCTTCACGCTGCGTTTCTATACAATTTTTCAGAAAGTCTTCTGTGATATAATTTTCAGTTTGGCTAGAAGAGCTTTGCATTGATTCTTCACATCTTGATGAAGAGAAAGACGCATTTTCTTGTTTTTTTTCTTTTGTCAGTTTACCTACTGGTGAAAAAACACTTGATGGTTCTCTTTCAGAATGTACCTAGTCCATAGACTAGGTACACATGTGCGCCGCGAGGTTAACCGGAGGTCAGATCGCGGTGCGATTAGCTCTGACCGTGGGGGCATTTAGCAACAGCTGTTGCTGTGCCCTCGTGCGTCTTTCAATCAAGGGTCCATGCGGACAGTGCTCTAATTGGAACACTTGTCCGCGAGGGTACTCTTTGGCACGGAAATACAATATATAAGGCGCCCTGAGGTGAAATTTTGGCTCCAGAAGAGAGAAGAATTTGTGAAGAAAGAACAACTTACCTTCTTGGAGTTGTTTTCCCCTCCCTCCCTATTCATTTGTCGTAGTCTTTTATTGGGGTTCAGGTCACCTGCCTAATTTAAAGGGGGGTGGACTAGCTGAGTTTATGATCATTTGGTTGAAGTTCTGGCTAATAGGGCGAAACTCTGGTGAGTTATGTTTTAATTCTCTGGGGGTTTAAAGACCGGAGATTTTTGGTTAATGCTCTTGGGGTTTAAAGACCGGAGATGTTTTGGTTATAAAGTTATTAAGGATTGGTTGTATTAATTTCAAACTAAATAAAAGACGGCCTTTTCTGCAACAGTTCGGAGTCTGTGTTTTCATTTATTATTATGTATCTATGTGATTGTTACGTTATTTACTATAATTGATGTCATTAAGAATCAGTCCGATTTAATCCCTGCTGAGCACATGATTTTTGTTCCTTTTTTTCTTTTTGCAGGCATCTTCTCTAAAGATTTAGTTGTCATAATGTGTAAATATTTAATAGGTCTTTCTGTTGAAATCAAGTGATAGGAGTTAAGCTGGGGTGGCAATCTTGAGTATCTTGTTTAGTTCGTCAACCCCCCCTTTTTTTTTCTCCCCCTTTTCTTTTTTCCCCCAACAATTTAATCTTTTTACTGCCCAAGTTTGCTTCTCGCAGAATTTTCAAACTATGTGGTAGTGTATTTACTTTTTTCCCACCTTATTTCTCTTCACTCCTCTATCTACTTGTTCTTTTTCTTCTTCACGTTGATCTTTACATTCTTGCCAAACTAACCGGAGACCGTCATTTTAGTTTGTTTAAAATCAATCTAGCCAAAACTGCCATTGGACATCTATTTAGTTATTTTAAAACAGCTAATCTCTTGCCAATGTCTGTTTTGTTTTTGCAGAATTTAATGCAATCTTGCTGAAGTAATAAGGAGTTTAAGCATGCATGGGATAGGCATAAGGCTATCCTAACTATAAGATAAGCCCAGGGACTAATGAAAGTATTTAGAAAATTGGGCAGACAAGACGGGCCAAATGGTTCTTATCTGCCGTCACATTCTATATGTTTCTATGAGGGCCCGATGTCCACAGGTGGGGGTTGTGCTTACAGCCCAACACTGTGCAGGACGTTTGGCATTTGCCAGAAAACACCAAGACTGGCAAATTCGCCACTGGCGCCCCGTGCGCTTCACAGATGAAAGCAGGTTCACGTTGAGCACATCTGACAGACGTGACAGAGTCTGGAGACGCCGTGGAGAACATCCTCCAGCATGACCGGTTTGGCAGTGGGTCAGTAATGGTGTGGGGTGGCATTTGTTTGGGGGGCTGCACAGCCCTCCATGTGCTCGCCAGAGGTAGCCTCACTGCCATTAGGTACAGAGATGAGATCCTCATATACTGGTGCGGTTGGCCCTGGGTTCCTCGTAATGCAAGACAATGCAAGACCTCATGTGGCTGGAGTGTGTCAGCAGTTCCTGTAAGATGAAGGCATTGATGCTATGGACTGGCCTGCCCGTTCCCCAGACCCGAATCCAATGAGCACATCTGGGACATCATGTCTCGCTCCATCCACCACAGATTGTCCAGGAGTTGGCAGATACTTTAGTGAAGGTCTGGGAGGAGATCCCTCAGGATACCATCTGCCACCTCACCAGGAGCATGCACCTGCGTTGTAAGGTTTATCCCAATGGTCTATTTTTTTTTCTTCTTTCCTTCTGTGGGAGATATAAATTTGATGTTATATGAACAGAAGCAATATTGTATTAATGATGACAGATAGACCTTTAAGCTACATACACGCTGCAATAGTTTTAATAGCTATGCAGTGTTAAGGTACCCATCTGAAATATAAAAGAAAAAAAAATTTTAAAAAGAAAAAAATAAGATCTGGTATGACTACTTTCAGTCGATCCACAAGTATCAACGAGAATATTTTGATGTCTGTGTTTATCAATGATATCGGTCTAAAATAACTTATCAGTTCTGGATCTTTATCTGGTTTTGGAATTGGAACGATATTTGCGCTCAATAACTCTCCAGGACATCTTCCTGTATTTATCATATAGTTAAAAAATATTTACAAGTTCTTCTTTTAATTGATCTTTCATAATTTTATAAAATGTATTTGTAAAGCCATCTGGGCCTGGGGCAGTTCTTTCTTTAAGTTTATCTATTGCTTTAATAACTTTTTTTTTTTTTTTAATTCTTTATTTTTGTGTGCAAGATTTCACAAATGAGCCGTGGTGCCACAATAGCAGTCACGTACACAATTACAACATGTATTTCACATATGGCACATTAATGTCTGCACAATTTTTATAATGGTAATAGTAGAGTATTAAGCTTAAGCAAGTGGTGCTCCCTTTATAATCATCGCCAGTATTGACAGATTTGACATTTGGAGCATGAACACAGATATATTTGAGATTACATTTGGTTTCACTGAGATTTGCCTGGTTAATAGTTACACGTGTACAGGTTCTAAGCAAATGGTTGTACGGTTTCTAGCGTATCGTTTGGGCAAAGTGGTTTAACTCTAGCTTGGTCTACCTCGGGCGCCATCATGGATTGTGTGGTGTTAGTCTGCCTTGACTTTTCAGGACAGGTCTGGGGTCTTCTTGGTTAGTATCAGATGAGTTTGTCAGGGCTTGTGTGTATTGTAGGTGCCTGCGGTAGTGTGTGTCTGTCTTGAGTAGTGTCTTGGTTTGTGCGTATGTGTGTCTCTGCCTGTTTTGTGCTGGTTTGTTGCTGTGTCAGTCCTGGTGTCTGTGCGTCTGTTGGTACCGTTTTGTTTCAGTATGTGTAACACTGGAGCAGCGTCTGAGTGACCAACATAGAGTCCAGAAAAAGCGTCTAGCCTTTGTATTGGGCATATAGTGTCTCTGGGGACCCGGTAGAAAAGTCCCGGCAGGCTTCTCTCGTAGCCGTGGGCACTCCTGGGGGTCTGCCCTCTGCGGCTCGTGGGTTGAGTGCTTTCTTTGAAGGCCGCATAGGGGCTGGCATGGAACCCAGTGTGGCGCTTCCTCCTGTGCTTTCGGGTCCGCTGCGACTGGAGCAGACGTTCGAGGTTGAAGCTTCTGGGCGGCCGCAGTCTGTGAGTGCTTGTGCGATAAGGTTGCATGGTGTGTGTACCACTGGCGTCCGGGGAGAATTCCCTCGATTCCCGCTCTTTGTCTTCCGACATACAGCTGCTTGTCGGTGTTTCTTGTAGCTTAGGGTAGGTTGTAGGTTTGCGGGCTGCCAGCCAGTACTTCCACTTCATGGTCCCTGCAGGACTCGGTGGGACATTCTTCGTTTGCCCATGAGGTTGCACGCTGTCCGCCATTTTGGAGCGCTCCGTCCAGCTTGTGCTCTGCGGCCCTGTTTGCGCTTGGGCTCGGCAGACGACATTGGTGGTCGCCCGTGGGGACCGGGATAACCCCCACCGGTCCAAAGGGGGGGGGGATCGCAGGACGCCGTTCGGAGACCCGGGGGGGCGGCCGTCCCTCCCCGGCTCAAGCTCTCGTAGGCCCCAGGCCTTGGTCGGGTTACTCCGGTGCTGTACCATATTGTGTGTGGTACCATCTTGTGTGTCCCCATCTTGTGGACAGTTTGGGGTCCAATTGGGGTTAGTAGCGGCTTGTGGCACTGAGTTGGCTCCGATTCTCTGGCCCAGATCCTGGAGCTCAGACGAGACATGTCTGATCTGTTCAGCAGTCAGGCTCCGCCCCCCGCTTTAATAACTTTTGTTTCTGATATGGGTTGGTTTATTACTTCTATTTGGTCAGGTAGAATTTGGGAAATTTTTAAATAATTTTTTGATTTCTTCAATATTACCAAATAAATCCTGTGGTAGATTATATAGATCTCTATAAAAAAAAAATTTCAAATGCTCCACCTATTTGTTCTGGGGCCATTACGTATGTATCTTTATCCCTAATTCTAGATATCACTCTTATTTTTTTTCCTTTTTCAACATACTAGTCATAAGCACTTCAGGTTTATTGTCTTTTTGGTACCATTTAGATTGAAAAAATTCTAAAGTTTTTGCTATTTAATTGGATAACTGTACATTTATGTTCTGTTCTATTTCTGATATTTTCTTTGCAATTTCTGTAGGTGTTATTTTATTCTGTTTCTTATATTCATTTAGTGCTATAAATAGCTCAGAGTTGGGTTCCTTCTTTCTTTTTCATTCTAGCTGCCATCCCCATCAAGTGGCCTCTAATTACGTTTTTGTAAGCGCACCATACTACAGTATCTGACGTCCCCTTATTATTTTTGTTATTTTTATCTGTTCAATATTATAATTTTTGTATAATATATAATCGTTCAATCGCCAGTCTTTACGAAAAACTTATCAAAAGCGTCTTTGTAATCAAATATGATTGGGTTATGGTCTGACTATGTTATATCCTGTATTACATCCCCCAAAATAAGGTTGATTCTGGAGTGGGAATTGAATGTTTTTGTAAAACGTGACGTCCAACTCCAAGGAATGAAACGTTCTCCATATGTCCCTAACTTTATATTGATCTATCAAATTTTGTAGTCTATCTAAAGATCCTTTATTGATCTTTTTTCCATTATAGTTCTTCCTGTCTTTAAAAGGGTCTATTACAAAGTTGAAATCGCCCATCATTAATAGTTTGATTTGATCAATTTTCTTCAGAATCTGTTATGAATTTTATGGTAGACTAATTAGGTGCATATATATTAGCTAGTGTAAAGAGTTTGTTTATTTCGCACACCAGGATAATAGATCTTCCTTCTTTATCAAGATAGTGGTATTTAATATTTATCGATATATTTTTAGAGAACAAAGGCCACCACCCCCCCCTTTTTTTTTTTTGTTCCAGAGCTGCACTTATAGTAAGCGGATAATTAACAGATCTTATATTAATTTTGTCGATTTTTATCCAATGTGTTTCTTGTAATGCACAAACTTGTCTTTGTTTTTTTCCAGAGAAATCCAGATTTAGAGAATTTTTAAATGGTGAGTTAATCCCATGGGCGTTCAGTGATGCTAACTTAATTTAACAGTATCTGCCAGCTCAAATGGCTCTCTCTCTCCAATTTGTGCATCAGGGCTATCATAACATAGGATATATATATACACACACACACTAAATTATATATATATATATATATATATATATATAATATATATATAAAATTACAGACAGGCTGGTCCTAAACAAAGGAATCAGCCTAAGACATGGCTTGTGTATGGCACAAACTCCCTGCCATACTTTATCTCGAGCAATTTCCCCCATTGCTTAGATAATGAGATAATGAACCCACATGACCTGTGGGTAAGCGTGCTGGGTTAAAAAACGCCCGAGTCAATACCTAAACATCTAATGGGTATCACACTGAACAAACAAGCAAAAAAATAAAAATAAATGTAAAAAGTTTTATTTTTTTTTAAATCAATCGATGAAAAAAGGGATGAAATAAAAGAAAGGATTGGCCTCGCCTCCCCATCACTCTACCAATTAGGACATTACTTTATAGAATTCTAAACGTCACTTAAAAAAAATAATTATTCATTCCAATCTCTAATCGTGTATAGGTCTAAATGACCCCTTACATTTTTCTTTTATTTAAATAAATAATAACAATGATTAAATAGTTTAACACTAGTGTCAGGAATACAGGTTGATATTCCTGACATTACACTGCTCCTTTAACTTGGCAGGGTTCTCATTCTTTCCTAAGGATCCTGAAAGTTATCAGGAATTGGAGAGTTCAGCTAATCATCATACGGATGTCTTCCTTACTGAAAATTAAGATATGTCAGTAAAAGCACAGATAATGCTTCTTCCTTATAGAATTTATGGTGGTTCTCCTTTTAGTTTGACCCATCCTGGCTGCCCAGATCTTGTGGTTTGGCTTTTTGTAGATTAGAAAAACTCTGTACACAATCCTTATACTTTTTTTTCCACCATCCCGAAGTTCAGTGTTGTAGTACTGAGCACCACGGATTGTCCATTCAAAACCAAAATTTTTGTAAAACACATGATGTAGTATTAGACACAGCAGGCATATTTAAAATACCAGTTAAGTATTTAGAAACAGTTTTATTAAGTCAGAATAAGGTTTAAGGCACAGTAACACAGTTATTTTTCAAGTAATAAGATTCCTTTAAAATTAAAAGGTCATTGTTTTTCTAAAGACAAACTAACAACACACATGATTAAACAGTTTAAACACACTTGTCTTTGGAAAAGGGGGTTTCCAAATTTGGTCTAAAACGTAAAATAAAATTTTCTTTGTTGAATATAGTGCAAATGGTAGTACAGGTGGGTAGGTATTTCACTAGTGTGATAAAATATATTTGGAAAAACAAAATTTCACAAAAACAATTTTATTTTACTGACAAACCAACTTTTTTCATATGTCACCCAACAAAATAATTCACAAAAAAAATAAATTTAAAAAAAATTTAGAATTATATTTGCACTATTCCTAAAACCATGCATAAGTTAACTGCTGGGGGGGGGGATCAATGTGCACATCATACATTTTATATTTACAAGTATTGTAAAAAATAATAATTTATTGGCTCACTACATTAAAGAGTATTTCATTAATGAAATAATCATTAACTATAGTGAAGTTGAAAAAAAACTATTTAAGATGGAGCTTCCACCATCATGTTCTATCAAGTATTCAGTCTTCCAGCTTTGGTCTATGGAGAGTCCGGCCGTCTTGCTGGTTCCTCTAAACTAAAAGATCTGTTCTATACACTCACGCATGCCCAAGAACACAGTAGTGACGCTGGCAAATGAAGCACAAGGAGCTGAACACGGAAGATGGCAGCACCAGTGAAGGAAAGCTTTGGGTAAGTAACTTTAATTGTAAAGAACACAATTTGAATAAGAGAAAAGCAAATACTGATGATATATTTAGTAAGATGAATATGAAAAAATTACATATAACTGTAAACTAAGTTAAAAAAAAAATACAGATTACAAGAATAACAAGAATTTTCACAGTTAACCTGTTGCCTCTCCTTCTTCCAAAGTTATTCACTAACCTCAGAATTGAAGCTTCTAAAAATTTGAATTGCACATTAAGGCCCAAATAGCAGATTTGAAAGAAGCTTCTAAAATTGTCAGTTTCCCTCTATTCTTTGACCATTTGTAGTTACAATTCGGAGCTTAGTGAATAATGGTCAGTTTCAGTTATAGGCTCTGATCACACAGTCTCTAAATGTCATGCGTGCAATGAAGGGACTTCGTTTACCATTAACATTCACAGTGTGCTAGCTGACAGTCAAAAAAGAACCAGCTACAGTTTAAAACGATCAGTAATATATAGCTTACATGGCTAAGGATCTTTTCTACATGGTGAGTGATATCACTTCTTCTGAAAACAGTAATTTGAGCACAATGCATCTTTTTTTTTTTTTTTCAAAAAGCCTCACATATGCAAGCTAAAAGCCTTCACAAAACGAAAATCATTTAAGTTTTTTTTATGCTTAATTTAATAAATGGCAGTAATTACAATATCTCTCTCAAACATCACAATCAGCAGGTTCTCCGTTATATGTTCTACTAATTGAGGGGTTCTGAGAGAAGAACCTCAAGACAGGTCTAGTTAAAGGGGCACTCCAGACCCCTATAGCATTTTAGTTTGCTGAAAAGCTGTGTGTGTGAAAAGTGTGTCCTCTTTTGAAATTAAAAATGTTATAAATTAACCTGGCAACACCCCCTGGCTTTTCAAGCAGACAATAGATAAAGTTACTTCCTGGTTTGGGTAGCTCAGTGGAGCTTCTCAGGCGTGAATCAATTCAGGTGGTCTTTTTTTCCCCTTTTTCATTACTTTTGCAACATTTCAACATTACATTTTTCTTTTGTTACAGATTCCTTGTGTTTCCTTTTTCTAATAGCACATTCAGTTAATTAATATTTATGCGTTTGTTTTGCATAAAAAAAGTATTGTATTTTCTGGGGTTCTCTTACCGCTTGTATTTTGGTGTACAAAACAAGGCAGAACATGCACAGAATATTTGCACAACCCCCTCCCCCCCCAAAAAAAAATATACAATGTAAAATGGCAACATATTTTCGAATATGTTTAAGATAAAAAGGAACAGATTATGAACACTGTAAAAGTGTAAATTACCCTAACTGACTTTGAAGGTTATAAATTTAGAAACTCTGCTAGCACATTTTATATATAAATTAAAACATTTAATTGTTCTATACTCCTATATTAAAGCAATACTCAAATTAAAAAAAAAATTAAAAAAATTTCTTCAAGTTGGAGCACTCCTGTTTAGTTTCGATTATTCCCCCCATTTCAGTACGGAAAATATTAAAACTTGCAATTAAACTCATCTTTATTGCAGGGCAGGGATCTGTCTCCTAGTCTGTCAGCTCTGACCTACCTCCTGTGAAATCATCACTACTGATCATATCCAATAAAAGGCATCTCATATACAAAGCACACAGCACATGTGCAGCAATAGCCAATCTGTCAGCCATGTATATTCTATGACAAGTGGACTCCAGACACTATAACCACTACAATGCTATTAAGTACCGTATTTATCGGCGTATAACACGCACTTTTTCTCCCTGAAAATAGGGGAGAAATTGTGGGTGCGTGTTATACGCCGGCCCTTTAAATACTGCAGCCGCCTGAGCGCTCTGTCAAGAGCGCTCAGGCGGCTGCAGTTGGTACTCACCTCCCCTGTAGCAGAGCCGCTCTGCTGTCCGCGGTGGCCGGCCGGAGTGATAGGAAGGTGCACGCTCAGTGTGCACCTTCCGGTCAGTCCGACCGGGTACAGGAAACAGAAACTCCTGTTCCGCGCGGAACAGGAGTTTCTGTTTCCCTGTACCCGGGACTGACAGGAAGGTGCACACTGAGCGCCTCACTTGAATACAGGAGGGGAGTAGTGAATAGAGGGGGTGGAGAGGGGAGAGAAGAAGAAGGGGGAGTGGGGAATAAGAGAGGGGAGGGGAGTAAGAAAGGGAGGAGTGGGGTAAGAGAGGGAGGGGGGTAAGGAGAGGGAGGTAAGAAGGGGAGTAAGAAAGGGGAGGGAGGTAAGAAGAGGGGGGAGTAAGAAAGGGGTAAGAGAGGGAGGGGGAAGTAAGAAGAGGGGGAGGGGGAGTAAGAAAGGGGGGTAAGAAGAGGGGGCGTAAGAAGGGGGTAAGAAGGGGAGGGGGAGTAAGAGGGGGAAGGGGAAAAGAAGTTCTTTATTTGAAATTTAAAGGACCACTCTAGGCACCCAGACCACTTCAGCTTTATGAAGTGGTCTGGGTGCCAGGTCCCTATAGGATTAACCCTTTTTTTTTTTTTTTATAAACATAGCAGTTTCAGAGAAACTGCTATGTTTATACTGAGGGTTAATCCAGCCTCCAGAGCCTCTAGTGGCTGTCTCATTGACAGCCGCTAGAGGCGCTTGCGTGCTTCTCACTGTGAAAATCATAGTGAGAGCACGCAAGCGTCCATAGGAAAGCATTGTAAATGCTTTCCTATGCGACCGGCTGAATGCGCACGCGGCTCCTGCCGATGACGTCGCGAGCAAGGAGGAGAGGAGGAGTACAGCTTCCCGCCCGGTGCTGGAGAAAGGTAAGTGTTTAACCCCTTCCTCTCTCCAGAGCCCGGCGGGAGGGGGTCCCTGAGGGTGGGGGCACCCTCAGGGCACTATAGTGCCAGGAAAACGAGTATGTTTTCCTGGCACTATAGTGGTCCTTTAAGTTTTTTTTTCCCTGAAATTTCCCTCTTAAAATGAGGTGCGTTATACGCCGATAAATACGGTAGTTACAATGCCTATAGTGTGCCTTTAAGCACTAAAAGCAAAGAAGGGAGAATAAGCAGGACACTTGATGGTGTGAAATGCGTAGATATTCTTGCCTATTCAAGTCAAAGATTCTCTAGATTCAATGTACATTAGAATGGGCATTCAGTTCACACATCTCATAAATCTACAAACTGTATTTCCACTATTATAACTAAAATACAAATAAACAGGGCTTATCACAAATCACTAGCGTTTGACAGGTCAACATTATTAAAACATAGGAAAATAGAGGGATCAATGCTGTTCATATTGCAGCATTTGTACAACGATGACAAAGTTACAAAACTGCCAAGCACAACAACATTCTAAACACTGTGAACTGACACTTGAAGCACCTAAAGCAGAACACAATCCACACATAACGGACATTATAGTCACCAAAACAACTACAGCTTTTAGTAGTTGTTATGGTGTCTACAGCAAAAAGCCTGCAGGGACGGACTATAAACACTGCCTTTTCCTGGGGCAGTGCTGCATGTTCAGAGTCTCCACTCTCCACTCTATGCATGGAGACACTGAACTTTGCCCATAGAGATGCATTGATTCAATCCATTTCTATGAGGAGACGCTGATTGGGTAGGCCAGCGTTTGTCCCTGCCTCCTTGACAATCTCAGCCAATTCAATGCTTTACCTATGGGAAATAAATTCTGATGATATAAGACAAAGAGGCAGATTGGTGGCAGGGAGAGAGCTGGCACATGGAAATAAGGTACATTTTAACCTCATTCTAAGTGGACTAAGTGGCAGCAAGCCACCTAAATGGTGGTTTTAAAACTATAGGGTCAGGAATACATGTTTGTGTTCCTGACTCCATACTGTTCCTTTAAGTCTGACTTTTACTCAGCAATTACAGTAAAATAAAAAACACACACATACTGCTGAATTGCACTTTGACTGCCACCTCAGGATGATGTGATTTGCAATGAATTCAGCAGGCTTCTAGGTGTTTGTCCCATTATTGAACATTAAACATTTAGAGCAATAATAAACATTTCATTGCCAATTAGAATTAATGTAAAAAAAAAAAAAAAAAAGACAGGCCTGACCTTTTCAAAAGCCAACACCAATTACCAATTCGGGCAAGTGAATTACTTCAAGAAGGAGAAAAAGTATGTTTATGGTTGGAATCATAGCTGCAGTTCATAATCCACTTTACTGTGTAAAGAGACAGTCTCAAGTGCCTACTGAACATCTCACGGGCATTAGGAGATGGCTTGGACACACTGCAACAACATTTTACATGAGAGCTGGGTCCAGTATTAAATACAAACTTGGCTATAATCCATTCTAACTACATTATTACCTTCTGGAAAAACTACTATAAAATGTGTCTCTTGTAGACATTAACTAAATATGGGGAAAAAAACTGAAAAATCTAAATGAGATTTTAGTCAATAAATAAGCAATAAAGCATTTGTAAAGAACTGTTTTTCTTTTTAGATTAAAAACAAAATTCAACACCATGTATAGTCATTGAAGAGCATAAACTTAAAGACACAGGATGACTATTTGCAAAATTGAAATTGCTTTCAAATAATTTTTCATTTAGAAAACAGAAAAACTGAACGTTTGCAAGGAAGATTGTACATGTTTGTAAAACTTTTTGATATACCAACTTAAAAAGTTTATTTTATGCACACACAAAAAAAAAAAAGAACCCACATAGTATAATTATTCATAAATAACATAAAAAGTTCAACATATTTTATAAACGAATGAGAGGAGAGGAATTACAAATTATAATCTTCACCCAACGGGTGACATTCACTCCACTCTGACCAAATCTGATTGGTACAAAATGTCTTGCCTGTAAAACTACAGGAAATCTTTAAGGCAACAGCTATGGCATGAAAACGCCAAATAAAATGTACAGAGTTATAGAGAACACAAACAGGTAAAAAGTCAAATAGTCCTTTCGCACAGATTCTCACAAAATAAAAGGGACTTCTTTAAATTTGTTTAAATTCGTATATGCAAGTAAAGGTTTTATCTTTACAAGGGTGTTTGACATCACACATAACAAGATCCATTGCATATTCCTATTGTAGCGATAATCTTAGATAAAAATATATTTTAACCACTTATGGAACATGCAAAGTCACAACTCTTCCACCACCTCGCAAATCCTGAAAATTAAAAAGTACATGCCATGAATTGCCATTAGCATGGCTACAAAAAAAAACAAAAAACCCCAAAAAACAGAACAAAAACCACTAAAATAAAAAAACAGGAGTTTTCTGGAAGGATAGAGGAGGATTTGGAAGATCTTCTATGGTCCGAAAATATGAAATACATCATCGATTTTAAACTCTTCAACACTGATGGAATTTAGCAGATCATAGGCCAATCAGTGAAGCAGTTTGCAATTTTGTTTCCTCTGTCAATCTATCCAGAGATCATTCAATTTTAGACATTTCATATTTGGTCATCATGATCTCCTGAAAAGAAAAGAGAAAAAAAAAAAAGAATAAATATAAAATAAAATTAGACTTCTCATTATCATTCTGAATTATTAGTGCTTCAACATCACACTTCTTTTCACATGGTGCACAGGAATGCATGTAATGCTAGTTCTACAAAAAATAATATAATCTGATCTGAGTGGTATATTATCTCTTAAAATATTAGAGGTTTGAGACAAGTGTTTAGATTTCAAATATTTTCATAAAATTGTATTTATCGAAAATACACATGTTCACAAAAAATATTATCTCTCTCTCCAAATTATACAACCTTTTAAGGGACAAAAAAAAATAATTTATTATTTTGCCAATTTGAAATAGACTTATTTATTTATTTTTTGGATGGGCCCAGTCTGATATGCAAATGGACTAGGCTCTTTCTGAATTGACACAAAATGAGTTAAACCTGCTTGAGAACGGAGCTGGAACCCACCGAAGGACAAGTCATTTCAGTTGTTGTACTTCATATTCTTTTGCACCATATTTTTTCGCTCTTGCTAAGGTAGAAGGGTAATATAGACATTGACCACTATTTCACTGTGCCTAGAGGGGTAATCTGCTATAACTCCCTGACAAAGCCAAACAAGGTGGAAAGGACCATCTACGGCTGCTGTATGTCTCGTGCAAAGGAAGCCGGCCTGCATTTTGGTTTTTTTTTCCGCCTATTAAGTTGGGGTCAGTCTGAGGATTAAGCTTTCTGTATTGGCACAAGGTGAGCTGAAACCAGCTTGAAAAACGTACGTGGACCCAGCAAGTGGCCACCTATACGTGCGATTTTCTGTATTCTCTTGCACGCTGTTTTTTCCCCCTACTTTTATTTTGTTTTGTTTTTTATTATTAACTGCACTTTTCAAAATATATGAAAATATATGAAATTCATGCCAAAGATTGAATAGGTCAGAGGTAGGCAGTTTTTGGCACCCCCAGATGTTGTGACTACATTTCGAATAATTATTTTACAGCCAAAATGAAGGCAAAGCATCAGGAGAAATGTAGTCCACAACATCTGGAGTGCCCAAGGTTACCAACCCATGGAATAGGTCATAGAAATAGAAATATGTGATGTCAGATAAGAAGCATTCGGCCCATCTAGTCTGCCCAATTTTCTAAATACTTTCATTAGCCCCTGGCCTTATCTTATAGTTAGTATGGCCTTAAACCTATCCCACACATGCGTAAACTCCTTTACTGTGTTAACCTCTACCACTTCAGCTGGAAGGCTATTCCATGCATCCACTACCCTCTCAGTAAAGTAATATTTCCTGATAATACTTAAAGTATTTATGTTCCCAAAATGATTACCTCATCGGAGTCCATTAACACTGGAAGCGCTCTATAAAAACAAATTTAAAAAAAATAATAATAAAAATTATTAAGATACAAGCCATTTTCACAGACATTTCAAATGGACATTCTTGTAGCACTTATGCCCATTAATCCTCTGGGGTTGAATTGATAAAAATGCTACTCTTGCCCATCCAAGGTTTATGGATTATTTTGTGTACCTTCTACTTCTAGCTACAGCTACATAAGTAGAGCGATCAGTCACGGCTCTAGCCCTTATTAACAATTTCATGAACTAGAATAGTGCATCCAACAGCAGCAGGTCACATTGCACTGGTTTATAGAATGAGAACATTAGAATATAGATGACTTAACTCATTTCAAGTAATGTGAATGCAATGAAATTAAATAATATTCTTATATCATCCTATATAAGTTATTACCCAACTCAGTGGTGTTCACTATCAACCTTAGTTGACCATGTCAAAATTAATGAGATAAAGCAACCTGACCATTAACCCCACAGCTATCTCATGACTTGTTTTTTGTACGTAAATAATATTTTCTAGATGATGTATACATAATGTTGAGCATTAGAGTGCCTGGGTGAGTACAAATGGTAAATATTAGTGCAAAGTTGCATGCAAACCGCTAGAAACTTAAATGAACTTAAGGACTAGTATACAAGAATAAAAACATAATTACGCGTCAGCAAATGAAGTCGGGATATTTTCTTCCACCCACTTCAAGTCTTCATCCTTAAATCAGACAGCGAGAAACATTTGTGAGCATACTGAAATAACGTATGAGACAATAATACAGGGAGTGTACTGGGACGGATGGGGAGAGATGCAACATCCAGCATGGCAAAGCTAGAACATAAGTGTTGCCTGCCATGGATTCTAAGTATTTTTCTTTGGGAGGGACAGAGACTCAATAAGACCAAAATCACTCTTTCTATCCAGGAAATCAGACTGTATGAATCAATCACAGAGCTCCACAGTAATAAAACGGTCTCTTTATATAAAGTCATAAGCAAAGTTTAAAAGCTAAAAAAAACAACAACAAAAAACAAAACAAACATCCAACCTCTTTCGATGATGAGCTCAGTAAATATTTGGCTTTGAGTCAGGATTTGTTTCCCAGTTATGCCACCATAAAAAGGACTGCATATAGAAGATAGGTTACACAGTGAGTGCAACACCAATCAACTTAATCAATCCCTGCATTCCCGATACTGTAACTAGAGTTTGTTTGAGCTCCAGCCAAGTCTTATTAAAATGGCACGGCCACTTTCCAGAGTTTTAAAATTAACATGTTCCTCTTTTTCCCTTAGTTTTTAGTTATTCTTAAAATCACTCTTATATACATGAATAAAAGTAGGAGCTATTGGTGCTTATATAAGGCATAATTTTGGCAGAGGGCAGAGCTTAGCAAAGTTTCATTTCAGACACTAAGCTAATTTATCCACAATTCAGCAGTCAAAATAATCCTGCAGAAGAAGAACAAAGAACAAACTTCAGACATTATGGACGGAAGAGAACAAAATGGAAAGATTTACGATTTAACAGAGCACTTGATGTCAGGTACATTTGTAGATGCAGATTTAAATATTCTAAATTAACACTATATTAACTACCAACATTCTAGAACAACTACTTACTGTATTAGTAGCAGGAGGCTTTGATGTTCCATTGGGTTCTGTCTTCGTTCCTCTTAATTTCATTCCTTCAGCTATTATGAAAACAAGACAACGAGAAGTTTAACATCGATGACAAAGTATTTGGGAGCCAGGGGTAGACTGTATACAGTTTTGCACTTGTACATCACCTAAATGGTCTGTTACCAAGAATTCTTCCACCTCATCATCAGAATCATCCATTAGTGGGGTGAATGCGTACCTGAAGAAAAAAATGGCTAGATATGTTAAGAAAAACAACTGATTTGTTGAAAATAAATATATATATTAAAAAAAAAGTAACTGATTATAGGAAATTACTACACGATTGTAGTGTATTTGTTAGCATTGTGAATGAATGCAAAGAAACAAATTGTGAACATTTCTTGCACATTTTGTCTTGCACTATAAAGCACAGAAGCCAGTGCCTCAATACAACACCTTTTACTTTGGACAAAAAAAACACAAAAAAACAAAGGCAACAAACATGCTGTACAAACCATATCAGTGACAATGCCAAACATACATCAAAACAGCTTTTTGTAAGTGAATAAAACACAATTGTCTATGCACACATGTACTGTGAAGATCTTTCCCTATTATTACAGTACTTTGCAGTCATCATGCAAAGTAGGAAAAAGCCGGAAAACAAACTGAAAGATGTCTAATGACCGAGATAAAACAAAAGTGCAGGGGGGCGGAGCCAACTGCCGAGCCGCATGGACGCTTGCTAACTGAGCTCCTCCACGTCGAAGTGTAATCCACTGCCATCGGGCTTCAGACAACCATGGGACACCCTAAACGCGCCACTGCCGGGCAGCACCCCTCGGGGAAGACCCCGGCAGGGAAATCGAGCGCCCTAAGTATTTTCGCGATGCAACGGAGCAACAGCCAGACCCCACAGGCCCCAATATGGCGCCGACTCGCCTCCAGCGGGCTCTCCTCCATCGAGTCCTCTGGGATCAGAGGCCTCGAGCCAAAACCCCGACACGGACCTCAGGGAGTTGATAAGAGCTCTCCCATCCAGGAGAGATCTAGCCCAGATGCTGGGCAAACTTGAAGCCGCCTTCCAGACTAAACTAGACAAAATAGGTGCCGACACCCAACTCACTAAGCAACGGGTGAGCGCACTGGAGGACGACAGGGACACGTTACAAGCCCAGATTACATCACTACAAGATGCCATGAAAGCCCAAAACGAACAAATTTCATACATGCAAAGGTCTATGGACGACCTGGATAACAGAGGGAGACGGAACAACTTGAGAGTGAAAGGGCTGCCGGAACAAGATAAGGAAGACCTACAAGCGGTGCTCCGCGAGCTCTTCAACCTTGTACTTGGCCGACCAAATTGTCTTCGACAGGACCCACAGGGCCTTGCGCCCTAGGAGTGCCGCCACGGATGCACCCAGGGACGTCGTGTGCCGACTACACTACTATGAATGTAAGAACGACATCATGATGGCAGTCAGGCAAACTCAACAACCACTACTATTCCACTCGCAACCTATAGCAATCTACCCGGACCTGTCCTGGCTGACGCTTCAGGCCCGCAGAACCATGAAACCAATCACGGACCAACTCCGAGCCCGCAATGTAAAATACCGATGGGGCTTTCCATTCTCCCTTACGGCCACATATAAGGGCAGCACAAGAGTCATATCATCACCGGCAGATATACCCGTTTTTCTGAGGGACTTTGACTTACCGGATGTCAGAATTCAGGATTGGTATGGTCCTGCCATACAGCAGACCACCCAGGCCTTACCGCAGCGGGCTCGCTGGCAGACCACCCCCAGGAAGAGAAGAACGGAACCGCCAACGGCAGCCGAAGAGAGAGCAGCACGAGATGTCCTTCAACACTAAAGGCGCAACTCTCACCCGACACAACAGTGGCACCCCACAGGACCTCCCAACACGACATCATCTATACCGGAATTTTTTGAACTTACCTCCGAGAAAGCCGATGGGTCCGATCTTCCGGACCACTACGATACTGCTTGGCCCTCTCCAGGATTACAATGGTCCGACTCGGAGAACATTCGGAACACCTGCACTTGGGACACGCAAGTATACCCCTGCTCCCGACCGAGACTTTCATTACTCCCAACTGACAGCAAGGCCTCTCTACCTGTAAGTCTCCGAACCAACCCCACCCTAGACTTCCATATGCCTCCAGTGACTTCCGCAAGGCCTTGGAGGATGAGGCCTCTACTCCCTTCCAGTGGGGGGAAGGCAGGGGAAGGGGTATCTGGAGCAGTGCTACACGCCAGTAGCCCTGACTCCCACATCTACCCTGCCCCTGACAGTCGATGGTCCGACCTTACTCCCTATGACACGGACTAAACTCTGCAAGACTCAAACTTTACTGTTGTTGATATCATTCAATCTCTGATCCCAAAGGGGAATACTATTAACCTAAGGCAGTTCTTAATTGTAATTAATATGTTTTGTGATGTTAGTGTTATTCACCCAGCCCTTTTTGGACGGTGCAGCTATTTTAACCACAGGGAACTCGAGCGCTGCCCCCGCTATGCCCCCGAGCAGAGGGAATTCGTCAGGGAGATACTCTCGGGGGACGGGGGATCAGGAGGGGTGGGAAGGAGGGAACACACGGCACCAACGCTGTGCGTGTAGCGATACATACCACACTCTGCATCCCAGGCCCGCCTTCTTAAACACCTACCCCCTAAACCCACATAACCCAGGTACCGTGGGGGCTATGCCTGCCACCCCAGACACGGTGGGGTCAGGAGGGGGGGTCCACCAACCTACAGAGGCCCACACCCGCTTATCCTTGCCATGACAACGGGGATGACTCCAACGACACCAGCACCCCACACCGACAAGGCCGGGGACCTCGCAGGTTAACTGAGAAGAACAACCCCTACAGCCGCTAGAGCCCCAGTCCCATTGAAAACACTTCACCCAACAACACCAAGGGGGAAATTCAAAAAAAAAAATCAAAAAAAAAAAAATCACGATAGCGATACACTGCGGCTCAACATCGTAGGACGGGCCCCTGGGCTCCCTCAGACCTCCCGGGGGAGAGAAAAGGGACGCATTGAACCACATGGCATACATGGGGCAAGGAACATTAGAATACAGCTTGAACCCTGCCACGCTACTATCTCTATAGACAAACCGCAGCCCAAATCACCACCCCCTTAAGGAGATATCTGGGGGGCCCCTGAGGAATGTCCTTCTTAGTACACTGTTGCAATTACGACCCTATATAAAGGCCTAAAGGCACCATAGGTATATGATTGTATGTGCTGATTTTGCATTATGTTTGTTATATGCACATGTTATACTGTTGTTGTGTGTTATATCCTCTCCCTTGACACCGTGTCGCACCGAGACACCAGACTCACCCCCCCCCGGACAAGACGCCCCTATTCTTAAACGAAAAAAAAAAAAAGATGAACGCCCACACAATGGCCTGGGCGGGGAGACGATCAGACCTCCGACAGATTACAACTAACTACGGAAATGTACACTGCCCCCCAGTGGGGTGCCACGCTCCATACTCACACACGCTGCGAAACGTGCTAACTCATGTCCCGACCACATGACATTGCCCTTACTGAATTTTAACGCCACGTATACGGATACACACTCGACCGAGGATACCCAACATACCAACTCCTACACCGCTAACAGAAGACGACGCCTAAGTGTATGGAAAAAGACACCTAGCGAGCTCAGCCATCGAGGCGGAACACTAGGCTCCTTTTTTGGGTCAACGACCCAACCAGGGTGACAACCCGCCCTCCTGGGGGGAAATACACCATGCCAGGAGAGTCACCCACGGATACCCCCAGCAGTCTACACCCCTAGTGTCTAGAGACAGTAACTGTAGACAATACCCCTTCATGTATATACTTGTACATAGTTATATAGTTCACCCTTACTACCCCCCCAATACACCGATACACTCCACCACCTACCCTCGTCCCCCAATCCCTGAAGCAAGGCAGACCGGTGCTAGCCTACTCCACAACCGGAGTCCCACATGGCTACCCTACAGATCACCACGCTAAACGTGAGAGGCTTGAATACTCCCGAGAAGCGCTCACTGACACTCACGGAAATACACAAACTAAAAACTGACATCGCTTTCCTACAAGAGACCCATTTTAAGAAGGATAAAGCCCCCACCATTAGAGATCGGAGATACCCAACTGGATATTATAGTAACTTCAAGGACGCCAAAGCACGAGGCGTAGCAATCCTAATATCAGCCCGAGTACCCTTCGTATACCTGTCTCACAAGTCTGATGACTCTGGGAGATTGCTCCTAGTCAAGGGACAAATAGGGCAAACAAAGGTCACACTGGCGAACACATATTTACCCAATAAACACCAGTGCCGAGCTCTACGCCAACACCTCAAAATTGTAGAACAATTCGCAGAAGGCATACTCCTCCTAGGCGGAGACTTCAATCTCTCCCTTGATTCGACACTAGATACAACTTCACGAACCAACCATTACCAGGCCTCAGCTCGTAGACAATTTGCAACCTTAATAGACAAGTCACAGCTCTACGACTGCTGGCGTACATCCCACCCCTCAGACAGGGACTACTCTTTCTTCTCTCCGGCCACACACACCTACTCAAGACTAGACATGTTCTTCCTACCACACAGACACCTCCACCTGGTACAATCCAGTAGCTATGGTCCAATCACATGGTCGGACCACGCACCCCTGTCTCTTACCGTACGAATCCCAACGCTCCCACAACGCTCATTCCAATGGAAACTCAACGACTTGCTACTCAATATCCCGGACACTGTAGACGAGATACGAAAATCCATTCAACTCTATTTCGCCGAAAACACCACGACCCTCACGTCCCCGTCCACGGTTTGGGAAGCACACAAGTGTGTTCTTAGAGGTGAAATTATAGCCAAGGCGTCACGACTTAAAAAACTCAGAGAAGCCAGAATTCACTCCCTCACGATCGAAATTAGAGATCTCGAGAACCTACACAAACGGGATACCAGGCTAGCTACGTACACGACACTCATAGCCAAACGCTCAGAGTTACGAGATATACTTAACGCAAAAGTTAAACATTCCCTACTTCGCACCAAATACACCTACTATGCCCATAGTGGAAAAAGTGGTCGGCTACTAGCACGAGCCCTAAAAAACCAACGCCAAACGACGTTCATATCTAAAATCAAAACTCCACGCGGAGACATATCACATAAATTACCAGATATTCTAGCGTCCTTCCAAACCTTCTACACGGAGCTATACAACCTTAGGGAATCCCCCCCTCCTGAACACGAAGTGGAAGCATTTCTCGCTGCTAGAATCCACCAGACCATCCCGGCTAGCGCACTTCAGGCACTAGAAACTCCAATCACCCCAGAAGAAACTCGAATTGCATTCCACAAACTCCCACTGGGGAAAAGCCCAGGCCCTGATGGCTTCACAGCTAAATATTATAAGACATTCGCAGACGACCTGACGGAACCGTTCCAACAAGCCTTTAATTCAGTAGCTTTAACCGCCTCCCTACCCGCCTCTACCCTAGAAGCCCACATTACACTCATTCCAAAGCCTGGAAAAGACCCGACCAACTGCGGAAGTTACCGCCCGATCTCTCTAATTAATATTGATCTAAAAATTTTCACCAAAATACTGGCCAACCGACTAAGACCACTACTTGACACACTCATCCACACGGACCAAGCCGGATTTGTCCCAAACCGAGAAGCCAAACATAATACCACCAAAATGTTAAACTTAATATACCACGCACAACGCCTCCAGACAGACAGCCTATTACTGTCAATCGACGCGGAAAAGGCGTTTGATAGAGTGGATTGGGTATTACTGCTGACGACCCTGAAGGCAATGGGAATAGGCCCTAACTGGACCAGATGGCTACAAGCCATTTACTCAACCCCTACGGCGAAGCTACGGATCAACGGTCAACTGTCTGACCCTGTTCACATTCGAAACGGTACGAGACAGGGGTGCCACCTATCCCCCCTCCTATTCATACTCACTCTAGAACCCTTCCTAAATGGCATCAGAGATAACCCGGACATAAAGGGCATAGTAGTACAGCAGACAGAATATAAAGTCGCAGCATTCGCGGACGACCTGCTTTTCACCCTAGGAGCCCCTGACACATCACTGGCGCCCCTACTGGCCGAGATCTCACTCTATAACACAATATCAAACTTCAAAGTAAACTTTTCCAAGAGCGAAATTTTACCCATCAGACTTGAACCCCACAGGCAACAACGCTTGCGACACCAATACCAGTTCGCTTGGGCTGACAAGGCCATCACATACTTGGGAGTCCACCTTCCAGCAGACCTAAAATCTACATTCAGCCTAAACTTCGAACCCCTTTTCCAATCCCTAAATAAAGACCTTAACGAATGGCACAAACCGCAATTTAATTGGCTCTGTAGGATTAACATCCTCAAGATGACAATACTCCCCAAAGTACTTTACCTACTGCAAACCCTGCCCATCACTATACCCAAAACATTCTTCACCAAATTACGGCGACTTTTCACCACCTTCATCTGGGCACATAAACATCCTAGGATCCCTTACGAAATTTTAACCAAACACAAAGCTAGCGGAGGCTTAGGCCTACCACACATGGAAAGATACCATCAAGCCGCCATATTATCCAGGATCTACGAATGGACCACTAGTCCCCCTGCAAGGCAATGGGGTAAACTCGAAAGCGCGGCTTTCACAGTACCCCTATACACGATACCGTGGCAAGGAATTAGCACGACCGCGCTACTTACCCACTATGCCTCCCATCCCACAATCCTCCCTACACTCAAGGTTTGGTCACGTATAAGAAAACTACCGAACATCTCCCCACACCCATCTCCTCTATACCCAATCACACACAACCCACTCTTTCCACCGGGCCTACAGAAGGCCGCCTATCAAAATTTACAGGACTCTGCCACTGCGCCCTATCTCCCGTTGAGGAGAGTATTAGACAATAACTCGATCCGCCCTCTCACCGAACTAACAGCACAAGACAATCCGTCCACCCTGACGACTTTCCATTATATACAACTGACCCACTTCATACAGTCCAACCCTATATTAAAATCAGGCTCCCGCACACTCACAGACTATGAAATGCATTGTACAACACAGAACGTTAAAACCAAACACTTATCGACGTTCTATAAACTTCTTCAAACTAACCATAATAAGTCGATGCCCAGGTTCACCGAGGCGTGGGAGGGGGACCTTAACATTACCCTCTCAGAACCCCAATGGAAAACCATACTTACACAAATTCACAAAACTTCCATTTGTAACAGGATACAAGAAAGTGGTTACAAGAGAATATCCCGCTGGCATTACTCACCGGCGAAACTACATAACCTATTCCCACAGACCCAAGGTACGTGCTGGAAATGCCATCAACAGGGGGCCACCTTAGCACACATATGGTGGCATTGCCCTAACATACAAATTTACTGGAACCACATACTGACAATGGTCAAGATAGTGACGGGGCTGACGCTTCCCACAACACCCCAAGCCCTACTCTTCTTACTCCCGCACACGCCGCTACAGAAGCCAATGCGCACTCTGATAGCACAACTACTTATAGCGGCCAATGCCCTCATCCCCGCAAAATGGAAAAACCCAGAGACCCCCACAATTAGAGAATGGATCACGAAGGTAGACGGGATTAAAGACATGGAAGAAATACATGCATCTATATCACAAACATACCCTCTCTTTCGGGAGGTGTGGAGCCCATGGGAAAAACACATGTCAAACCAGACCCCATAATACACTTCCATACTTACGACTACACTAGGGAGCAAGCCCACCATCTCGTACATCGCGTGATGATCTAGCAGTCGCACCGGTCTGTCCGAGACCATATACACCTACCCTCCTCTACCCCCAGCTCTAGATCCCCTTTTTTTTTTTTCCCCCTCCGTTTGACACGCACCCCAGGCATTGATTGCACTAGATGACGAAAATAGGACGAGACGCACAAGAGATGCACATCTACGGTCCAAAGGACCAACAGATACCCTCCTTAAACATCGTAACTCTCACTAGTACGCACGGAGTTTCACACAGCTCACACTTGTAGAACGAGAGCTTGACTACCCCAATAATGAGACAAGCCAAGCCCGCTCTGGGCACGACGAATTAGCCTTGGGAAGACCAGACACATACCCTATAAAGGGTCAAGTGATAGACCCACGCTCAATGACAAGACCCAAAGGGACTAGACGACGAACCCCCCCCTCCCCACTTCGTTTATCCTGAACAGTCACAACCCCCGACCACTCGGGACGGCACAGACTTAAACTTATACCCAACACGTGTAACCTTCTTTCAATATTTCAAACCAGTTATTTCAAACCATGTATTTCCTACTTATGGCTATTACCTACTCTGTAATATGCGTTTTTTTTGACAATAAAAACCTATAATTAAAAAAAAAAAAAGTGCAGTAAAACAGTGACATTTGCACTCAAGGCTGAAGATTCTCCTGTGATTCATGTGTTGAAAATGGGATATACATTAATTGATGCAGTTCTGTGGTAAAACCCATCTATTGTACCAACAAGGGAATGGAAACATGCTGCACAGTGGTTATCAGTTTCATAGGATTTGGCTCACTCTCTAGAATTGGTCTATCTTGGTCAGAGAAGATTAGTTGACTACTTGTAACAAGCCATTGGCAATTTAAAAATGAGCAGTTTGCAAACCAATCCCTATGGAACTGTAATAGTTTAGGGTTTATGGATTTCCAAATCCTTTTCCAACGAGAATGACTAGTAAAGCTAGGGTTAAGGACCTGTTTGTGAAACACTGATCTTAGCAAAAAGCACAACAAATATGTCCAGAAGCAGTTAACTGATTTATTACAGGGATGGCAAAACTCTTGTAGGCCAAATATAAGCCAAGCAGATCAACACATGATTGACTAAAATGCAGGTGTGTCCCTGCCATCTGTCTACTGCTCAAAAACATTTCTAAGCAATGATATCACAGAGGAGGAGGTAGAAAAGGTCATCTCTACACTCCCTACCTACAGGTTACCTGGACCAGATGGATTATCAAATTTGTACTACAAACAAACAGTTTTTTTTTTAAGGTTCTCTTCCCTCACTTGACTACATTATTCAAAAGCACAAATCACAAACAAGCTCCACCTTCGGACAAAATCCTGGCAAATATAATATTATAAAGCCCCCTGCGACGGAGAGCACGAACACTGGACCCAATTCACTTTTAAATATTGACTGTACACAACAATTCTTGCAAACCCTGTTAAGGAGATTTTACCTTGTTTAATCTTGAATGATCACGTCTTATTTGTTATAGGTTGTAGTGGTTCGGACAATACAAGGAAGAGTGTGTGTGGTGGGGGGGAGCCTCCTACTATCAGTAGAAGCTGAAAGCTTTTGACAGACTTGGATGGGGGTCCAAGTCTGATAGTCCATCAAGCTTTTGCTTTTCCAGAGGATTTTATATAAAACATATTAGCACTATATAATAAAGCCATCACTGGTTGTGTCAACTGTTGGGTTAACGTCTCACACATTTCATTCAACAAATGGGACAGGGTAGGGGTGCCCATAAGCCTCTTCGATACGTATTGTCTTTGGAACATTTGGCTGCTCTAATCAGAGCTCCCCCCGACATCCGCGGAATGTACATATAAATAATGGATCAAATACAGAAAAAATTAAATAAAAATACTACTACTACTTATAATAATGGAAGCGTGATATGCAACTGAATCAGGTTTATTTTAGTGTAAAAATAATTAAATAATGGTTAGTGTCCTAATGGCTTTATCAACAGTGATTTAATACAGTTACAAAGTGTATTTTAGTAGTAGCATGCTCCAGCAGAAGAAATAAACCAAGTCTTTACCTCTGGTTATTTGCTGAAGGTCTCCAAAGAAACATAATAACAAGCAAGAGAACAGAAAACAGCAATCTCCAGAAAGCATCATCCACCCAAAGCTCCATCCAGTCCTAGAATAGATTATAATGAAAAAAATAAATCAAAAGTTAAGACAAAAAAAAAATAACCAGATGACCGTTAACATCACATGTGAAAAGTGAATAGGCATTAATTTCCTTATAGTCATTTTTTTTTAAATATTCAGTATGTATAATATTCTCCTAACACAGCTTTGTCCAACTGCTATTTTGCATGTGGCCTTCACTCAATGTTTGACCACCAGCAAGGTATTTGGGTTTTTTGTTCTTAATAAATTGTTCTTAACGTTTGCTCAGCCACATACCTTACTTCCCCACTCCTCAGCAATAATTCACTCACTGTACATGTATCAAAGAGCCTACTTTTCCTGACTATTTTTGAGTGCATGAAAGCAGTCTTACAGCCAGTAAAGGTGTATTGCCCAAAAATAGAATTGGTTACAATGAGACTGAAGCGATGGGATGTCAGAGGTGAATGGCTGAGCCTGGTTAAGTTAGAGCAGGAGTGTCCTACAGGTAGCTCCCCAGATGTTTCAAAAGTACAGCTTGCATGATGATTTATCATTTTAAAGGCATGCAGCAAAGCATCAAGGGAGTTGTAGCTCTACAACATCTTGGGGTCTTCCTTATGGGCACCCTCAAAAAGGTAGATCCCAAGATAAGGGAGGTAAAATCAAGGGGCAAAAGGGAAATGAAGAGACAGAATGGGAGGCTTCCTGATGGTAGAAGTCACTGAATGATATCTGCAAATGGAATGTGTTGCATGAAGACAGGGGATATATAGAATGCAGGAGGAAAAAATAAAATAAAAAAAAAAGCACAACAGGATTGATAGATATGGACTGAGGATGAAAGTGGAAAAAGGAGGGAGAGATTGAATGAGAAGAGGTACAGGGAGTAGATAAAACAGAGAAAATATGATAAAAGATAAGTCAGAGGCATAGATTACAAAGGATGGAGACAGGGTGACATTTGAGGGAGTGAATGCTTTAAAGCTTTAGGAACATCAGTGCAAAACTGGAATACAGAAGCAAATAAAGGCTGATGGGGGAAATAAGACTGATCAGGTCCTGGAGGACAGATGTCTGAAATAAGAACAGAGAATGAGAAATGAAATGCCCACAATGAGACAAATTAAATGTGAAGTTGAGGGAGGGATGGCAAAGGAGGAAAATATATATAAATGGGAGAAGGGTCCTCCTATTCCTACGAGTACAGGAAGGAAGAGGGATATTTTTAATGCAGGACTGGAGTCATGGCAATGTGTACACATGAGGCCATTAGCTGATCTGTCCCAAGGAAGCACTAAATATATAACCAAGACAGAAGGGTAGAATACACGTGGGATGTCCTTGTTATTTTTGTGGCCATCTTAGAAAAACTGTTTTTTAAGAATTGTGACATTATAGCAACCCGATATTCCATCTGCTCCTGAAACAGTTAACTAGAATAATAAATAAAATGCAAAAACACAACTGAATTGTGTGCTGTAATTTTATAGGGAAAGGAAATGGAAAGCATTTGAAAAGACAATGCATTCAAACTAAATTTCTGTTTTATTTGATATATTGTGTAAAAGAAGCGGATTACATTTAATAAAGGTCAACACTAGGTGCATGACTTTGTAAAAAAATGTAGAAGACTGTTACTTAATCGATAATCACCTCTGTATCTGAAATGTAAAGCATTTGGGAATCCACACTCCTAAACACTCACTTATTTTGCAACCAAATACTATTTAAACCAACTCAACTTCTACAAAGTACCCACGCAATATTTCATATATTTGTGAGATATGTGGGCAAAGCAACACAAAAAAAGTAATTATACTCACAGTTGGACAATTTGATAATCTGAAGGTTTTTGTCGTCCATGCCATAAATATTACAGAAGCTAAAATGAAAAAAACAAATAATTATACAATAATAAGACGTTAAAAAAATCTTAATAAAAACTAAGTATCAAAAACAGAAAAAAAATATCAAAATCTTACCTATAACAGCAAAAATTAGGGTATTGGTAAAGTGTCTATAAAGTGAATATTTTACAGTATTCTTTCTTAACTTCAGGGTTTTCATAGTCTGTGCAAGACTTACAAATATGTATGAGGAAACTAAGGAAAATTACTCTGAACTCTTAATTGAATTAAATAAACATTAATATTCTCATAAACGTTACAGTTTCACAATACAGGAAGCAAATTACAGATTTCTATACACAAACAGATATCTGTACACACACACACACACACACACACACACACATCATTCTACAACTCCCAAAATACTGTAGTTTTGAAAATATGCAATAGAAATATAATATATATATACACACACACACACATATATATATATATATATACATACATACATACATACCAAGACTGCAGGACTGCACTCACCTGAACAAGAATACAATACAATACAAGGTGCTGCTGGGGTCAATATATACAACATACAAAATACAGAATCCAGCGCACTCGCTTATTCACTAAACAATGATTTCAAATCTCACAGATTGTAGTAGTTGTATTTAAACACACACATATATTGCATAAACCTGACAACGTTAATGTACCCTATTCTTGGCATGTCCTATTCTAGCATTTATATATTTGAGAGTCCAGGTCAACTCCTTGGTTTTGCACCCCTCCCTATCATAGGTGGCTCATTCCAGGATCCTATTTAGCCTGGACTTGCAGAGAGTCCCAGGAGGAAGTAGTTTCCAAGTCGATTGATCTCATTAGGGCAGGCATTAGGCTGCTACAGTAGGACCTGCCAAGAATGGGGTACATTGACATTGTGGCAGGCTTATGCAATATATGCTCGTATAATGTAACTTAACCCCCATTATTTTTTGCCTAGGTGAGGTGTTTTTCAATAAAACTATTACAATCTGTGAGATTTCAAATCACTGTTTAGTGAATAAGCGAGTGCGCTGGATTGTATCTTTTGTTTATATACACACACCCGCCCCCCCCCCCTCCCCCCATCCTCAATTTTCATGATTTGAGTTAGATATTTTAAAATGGAAAAAATTACCTATTTTAGTTAGCATCTATTAGTAGACTTCTACTGGTCAAACCCTGTTTTTTAAACCTCGGAGCTCACATTAAATTATTTTCTGAATTCAGCCATGAGAGCAACCATTTGCTCTAACACAAACAGCAAAATAAATTCAGAACTACCCATAAAAATAAAATAGTCACAAAAACAAAATCCAACACAATGTATTTTCTTGGAAGCGTCTAAAGTGTGTCGTGCTATAAAGAAAATCAATCAAAATAAGCTTCCACTGACATGGTGTTAAAGGGACATTTGTTGAAGTCCTTTAGAAATTAAGTGAAGACATTATGAAACACTATACAGAAAAGCTACAGGAAATTTAACTTTGGCTTGTACTTATGCAGTTTTAAGAAGTTTCTCTAATTAAAGAGACACAAATCACCAATTACAATTTAGCTTATTGAAATGGTTTTGGTGTACAGATCATGATCCTGCCGTCTCCCTGCTCAATTATTTGCCATTTGGGAGATAAATAATTTTGTTTATGCAGACCCAATCACAATCCCCCTGGCTGAGACTCACAGATTGTCCCTACACACTTCCTGAAAGAGTCTAAATTTGTAGCTTCCCTTACTGCACAGTATGTTTAATTTAGAATGTATTGTCTCTTGCTCTTTTAATTGCCTGCTAGAGCCTCCACAGCCTGATGAGTATGATTAAAAAAAAATGTTCAATTAACAGAGCAGTAGATAAGAACTTCTAAATAAAAACACACTGTGTTCTAAGATCTGGTTGAAAATTAGACCATTTTTTTCATGGAGGCCATGTGAGACACAGTCAAATGTGGCTAGGTCTGCATAAACCAAAACCAAAGTGATTTAACTCCTAAATGGCAAAGAGACTAATCTATACAGCAAAACTACTTCATTAAGCTAAAGTTGTTTTGTTTTGGTGTATTTAATGGAAATTAAATTTTCCACAAACTGTTCTGTAACTTACATTAATTTAAAACATCAGTTTTAAGATTTCCAATTATTCTGAAAAAACTGTGGTATAGGGTGTTGAAACATTTCTACAGAATAGAAGGACAAAGACCTTTAACTGTGATGCAAGCTAATCAAAACTATGTAAATGTAATGTTTTTAAGCTATTAAAGGATATCCACCAGCACAAGGCTGAGTCCAGCAGCGCCAAAGGAATACTGGCCAATAAAACCAAATCCGACTCTTTGGTCTGTAACAAAATAAAAAGTAAAAAACACACCATCAGGTTATCTTAAAAAGACTTACAGATTTTGTGCAATATATAACATGACTAGTTCCTTCAAAAGGCAGGTCATGTTTTCAAATATAAATGTTTGTAGATTTACAAGAAGTGCAAATTTAAAAAATAGGCACTTTTATAAATTAACCTTGTAACATCCTTCTGGCTGACAAACAATTGGTCCCTTTATTTCCTTGTTGTTCGGCTCAGTGGAACTAAGCTCAAGAGGCAGCAATTGCCCAGAGCACCTGCAATGCAAAGACTTCTCACTAAGCTGCATTGGGAAGTCTGTTACTGGACAAAATAAAATCTGGTTGGGGTTAGATGGGGAGAGCTCCAGCTTTTACAAGATTTTTTTTAGTTGTACCCCCAATGAAACAAAATCCATGCGTAAATGCATAATGCAAAATCATGATTATTTAAACTTTTGGGGGACAGTGGAGTCGCCACAAGAACAAGTTGAATTAAAATAATGGCTGTTGTTGTTGAGGATTATTATTATTATTATTTTATTATTTATATAGCGCCAACAAATTCCGTAGCGCTGTACTCCTAATTCCATGCAGACTTCTATCCCAGTTCTGCCCAAGTCTGGGAACACTAAACATCACAGAGGTGAAGCATTATGTGGGAATAACTGCACTGCTGGTTTCACTAACTGCGCATGATGGTGTTATAAAGTATGAGCTGCCTGTACAATCAAGCAAATAAGAACTATGTATGAAGACTAGTAATGAAGAGCATAATTACCCCAGTAACACGCATCACTGCTTCAATAGTTGCAAATATCAGGTAAAGAATGCCCATTCCAACCACACGATGCATGAGTGCTCCTAAACGAGGTCTGAGCATAAAAATAAAAAAAAATCACAAACAACATACTGACACTGAAATCTTATATAAGAGATAACATGTTTGCATATTTAAGCTTCTTCCACTATACAACCAGCCAAAACATTGGATTTCTTTGTAGCTGCGGTGATTTTGAACTACATCACTCATACTAATGAATACTTAAGGGGTGGGCAGAATATCACCAAAAAAACAAACAAACATTTTTTTAAATGGTACCATATATATTGTTGGGTGACCTGATAAGACGGTTACTGTTTATTTGATGTGTATATATTCAGTGTCAGTAATTCTGAGGCTTATGTTTTGCGGTTTGTTTTTTTTCTGGTGTGCATAGTATCCAGTTAAGTATTGTTTATGTCAACTTGTTGGGGTGCTATTGTACAGCGCTGTGGAGTTTTGCTGGCGCTATATAAATAAAATAATTATTGTATCCACGATTGACCCAAAAATACAATTAGTGCCTTGAGTCACATATTACATAAATGTAATATAGGCACATACTTACGGTCTTAAAGAGTCAGCCTAAGCCCTATAAACACTTTGCATTACTGCTAAACGCATGGTGTTAGAGTACCCCTGAGTTCTTGATTTGACTGTCAGCTGCCACCAGTTTAATAAATCGTTCCAACCATCCTCTGTGATTAATGGAATTGCTCATTGGGGATAAAATACGTATTCCATCAACCACCACTGGACAAGGTATTATGGGATAAGCTCAATCCCTGTAGGGCA
>OW240913.1:305783659-305878659 GCA_933207985.1 Pelobates cultripes | reverse complement strand
TAAAGAAGGGATTACCAAGCGATTACCACGCATGTCATTTGGGTGCCTGGAGGGGAGAGATTAAAAAAAAAAAAAAAAAAATCCCAAGTTACTGGCACAACTAACCAATAAAGCCGAGAGTAAAAGATTTACTTACATAAGAATTCCATCTTCCTAACCAAATGAGTGCCACTAGAAATACTTCTGGAGTGCAAAATGAATGACACTCTGCACCCCACAAGGATAATATTATTATTATTGCCATTTATATAGCGCCAACAGATTCCGTAGCGCTTTACAATATTATGAGAGGGGGGATTTAACTATAATTAGAACAATTACAAGAAAACATACAGGAATTATAGGTTGAAGAGGACCCTGCTCAAACAAACTTACAGTCTATAGGAAGTGGGGTGTAAAATACAACAGGACAGGAGGCAGCAATCAAACAAGGTGGAGTGAAGCAGAGCTGGAGGAGAGAGTAGAGTGCTGCCCTTTAGGAGAGTGCAGGTATGTGAGGTTGAGGTTACTCTGGGAGGCCACACGCTTTCCTAAAGAGATGGGTTTTAAGGCACTTCTTAAACGATTGAAGACTAGGGGAGAGTCTAATGGCGGTAGGCAGGAAGTCCTGCAAGCATGAGTTCGCCGTACACGTGCACGCAGCGGACAGGAGGTGGTCACGGGCAGAGTGGAGAGACAGAGAAGGGACATACCTATGGATCTGTGAAGAGATATAAGAGGGACTAGAATTGGTCAATGCTTTATAGGTATGGGTTAGCACTTTGAATGGACTCCTGTAGGATACAGGAAGCCAATATAAGGACTGAGAGGGGAGAGGTGTGAGAGGACCGACTAGAGAAAAATATGTGTGTCATGTGTCATGTGTCATATGGCTAGCACAAAAGAAAAATAGAGTTTTGCACTCAAAGTGTAACCACGCTTCTCACTGTGACGAACCCACTTGAGTCAATAGCTGCACTGCAGAGAGTCATACAAGAATACAGGGACCTGTCCGGATATAAGGCCAACATCCAGAAATCCGGAGCGATGTCTATAGGCCTATCGGCGGCCGAGGTAGCTCTGATAAAGGAAAAGCACCGCCTGCGGATGGAACCGAACTCCTTAAAATACCTAGGAGTCCACTTGACGGCAGTTCCTGATCGACTTTATTCTGGCAACTACGATCCCATGCTACGGACTCTAATGGGAGATCTAGAGAAATGGTCGGATAAACCTATCTCTTGGTTGGGGCGTATTCACTCTGTAAAGATGAATATCCTACCGCGCATATTGTTTCTCTTCCAAGCCCTCCCTACCCGCGTCACAAAATCTCAACTACTGCCGCTACAGAGAGCGATCTGTGACTTTGTATGGCACAATAAGAGACATAGAATAGCCAGACAAATCCTGTATAGGCGAAAAGACAGAGGGGGACTGGGGCTCCCAAACCTGTACTATTACTACTTGGCGGCCCAACTCTCTCAGGTGGCCATGTGGCACTCCCCTGTGGTGGAAAGGAGATGGGTGGAAATTGAATCTTTGATGGTAGGCCACGATGTCCCCCAATTTACGATATGGGTCCCGAAAGAACACAGGCCCATGATAAGGGTGACGTGCCCGGCCATCCTTAACTCTCTTCGATTATGGGATGCGAACAGTGTCAAATTTGGACTTGCTTCATCCCCCTCCCCTATGGCTCCGATACTCAGAAACAGAGAGTTTCCACCTGGTATGGCCCCTAGGAACTTTCGAAATATAGAAAAGACTGGGCTACAGCAGATTTACCAACTATATAGAGAGGGGGATGTTATACCCTTTCAAGACCTCCAACAACATACCCACCTGACTCCAGCAGACTACTTTAGATATGTCCAGATAAGGGACTTCGCTAGAAGACCCCGTATTAAAGCTGCAGCCCAGGGACAGTTTACTTTTTACGAGAGGCTATGTAGAGAGGGATCAGCCCCCAAAGGAATGATTACGCTTCTGTATGCTCATCTCAGCACGGAGACTAAAGAATGGGGTAGATTGAAATACACTGATAGATGGGAGTCGGACCTAGGGGAGGAACTGGAAGGAATCGAATGGCAGGAGATCTGGGAGGCAACCAAGAGCACTTCGATATGTGTCACGCAACAGGAGCAGGCATGGAAAACCATGCTCAGGTGGTATACTACTCCGATAACCTTGCACAAAATGCACAAGATAGATACTGACGAATGCTGGAGGGGTTGCGGATTCCGAGGCACGTACCTCCACATGTGGTGGGAATGCCCGAAAATCCGCGGTTTCTGGAAGTCTGTTGAAGACCTCTTGAAGCAGACGTTTGGCAAACCCCTGGCCTTGGACCCATGGATCTACCTGTTAAATAGATCTATTGAGGGATAGACGAGAAGAGAGCAGAAACTGGTACGGGCGATAACTTTAAGTGCACGCAGAGCTGTGGCAACGGCGTGGTTGTCACCTGGAGGCCCGGAGTTTGGGGGAGTGATCTCTAGGATAAAGGAAAACAGAATCATGGAAGATCTGACTGCTAGATTAAGAGGAACAATCGTAACTTTACAGAGGGTTTGGGAACCATGGGACAATAGTGCAATGGGCTCTGGTCACGATTGATGGGCCGAATATATAGTTTAAATCGGGTTCCGACACTGCAAGGTCAGAGTCGGAATGAAATACCTCAGCCTCGTTCGCCTCCCCCCCCACCCCCTCCATCCCCCCCATGCCATCCTCCCTACCCTTCATACTCACATCTTTCTCGTCTTCTTAACCCCTCTTCCTCTATCTTTCTTTTTCACGTGTTCTACATCTTGTTACTAAACCCTTGGCTTACAAGGATATCTTTTTCTTTTTTTTTTACTTCCTTATTTCTAACACTGTCTCAGTCTATGGTGGCATAACTTACTTTCCTCACTCAGGCATGAGCATACTGACTGAGAATTGAGGATGCCTAAAGTACACCCAGACATGGATGGAGTTAGGGCTCCTTCTCAGGATGCAGGGCCTGACTAAAAGATACAATATCAATGACGGGAGGCTAGTGGAATAGCATTCATTAAGAGGCTTGTCTTTTGGGCTATTGTCTTATTTCATTTTTTCAAGTCTGATTACTAGCATTTAGGCTCCTGCGCGAGCCTCACAGTTGTATTGCTCTTGCTATGCCTATCGTACGTAAAATTGGGAATTTAAGTGATGTAGCCATAAAAAAACAATCCTCGATGGGAGGCAAGTTGTATGGAAACTATAAAGTGGCTTGCCATATGTGTTTATTTATATGTCTATAAATATGCTCTTTTATATTTTGGCTTCTGCGCAAGCCTCCAAGTTGTATTATTCTTGCATTGCCTATCGTGTGCAAAAATAAAGACTTAAAAAAAAAAAAAAAAGTGTAACCACGACATGTATGAATGACAGATATTGGGATGCATAGCGATTACTGTGCTATTTAAAAATAATTTGGCCTTGTCACACCTAAACAACAACTGTTGTGACCTAAGCAAGATATTTGGCAGACATTAAAATACTTGCTAACCTGCGTTCCTTTCTGAGCATTTGGATTGGCGTCATTTGCTGCTGGTTTAGAATTGGTTTCAGGTTTAGATTTTGCCTTTGAAGAAAGAAAGAAATATATCGTTATTATTTTATAACATACATTTTACAACTGCCAAAAGACTGTAGATACCAGAAACTGTGAATAAAAGTTATGTCAAGCATCATAACCACTGCTGCCCACTGTAGTGGTTATGATACCCTGAGTACGGTTATGATACTTCTGGAACGGTTTCCCGGTAATGGAGCAAAATGTATAGTAATGGTTTGCCCCTGTTATCTGGGTCCCCACGGAGCTCCTAGTCTCTCCTGCCTGGGGACAATATTCCAGCTTCTGCAAAGATACAGTAGTCAGAAGCTGATGTCGTAGGCATTTATTGGCGGAGAACATCACATGATACTTTTCCAGCCAATCTATGCAATCCTGTCCGCAAAAAAACCCAACAAACAAACAATTGCACAAAATTGACATTAGCCAGCCCGGAATTCCAGTTTTGAGCTAGTGACAAGGTCAGAGGTGGAGTAACACTCAGCAGCAGAGTGGTTAATATCCATATGTGCAGCGTTTCAAAGCAAAGAATGCTGCACATACATGCTCTAGGTACCAAGACCACTGCAAATCACTGAAGTGGTCATGGTGCTCTGAGTAACCCTTTAGTTAGTGATAAGTTATCAAACCTCATATTTCTGTTCAAGAATAGGCATCTTTTAGAGAATCCTATGACACAAATCAGCAGAAAACCATATCTTGAATGTATAAAAATAATCTTTATTGAATTACATAAAATACAAAATAGGAGATTCTGAATTAATCTATATACACCATATAATATAAAGACAAGTAGCACAAATGTAATAAATCTATATACACAGCAATGGATATTAGCATTTCACATAGAGAGAAACGCTGTCAAATTGAAGATGGAATGAAATTTTTCTAACCTTTAATATGCTCAAGACAGATTTGGATTGATTATTTATAATAATTCCGGTTTAGCTTAGCATGAATATATAAATTATTTAACATTTTTGTAGACTTTTCCTTGAAAACTGCTACCGAGGCAGAAAATAAGTTATTGTTTATAAAAAGTGCCAATATATAATAGGTGAATGAACAAAAGAAACTGTTGCAATAAGGCAAACAGGAATAGACTGTGGAGAGAGGCCTGTTCAAACAAACTTACAGGCTTTAGTTAAATTGGTCCTAAAATATGTGGGAACCATGTTCACAAAGTCCACTTATAGGGCAAAAAAGGATTATGTGCATGTGTACCGCACTAATGGTACAACCACTCGATAAAGGACCAAATGTTCTGTGTGGCATTTTGTCGAGGCATGGTCAATTAAGAAAAATAGCATTCTTTAAAAGGATCACTAGAGGCTTGTTTTTAATATATTGGCTGTTAAAGGGATTTTATGGTCTATATGGATTGTCTATATCTGTCTGTTTTTACTTTTTTGAATATCTGAAATTGTGGAGATAGTCTTCAGATCGCATTAATTGTTGGCATGATATGGGTTAAAGGTGCAGTCTACTTGCACAAGGATGTCTGGATTTTGTCAAACATACAATTCTTGGTCACACTGTTTGACCAAAACTTGGGGCCTCCAGCAGCCCCACACTTACACAAGCACTAATGCAGAAAGTCCACTAGCGGATTAGCAATATCAATTATTCCATATATGAAATGCATTTGTTAGCAAACTATCAATGCCCTCTAAATACAGATTAAATTGATATTGCCATTGAGGAACTGGAACTTCCTGATTAGCAAAATGGGCAAGCAAGGGATGGGCTTCAGATTTTTTGTCAAACTGATAGAGAATAATTTTACCCAGAACTGTGGGACAGCGGCTGCTGGGTAGTTGCCCTACAACCCCATACAACTGGATGTAGTCGTTATGGTGCTTAGAATGCCCAAGAGGTTTTACAGCCTAGTAATAAATATAGAAATATTGGCTTACCTGTGTTCCTTTCTCTGGGTTTGATTTCTTGTCATTTTCTTCAGGTTTAGACTTTGCCTTTGAAAATAAAAAATAAATTTTAGAGCTGTCAAAAGCAGTGATATGTTATGTAACCACTGGTCAATTTTCTGTTCGAGATCAGGCGTCTGTTGGAGAAAAATATTGCCCGAGCCAAAAGGTCAACTTTTAGATCAACATAGTTTTCTTACACAATATTTAGAATTTTACAGCTACAGTAGTCTAACTACTCCCACAAATACTTATATTCTGAACATTGTGAGGTGACACGAGAATTCTGGTTTTGATCCAACAGAGAAATACTTGCAAGGTAGGACTGCATAAAAACTGGTGTGTTTTTTTTTTTGTTTTTTTTTACAATTTTTTAAGTATTTTTCTTCATTTGAAGAATTTTATTAAAAAAAAAAACAAAAAAACAAAAACACAAACAAACAAAAGAAAATAACATACAAAACTATTCTTTAATAATGAATACTGCTTTTGGCCCTGACTAGCTCACACTTAATACACTGAGGCAGAGAAGATCCATTTAGGGGAAAGGGAAGTATGTTCTCTAAATAAATGTATTGAAGGTTTTCAAAATTATATTCGATTAATTTTTTTCAAAGACATTTCAGCCACAAACCTGCAGGTCACACGCTCCAGCACAAAGCAAGCTATAAAATGCAATGTATACTTCGTGCCAGTGAAATCAGATCATTTATATACTGAAATAATCAACTATCAAATAGGTTTCTTTTATTCCACTAAACTGAAAAGGAAAATATAGATTCTTAGCCAAGAAAGACAGAACTAGAAACATTCCCCAAATCAACTATTTTTGCAATGTTGGCTTTAAAAATAAATAAATTAATTTGCATTGTCATTTCTTCTTGATTTCCAGTTCAGAAATTAACCAAAACAATGTACAGATTAAAGGGATACTATAGGCATCAAAACAAGTTTAGCTTAATGAAGCAGTTTTGATGTATAGATCATGTCTCTGCAGTCTCACTACTCAATTCTCTGACATTTTGGATTTAAATCACGGTTTCTTTTTATGCAGCCCTAGTCACACCTCCAGTGGCTGTGACTCACACAGCTTCCATAAAAAAATGGTTTCATTTTCAATCAGATGTCAACTTGCTTTAGACTTTTTAAATCTCCTGCCCTGTAAAAAAAAAAAAAAAAAAAAAACACACAAAGGAAGGCTCTAGAAGGGTGTTAACAGAACAGGAGATAAGATATTTTAAATTAAACACACTATCCATGGCCGGCGCAGCCGCCTAGGGTGCTTCTTAAGAGGGGGGGAGGTGAGCGCCCATAAGAAGCACACCTCTATGTGGGACACATTCTATTTTCCGTGTTGCAGATCATGCCACCAAGCGCTAGGGAGCACTTACATAGCTGCAAACTAGCGCCCGGGGCCTTCAACCCCAGCACACAAAAATCTGAAAGCTTCCCCCTACACATCTCTCATATGCCTGCAGCGCACAAGTGCATCATACAATCGCTCCCACCCCTTGCCCTGTCAAGTAGGCTGGAGGATAGCAGGGGTAGAGCTTTAAGAGTCAAGTTAGCCAGGCCTGGACTGAGATCTACAGAGAGACCATTTGAAATAAGGGTAAATGGGGGACTTCATGGTGTGTGTGTGTGTGTGTGTGTGTGTCAGCCTGTTTCAGTCAGTATGTTTGTGTGTGTGTGTGTGTGTGCCTGTGCCTGCTTGGGTCAGTGTTGCTTGTGGTCTGGATCAGTATTTTATGTGTGTGCTTAGGACTGTGTGTGCGAGCCTTGATCAGTATTTTGTGTGTGACTGGATCAGTATGTGATTGTGTGGACCATTGAGTGTGACTAAGTGTATGATTGTTTATATGTATGTAGTATCCGTGATAGTATTTGAGCAAAAAGGACCAATTTAATAAAAAAAATTTTTTAAAAATCAATACTCTTTGGAACACTAAATACTATGGAGTTAGGAATATAAACCTGTATTCCCGAACATTATAGTGTCTCTGTCCTTAGATAAATTCAGGCCGCATACCTTAAAAATGATTTTGTATTTTTTTTTTTAAGGGGGGGGAACTCTCTGCTTGCCTTCTCACCTCACTGATGCGCAATCGCTAAATGTGGCAAAGTGGCAATCGCTATGCACTTTCAACGCTTTGTGTAGTTAAACATGGCATTATAGCAGAGGGGTCTCAGTGTGACAGCTACTAGAGGCTTGTTTAATCTTCAAGCTGAGGCAAGGTTTTATCTTGTGGGATTACACCTACAGGACCACTGTGGAGTGAATGGGGAAGCCAATTTTTTATTTTTTTTTTGGCCCTGAGACTATCCAACAAAGGAAGTCTCAACAATACATCTCTCATTACAGGAAGTGTTTAGAAAAGCTGTACAAGTCACATGTAGGGAGGTGTGACTAGGGCTGTATAAAACAAAGACATTTAACTCCTAAATGACAGAAGTGAACCTTTGAGACTGCATGGGCATGATCTATAAACCAACACAGCCTCGTTACGCTGGTGCCAATATTTGTATGACAAATCTACTTTAAATATTAATGGGTACACTAAACAATAATTACTGGTGATTCATTTAGATAATCTATAAACATCACATTCATTACAAATACTTCCTCACCGGTGTTTCTTTCAGTTCTTTTGATTTGCTGACACTTGCTGTAGGAGTATTTTTTGCCTTTGGAAAATGAAAAAAAAAATGCATTTTAACGTTTACCACTACATAGGGAGTTCATATGAACTGAAAACTGATAAAGCAGTGAGAACATTATTTAACCATTGGTTTAAAGCAGACTTCACAGACTATCACACCATTGCCAGAATGCATAATGTATTTGTTAGTTCATGGTAAATTTAAGCATTAAAAAAAAATAAAAAATATATTATTTCATGTGATTAAAAGGCCACAGTCAGTGTCTTGCATAACAGAAGCACAAACTGCTGTTTTTATTAAGAGCGCAATGCCAAACTATTAATACAATACTAAAAAGGATAACGGTTTGGCATTATTTACATAAGAAGTACAGTAGAAAATAGGGTGTGATCGAAAATGTGCTTAACATGCTATTGAAAAGTGTTGTTTGTTTAATTTCCAAAGAAGTGAGGAGATCGTAAATTGTTCTAGGCTATTTGCCCTATGAAGAGTGTTTATTAGTCTCACACAACAATATCCAAGAAGGTAGATGGTTCCACTTGTTCTGCCTGCTATATTTGGATATTATCTAAATGAGCTATGTGACGTTCTTTCTCTATCAAGTTTGGTAAAGTGGTAATTACAGGATAGATTAAAGAACTTGACTCCATTCACATTGGAAGGAAAAAAGATAACTTGTGTTAGTAATTAGGATGTGTCAGTATGTGTGTTTTTTTTATATACACTTTTAAATGTAAATTTTTTTCATAATGTTTTCTTTATTAAGGAGACAACGATAACAGTTTTCAATCAAAACTGTAGTTGGAAGAGATAATATATTTTGATAGATATTACACATAGAAAGAGATATACTGCCTCCATTGTCATTTTAAGAAAGCACACAGAAACCTAGGAACTGCCACGGGACACTCCAAGCAAGCACAAAAACAACTTTAATGCATTTGATAGGTTTTAATATGTATCTTTTTGCATGCCTAAATCTCTAGATTTTGCACAAAAAAAGGAATACATTGTTTTGCATAATGGTGCATAGGTCGGCCTTATTAGCTAAGCTTTCTCATGCCAGAAAGACTGCTTTATAAAATGTATTCACAGAGCCACTGAAAGCAACGTATGATTGGAATTACAAAGCAAGCTGCATTAGGACAGGACAGGACACACGGGGAGAACTATAGAAGCTTATTACACTACTTGTTTATAGTTTCTCCGACATTCTGCAACCTCAGCGGATGCATGTTTTCGGAATACATTTTTTTTTCCCCATTATTTATTTTTAAAATTTACCTTCACGTCTATCAGAAGTAAAGTGGTCACCCAGGGGGGTCTTGGAGCAAGAGGACATAGCAAAAGTCTCTGATTTGTACGACTTACGAGGAATTAAACAATTCCCGGATTTGCAAAATTAATTCCCATTAGCTCATCGGGAACCATTTACATACATTCGCATTAAAAGTATCTTCCTCTCCCGACAAATGGAACCCCAGGCACAATCAGCCGCGCATAGGTTGTTTAATCTCCTTAAAAAGGGAGCAACACATTTAAAATCCCTGTCCTTATGTAATTCGGCTCTTGGTGAACCAGAGGAAGAACAAAAAGAATTCTATATGCTCATATGAAAAAAATGTCCTTAACCCTGCAGAGTAAACATTCCCATCATCAACAAAGGTGGGGCGCCTGGGATGGGATAAGGGATCAATTCCTCCTAGACAGTTAGGGAAAGATGGGAGACCCAGAGTCGGGCGTACCACTTTTAACCCATATATGAGGGGCACTGCGCTAATTTACTAGCTCCCTAGGCACTGTTTACTGACCAAGGTGGCGAATGAACAACTAGGCGCATTGTACTCGCTACTGACCAACCCAGGGCTGAGGACGGCTAGATAGTGGGACGGGGAAATCTGACCTGGGGCAGTCATCTTAGTCATGCTAGCTAAAGTTATGCATGAGGTAAAATTAGCTCATGATCTCCAGGGTGTCTATGGAGTGAAACCAACCCTCCCCCTAGCTTTCCCCCCTCCTTTTTCTCTCTTTTTCTTTTACCTACCAATCCCTCTCCGTCTTAGCGGTCAAACAACCAATGATACTGATGACGACAAAAGCTCCTCACTGTACAACCTTTGCGGTTGAAGTATTAATCGATGCTGAACCCATAATGTAGCTCTACCCGATGTACCTTCTACATGTATAAGGATCATGCAACATAACATTTCACAAATAAGTGATTCATGCAATGAGAACCACAAGTTGTATTACGTCATATCATGCACCCTTGATATACCTGTACCATGTTAAAAATTTGTGCATGCTGGCACCAGGGTGTATGATACCTGGCATATGAGATGCTTATTAATAGGCCCTCTGCTTTTCAATAACCGCTATGCTTAATTTACCCACGCAGGGCTGGGGTTATACGGCAGGAGCATAGGGAAATCAGGCACAAGGCAGCTATTTTAGTCCTCTTAATTAGGTTAAAGATATGTAAGATGCAAAATAAGCTCACAGTTTCAAGTGAGTCACTGGAGTGAAACCAATCCCTTCTCCCCTCCTTTTCATAACCCCTTTTTGTTTCTGTTAAACATGTCTATCTTAGCGGTTAACCGGAGTTGAGGTACAAATTACGCCTCCTTAGGAGAAGGACGAAAGCAGGGTTGTGCACACCTTTCATGGCACAAATCCTAAAATTGTAGTATTAAACAAAGCTACACCTAAAACGCAGCTCTACTTGATATACCTACTAGACGCACAATGTCCACACACTGTAAAGTAATAACACAAAAAGCTAAATACGTGACTTGTTCTAAAAATTGTACCGTGCATAACCTGCAATTATCGTTGTACCTTTACCATGTTAAATATTGTACTTGCTGGTACTAGCACATTTGATACTTACCAACATGTACCTTCTGTAACCACTACGCTTATTTTAACAAAGAATTCAATAAAAAAAAAAAAAAAAAGTAGTAAAGTGGTTACCAGGTTGTTTTTTTTTTTTTTTTTAATAATTCTTTATTTTTGCAATGACAGAGAAAATTACATAATGCAATCATATGGCTTGCCAGAAGCCTCATTGGAAATTCAATAAGTATGTATTGCTGTTAGGTAGTTCATGAGGTTTTCATGGCATTTTGTGTTCATCATCTGTACTTAAGATCGGTCTGTCATTGGTTTTATAAGTAATGTGAATGAAAAGAACAACAAGCAGTAATGTAAAACACGAATAATATATCATTACAGTATGTTTAAGTTGCCATCTTATTTTGGTGGCTTTGGTGTTGTACTTATAGGCCGGGGTACCAGTTGACTCGGCCTAATGATAGGGAGTGGGGGGGGGGTCTTGGTCGTCTTTTGTGATTTATTGTTTGTCGATGTAATTTTCCCATGTCTAAGTGAATGTTTTCATTGAGCCTCTTATTTGGGCCGTCAATTTATACATGAGGTGACACTCTTTAATTTTGTTAAAGGTGGGTCGTAACCATGTTTGGGCTAGGGCTTTCCTAGCTGCCAATGCTATTTTGTTTAGCAATTGTTGTTCTGGTCTGGGCCAATTGTCGAGGGGTTTGGCCCCCCGACTCATTCACCAATATGATCCCCAGCAGGAAAACCATCACAGACCAGAAGGTGTATCTCGAATAGTCTCACCCTACAAAGACTCTCCTCCCTCCACCCCATTTCGTGGACAACACCGCTAAGCAGCAACACTCAAGAGCTCCCAACTTCACCAACTAGCCATAAAAAACCTAATGCCACAGGAATAGAGGCTGGGAAGCCAAATTAGCTACATGGTTATATTAAATAGTGCACTGCACAATAATGACCCAATTGACGGATGTTACATGGTATTAGGGGGCCACACCGCCAAACGGGTTCATGACCCACTACTCCTAGACTGACATAGTCCTGGCGGAGACGAGGGTCCATACACCCCCAACGGTCTGGCACGGGATAAGACCAGACACGTATGGCAATACCGTACTCGCTCCTTTCCCTGTCTCCCTCACCTTCTTTTATTTTCTCTAATCAACTCCCACCCGTACACCCCACCCACCCTACACCCACACGTCTTGGACAAAGATTGAGGCGATATTTATGCATCCTCAAACCCACACCCAAAAAGTGAATCAAGAGAACAGAGGTGGGAGTAAACCCCTCCCCCCAAAACACACATGTACCAGTCCCACCGCAGCAAAACTCCAGAGCCACCCGAACATCTATCGAGGCCACGAGCACACACCGTAACTCAAAGACAATGGCCCTTAAAGTATCCTCACTAAATGTTAAAGGCCTCAATGCCCCACACAAGCGACGCACACTCTTTAGAGAATTAAAAAGATTAAATCCTGACATAGGATTCATACAGGAGACACACCTATCTCGATCCGCACAGGTCTCCCTCCATGATAACACATACCGCCTAGCCGCAGAGGCGACCTAAATGCCACTCCCGCCCCAACAGCAGATAGAAGTTCACGCCCAGGGCTGATCAGATCCCATGGCATGGGCGCACAAGACAAACAGCTACACCACTTCATCCGTAAAACAGGCCTCATCGACGCATGGAGGGCACAACACCCCTGCCACAAAGATTACACCTATTACTCGCCGCCCCATGACACATACTCACCCATAGACATGTTCTTAACCAACCACGCAGGCTACACAAAAACACAAACTGAAATAGGCATCGCAGTCTACCTTAACGGCCTCCATAGCCCTACCCCGTGGATGTGGAAACTCAACACGTCCCTCCTCAAAGATGCCCAGTTCGTTGACGACATTCAAAAAACAGATAAACACATACTTTACAGAAAACCTAACACCAGATATCCCCATGACCACGGTATGGGCAGCCCACAAAACCATGACAGTAAAATCTTTGCCAAAATCCTAGCAAGCAGACTAAACCCATACCTAACACATTTAGTTCACGCCGATCAGGTAGGCTTCATACCCGGACGACAGTTATTTGAAAATACAAGACAAAACATTGACATAATCTGGATGCTAGCAACCGCAAAAAAACATCTTTAGTGCTTTCACTTGACGCAGAAAAAGCGTTTGATCGCGTAAAATGGCCCTACATGTTCGCACTCTTAGAACATTTGAACATGCCCCCCCTGTATATCACAGCGGTACGCGCATTATACACGAATGTTTCAGCACAAATAAAGATAACCGGGACGACCTGCCCGTCATTCAACATAACCAACGGCAACCGACAGGGATGCCCCCTATCCCCGCTACTCTTTGTGCTGACTCTCGAACCGCTCCTCCAAGCCATTAGGGAACATCCCCAAATTAAAAGGGTTAAAATAGAGGACCAAGAATTCCTAGTATCTGGATACGCAGACAATATCATGTTGACCCTAACCGAACCTATTCCCACGATGCGGGCACTGCTCCCACTCCTGAGAACATACGGTGAGCTCTCAGGATACAAAGTAAACGTGGAAAAATCCAGTGCACTCCCCATAAACCTCTCACAGATGGACACAGCCAACATCACCTCAGACCACCACATACACGTTACACCAATGTTCCTTACATACCTTGGTATTAAATTACCAACAGACCCTACTGCACTCCACAGATTAAACTACACACCCATAATAGACAAACTCATCTCGGACATGGAGACCTGGGTGGACAAACCCATATCTTGGATAGGAAGAATACACTCAATTAAGATGAATGTCTTACCCCGAATTTTATTTCTATTCCAGGCCATACCCATCCCATCACAAAACACAATCTCATCCCTCTACAACAGGCAATTGATAGATTTATGTGGCAGAATAAGAGACACACAGTAGCCCGTAACATACTATATCGCCCCAAATCAAGAGGTGGCCTAGGTCTACCCCATCTACACTTCTATTACATAGCTGCCCAGATGGCACAAATGGCCTTATGGCATACCCCCCCGGAGACTAGAAGGTGGGTGGATCTGGAATAGTGTCTTATGAGATCCGATCTCCCACAATTCTACATCTGGATGCCAAAAGAGCACAGGGCACTCCCGGGAACAGCATGCCCAGCCATTACCAATTCAATTAAATTATGGGACAAATATGCCCTTAAATACGAATTAACTTCTACAACCTCCCCTCTTACCCCTCTTCACACCAGGCATGAGACTGTGGGACTTCAAAGGCCTAGAGCAAGCCGGCCTTCAGAGGGTATACCAACTATATACGGGTGACACGATAATCCTCTTCCCAGACCTACAATCCAGAACAACCTTGACACCAGCCGACTACTTTAGATATTTACAACTCAAAAACTATGCAGCCCAAGCAACGGTGAAAACTGCCTCCAAAACCAAACCGACTTTCTTTGAGCGAATCTGCCTTACGGAACAATATCAAAGAGGCATGATCACCCAACTGTACTCGCACCTCTGTTCCACCACACGGGAGTGGGGAGAACTGCAATACACCGACAAATGGGAAACCGACTTGGGGGAATCTTTAGAGGGTATTGACTGACAGGATATATGGGAAGCCAACACCAAAACCTCCATCTGCGTCACGATGCAGGAACAGGCACATAAAACAATGCTTGGATGGTACATTACCCCGGTCCAATTGTACCACATGAAAAAAACACCTACGGATCTCTGCTGGCGTAACTGCGGAGAAAAAGGGACATACACCCACATGTGGTGGTCCTGCCCCACAATTAAACCCTTCTGAAAAGGCGTCCAAACACTAATATCACAAATACTACATAGACTGGTAGACCTAAACCCATGGACATTCCTGCTGACCAATGATACGTTTCCTGTCTTTCTAGTTCATGTCAAGGTGTTTTTTATTTATTTTTTGTTTCGGGGGGTTCTTGTTCCCTTGCATTGGTGGGTGGAGAGAGGATGGTCGGCGGTTGGTCTAAGTGGGCGATGGCGTAGGTTGGTAGTAACAAAACATAACAATACAAGATAGTAACATGACACAATATAGCTACATAACACTAGCCATTTCGAGTACAAAACATTTCTCATGTTGTCCCTTTGCCCTGATTTTCCTATGTGCTCAGTGTCTCGCCTCAGTCTCTCTGTGGTCTTTCAGACCAATAGCCGTTTACCATTCTCTGCCCCTTCCCTTGGCATCGGTGGGTGTTGATAGCATATGTGAGCTGCTCTGTCTAGTTTTTTGCCTTCCCTTTATAGAACAAGTTCCCGGTCTCAAATCATTGCACTTAGTCTAATTGTAGTTGGGTGTGCTGGCATAGGGGTAATCGAAGATACGTGTGAGAGCTGGTGTCTAGTGTGGTGAGTTGCGTCTATCTTGGGTATATGTGCCCTGGTTTTTTTTTTGGGGTTAATACTTAACTGGCAGTGCCAACCTAACCAAAAACACTCTTCACACAAAATTAGATAATATATCTTTGAAAATATAAATATATATATATATATATATATATATATATATATATATATATATATATATATATATATATATATATATATACATATACACATACATACATACACACACACACACACACACACACACACACACACACTTTTATATAATAACTAAAGCCTATTCTCATATAAATACGTTGAAAAATAAAGCCATTAAAAGGCTTACAAATTGCACTCCTCTAAAAGACGCAATATAAAGTGTGCAATGTAAAACTAAATTATTTTTACTAGGGTGACAGATGGGAACCAGCGTGACTTAACTGACCTGATGCGATTTAATACTCCTAAAATATATATTCTATAGAGAGACACACACACACACACGCTGCAGAGAGTTAACATATTACATTATTGTATAGATAAATGTAATAACTAGGCATAAGAAACGGTCTAAACCAGTGGTTCCCAATCCACTCCTCAAGTACCCCCTAACAGGCCAGGATTTAGGGATTACCCAATTATGTCAGTTTTGTTTTTTTTCCTTCTAAAAACGACACTTTAGACACCACAGGGTAATCCCTTAATCCTGGCCTGTTAAGGGGTACTTGAGGACTGCGTTGGTAACCCCTGGTCTAAACAACTAAGTTTTACTGACATATCCAGAATGCTTAACCCCTTAAGGACGGCGGGTGTACTATCTATTTAAATTCTACGTATAAGTTTATGTAATATTTTTACTTAAGTCATTTTATTCATTACGATTTGAGGGCAAAAAGTCCACAGAATGTGGTTCAAAAGCCCTATATTTAACCCTGTAACTTTCCAGGACACCATAAAACCTGTACATGGGGGGTACTGTTTTACCTGGGAGACTTCACTAAACACAAATATTAGTGTTTCAAAACAGTAAAACCTATCACAATGATGATATTGTTTGTGAAAGGGCCATTTTTTGCATTTTTCACACACAAACGGCACTTCCACTGAAGATATTGTTGTGATACGTTTTACGGTTTTAAAACAGTAATATTTCTGTTCAGCGAAGTCACCTGAGTAGAACAGGATCCCTATGTACAGGTTTTATGGTGTTTTCAAAAGTCACAGTCAAATAAAGGGCTTGCATTTCAGTTTTTTCCCACACTGAAATTTGCCAGATTGGTTTTGTTGCCATTGAGACCGTATGGTAGCCCAGGAATACGAATTACCCCCATGATGGCATACCATTTACAAAGTATACTACCCAAGGTACTTTGACCAGTGTTTGTGACTAAGTCGCTAAAAAAAAAAAAAAAAAAAAAGACTGGACATAACCCATTTGTAATACCTTCGGTGGTCTACTTTTGCAAATGGTATGCTACATTGGGGCACACAAACAGAAGTCAAAACAAAAGATATTTAATCACAAAAGCACAAGGAAAACAGTGCATAAAAGTGTGCACAGTGAATTTATAGTACTGAATAAAGAATACTGAAAATAATCTTTAATTTGTATGTCAGATCTGAGGTTGTGGGTTGTATTTTTTTTTAATGTTATAAGTAGTATCTATGGACATCACAAGCCACTTGAGTCCTGGCACAGCCAGAAATTTCTGCCACCAATGTATGGACCAGACAATATTCTGACCTGCTAAAGGTATTGTTTTTGCCAAAATAAATCTTTCTAGCAGTTCAAACGGTTACCAGGCTTGCCATACACCCATCGGGTCAAAATGTTGCCAAGTCCATAATTTGATGGAAAGAGCTTGTACATTGCTGGTATTGTGAAGCAGTTATTTGATGGAACCTTTGGAAATCACAACTTGCATGTCCTCCATTCTTGACATTGCACTAGGTTTTGCTTATCACTTGGTGCTGTAGAATGCTTGTGCATGTGTGTGCTCACAGCATCAAGTATGAGTACATGGGAAATTAAGAAATATGGGATGAAATACTCACTCGCAGCATGGGTAACGTCTGGGTGTTCTTGCTGCACTCTATTGCATCAGCATTTTCATACTTAAAGCATTGATCTTGCTGGAGAATGTTATCACAAAGATCTTCAATTCGTAGTTCACTCAAACGTCTTTGCATGACCTCCTAAGAAAGAAAGAAAGGAGGTTTCAAAACAACTACCACATGGCTGTGTCAGTAAATTGGAAGGCTTTGGTCCATGGTTACTAACCAGATCTACCAATGCACCCATCTTTAATTGCTTTTTTTTTTTTAAACTAAAAAGACTATTTTCATCATTATATTTTGCGCGCACACTACTTACGTCAAGGTTAACATATTGATTGTAGCACTGGTGGTAATTTAGGTACCATTTCACAATAAGTTTCACAGGATCTTGACAGTTCGGTGAGAGGACTGGTAAAACACAGATAAAAATAAAGAGATGATCTGGTATGAACAAGTATAATACTTAAAGGCAATTATATATAAATAAAATTAACTCGCAAACTCTGGGTGGTATTTTATACACAGTGCATTTAGAAAGAACTTCGATCCCTTCATATTTTTCACCTTAATTTTGCACCCCAACACCCATATGCAACAATTGTTTAGCACCTTAAGTACAGTGGCAATTGAACAAGTTCTGTCCTTGGTCTAATTGAGCATAAACAGGAGATGACAGTCTTATGGTTCATTCGTAGATTTTAATTTCCATAACCGTAACAATAATTTCCCTTTTTGGTGGAACTGTATGGGTAGTCCACTATGCCCTACATTGTGACTAAAAGATTGGAGTTCAAATGGCATGATGTTTTAAACACATTAGATTTTTCGCTATAGATAAAAGTACATTATTCTGTCTGATTAGTAGGAGTAGCAGTATTTTACATTACTATCATTTAATATTACTGGTGTTTGCCACTTAGGCTAGTCTAGTTATATTATTGTGGCTTGCACTTGAGTCTGTAAGCAGTAACCATTTTACCCTTACTACTTTGTTACTTAACAAATCCTTTTGCTACTTTGTACCCATCTTCATGAGTTATCGGGTTTCTGATTAGTAGTTCTGTTATGTGCACTATCGTATTCGAATATTTTAGATTTGCTATTTATCAAGCTTAATTGTAGGTTGAGTTGTTCCCAGCTGTAAATAATTATATACACATACAGACCACTATATGCTTAATTTGTACTATTAAAACTGGGACAAAATGACCGGATTAGGAGAAGGTAGTGATTTCATGTACTTGCAGGGCTGTACTGAGGGAGATTATGATGATTTACAAATATTGGAGAATTTTTCAATTTGAGAGGTTAAATAAAAAAAGTTACATCCTAACTCATGGCACACACACCCTTTTCATTAACGTTCATTCTGTGCCATCATTACACAGAAAGTGGCTGAGCAATTTCCCTTGAATAGTGAAACTTGTGAAAGAGTGTCACAAAAATGATTACCAACTTCTCATTGAAAAACAAATCTCTCATGTTAATTTGATTAAAATTACAAGGACACTAAGCAGCATAACAATTTATGCCCATTGTATAGTTTAGGGAGCAAGGATTTCCTAACCCTGCATATAATACTGCAAGGTTTTATTGACACTGCTGCAGCTTTAACCCTGCATCGTCTCTCTCTGGTGACAAGAGAGGATTTTTCTGCTTCTGCTATTCAAATCCATCAAAAGCTTGCACTAGGCATTTCCTTACTGGTCCTCTCCATTGCAGCAGCTACTAATCTATTCAGCTTTTCAGTCCTATGTCATGAAAAGCATAACCCATAAACCCCAATGGACAAAGGTTTGGAGTTTATAGGATAAAGAAAATCTAGCAAGACGTTCATGCAAAAATTGCTGCAGCAAATGTTACTGCACCATGCATGTGCAAGGGCAGAAAGTGCCACAAAATACAACATTTAAAAGGTAGGTATATCTTCAATCTCTCTCTAAAAAAAAAAAAAAAAATTAAAAAAAAAAAAAAAGTATATATATTTATATTGGTGGTGGTCTATTGGTGTTTCTAGTAGCCCTAGATACTTGGATATAATTGTTGCTCTGTTTGCTCACTTGAGCACTTTTTAAAAAATGTATATGGATGTATTAACTTAATGGTTATGGTGTCTTTTTACTTGCTGAAAAACACCAATAAACTTGAAATACAGAATGGGCCTTTATAAGGATATTATTCATTTATGCTTCTGACACATCATTCAATAAAAAAAAAAAAAAATGGTGACTAAATTGATTTAAAAAAAACAAAAATACGTATAAAATTTTTACTCCATTTCAGTAATAGTGGTGAACCCCTTTGCTGCCAGTGGTGCAACTCCACCTCCAGTCGCATCACCAGGCTGAATCATGTTGAATGCTGGCTAATGTCAATTCTTTACAAATTTTAATGCACAGACATTTATTGATGTGCTTAGAGGGGTTAGCTAAGCTCTCAAACAATGAGGAGCAGGATTGGCATTTACAAAACAGGTTGTACCATTACCAGGAGAAGGTCGCAAGAGTACTCCTGACATAACTACTACAGCAGTCGGTAGTGGTAATGATGTTTGGAGTTCACCTTTAACTGGTTCTTCCTCAGTTTCCACATTTTGTCTCAATTAGGAACACTCTTTAATTTAACTTTGGTGTATTATTATTATTTACAAGGGTGATCTGTATGACTGATTTGCTCTATAAAACTCGGTGTTGTTTCCGTGAGTATTGTATTTACATACATCCTATGAAGTTACCTGCTTTTTGTAACCCTGTGGAAAAACCTGCTTTGCGGTTTCACAGAAATAGCAAGACTAATCTAATATTTTCATATTATATTCAAGTGAAATGCTATTCCCTAGACAACAAAGGTTTGGTGACACTTAAGCACTCCATTAAACCCTGTTTTACACAATCCCTATTCCAACATTTGTCACTTTGGTAAAATAAATTAAAAACTATACACTGATCAGCCACAACAGTTCTGCTGTATAGAGAGGCATGGACTCCACAAGACCTCTGAACATGTCCAGTGTTATCTGGCACCAAGATTTTAAGTCATGCATGTTGAGAGGTAGGGCCTCCATGGATCGAATTTGTTGTTCCAGCAAATCCCACAGATGCTCAATCTGATTGAGAGCTAGAAAAAGTGAAGGCCAATGCAACACCTTCAACTCTATGTTCTTCAAACCATTGCTGAACATTTTTTTTGCAATGTGGCTGGGTGCATTATCCTATTGAAAGAGGTCACTCCCACAAAGGAACACCATTGTCATGAAGACGTGTACATGCTCTGTAACAAACTCTGGGTATGTAGTACGTGTCAAAGTAACATCCACATGAATGCTAGGAACCAAGATGAACATTGCTCAAAACATAACACTGTATCTGCCAGCCTGCATTCTTGTTATAGTGCATTCTGCCACCATCTCTTCACCAGGAACGACCCATACGTCCCCGGCCATCAACCTGATCTAAAAGAAAACATGATTCATCAAAGCAGACAACCTTCTTCCATTGATCCATGGTCCAGTTTTGCAGCTCACGTTCCCATTGAAGGCACTTTCCGTAATATACAGGGGTCATCAATGGACACTCTGACCAGTCTGTGGCTTGTCCATTTTTCCTACTTCCAGCTCATGAAATTCAAGAAAGGACTATACAATTGCTGCCTAATATATTCCAGATGCCATTGTAATCAATGTTATTCACTTCACCTGTCAGTGAGTTTAATGTTGTGGCTGATCAATGTATGTGTTTATTATTTATATATATATATATATATATATATATATATATATATATATATATATATATATATATATATATATATATATATATATATATATATATATACACACATATATACACACACACACATACATACATATATACATACACACACACACACACACACACACACACACATACATTTCAATACTATTTTTTTTATTTGACAATCTTTATTTTCATTTTCACAAAGTCATACAAGATACTATGCTTATTGGTTACAGAGCCAAGTAGTCAAAATGTCAAGGTAAAACGTTGGAACATATAACTTCCCCTTTTGTACATGGCGAACATATCTGACTAACATTGTTTAAATGCTATGCTATTTACCTATCGTGCAGCTGGTCGTTATCTCTGGCTTCAGACCATGCCACATTCTCCTGCACTGCTGATTTTGAGCTATTATTGCTACTTTGTTTATGTGTTATAGCCTGTTGTGTGAGATTGCTGGGCAACAGGCTAATTAGCTAGTCATCCACCCATTTTATGTGTGGCCTTATTGTGTGCTACCTCAATATGGGGTTACCTCCTGTTACTATGTGGTTCTCGGGGCCCACAGGTGCGTATTAATGCTTCCCCTATTCTCACTTCTTATACCGTATGGTAATCCCTGTTCTTGGGTTTGGGGCGAGTTGTCTCTCTTGGTCGTGGCCGTCTGTGCCTGCCGTCTATGCCCGGGGTACCTTCTTTCGCGGCTATGTCCTGTTTATATCTTCAAATTCTGTCTTGTCGGTTGTGTGGGTTATTGGACCCGTTTTGCCTCCCTTCACCAGCCTTTAGGCCTCCCTTGTTGTGTCTTGGTGTGACCGCTAAATTGTTTGTTTCGTGTTTTAGAAGTCCTTGGTCGTTCTCCCGGTCCCCCTCCTGTGCAGGCTCCGTCCACCCGGTTCATCTTATATGGGGGGAGAAGGACAGAAAAGAGACGGGGGAGTGGATATAGGAGAGAGAGGAAGGAGGGGGAGAGAGAAAGAGAAAAAGAAAAAAAAAAGAAAAATGGTCTCCCCGGGTCCGCCGCGCCGCCCCCCAGCCGCACACGGGGTCCGGCACCCTCACGTCCTGTCGTGTGATGTGAAATCCATCCACCGGGTCCAGGTCTGCATGTATTTGTCCACTGTCCCCTTCAGGGTCGCTGTGAGGGTCTCCATCCCGTGTATTTCCTCTACCTTGTCCATCCATTGTTGGATGGTGGGTGTCCCCACGGTCCGCCAGTTGGCTGGAATCAGGAATTTGGCTGCATTTAGAAGGTGTTTTTCGTGAGCGACTTTTTATATCTCGATATGGGCATCTCTGTGTGGTGGAGGAGCATCTGGAGCGGTCGAAATTGGAGATCGGAGTCTAGGTTGGTCTTGATCTGTTCATGGACTTGGTTCCAGAACGGGGTTATCAGCCTACATGACCACCATATATGGATGTCCGATCCCGTCTCCTCCCCGCATCTCCAGCAGGTGTTGGGTGCATCCGGATTCATTCTGTGTATCTTCTCAGGCTTTCTGTACCACCCGGTCAGCAGCTTGTAATTGAGTTCCTGGTGTTTAGAGCTCATTGCGCTTTGGTTAGTATGTGGATTTTCATCCACTGTGGTTCCGTAAGAGGGACACCGGTGGCTTCCTCCCATCGTGCCATATATCTCGCCGGCTCGGGTCGAACAGCATCTTGGAGTAGAGCATAGATCATAGAGATGCCTCTGGCTATGTGCGCTCTGGATTGGCAGATTTCCTCAAACTGTGTTAGCGACCGGTGAAACAGGCGCTTACCATTGTGTGACAAGTAGTAAGCTTTAATCTGAAGATAGCATAGTCTTTCTATGCCCGTCGGGGTCCTGTCCTGTATTCGTTCCAGTAGCGATTTCAGCGCGTCCCGTGTGCACCATTGTTGCATGTGTGGCTGATCCGCCGTCCCGAATGTCCCGCAGCGTGAGTCCTCCTGCTACTTCGGGATTATAGGCGATTGGGACCGCAGTCCAGGTGCCGTGGTTAAGGAGAATTTGGTGTTGATATGGCTCCAGATTCTCAACGTCACCCCGATGAATGGGTGAGTCCGGGTACGCGGGCTCCTCAGATGACCATTCAACCATATTGTTGCCGGTAAAGTCCCCTCCGCTTGAGCTCGCTCAATATGAACCCATTTTTTTGCACGTCCTTGGAACATGCCAATCCACTATGCGGAGCAAGTGCGTTGCTCTATAATAGGTCAACAGGGAGGGGAGTCCCACACCCCCTTGGGCCTTTGGTTGTCTGAGGGCTCGAGTCTGCCAGATAAAACCAAAGATGGCAGTATCCATGTGTCGAAAGAATGTCGAGGGTATACTTATCGGTATGGTTTGGAAAAGGTATAGCAGGCGTGGCAATAGATTCATCTTAACTGCGTTCATCCTTCCGAACCATGACACGCACAAGCCAGACCATCTTGTCAGATCGTTTTTCAGCGTGAGTTGCGAGAGGTCCGTGGTGAGCCAAATCCAGAGGTACTTAAGCTTTGTCCGGCACCACGTGAATGCAAACTGGGATTTCAGGTGTGCCACGTTCGTTTCTGCCATGGAGAGGGGCATGACTTCCGATTTTTCTGTGTTCAGTTTCATGTTGGATATGCGCCCATATTCTGCAAAAGCTCTCAGTAAGTTCGGTATGGAGACAAGGGGATTGCTGACGAAGAATAACATTATCGGCATATGCAGCCACCTTATGGATCGTTCCCTGCAGTGCGAATCCCTCTATTGCCCCGTCCTGTCACACCGCCCCCAGGAATGGTTCCAGGGAGAGGGCAAACAGGAGAGGGGAGAGCGGGCAGCCCTGCCTCGTGCCGTTATATATGTGGACTGGCACGGAGAGGGCCCCATTGACCCGTATTCTGGCCGTAGGGATCGTGTACAGTGAGGATATCCAAGTCCTCATTTGAGGGCCAAAACCCATCGCCTGTAACGTTGCCATCAAGTATCGCCAGTCTACACGAACGCTTTTTCTGCGTCGGTGGAAAGCAATATGAGCTTCTGGGCCTTACTTGTTGCCGCGTGGATGACATTGAGGGCGCGGGTGGTGTTGTCCTTCCCGGTATGAATCCCACCAACTCCGGGAGGACCCCACCTACTCGTGTAGCCAGAAACTTCGTAAAGAGCTTCAGGTCAGCGTTTAGTAACGATATCGGTCTATAACTGGCGCAATTGGCCAGGTCTTTATCTTCCTTGGGCAGTACTGCTATTGTTGCCATGAGACAGTCTCTTGGGAACGCACCCACTTCCAGGAGGGAGTTAAGGCCTGTCAATAGTTTGGGGAGCAGTTACTCCCCAAATTCCTTTATGTATTTGATGGGCAATCCGTCCAGGCCTGGAGCCTTGTTGAGTTTAGCGCCCTTCAACGCCGCTTGAAGCTCCTCCATCGAGATGGGTGCCTCTAGTGCTTCTGCTGTGTCCTGGCTCAGCGTTTTAGTAACGTGTTCTTAGAGGTATTCCGTAATTCGTCTCTCTCTGCAGTGGATTCAGTCAGGGGAGGTCTCCGTAGGCAGATTGTAGAGGGCGTGGTAGTATTCCCGGAATGATTCGAAAATTTTATCCGGGAGCTGGGTTACCGTCTGCTCCCTAGTTTTAAGTTTGGAGATGTGGCACATGCGTCATTTCTTCTGGAGCATGCGAGCCAAATGCCAGCCGCATTTATTTGAATATTCATAGAAAAGAGACTTTCGTATAGTATGTTGGAGCTTCTGGTGTAGTATATCTCGAAGAGCCTTCCTAGCTTCCAGCAGGGTCCAGCATCGTCCGTTTGCGTGGACTTATGAGCCGCCTCTAGTTCTGAGATCCGTTGGGTGAGCTGTTCCATACGCCGTCGTTGTTCCTTCTTACGTTGGGTACACAGTTTAATGAGGTGCCCTCGCACTACGCACTTATGTGCCTCCCAGACTGTCAGGGCTGGCATATCCCGGTCTTCATTTTCGTCAAAGAACGTGGTCAGTACCGAACGGATTCCCACGACAGTTGTGGCGTCCGCTAGGACCGACTCATTCATCCTCCAATGGTGCTCCCTGGGTCGGTGTAGGGGGGAGTCTATGATCATCAGTATGGGGTGGTGGTCCGACCATTCAAGCGGTCTAATCTCGGCCGTCACGAGCAGGGACAGGAATTCCTGAGCCATAAGGATATAGTCCAGTCTGCTGTATCGTTTATGGGCTGTGGAGTAGTAGGTATAATCCCTTTCGCTCGGGTGAAGAGCTCTCCAGCAGTCCACCAGGCCCGCACCACGTAGGGTCTCTTTGATGTCTTGCAGACTATGACGTGGGAGGGAGCTAACTCCCCTAGAGGTGTCCACTCGCGGCTCCAGCGCGACATTCATGTCTCCCGCTATCAGTAGCAGTCCTTCTCAGAATTGTTCGAGTTTATGCAGCGTTTTCTTGAGGAAGCTATGTTGTCGGGCGTTAGGGGCATATATGCTTGCTAGTGTGTATGTAGTACCTGCGATGGAGCCTTTAATAAAGAGATAGCGTCCCATGGTATCGGCCAACTGCCCGGTGCATTCAAATGGCACCGTGTTCGCTATCAGTATTGCGACCCCGGATCTCTTTGCAGTCTGTTGGCTTGCAAAGAATCCCTGGGGGTACCTAGAGTCTCTCAGCCGCGGTCTCCCATCACCCTTGAGATGTGTTTCCTGCAGGAACACAATTGATGCCCTTTCCGCCCACAGGGAGCGCAGCAGCTGAGTTCTCCGTTCAGGCGTGTTGAGGCCTCGAACGTTGTTCGACCAGAGCCGGAGAGGTGCCGGGGCAAATCCAGATCCCACGACCCGAGACCCGTGGGGAGGGAGAGGAGGCCGGGCGGCCATCCCGGGAGGAGGGCAGGAGGCACCAAGTGCTCTGTTTTTGGGAAAAGAGAAGACAAGGAGGAGAAGAAAAAAATAAATAAATAAAGAGGGGGGGGTTCCTAGTTATCAGGTTTAGGTAGGTGCCCCCTGATGGGGTCCACTATGACTTGACACCTGTGGCTGGGGCGTTGTGCAGTATACTCTGTGGAGAACAACCCACCTGCCTCCACACCAGTTCAAAATAGGCGTCCGTCAGGGGGGTATCGGGCCTAGACCGCACCTGCACAGGACCGGGCGCAGGAATTGCGCAGTCCACCTGTGTGTAGATACCAGGTGTAGTGTAGGGTCCCAAGTCAAGGGGTGCCCATATCTCGGGGGTTTGTGTGTTAGTTTTATGATCCACGTCCCCCATCCCCAAGGCCGGCTATGGTGATACCGAGGCAATGTGAGTCCTGGAACTGTGTAGTAGTCTGACGCGTCAATTGTGGTGTCAGTTGTGGTGTTTCGTCTGTAGTCAGCCGAGAGGGCTAGGAGCCCTGCGGGGTGGTCGTCTATTCTCATCTGGGCCTTGACCGGGGCTCACTAGGGGTAAGCTGTGCTTGCGTACCGTGAATTCCCCTCTCTATACAGTTATATCTTTTCCTTTCCCCTTCCCTCCCCTTCTCCTCCCTGTTTTTGTTGTTTTTTTTTCTCCTTTTCAATACTATTTGATGATACATTGTGAATATTATAAAACCAACTCATTATACTTTTAAACTTCCAAAAGACTAGAACGTGGAATGATGTGGTACTATTCAAATGAGAGAAAACATGCACGCCACATAAGTTAAGCAAGCACAAGATATTAAAATATAAACAAAAGAGCATGGCATAAAGGAACACTACTGCTTTAGGAATACAAATCTGTAGTATCCATGTCCTTACCCCACCAATCAGCAATAAGTATAACCCACTCATTATTGTATTAAAATTTGTTTCTACAAATAAGATTAAGACATACCAACTTCATTTTGATTAAGTGTTCATGGTGCCTAAACTGTTCCTTTTAAAAAAAAAAAAATGAAAAGATGCAAAAACCAATATCAGTTAGCTTTGATCACAAATAGAAATTGTACTTACGTTTCACTTTGATATTTGTGGAATTATATAATATTTTTCTAAAGATAATGGGACCGGACTCCTACAATGTAAACAAAAGATGAGTTAGTATAAACCATACAGTGAAACAAAGGATCCACAAATATTCAAAATATACTTGCAATGGTTTATAAAGGTGGTTGAGTTCCCATGCACAACGTAAACATTAATTCCACTAGCAAAAATTACCATATGTGGGGGGGGGGGGGAGCAGGAAAAACTATTTCTACAAAGACTGGCAGATATTCTTGCGTTCTCAAAATGCTTGAGAGATAATAAGTAAAAACTAAAATTGATGTTAATCTATAGGGATAATCAAAGAAAGAGCAGAGTACTTGTAAAAAGGAGAAAGAAGGAAAAGGGGAGAATTGTTGTTGGCTAATAATAGTAAGTGGGCTAAGGAGGGGAGCTGATGCACAGATGAGAAATCATTATGAGCAAACAGAGAAATCGTCTGAACATCACCGAAAGAGGAGAACTTTGTTTGTTCCTTATGGAAATCGAACCACATATCAAATATTTAGTCTCGCAGCATCAGCCTCAAGGATCTCATTAATCACTAGTTAAAGGTAATTTCAATTTACTTTGTTTTCTCATTAAACTTCATAAAGTTAAAAACATTGTAAACATGCATGAAGTAGAAATAAAAAGATAAATGTATGTACATTTTCTTTTTTTTTTTTTTTAAACACCCTCCTTTCTAAAAAATATTCTGCACTTGCATGAAAACTGGTGGGCGGTAAGGAAATGTTTCCATCAAGAAAGATGCATTAGTGGGCGGTAGGTAGAAAAAGGTTGACTACCACTGTGTTAGCACAACCTAGCCCATAGAGCAAACTGTTAACTGTACTGTATATGTGCTCACAGAAATTGAACCCCTTAAGAACCAATTGTGAAGAAAATAGACTTAGTTCGGTATTTTATGTTCAGGCTTTTTTCTGCAGTATTTTGTACATGTTGAATCTATTGGTTCGGTAGTTTAAAACTACCGAACACCAACCACCCTCCTGGCTCATTAACTTCAAAAGAACCATCTATTAAGCGCTCTCTGGGCGGCCGTTGTTCGTATAGCCGAATGCCATGTGGAACAGAAAACGGCGGCCATCTTGTTTTCACGAAAGGAGGCAGCGGGACTTGGTCGTCGAGTGTCTGGAACTAAAATATGACACTCGACCTCCTGAACCACCGCTGAAACGAACGCCTGCTTCCTTTAGTTGCCGAACAGCCAGGAGACCGCCATTCGGTAGTTTTGTTCATACGGACAAGGGGAGCAATCACTCCTATGAGCCAGGAGGATCCATTCAGGACTTTTTTTCGTTTTATGCCTTTTTCTGAATTGACTGACCGCACACGCTGAATTCGTGGAACTGTTTTGGGCAGGAGCCTCGTGTGTGGTCGGTAACTTGTAACTTCCATACTTTTTAAGAACCCCTGAACCGATCTGGTGAAATTTGGATATGTTAGTCCCCCAGATCGGGGCTATAAGGGGATATGTGGGGATAACTTGTGTGGAAAGGGGTGTTCTAATTTTGGGGGAAATTGTGTGCCCGCTGCCTGGAGATAATTGGGTTATTCCTTAACTTATCTCAATATCTCCCAGGCAGAGAGAGGGCGGGGGTTACTGTAAAGCTGTATGTTGATTGATTATTGTCTTTGTTTACTGTGGGAGGTCCTCCTGCATGAGGATTTCTCATAAAAGCCAGTGTGTCATCAATAAACTTAATTCCTGTTACACACTTCATGAAGTCTAGGCTCATGTTTGGGGAATATTCTATTTGCTGGGGAGAATCATCTTGGAATCTGCATTCTTCTACACAATTCCTCTGCCTCCTACTGCAGCTATAAATCACTTATGCTCAGCTATTGGGGAAGGAATGGAAGACCGCAGTACCATAACCACTGCAGGTCTTAACACCAAACTTATGGAATAAAAGGGAATCATGACATGTCACAAATGTCATGTGTCCTTAAGGGGTTAAAGTGAATGAATCTGATCTGAATAGAATAAGCACCAGTAAATTCTCGCGCAACAACAAAATAACTTGGATGGCTCAACAGTGGTGCCTGCACACAAATAATCAAGTTGAAGCGTCATGAAAACGTTTTTAGGAACAGCTTCCCAACACAATAAATAATATAAATAAAACTGTAGTGTGTTTGCTTTGTTATTCCTTTATGTCAAATAAAATAAAAATGCAGAAAATGATGAAATCAACAAAATGACAGTAACTGATGGACACACAAAATAAAACAACAAACACTGCGATTCAATTGAAAAATACAACATATGTTGTAAAGGCATTCTTCCAAACAAACAAAAATATTCTGTGTTAAATTAACAGGTAATTTTTGCATTACGTCTCATTTTGTGGCTATTAAAAGGGAAACTCCAGTGCCAGGAAAACAATCCGTTTTCCTGGCACTGCAGGTCCCCTCTCCCTCCCACCTCCCAATCCCCAGTTGCTGAAGGGGTGAAAACCACTTCAGTGACTTACCAGAGGCAGCGACATGCCCCACGTCGCTGCTTCTTCATCCGCTGCCGCTCCCCATAGGAAAGCATTGAAAATCTGTGCTAGAGATACGGACGTGCCCTCTGGTGGCTGTCTAGTAAACAGCCACTACAGGTGGAGTTAATCCTGCAAGGTAATTATTGCAGTTTAAAAAAAGAAAAAAAAACTGCAATATTTACAGTTGCAGGGTTAAGGGTAGTGGGAGTTGGCACCCAGACCACTCCAACGGGCAGAAGTTGTCTGGGTGCCTGGAGTGTCCCTTTAACTTGATTAATCAAGTGGCGAAAAGACAAGGGGAACCAATAATACATTTTATAAATTATAATGCGATAGCTTCGTAGTCATTTCATTTAACTTTATCTTTATATTTCAGACAGAACACTATTAGAGAATTTTTCCATTTCGACTTTTGTGGCCTCCAGTTTGAAATTCACTTTTAATTCTTAACAATTCTGATTTTAATAAATAACCCTGTAAATGTCATGCTAAATAATTTCAGGTACAGTTTACAAAAGTAGAGTGAATTCTGTACCAAGTTAGCAAATAAAGTAATTATTTATGTTTGCGATAACACTGCTTGCATAGCACATTGTAAACATGGACAGCAGTGATAAAAATGATGGCCTGATATCACTTTAGAACTAATTGATTCAGAAAATCCAGAGAGGTCTTTTTTTGAAAATACAAGAGGATATGCTAACTTTGGCGGCACATATACTAAAACTGTAATGAAATTGAGAAAACACAAGAGGACTGCTATGCTATTTCAAGCAGTCTCAAAATACTAGCTTGTATCACCACTTTGCAAAGGAGATTTCTAACACATTCACACAATGCTGTCGAACATGGCTTGACAAATTTGCTTGGAATCGAGGAGTCAGCTAAACAAGTTAGAAGCCAGTTTTTTTAACACTAACAAAGCATTATTTTCAAGTACAAAAATACAATTCTTAACCCCTTAAAGGACCACTATAGTGCCAGGAAAACATACTTGTTTTCCTGGCACTATAGTGCCCTGAGGGTGCCCCCACCCTCAGGGTCCCCCTCCCGCCGGGCTCTGGGGAGAGGAAAGGGGTTAAAAACTTACCTTTCTCCAGCGCCGGGCGGGGAGCTCACCGCTTCCGAACCTCCTCCTCTCCTCCCTTTCGGTTGAATGCGCACGCGAGGCCAGAGCTGCGCGCACATTCAGCCGGTCTCATAGGAAAGCATTTACAATGCTTTCCTATGGACGCTTGCGTGTTCTCACTGTGATTTTCACAGTGAGAATCACGCAAGTGCCTCTAGCAGCTGTCAGTGAGACAGCATCTAGAGGATTTGAGGGCTGGATTAACCCATTTACAAACATAGCAGTTTCTCTGAAACTGCTATGTTTATGAACAAATGGGTTAACCCTAGCTGGACCTGGCACCCAGACCACTTCATTAAGCTGAAGTGGTCTGGGTGCCTAGAGTGGTCCTTTAAGGACGGCGGGCGTTCTATGTCGTCCTATTTTGGGTGGCTCTAAATGCTCTATTTTGGGTGACTTACTGGGTCCCCACGCGGGTGGGTGCGATCCTGGGGACTGCCTGGTAGCTCAGGCAGACCCCACTGCCCAATCCGGCCCTCCCGTGCAATGTGATCGCGGGGTTCTTTGCCATCACATGGCTGGAATAGGCGGCTTATGCATTGCCTGCAGGGGGACTGCCTGAACTTCCAGGTTGTCCCACTCATGCCTGCAAAAAAAACCTCATGTGTGTGTTCAGCAATGTCTTGCGAGTAAAACAGTACCCCCATGTACAGATTTTATGGTGTTTTGGAAAGTTACAGCGTCAAATATAAACACATTACATTTCTCAGTTTATACACATTGAAATTTGCCAGACTGGTTACGGTGCCTTTGAGACCGTATGGTAACCCAGGAATGAGAATTACCCCCATGATGGCATACCATTTGCAAACGTAGACAACCCAAGGTATTGCAAATGGGGTATGTCCAGTCTTTTTTAGTAGCTACTTATTCACAAACAGAGGCCAAAATTAGCGCTCAAATTCGTTTTTTTGGGCATTTTTCACACACAAATATGAGCACTAACTTTGGCCAGTGTTTGTGACTTGGTGGCTACTAAAAAAGACTGGACATAATCCCCTTTGTAATACCTTGGGTTGTCTTCTTTTGCAAATGGCATGCCATCATGGGGGTAATTCTCATTCCTGGGCTACCATACGGTCTCCAAGGCAACATAACCAATCTGGCAAATTTCAATGTGTATAAACTGAGAAATGTAATGTGTTGTATTTGGTCTTGTAACTTCCCAAAACACCATAAAATCTGTACATGGGGGTACTGTTTTACTCGTGAGACATTGTTGAACACACATATGGGTACTTTATTGCAGTAACAGCTAACATTATTATGACATTCACAGTTAAAATGTCATGCAGAACTAAAAAACAAAAAAAAGTTTCTTAATTTCTCAATTTTTAAAATATTTTATTCATATTAAATTATGTTTAATATATAAATGTTTGATGCGACATGAAAGTTTCTCCTGAAAACAAATGATATAGAATATGTGTGGGTGCATTTAATATGAAAAAGGTGAATTACGGTTGGACATATTAACCCCTTAAGACCGGAGTGCGTACTATTACGCCCTATTTTAGGCGGCTCTAAACGCCGCCGGACGTGATAGTACGCCCTCCGGTCGCCGGCGACTGTGGTTGGGGGAACTCCCAGGGAGCCCCCCGCGGCACGTCCGACCCCCTGGCAGCCCCCCCCAGCCGTGTGAGAGTGAGGTGCTTGCAAGGACCTCACAATCACATGGCCGGGATAGCTGCCTCCTGCATTGCCAGCAGGGGGGCTGCCTATAATAATAAAAAAAAGTTAAATAAGTGTAAAAAAAAAAAATATATATATATATATTTATGTATATATTATATATACATACATACATACACACACACTGTATAGGTGTATTACTATAATATATATATATATTAATATCAAATTACACGTAGACTGATACTGATTAAATAAATATAAAAAAAAAAAATATGTAAATACGTTAAATAAAATTAAAAAATAAAAAATATATAGATGTGTGTTATTTCGTTCGAACTGTATTGTGATAATATATATTTATATCAAAATACACGTAGAATGAAATTATATATATATTTATATACATATATATCACTATATATAAAATTATATATATATATATATATATATATATATATATATATATATATATATATATATATATATACACACATATACACATACATATACACACACACACATTAATTCTACATATATATTTATGTAATATTTTTACATAATTGGATATCTTAATTAATTACAATTAGCGGGACCTGCCTGACAACCCATGCCGAAAGTAAAGAGAATTTAATTTGCTAGCACTATATTTAACCCTATAACTTTCCAAGACACCATAAAACCTGTACATGGGGGGCACTGTTCTACTCGGGGGACTTCGCTGAACACAAATATTAGTGTTTCAAAATAGTAAAATGTATTACAACGATGATATCGCCAGTAAAAGTGAAGTTTTTTGCATTTTTCATGCACAAACAGCACTTACACGGACGATATTATTGCTGCGATACTTTTTACTGTTTTGAAACACATATATTTGTGTTCAGCGAAGTCTCCCGAGTACAACAGTACCCCTCATGTACAGGTTTTATGGTGTTTTCAAAAGTTACAGCGTCAAATATAAGTCTTGTGTTTCATTTTTTTCACATTAAAATTTGCCAGATTGGGTACGTTGCCTTTGAGACCCTATGGTAGCCCAAGAATGAAAATTACCCCTATGATGGCATACCATTTGCAATAGTAGACAACCCAAGGTATTGCAAACAGGGTATGTCCAGTCTTTTTTAGTAGCCACTTAGTCACAAACACTGGCCAAAATTGGCGTTTTTTGCATTTTTCACACACAAACAAATACTAACGCTAACTTTGGCCAGTGTTTGTGACCAAATGGCTACTAAAAAAGACTGGACATACCCCATTTGCAATACCTTGGGTTGTCTACTATTGCAAATGGTATGCCATTATGGGTGTAAATTTCATTCCTGGGCTACTATAAAGTCCCAAAGGCAACATAACCAATCTGGTGAATTTCAATTACAAATGTAACGTGCTATATTTGACCCTGTAACTTCCCAAAACGCCATAAAACCTGTACATAGGGGGTACTGTTTTACACGTGATACTTTGCTGAATACAAATACGTGTATTTTATTGCAGTAAAAGCAAACAGTATTATGACATTGACCGTTAAAATGTCATGTAGAACTAAAAAAAAAAAAATAAAAAAATCTTATTTTCTCCCATTTGTTTCATATTAAATTATGTTTCATAGCTAAATATTTGATATTAAATGAAAGCCCTGTTTCCCCTGAATAAATTGATATATAATAAGGGTGGGTGTATTTAATATGAAAGAGGTGTATTACGGTTGGACAGACATGTAGCGCAAACGCCAGGTTTTGTATACATTGTGTTTCATTCACAATGTGTACATTTGGCTCCGTCCTTAAAGGACCACTATAGTGCCAGGAAAACATACTCGTTTTCCTGGCACTATAGTGCCCTGAGGGTGCCCCCACCCTCAGGGTCCCCCTCCCGCCCGGCTCTAGAAAGGGGAATGGGGTTAAAACTTACCTTTTTCCAGCGCTGGGCGGAGAGCTCTCCTCCTCCGATCCTCCTCTTCTCCTCCCCGTCGGCTGAATACACGCGCATTCAGCCGGTCACATAGGAAAGCATTCATAATGCTTTCCTATGGACGCTGGCGTGCTCTCACTGTGAAAAATCACAGTGAGAAGCACGCAAGCGCCTCTAGCGGCTGTCAATGAGACAGCCACTAGAGGAAATAGGGGAAGGCTTAACCCATTCATAAACATAGCAGTTTCTCTGAAACTGCTATGTTTATGAACAAATGGGTTAACCCTAGCTGGACCTGGCACCCAGACCACTTCATTAAGCTGAAGTGGTCTGGGTGCCTAGAGTGGTCCTTTAAGGGGTTAAAGAATTCCAGGTTTTGTTTACGTTTTGATCACAGCTGGTACAATTGGCTCAGTCCTTAAGGGGTTAAAGGGGCACTATAGTCACCAGAACCATTGCAGCTGGTGTCTATAGCCTGTCCCTGCAGGCTTTGTAATGTAAACACTGCTTTTTCAGAGAAAAGGCAGTGTTTAAATTGCTGCCTGGTAACACTTCTAGTGACTGTTAGCCAAACATCTACTAGAGGTGCTTCGAAGTCCAATGCTGCACCGTGTACAGCACCTGCATTCAGTGTCCCCACACTTTGCATGGAGGTGCTGAATGTACCCCATCGATTCAATTCTTCTCTATGAGGTGCTGGTTGGTGCAGTACAACATTTTGATGCGAACGTGCAATAGCCTCCCACTGCTTTCCTATGGAAAAGCATTGGCTTGACTGAGATCATCAAAATTGATGATCTCAGCCATAGATGTGGAGAGAGCCAGCCATGGCACACCAGTACAGCATGGAAAAAGGCGAGTAAAAACACCTTTCCCATGCAATCACCTAAACAGACAGGCACGCTCACTGATAGACAAGAAGACACAAACATTCTTTCACACACTCACAAATTATTACATTACTTACATCAATGTTGTGTCTCCATTAGCTTTTCCAAGATGGCAGCTGCCAGAAATCTGCTCTTCTGCCCTTCCTAGGGTATGCATGTGAAATCACACGCACGCAGTTTGAAAACTTGGGGGGACGCGGGGGGAACCCCGCAAAAGCCAACAGATGTTAAGAATCGTCACAAAACACGACCCTGGAGCGAGATACTATGTGGCAAACCAATGATAAAGCTGACAAAGGTGGTGTAGCTTGACTAAAGCACCACTCTTTGGCAACCTGCAAGTTATCCGTAAGGAAAAAGTACTCCCCATTTTTTCTTACTTATAACTCCCCCCCCCCTTTCTTAAATAATCGTACCTTTGAAAAGAAAATAGCTACACATGGAGATAAACACAATTTAAAAAAAAAAAAAAAAGTGTCAGCTAACTGTGGGGTTTGTTTTAATAGTTTTTGTTATTGCTTTGTAGCCATAGTGTACTGTAATATATATATTGTGGCAGAGTGAGCATTGGTAGTAAATTATAATAATAATAATATCCACCATTTTAACGTGATTATGTTTCACTTTGGAGCTGTTGTTATTTTAAGAAGCGAAATGCTGGTTACTAGTGACAGCTACAGCCAAATAAAACAAACTTTATTGTCGGTGACAGGCGAGCAGCCGCGCAGTGGTGATGGTGCCTACTTACACTGGAGACCGACAGGCTCCACGTTCCTTGTTCCGGGACCGCCCCCGCCAGCGGACACAGCGCGGGGCCCAGCCAGAGCCACAGCCAGACGGCTGGCAGGGGGAGACGGGCAGCAATGCGGGGGGCCGGCATACTGACAGCGCTGTGTGCCTGGCCGCGCTTCCTCCGTAACGAGCGCTAACCCGTGCCAAGCAGTGCCTTCACGCCACTTCACCTGCCCGGCTGTGACATCACCGGCTCACCTGGAGGAGGAGGAGGACAGTGAGGGCAGAGCCGCCCTGGAGTGATGACGTGTTACGGGAGGCGGGGGGTGATGACGTAGCTGGCTGGTGTGATGGAATGTCATCGTGTAGTGCGTGCGTTCTAGAACGGCTGCTGGGCTGTGCGAGTGTCCTGCTGCCTGTCCAGCCAAGGAGGAAGGGGGGGGTTTGAGAATGGGAGACCCCGTCCTCCCTCCAAAATCTGTAGCAAAAGGGATGCAATTCCTTTCCCAAATTTTTCCAATGCATCTTTTAAAACTATGTTATACTGTTAAAAAAAAGCATTATAAGACAGTGTCTCCAACTGCTACAGCACTTTATCTCTCTGAAATGCTTCATGTTTGAAGAGCGTGGTCTCCTTTTTTTTTTTTTAAACATATTACAAAAAGTAGAGATTTCAATAGAGATTTCCACTTCATCTTGTTATGCCCTCCTGGCTGTCAATCCTACAGTTAGTTCTGTTACTTCCTGGTTTGGTTAGGTCCGTGGAGCTAAAGTCAAGAAGGCAGCAATTGCACAGAGCACCCGCCTCATGGAGCTACAATTTGGGAAGTCTGTGATTGGACAGATATAGAAAGTCTGGGTGGGGTTTGAGGAGGAGGATTTGCAAAGGGTACAGACAAGAGAACTGCGGGTTTTACGAGTTGTTTTTATATTTAACTACAATAAAAAAATAAAATAAGCATAATTGAGTGCACACGTTTCCAGTTGGGGTATATCCAGGCCGGACTGGCCCACCGGGGTACCGGTTAATTTCCTGGTGGGCCGCGGCACTTGGGGCTGGGCTGACAGCCCTAATCATCACTAATCAGGCTCCTGTAATCATGGCCGGCCTTAGAGGTGCGCGCGCTGTGCACTGGGAGCAGGGGGTGCCATGCGGGGACACAGCTCACACATGGCCGGCCAGGATCATGAAAAAACAAACAAAAAAAGCCAATATTGTGGCGCGGGTGGGGCTTACCGTACAGCGAAGGGGGAGCCAAAATGACTGTGGGGCTAAACGTGTTGGGTAACTGCAGCATGGGAAGCAGGAAGGCATCCTTGCTTCCCCATAAAACAGTCTCAAAGAGCTCCAGGGGATGTGGAGGTAAGAAGCAGGTCAGTAAGCTGTCATTAAGATGTCTCCAGGAGCTGCATTGCCTCCATAACGAACAGAGGTAACTATGTGTGATTGTCTGCCTGTGTGTGTGTGTGTGTGTGTGTGTGTGTGACTGCCTGCCTGTGTGTGACTGTCCAGACTGTGTGTGGCCATCTGCCTGTGTGTGTGACTGTCTGCCTGTGTGTGTGTTTGTAGCTGTCTGCCTGTGTGTGTGTGGCTGTCTGCCTGCCTCAGTGTGTGTGTGTGTGTGACTGTCTGTCTCTGTGTGTGGATGACTTCCTGTGTGTGTCGCTGTCTGCCTGTGTGTGTGCATCTGCTAGTGAGTGAGTGAGCTTCTGTGTGTGTGTGCATATCTGCTAGTGAGGGAGTTTGTGTGCATATCTGCTAGTGAGGGAGTTTGTGTGTGTGTGCGTCTGCTAGTGAGTGAGCTTTTGTGTGCGTCTGCTACTGAGTGAGTTTGTATGTGTGCCTGCTAGTGAGTGAGCGTCTGTGTGTGTGTCTGCTAGTGAGTGAGCTTCTGTGTGTGTTTCTGCTAGTGAGTGAGCTTCTGTGTGTGTCTGCTAGTGAGTGAACTTTGTCTGCTAGTGAGTGAGCTTGTCTGTAGGGATCGTGTGTGTGTGTGTTAGTGAGCTTGTCTGTAGGGAGCATGAGTGTGTGTGCAGTAAGCTTGTCTGTAGTAAGCATGTGTGTGACTGTGAGCTTGTCTGTAGTGACGATATGTGTGGCAGTGAGCTTGTCTGTAGTGAATCTGTGTGTTAGTGAGCTCTTCTGTAGGGAGCATGTGTGTGTCAATGAGCTTGTCTGTAGGGAGAGTATGTGCGCATCAGTGGGCTTGTCTGTAGTGAGTATGTGTGCGTGACAGTGAGCTTGTCTGTAGTAAGCCTGTGTGTGTATCAGAGTTTGTCTGTACTAAATTTGTGTGTGTGTTCCAGGTGAATCCACTGACTCACCTAAAGATGTAACTTCTTTAGCGCAGAGTCCACTGGAACCATAGAATGTAGATAATTTATTCCTAGGTGTAGAGATAGACCAAAAATTGGTTCCACAATTATTAGAGACAATATTCAGCATATTATCAATAATGTGTATCGGCCTTGTAATTTACTGATATTACCAATCACTTTCGTCTCCCAGTAACCACACACTGTCTTCCACGTGCGGCAACTCTGGCCGGCGGCCATTGAGAAACCTCCTGTTACTTTATGAGTAATTACACCCCTATCACTCTCAGAACCCAGTGTAAACTGGGATAAATGAGAGCCCAGCATGTACATTGCTGTAACTGATAGGAATGTGATTGCTGACAGCATCACTTTCAGGCAGCCAGCCCTGTGCATTACTGGGAATAAACTTGTCCATTCATAGATTAGTATTAATGAATAAGAATATGTACATTTACTAAGCAATCTCGACCCATTCCTGTTTGGTTTTTTGTTTGTTTTTTTTTACACATTATGACTATTCATTAAATAATGGTCATGAGATGGATATAGTTTTGTGTTTATTGTCTTATAAGTAGTGATGTCTCGAACGGTTCGCCACGGACTCATCATTGAGTAAACTTTGAACCTGTACCTCACAGTCAGCAGACACATTCCAGCCAATCAGCAGCAGACCCTCCCCCTCCCAGACCCTACCACCTCCTGGACAGCTCGCTAAGAATGCAGCTTCACAATGGATGCTGTCCAGGAGGTGGGACGGTCTGGGTGGGAAGGTCTGCTGCTGATTGGCTGGAATGTGTCTGTTGACTGTGAGGTACAGGGTCAAAGTTTACTCAATGATGAATCCGCGGCAAACCGTTCGGAACATCACTACTTATAAGAGAAGATGTGGACATCAATAATGCATCTGATTTTTACCTCCATGGTATGTTGTATTTGATTAGAACACTGGCCAGTGAGCTGAGCTGCAGGAAGTCCACTGCCGCAATGAGAAGAGGACACCAGGCAGACATGCAATAAATATATTTTTCCATTCCGCCTTTCTGTTTGTTCCTGCATGTGTCCCAGATTCTGATCTGCTTGTGTTTTGTTTCCTGCAAGAGGGTGTGACATGCAAGTGTAAAAAGTTCATTGGAGTGAGCAGTAATTTGGCTGAATTCTTTCCTCACACTAATGGCATGTAGATATAACCAGTTACTTTGTTGTTTAAACATTGCTTGCCAAAAAAAAAAAACCTGACTTTCTGCAGAGGAGGGCACAGTGCAATGCCTCATTGTCATCGGAATTTCAGTTTGTCATTTGTAATAATATATTATCACGCGGTGTCCTGTGCAGTAGCATCTCTACTAAGCAGTGCTTCCACATCCTAGTTCATACACAATGCTAAGTTATGGAAGCACTGTTTAGTAGAGGTGCTTCCTACACAGGAGCAGGAAGCAAACTTGATTTATAGTATCAGCTATCCAACTGAAATAGCTATTTAATTTAAATGTACTTAATTAGTAACTAATTCTCTAAGAAAATCAATGAGAAATAAAGTGAGCACCATCCTCACTATTTTGTCTACAAACTGGCATCCTTCTACGATTCTCTGTATAACTTATACCAAGACTAACATTTAAGTTCCATCAGTTGAGAATGTCCACTCTTTTCTGGATTAGCTTCTTCTATCTACTTTAAACCCACCTGAATGTGCAGTGTTAAAGTACCCTTTGAGGTCTTTCGTATTATTCAGAGCCTTCCAAAACCTAAAGCCCCAGAGCCAGATTGGATTACGAACTGCTCTTATCTCAAATTTGCAGACCTCTTACAACTCATCTCATTTCCTTATTCAATCATATTCATACTACAGGTTCTATACCATCAGAGATGCTTGAAGCAAATGTCATAACTCTCCCCAAACCTGGTAAGCCAACTAACATCTAATTACCTCTCCTTAACATAGAGACAAAGCTCTATGCTAAGATGTTAAAAGATTTAGTCCATTACTATCCCATTTGATCTAATAGGAACAGGCTAACATTGTCCTGGGTCAGCAGCAGGCCTGGACTGGCCATCTGCACACTGGACAAATGCCCGGTGGGCCATGATGGCCATGGGCCGAGGAGGTCACAGAACCTCCCCGTCCGGTCCATGCAGGGCCAGCGCTATTGGAGCACCGGCCCCGCTGTGTTCCATGACATGCCAGTGGGGAGATCAGAGATCTCCCTCACTGGCCCACAGGCAATTTCATGCGGCCACTGGCTGGGGAGAAAACCCGGCCGCGCTCTATCTTGCAGCTCTACCAGGTTCTTCTTGCAAGATCCGTAGCGCTCCAGGTCCTGCAAGAGTGATCTCTGACCCCACAGGCTAGAGTTAACTCACCACTAGGACCACCATGGATGGCAGCACGGTCCCCCCTCCCAGGCTAAAGGTAAGAAGAGAGGGGGGATACAATGCCTGTTTTTTTTTTTATTATTAAAAAAAATACCCCCAAAAAATACATATTAGTAAATAAAAAAAACTGTCTCCCCAACACACAATCCCTCTAAACACACACTACACAGCAACCTAACACACATCACTCACAAACACAGCATCCCCACACAAAGAGCACCCTCACACACACACACTGCACACCTCACACACAGCACACACACAAACTGTACAACTCCCACACAGCAACCTCAAACACACTGCACCCTAACACACACTATACTCCTCACAAATTCACACTATATCACACACACACACACACAATACTTCCAAATATATATGTGTATATATACTACAGAACCCCTCACACACATACTGCACCCCTAAACACATTACATTCCAGACACACACTAGATTCCTTACTCAACTCTAGATCATCTACACATATACACACACTAGATCCCTATATACAATCTGAATCCTCTACACACACACTCACTAGATCTCCTATACACATAGGTCCTTCAAACACACACTAGATCCCCTACACACACACACACTGCACCACCTACACACACACACACACTACATTTCTGACATTCACATTCTGGAACCCCTATGTACACACTAGATTCCTAGTAAGCAAACACATACACATACCCTATGCACATCCCCCTATACACACACTCTCTACAGCACCTAGACACACATACATTACATTACACCAGAAACCCAACATGACTGAAACCAACCTATTAACACAAAACCACACCACAATCAGCTCACTTTACACACACACAATCCCATAAGCAGGCTCCAAACACATGCACAGTACACGTTCCTGGATTTTTGTCTCCTGGTATCCCATTTATGGAGACACTAGAGACAAGTTTCAAGGAAACACAACGCAAGCATATTACTACATTTAAACAGACAAAAGCAAAATATGTATAAAAATACTTAACTTAATTAGTAAATTGACAGCTTTCCAAGGTAACCCTTTCCCAATGGGTCACTTAACAGATATATGTATAGAATGTGGTAAAAAATGGGATACAGCTGTATACCTAAAAAAAAATAATACAAAACAAAATAACAGTGTAGTATACTTAGAAACAATTAGTGATCACGAACTGAAGAATTGTTTACCTTCCTTGCAGGTGGAGAAAAATTTACAAAAAAGTTACTTACTTTACATCCAGACTCCAGACACTTGTTACTTATAAACACTTACAAAGGACTTTTTCAGTATACAGTACACAGTACACAGTTGGTCTTTGGAATTGCTCCTGCGCCTGCAGTATGGCAAGTGATAATGGAGGAAGTCCTGGCAGATAGCACACTCGTTGCATGTTAGATGATATACTTAGCACAGGTGAAACTGGTGCCACTCATAAAGCAAATGTTGAAGCGGTTTTACAATGTCTAGTGGAATTTAGACTAAAAATAAATATGCAAAAGTGGGAGCTCACACCTAAAAATTGGGACTATTGTGCACATATGGTGGACAAGACTGGTCTTCACACGACTAAGGAAAAGGTGAAAGCGCTAGTTCATGCTCCCACTCCTGTCACGTCCATTGTCTTTTGTGTCCAGATTTCTAACTCTGGTTGAGAAACTTTATGCCCTCATTAATCGGAAAGCTCTAGCAATAATTTTGACTGTGAAGAAATTCCATATTTATATAGTATTCTATTCCTCTATAGCATGGGTAGTCAACCTGGTCCCTACCGCCCACTAGAGGGCATTTCAGAATTCCAGGTGGGCGGTAAGGGTTTCGGCGGCACAACAAGTTAATGCTAAATCCTCCTTTTGAGAGAGTGGGCGGACGGGCGCGAGTGCACAAACACAAATGAAAGTATGAACGCGCGAACTCATGCAAGCACGTGAATGCGTGCGCGCAAACAAGAGAACGTGTGCACGCGCCAATGCGAGTGTAACACATGGGAAGAGGAAGGGGAGGAGTCAGGAACAAGCGGAGGAGAGCATTTGTAAAATAGGAGAAAGAAAAGTTATAGACAGGACAAGGAGAGAATTGTTGTTGGCTAATAATAATAAGTAGGCTAACTAGCTCAGCCTTACTTTTGTACATTGCCATAAGAAAGGTAAAAGAAAAGCATAAAATAAGAGATAAAAAGGAAAAGATAAAAAAAATTAAAGGGAAGAAATATACAAAAAAGGGGATAAAATAATGGAGGAGAGTACTTGTAAAAAAAAAAAAAAAGGAGAAAGAAGGAGGAGAGTACTTGTAAAAAAAAAGGAGAAAGAAGGAGCAGAGTATTTGTAGAATAGGAGAAAGAGTAGAGTACGTGTAGAATAGGAGAAAGAAGGAGCAGAGTATGTGTAAAAAGGAGTAAGAAGGAGCAGAGTACGTGTAGAATAGGAGAAAGAAGGAGCAGAGTACGTGTAGAATAGGAGAAAGAAGGAGCAGAGTACGTGTAGAATAGGAGAAAGAAGGAGCAGATTACTTGTAGAATCGGAGAAAAGAGGAGCAGAGTATTTGTAGAATAGGAGAAATGAGGAGCAGAGTATTTGTAGAATAGGAGAAATGAGGAGCAGAGTATTTGTAGAATAGGAGAAATGAGGAGCAGAGTATTTGTAGAATAGGAGAAAGAAGGAGCAGAGTACTTGTAGAATAGGAGAAAGAAGGAGCAGAGTACTTGCAGAATAGGAGAAAGAAGGAGCAGAGTACTTGCAGAATAGGAGAAAGAAGGAGTAGAGTACTTGTAGAATAGGAGAAAGAAGGAGCAGAGTACTTGCAGAATAGGAGAAAGAAGGAGTAGAGTACTTGTAGAATAGGAGAAAGAAGGAGCAGAGTACTTGTAGAATAGGTGAAAGAAGGAGCAGAGTACTTGTAGAATAGGTGAAAGAAGGAGCAGAGTACGTGTAGAATAGAAGAAAGAAGGAGCAGAGTATTTGTAGAATAGGAGAAGGGAGGAGCAGAGTACTTGTAAAAAGGAGGAGCAGAGTACTTGTAAAAAGGAGAAAGAAGGAGCAGAGTACTTGTAGAATAGGAGAAAGAAGGAGCAGAGTATTTGTAAAAAAAAAAGGAGAAAAGCAAAATGTTTACTATGATGTCTTGCTTACTAATCAATTACCTAACCTTGTTACCCTCCATTACTGTTACAGTGCCCGTCCTGGCTGTTGTGGCCAGACGAGATTGTGTAAAACTGGAAACGCATCAAAAATAAAGAATTATTTTTAAAAAAAAGAGAAGGAAAATAAAAAATATAAAAAGGAAAAGGAGAGAACTGTTGTTGGCTAATAATAGTAAGTGGACTACCTAGCTCAGCCTTCCTACTGGGCATTGCTATAAGGAAGGTAAAAAAATAGAAAAAAGGGGAAAAAAGGGGGGGATGGGGGAATTTAGGAGGGAGAGGAGGGGAGCTGACGCACAGATGAGAAATCATATTATGACCAAACAGAGAAGTCGTCTGAATATCACCGAAAGAGGAGACCTTCGTTTGTTCCTTACGAAAATCAAACCAGATATCAAATATTTAGTCTCGCAGCATCAGCCTCAAGGATCTCATTAATCACTAGTAAAGGTAATTTCAATTTACTTTATTGTTTTCTCATTAAACTTTATAATGTTAAAAACATTATAAACATGCATAAAGTAGAAATAAAAAGATAAATGTACGTACATTTTTTTTAAACACCCTCCTTTCTAAAAATTATTCCGCACTTGCGCAAAAAATGGTGGGCGGTAAGAAAATTTTTCCATCAAGAAAGATGCATTAGTGGGCGGTAGGTACCTACCCCTGCTCTATAGTCCATTTTAAATCCCCGAAAAGGTATCTCTAAGACAGGCATAGGAAACCTTCGGCACTCCAGATGTTTTGGACTACATCCTCTTTAATGCTCTTATAGCTATAATGCTGGCAAAGCATCAGGGGAGATGTAGTTCTCAACAACTGGAGTGCCAAATGTTTCCTAACCCTACTCTCTTACACCATAGTGGATCAACATCAGCGTTTACACTTCATCTTGCAGCCTACAACTACTCCATTAAAAATAGATACCACAATGATCATACTAATGTGGTTTTGTTTCGAGATTGCCATTGGTACATCATATGGCAGCATATTTTCAAACAATAGAAACTCCTCCACCTTTGAATCTGAATTCCAAGGTGATTACTACTTATCCATGCTCTGATTTTAAGTTACAGGAGACTAAGTGTTTTATTCAACATGGTGGCTGTGACAGAAACACCCATGCCATAGCCTTCTGGAGAGGCTGGAAGCCCAGCCTCTTGCCTACAGGCGATGCACCTGTTCCCAAGAGCCCCTAAAATGGGCTTGTGGTGGTAGCAATTGATATACAAACTATTCATTGTTACTTGATAACTCTGCAGTGCCCTCTGCTGACTTAATAAAAGTGTGCTCATTTATATAATGCTGGTAATAAATTAGGGCAACCAAAGACATAGTTAAATGTATAAATTGTTGATTTGTAGTAAATAATTCATGTATTAATTATAATTAGTTATGTCCCGAACGGTTTGCCACAGATGGCGAACATATGCGCTGTTCGGTCCGCCCCCTATGTCATCATTGAGTAAACTTTGACGCTGTACCTCACAGTCAGCAGACACATTCCAGCCAATCAGCAGCAGACCCTCCCTCCCAGACCCTCCCACCTCCTGGACAGCATCCATTTTACATTCATTGTGAAGCTGCATTCTTAGTGAGCTGTCCAGGAGGTGGGAGGGTCTGGGAGGGAGGATCTGCTGCTGATTGGCTGGAACGTGTCTGCTGACTGTGAGGTACAGGGTCAAAGTTTACTCAATGATGACATAGGGGGTGGACTGAACAGCGCATATGTTCACCATCCGTGGCGAACCGTTCGGCGAACCGTTCGGGACATCACTAATTATAATTGCTCGTTCACCAATGTTCTGTATCAATTTGTATTTTACATGCTTGTCACCACATATTTAAGGACAAGTACCCAAAGTCTAGGCCTCTTCCAAAATAAAGAAATGTCTGTTAGTTCCTTTTGGAACTGTTCGTCCTGATTGGTTTATTCGGGGATCCCAGTAATAGAGTCTTCAGACCTGTTGGCTGCCTGCTTTTTCATTGAATCCCAAAAAGCTAAAAAGAGGTAGGCCTGAGAGCGACAAGTGCCTTTGTGAAGGCAGTAGCAAGTCACAGTGCAGACAAAAATATGGATACCTGACTGAAAAAAGAGCTGAAGAAGCAAAGGCAAAGGGGACGATACCTGAATAAGAGAGCTGCAGCCTTGTCCGGTGGAAAAATTCCTGATAGACCCCCGTCAAGCTTCGGTGACTGTGGCTGAAGCGTTCAAAGGTTCCTGATCGTGACTAGAAAGAGGACTGGGTGGAGCTACTCAGTCGGAGTAGGAGAGCTCTGTCATAGTGGCCTTAAGTAGTTCACCCTGACCTTCAGCCATTTTTTTACAAATGCAATGAAAGTATGCATGACTTAGTATGTATTTTGTGGGGTTCACATGTAATAATTTCTATTTGGCTAAAAATATGAGCACTGAAGTTACTACTCTTAAGCAAAGAGCACGGGAATATATTAGATGTCCAACATTTGATACAGATATATTTTCTTAGCTGTTTGCACACACAGCAGAATCTAACCATTGATTTCTCAAAACCTTAGCCATCGCCCACTGAGCCTTGAACATGAATCCATAATGATTTTGCAGGATCAGCGGATGGACAAATGTATTTAGTAGCTGTGGATGCTCATTCTAAGTGGCCAGAAGTGGTTCAAATGTACTACATCAAAACAAACCATTGTTATACCTTCCAGTATGTTGCCAAGATTTGGACTAACCTAGAACATTAGTTTCAGACAATGGTCCACAATTCAAATCACAAGAATCTAAGCATTTTCTAAGACAGCTCCACATTTCCCTGCCTGCAATGGACAGACTGAACAACTTATAAAAACTTTAAAATCTCATTTTGCCGTCTCACAAAACAATATGTAATCCAACTTCTAACTTCTCTGAGACCTTCTCGGACTTTCTAACTTCTCTGAGAACGTCTCTTGACCAGGTCAGAACATCCTAAACTAGAGTTGAACACTTCTAGTGTTCCAGAGTTTGATATTTATGAGTGTACCAGAGTATGGATAAGAAATTACTGTGGCCAGTATATACGGATTCCAGCCATCACAATACTAAACATGAGCAAGAAAATGTTCAAAGTTTAAATAGATGGTACAGTTTGCCGCCATGTAGAACAGATGAGATCTAGATCTCCACCAGTTAAAAAAAACAATCACAGGATTCGGGTATTGAGGATATCTAGTATGGAGTGTGGTTTCCACCCGAGTGGCCCGAGGAAGAAAATACCTGAAAATAATAATAAAAAAATATTTAACCAGGAAAGATACATTCAGATTACTCTGGTTTCCAAGTATGCCCTGGGGATGTTACTTTTTCCCAATATCCAGGGGATGTCACTTTTACCCAATTTAATGGTATCCATTTTATCTACTTAGAAAGGCTTAAGGGCTGGGTCAAACCTGCCGGGATTTGAACCTGCAACCCCCAAGGGTTGAACAAATTCTACGATACAGAACATCAGAATAATCCCATTCAGCAACAAAACTTACTGGGGATCTACAACCCTTGGTTACTCCTTCATAGACCAGTTTAACTCAACCAAATACTATATGACCCTCAAGGCAAAGAAAACCACCCTCCAGATGCCCATATGAATCTGGAAAACACACTGGATCTTATGAATGTTAACTATACAGATAAACTGTTCTAAGTTTAAGATTAGGATTTCGTATTTTATGTTTATTTCTGTTGAGTGTTAGATTGTTATCTATTGTCTTCCATAGTTGTTATTCTATTTATTATTGGGAAAAAGAGGGGTGTTGAGATGACTGCAGTGTTAGGAACAGAAGGACACCCTGGAGCATATGGGTCTCTATGTGATCTAGACACCATTTTTGAGTTGTTATTGACAAATTAGTTAGTGAAGTGGAAGTGTGTGAGACTTAAAAGGTCGACTGAAATCCATATTCCAGAGTAATATTTGGAAATTCAACAGAGAATTGTACATTTAGTCCAAATAGAGATTTTTTTCCTCCAGTTTAATTTTTTTGACTTAAAATTGGCAATCCATTGATATTAATATCTTTCACTGAAAATATGAAAATTGATCTTTCCGGCATTAATAACAAATGTCTTACCCAGTGGTAACAGTAACCGAGAGCACATTTTTAGTACACATAAAAAGAAAAAAAAAATCACCATTGGCATGTAACATACATTAATTTCATAAGAAAAAAAATACATATATATTTCTGCGTTAATGCTTATTCCTCAACATTTACTGACCATTCAAATAAATTTCTTGTTCTGCAAAAAATAAAATAAAAAATAAAGTTCTAAAAAGAAAGTATAATATCAGTACTGATGCATCTGTAGAGACAAAATCAAAGTGGTTTGTTCTCTTTCCTAGCCATCAGGACACAAGGCATATCCCAGTCATCGGCTCTGAATGTAGGGGCAGGAGAAATGAAATCTAGTCAATGACAGTGATTGATAAAGCATCCAGGAGAGGTAGTAAATTCTTCAGTGTAGACAGAGTGTTTGCATCAGTGTAGAATGCCCTTGATCAAAGCACTAGATGTCTTTTTTTCACGTAAGGCACAATCCAAAATAAGTCTTGTACTGCAGTACAAATTAATCGGTCGGCGCAAATAAACAATTCAAATTTTGTTTTTCCCATTTACATGGGCCTTTCTAATTGTCACTGCCTAAATAAAAATCTAGATATTGATCTATTTATATACAATGTTCATCTATATTGCTATATACATAATACTGCTTGTTGGTTTAATGACAAATGTTTTCCACAAAACTAGTAAAATATATCTTGCCAAACCATAATACTGTTACTGGCACAGTCAGGGCAATGAGAGTATTTAATGTTCTATAGCACAATTTCTATGTCGTCTGCAGGGTCGTCCGCAAAGAGAAGCCCATCTGTCAATGCATTGTGAACTGAATGCATGCTGCTGTCGCACCATGGTGCCCTGCTACGTGCATTAATGTCATGCAACAACGGAGTACTAGTTTGTTCTACAGCCACATCTTGTTCATCAGAAAACCCTTCAACAATGTATCTTTCCTCAACCAGTTTAGGCTCGTGGACTTCCACAGTGACAGTTGTGGTATCAGTCTTTGAGGCACAAATTGGCAATACGTAGCTAGGATCCAGGTGTAAATCCATGTCACTTAACTCTGGGTCCTGTGTCTCATATGCACTGTCTTCTGGCAGGCTGGTGTTCATATAAATAACATCATTCTTGTCCATAATTGGTGGCAAACCCTTGAGGTGAAAGAAGGAGCAGAGTACGTGTAGAATAGAAGAAAGAAGGAGCAGAGTATTTGTAGAATAGGAGAAAGAAGGAGCAGAGTACTTGTAGAATAGGAGAAAGAAGGAGCAGAGTACTTGCAGAATACGAGAAAGAAGGAGTAGAGTACTTGTAGAATAGGAGAAAGAAGGAGCAGAGTACTTGCAGAATAGGAGAAAGAAGGAGTAGAGTACTTGTAGAATAGGAGAAAGAAGGAGCAGAGTACTTGTAGAATAGGTGAAAGAAGGAGCAGAGTACTTGTAGAATAGGTGAAAGAAGGAGCAGAGTACGTGTAGAATAGAAGAAAGAAGGAGCAGAGTATTTGTAGAATAGGAGAAGGGAGGAGCAGAGTACTTGTAAAAAGGAGGAGCAGAGTACTTGTAAAAAGGAGAAAGAATGAGCAGAGTACTTGTAGAATAGGAGAAAGAAGGAGCAGAGTATTTGTAAAAAAAAAAGGAGAAAAGCAAAATGTTTACTATGATGTCTTGCTTACTAATCAATTACCTAACCTTGTTACCCTCCATTACTGTTACAGTGCCCGTCCTGGCTGTTGTGGCCAGACGAGATTGTGTAAAACTGGAAACGCATCAAAAATAAAGAATTATTTTTAAAAAAAAGAGAAGGAAAATAAAAAATATAAAAAGGAAAAGGAGAGAACTGTTGTTGGCTAATAATAGTAAGTGGACTACCTAGCTCAGCCTTCCTACTGGGCATTGCTATAAGGAAGGTAAAAAAATAGAAAAAAGGGGAAAAAAGGGGGGGATGGGGGAATTTAGGAGGGAGAGGAGGGGAGCTGACGCACAGATGAGAAATCATATTATGACCAAACAGAGAAGTCGTCTGAATATCACCGAAAGAGGAGACCTTCGTTTGTTCCTTACGAAAATCAAACCAGATATCAAATATTTAGTCTCGCAGCATCAGCCTCAAGGATCTCATTAATCACTAGTAAAGGTAATTTCAATTTACTTTATTGTTTTCTCATTAAACTTTATAATGTTAAAAACATTATAAACATGCATAAAGTAGAAATAAAAAGATAAATGTACGTACATTTTTTTTAAACACCCTCCTTTCTAAAAATTATTCCGCACTTGCGCAAAAAATGGTGGGCGGTAAGAAAATTTTTCCATCAAGAAAGATGCATTAGTGGGCGGTAGGTACCTACCCCTGCTCTATAGTCCATTTTAAATCCCCGAAAAGGTATCTCTAAGACAGGCATAGGAAACCTTCGGCACTCCAGATGTTTTGGACTACATCCTCTTTAATGCTCTTATAGCTATAATGCTGGCAAAGCATCAGGGGAGATGTAGTTCTCAACAACTGGAGTGCCAAATGTTTCCTAACCCTACTCTCTTACACCATAGTGGATCAACATCAGCGTTTACACTTCATCTTGCAGCCTACAACTACTCCATTAAAAATAGATACCACAATGATCATACTAATGTGGTTTTGTTTCGAGATTGCCATTGGTACATCATATGGCAGCATATTTTCAAACAATAGAAACTCCTCCACCTTTGAATCTGAATTCCAAGGTGATTACTACTTATCCATGCTCTGATTTTAAGTTACAGGAGACTAAGTGTTTTATTCAACATGGTGGCTGTGACAGAAACACCCATGCCATAGCCTTCTGGAGAGGCTGGAAGCCCAGCCTCTTGCCTACAGGCGATGCACCTGTTCCCAAGAGCCCCTAAAATGGGCTTGTGGTGGTAGCAATTGATATACAAACTATTCATTGTTACTTGATAACTCTGCAGTGCCCTCTGCTGACTTAATGAAAGTGTGCTCATTTATATAATGCTGGTAATAAATTAGGGCAACCAAAGACATAGTTAAATGTATAAATTGTTGATTTGTAGTAAATAATTCATGTATTAATTATAATTAGTTATGTCCCGAACGGTTTGCCACAGATGGCGAACATATGCGCTGTTCGGTCCGCCCCCTATGTCATCATTGAGTAAACTTTGACGCTGTACCTCACAGTCAGCAGACACATTCCAGCCAATCAGCAGCAGACCCTCCCTCCCAGACCCTCCCACCTCCTGGACAGCATCCATTTTACATTCATTGTGAAGCTGCATTCTTAGTGAGCTGTCCAGGAGGTGGGAGGGTCTGGGAGGGAGGATCTGCTGCTGATTGGCTGGAACGTGTCTGCTGACTGTGAGGTACAGGGTCAAAGTTTACTCAATGATGACATAGGGGGTGGACTGAACAGCGCATATGTTCACCATCCGTGGCGAACCGTTCGGCGAACCGTTCGGGACATCACTAATTATAATTGCTCGTTCACCAATGTTCTGTATCAATTTGTATTTTACATGCTTGTCACCACATATTTAAGGACAAGTACCCAAAGTCTAGGCCTCTTCCAAAATAAAGAAATGTCTGTTAGTTCCTTTTGGAACTGTTCGTCCTGATTGGTTTATTCGGGGATCCCAGTAATAGAGTCTTCAGACCTGTTGGCTGCCTGCTTTTTCATTGAATCCCAAAAAGCTAAAAAGAGGTAGGCCTGAGAGCGACAAGTGCCTTTGTGAAGGCAGTAGCAAGTCACAGTGCAGACAAAAATATGGATACCTGACTGAAAAAAGAGCTGAAGAAGCAAAGGCAAAGGGGACGATACCTGAATAAGAGAGCTGCAGCCTTGTCCGGTGGAAAAATTCCTGATAGACCCCCGTCAAGCTTCGGTGACTGTGGCTGAAGCGTTCAAAGGTTCCTGATCGTGACTAGAAAGAGGACTGGGTGGAGCTACTCAGTCGGAGTAGGAGAGCTCTGTCATAGTGGCCTTAAGTAGTTCACCCTGACCTTCAGCCATTTTTTTACAAATGCAATGAAAGTATGCATGACTTAGTATGTATTTTGTGGGGTTCACATGTAATAATTTCTATTTGGCTAAAAATATGAGCACTGAAGTTACTACTCTTAAGCAAAGAGCACGGGAATATATTAGATGTCCAACATTTGATACAGATATATTTTCTTAGCTGTTTGCACACACAGCAGAATCTAACCATTGATTTCTCAAAACCTTAGCCATCGCCCACTGAGCCTTGAACATGAATCCATAATGATTTTGCAGGATCAGCGGATGGACAAATGTATTTAGTAGCTGTGGATGCTCATTCTAAGTGGCCAGAAGTGGTTCAAATGTACTACATCAAAACAAACCATTGTTATACCTTCCAGTATGTTGCCAAGATTTGGACTAACCTAGAACATTAGTTTCAGACAATGGTCCACAATTCAAATCACAAGAATCTAAGCATTTTCTAAGACAGCTCCACATTTCCCTGCCTGCAATGGACAGACTGAACAACTTATAAAAACTTTAAAATCTCATTTTGCCGTCTCACAAAACAATATGTAATCCAACTTCTAACTTCTCTGAGACCTTCTCGGACTTTCTAACTTCTCTGAGAACGTCTCTTGACCAGGTCAGAACATCCTAAACTAGAGTTGAACACTTCTAGTGTTCCAGAGTTTGATATTTATGAGTGTACCAGAGTATGGATAAGAAATTACTGTGGCCAGTATATACGGATTCCAGCCATCACAATACTAAACATGAGCAAGAAAATGTTCAAAGTTTAAATAGATGGTACAGTTTGCCGCCATGTAGAACAGATGAGATCTAGATCTCCACCAGTTAAAAAAAACAATCACAGGATTCGGGTATTGAGGATATCTAGTATGGAGTGTGGTTTCCACCCGAGTGGCCCGAGGAAGAAAATACCTGAAAATAATAATAAAAAAATATTTAACCAGGAAAGATACATTCAGATTACTCTGGTTTCCAAGTATGCCCTGGGGATGTTACTTTTTCCCAATATCCAGGGGATGTCACTTTTACCCAATTTAATGGTATCCATTTTATCTACTTAGAAAGGCTTAAGGGCTGGGTCAAACCTGCCGGGATTTGAACCTGCAACCCCCAAGGGTTGAACAAATTCTACGATACAGAACATCAGAATAATCCCATTCAGCAACAAAACTTACTGGGGATCTACAACCCTTGGTTACTCCTTCATAGACCAGTTTAACTCAACCAAATACTATATGACCCTCAAGGCAAAGAAAACCACCCTCCAGATGCCCATATGAATCTGGAAAACACACTGGATCTTATGAATGTTAACTATACAGATAAACTGTTCTAAGTTTAAGATTAGGATTTCGTATTTTATGTTTATTTCTGTTGAGTGTTAGATTGTTATCTATTGTCTTCCATAGTTGTTATTCTATTTATTATTGGGAAAAAGAGGGGTGTTGAGATGACTGCAGTGTTAGGAACAGAAGGACACCCTGGAGCATATGGGTCTCTATGTGATCTAGACACCATTTTTGAGTTGTTATTGACAAATTAGTTAGTGAAGTGGAAGTGTGTGAGACTTAAAAGGTCGACTGAAATCCATATTCCAGAGTAATATTTGGAAATTCAACAGAGAATTGTACATTTAGTCCAAATAGAGATTTTTTTCCTCCAGTTTAATTTTTTTGACTTAAAATTGGCAATCCATTGATATTAATATCTTTCACTGAAAATATGAAAATTGATCTTTCCGGCATTAATAACAAATGTCTTACCCAGTGGTAACAGTAACCGAGAGCACATTTTTAGTACACATAAAAAGAAAAAAAAAATCACCATTGGCATGTAACATACATTAATTTCATAAGAAAAAAAATACATATATATTTCTGCGTTAATGCTTATTCCTCAACATTTACTGACCATTCAAATAAATTTCTTGTTCTGCAAAAAATAAAATAAAAAATAAAGTTCTAAAAAGAAAGTATAATATCAGTACTGATGCATCTGTAGAGACAAAATCAAAGTGGTTTGTTCTCTTTCCTAGCCATCAGGACACAAGGCATATCCCAGTCATCGGCTCTGAATGTAGGGGCAGGAGAAATGAAATCTAGTCAATGACAGTGATTGATAAAGCATCCAGGAGAGGTAGTAAATTCTTCAGTGTAGACAGAGTGTTTGCATCAGTGTAGAATGCCCTTGATCAAAGCACTAGATGTCTTTTTTTCACGTAAGGCACAATCCAAAATAAGTCTTGTACTGCAGTACAAATTAATCGGTCGGCGCAAATAAACAATTCAAATTTTGTTTTTCCCATTTACATGGGCCTTTCTAATTGTCACTGCCTAAATAAAAATCTAGATATTGATCTATTTATATACAATGTTCATCTATATTGCTATATACATAATACTGCTTGTTGGTTTAATGACAAATGTTTTCCACAAAACTAGTAAAATATATCTTGCCAAACCATAATACTGTTACTGGCACAGTCAGGGCAATGAGAGTATTTAATGTTCTATAGCACAATTTCTATGTCGTCTGCAGGGTCGTCCGCAAAGAGAAGCCCATCTGTCAATGCATTGTGAACTGAATGCATGCTGCTGTCGCACCATGGTGCCCTGCTACGTGCATTAATGTCATGCAACAACGGAGTACTAGTTTGTTCTACAGCCACATCTTGTTCATCAGAAAACCCTTCAACAATGTATCTTTCCTCAACCAGTTTAGGCTCGTGGACTTCCACAGTGACAGTTGTGGTATCAGTCTTTGAGGCACAAATTGGCAATACGTAGCTAGGATCCAGGTGTAAATCCATGTCACTTAACTCTGGGTCCTGTGTCTCATATGCACTGTCTTCTGGCAGGCTGGTGTTCATATAAATAACATCATTCTTGTCCATAATTGGTGGCAAACCCTTGAGGTGAAAGAAGGAGCAGAGTACGTGTAGAATAGAAGAAAGAAGGAGCAGAGTATTTGTAGAATAGGAGAAAGAAGGAGCAGAGTACTTGTAGAATAGGAGAAAGAAGGAGCAGAGTACTTGCAGAATACGAGAAAGAAGGAGTAGAGTACTTGTAGAATAGGAGAAAGAAGGAGCAGAGTACTTGCAGAATAGGAGAAAGAAGGAGTAGAGTACTTGTAGAATAGGAGAAAGAAGGAGCAGAGTACTTGTAGAATAGGTGAAAGAAGGAGCAGAGTACTTGTAGAATAGGTGAAAGAAGGAGCAGAGTACGTGTAGAATAGAAGAAAGAAGGAGCAGAGTATTTGTAGAATAGGAGAAGGGAGGAGCAGAGTACTTGTAAAAAGGAGGAGCAGAGTACTTGTAAAAAGGAGAAAGAAGGAGCAGAGTACTTGTAGAATAGGAGAAAGAAGGAGCAGAGTATTTGTAAAAAAAAAAGGAGAAAAGCAAAATGTTTACTATGATGTCTTGCTTACTAATCAATTACCTAACCTTGTTACCCTCCATTACTGTTACAGTGCCCGTCCTGGCTGTTGTGGCCAGACGAGATTGTGTAAAACTGGAAACGCATCAAAAATAAAGAATTATTTTTAAAAAAAAGAGAAGGAAAATAAAAAATATAAAAAGGAAAAGGAGAGAACTGTTGTTGGCTAATAATAGTAAGTGGACTACCTAGCTCAGCCTTCCTACTGGGCATTGCTATAAGGAAGGTAAAAAAATAGAAAAAAGGGGAAAAAAGGGGGGGATGGGGGAATTTAGGAGGGAGAGGAGGGGAGCTGACGCACAGATGAGAAATCATATTATGACCAAACAGAGAAGTCGTCTGAATATCACCGAAAGAGGAGACCTTCGTTTGTTCCTTACGAAAATCAAACCAGATATCAAATATTTAGTCTCGCAGCATCAGCCTCAAGGATCTCATTAATCACTAGTAAAGGTAATTTCAATTTACTTTATTGTTTTCTCATTAAACTTTATAATGTTAAAAACATTATAAACATGCATAAAGTAGAAATAAAAAGATAAATGTACGTACATTTTTTTTAAACACCCTCCTTTCTAAAAATTATTCCGCACTTGCGCAAAAAATGGTGGGCGGTAAGAAAATTTTTCCATCAAGAAAGATGCATTAGTGGGCGGTAGGTACCTACCCCTGCTCTATAGTCCATTTTAAATCCCCGAAAAGGTATCTCTAAGACAGGCATAGGAAACCTTCGGCACTCCAGATGTTTTGGACTACATCCTCTTTAATGCTCTTATAGCTATAATGCTGGCAAAGCATCAGGGGAGATGTAGTTCTCAACAACTGGAGTGCCAAATGTTTCCTAACCCTACTCTCTTACACCATAGTGGATCAACATCAGCGTTTACACTTCATCTTGCAGCCTACAACTACTCCATTAAAAATAGATACCACAATGATCATACTAATGTGGTTTTGTTTCGAGATTGCCATTGGTACATCATATGGCAGCATATTTTCAAACAATAGAAACTCCTCCACCTTTGAATCTGAATTCCAAGGTGATTACTACTTATCCATGCTCTGATTTTAAGTTACAGGAGACTAAGTGTTTTATTCAACATGGTGGCTGTGACAGAAACACCCATGCCATAGCCTTCTGGAGAGGCTGGAAGCCCAGCCTCTTGCCTACAGGCGATGCACCTGTTCCCAAGAGCCCCTAAAATGGGCTTGTGGTGGTAGCAATTGATATACAAACTATTCATTGTTACTTGATAACTCTGCAGTGCCCTCTGCTGACTTAATGAAAGTGTGCACATTTATATAATGCTGGTAATAAATTAGGGCAACCAAAGACATAGTTAAATGTATAAATTGTTGATTTGTAGTAAATAATTCATGTATTAATTATAATTAGTTATGTCCCGAACGGTTTGCCACAGATGGCGAACATATGCGCTGTTCGGTCCGCCCCCTATGTCATCATTGAGTAAACTTTGACGCTGTACCTCACAGTCAGCAGACACATTCCAGCCAATCAGCAGCAGACCCTCCCTCCCAGACCCTCCCACCTCCTGGACAGCTCCATTTTACATTCATTGTGAAGCTGCATTCTTAGTGAGCTGTCCAGGAGGTGGGAGGGTCTGGGAGGGAGGATCTGCTGCTGATTGGCTGGAACGTGTCTGCTGACTGTGAGGTACAGGGTCAAAGTTTACTCAATGATGACATAGGGGGTGGACTGAACAGCGCATATGTTCACCATCCGTGGCGAACCGTTCGGCGAACCGTTCGGGACATCACTAATTATAATTGCTCGTTCACCAATGTTCTGTATCAATTTGTATTTTACATGCTTGTCACCACATATTTAAGGACAAGTACCCAAAGTCTAGGCCTCTTCCAAAATAAAGAAATGTCTGTTAGTTCCTTTTGGAACTGTTCGTCCTGATTGGTTTATTCGGGGATCCCAGTAATAGAGTCTTCAGACCTGTTGGCTGCCTGCTTTTTCATTGAATCCCAAAAAGCTAAAAAGAGGTAGGCCTGAGAGCGACAAGTGCCTTTGTGAAGGCAGTAGCAAGTCACAGTGCAGACAAAAATATGGATACCTGACTGAAAAAAGAGCTGAAGAAGCAAAGGCAAAGGGGACGATACCTGAATAAGAGAGCTGCAGCCTTGTCCGGTGGAAAAATTCCTGATAGACCCCCGTCAAGCTTCGGTGACTGTGGCTGAAGCGTTCAAAGGTTCCTGATCGTGACTAGAAAGAGGACTGGGTGGAGCTACTCAGTCGGAGTAGGAGAGCTCTGTCATAGTGGCCTTAAGTAGTTCACCCTGACCTTCAGCCATTTTTTTACAAATGCAATGAAAGTATGCATGACTTAGTATGTATTTTGTGGGGTTCACATGTAATAATTTCTATTTGGCTAAAAATATGAGCACTGAAGTTACTACTCTTAAGCAAAGAGCACGGGAATATATTAGATGTCCAACATTTGATACAGATATATTTTCTTAGCTGTTTGCACACACAGCAGAATCTAACCATTGATTTCTCAAAACCTTAGCCATCGCCCACTGAGCCTTGAACATGAATCCATAATGATTTTGCAGGATCAGCGGATGGACAAATGTATTTAGTAGCTGTGGATGCTCATTCTAAGTGGCCAGAAGTGGTTCAAATGTACTACATCAAAACAAACCATTGTTATACCTTCCAGTATGTTGCCAAGATTTGGACTAACCTAGAACATTAGTTTCAGACAATGGTCCACAATTCAAATCACAAGAATCTAAGCATTTTCTAAGACAGCTCCACATTTCCCTGCCTGCAATGGACAGACTGAACAACTTATAAAAACTTTAAAATCTCATTTTGCCGTCTCACAAAACAATATGTAATCCAACTTCTAACTTCTCTGAGACCTTCTCGGACTTTCTAACTTCTCTGAGAACGTCTCTTGACCAGGTCAGAACATCCTAAACTAGAGTTGAACACTTCTAGTGTTCCAGAGTTTGATATTTATGAGTGTACCAGAGTATGGATAAGAAATTACTGTGGCCAGTATATACGGATTCCAGCCATCACAATACTAAACATGAGCAAGAAAATGTTCAAAGTTTAAATAGATGGTACAGTTTGCCGCCATGTAGAACAGATGAGATCTAGATCTCCACCAGTTAAAAAAAACAATCACAGGATTCGGGTATTGAGGATATCTAGTATGGAGTGTGGTTTCCACCCGAGTGGCCCGAGGAAGAAAATACCTGAAAATAATAATAAAAAAATATTTAACCAGGAAAGATACATTCAGATTACTCTGGTTTCCAAGTATGCCCTGGGGATGTTACTTTTTCCCAATATCCAGGGGATGTCACTTTTACCCAATTTAATGGTATCCATTTTATCTACTTAGAAAGGCTTAAGGGCTGGGTCAAACCTGCCGGGATTTGAACCTGCAACCCCCAAGGGTTGAACAAATTCTACGATACAGAACATCAGAATAATCCCATTCAGCAACAAAACTTACTGGGGATCTACAACCCTTGGTTACTCCTTCATAGACCAGTTTAACTCAACCAAATACTATATGACCCTCAAGGCAAAGAAAACCACCCTCCAGATGCCCATATGAATCTGGAAAACACACTGGATCTTATGAATGTTAACTATACAGATAAACTGTTCTAAGTTTAAGATTAGGATTTCGTATTTTATGTTTATTTCTGTTGAGTGTTAGATTGTTATCTATTGTCTTCCATAGTTGTTATTCTATTTATTATTGGGAAAAAGAGGGGTGTTGAGATGACTGCAGTGTTAGGAACAGAAGGACACCCTGGAGCATATGGGTCTCTATGTGATCTAGACACCATTTTTGAGTTGTTATTGACAAATTAGTTAGTGAAGTGGAAGTGTGTGAGACTTAAAAGGTCGACTGAAATCCATATTCCAGAGTAATATTTGGAAATTCAACAGAGAATTGTACATTTAGTCCAAATAGAGATTTTTTTCCTCCAGTTTAATTTTTTTGACTTAAAATTGGCAATCCATTGATATTAATATCTTTCACTGAAAATATGAAAATTGATCTTTCCGGCATTAATAACAAATGTCTTACCCAGTGGTAACAGTAACCGAGAGCACATTTTTAGTACACATAAAAAGAAAAAAAAAATCACCATTGGCATGTAACATACATTAATTTCATAAGAAAAAAAATACATATATATTTCTGCGTTAATGCTTATTCCTCAACATTTACTGACCATTCAAATAAATTTCTTGTTCTGCAAAAAATAAAATAAAAAATAAAGTTCTAAAAAGAAAGTATAATATCAGTACTGATGCATCTGTAGAGACAAAATCAAAGTGGTTTGTTCTCTTTCCTAGCCATCAGGACACAAGGCATATCCCAGTCATCGGCTCTGAATGTAGGGGCAGGAGAAATGAAATCTAGTCAATGACAGTGATTGATAAAGCATCCAGGAGAGGTAGTAAATTCTTCAGTGTAGACAGAGTGTTTGCATCAGTGTAGAATGCCCTTGATCAAAGCACTAGATGTCTTTTTTTCACGTAAGGCACAATCCAAAATAAGTCTTGTACTGCAGTACAAATTAATCGGTCGGCGCAAATAAACAATTCAAATTTTGTTTTTCCCATTTACATGGGCCTTTCTAATTGTCACTGCCTAAATAAAAATCTAGATATTGATCTATTTATATACAATGTTCATCTATATTGCTATATACATAATACTGCTTGTTGGTTTAATGACAAATGTTTTCCACAAAACTAGTAAAATATATCTTGCCAAACCATAATACTGTTACTGGCACAGTCAGGGCAATGAGAGTATTTAATGTTCTATAGCACAATTTCTATGTCGTCTGCAGGGTCGTCCGCAAAGAGAAGCCCATCTGTCAATGCATTGTGAACTGAATGCATGCTGCTGTCGCACCATGGTGCCCTGCTACGTGCATTAATGTCATGCAACAACGGAGTACTAGTTTGTTCTACAGCCACATCTTGTTCATCAGAAAACCCTTCAACAATGTATCTTTCCTCAACCAGTTTAGGCTCGTGGACTTCCACAGTGACAGTTGTGGTATCAGTCTTTGAGGCACAAATTGGCAATACGTAGCTAGGATCCAGGTGTAAATCCATGTCACTTAACTCTGGGTCCTGTGTCTCATATGCACTGTCTTCTGGCAGGCTGGTGTTCATATAAATAACATCATTCTTGTCCATAATTGGTGGCAAACCCTTGAGGATTAACTCCAGTTGATGCTTAAGTACTGTGAAAGTAGGACGGTCAACTGGATCTGCTCTCCAGCAGAGGTACATCAGTTCATACCTGAAGATGTAAAAGTGATATAAGTTTAATTCATAGAGTCAAAAATACTATTCTTTACATTCCAGTTAGAAGATGTGGTAGATCAAACTAAATGTATTCACAAAACATATGTAGTAGCTCAATATGTTTAAATGAACGTATTTTGGATGTCATATGTGTATGTATTTCTATATGAACTGTGCTTGCAGTTAAACAAGAACAGCCTTTGAGATATGTAACGCAAAGTCCAGGGAGATCATGCCAAACTAATCTTATTGATTTTTTTGATTGGGTAACTAAAATTATAGATCAGGGTGGTGCAGTAGACATTGCTTACCTAGATTTCAGTAAGGTTTTTGACACTGTTGCACATAGAAGGCTTATCAATAAACTGCAATCTTTAAGTTTGGATTCCAATATTGTTGAATGGGTAAGACAGTGGCTGAGTGACAAGTAACAGAGGGTTGTAGTCAATGAAATATATTCGAAGCTTGGACTTGTCAGCAGTGGGGTACCTCAGGGATCTGTACTTGGACCCATTCTCTTTAATATTTTTATTAGTGATATTGCAGGTCTTGATGGTAAGCTTTCCTATGGGGAGATCCTATTGCATGCACATTAGGTCTCCCCCGCTGGCGGACCGCTGGATTCATGTAAGTGACTGAAGGGGTTTGAACCCTCTCAGCGACACGGGATTGGGGGGCAGGAGGGAGGGGGGCACTCCAGGATTCTACAGTGCCAGGAAAACGGGTTAGTTTTCCTGACACTAGAGAATCCCTTTTAAATACTTAACATGTTATAGTAATAGAGGATGTGCATAGGACTGGACAGAGGGGACCAAGCTTGCATGTCACAAGAATGAGTTCAGGTGGCATCTGATCTCTTGGGTATACAATACTTACAGTTCATCCAAACAGTCCGGTGGCTGCTTTAGTCTGTGGCCCAGTAGTAAGTAGTCGTATATTTCATGGTTCTGAACACCAGGGTATGGATTCATGCCTCTGGTTGCAATTTCCCACATTGTAACACCAAACGCCCACTATAGATAACAAACAAGAAAAGTAGGATGATATTTCAAGCAGATCTGAATGAATCTTTTCAGAAACAAAGGTCATATCTCCATTACCCACGGATTTGTTTCACAAAGGGAGCTATTTGCAGTCACTTCAGATTTGAAAGGAAGCTATATGTATGTTCTGGAACAAATCTCAGAATTATGTAAGAGGAGTAACAGAACACAACACATCAGACAAATGCTTCGGATTCCGACAAATTGCATAATAACAGATCACTGACAAATGTCAGTGCTGTGTAAAACTGTCACTTCAATGGGCATGATACTGAACAGATATTATTGCCTTAATGTAAAGAGAAACCAAAGGAACAAAAATACAATGCAAGAAAACAATACCACCCAATGTGCATGCACACACCGATCTATCCTGGTCGCCTTTACACACTCACTGGTCCTACAATAGGGATTTCTGTAAACTTCTCTATGAGAAGCAATAGATTGGAGGAGATTGTGAGTGAGATCAGCCTCAGAGCAGATATAATGACATTATACAAATATAGTCAGGTTAATCCGTTGTCTGGATATCTATACATAAACATGACTATACATAGGACATGAGCGATTTAGTCTAAGGTAAAGGAAAGGGTTTTTTACAATGTGAACAATAAGGATGTGGCATATTCTGATTGAAGAAGTGGTTTTGTCAACTATGTCCAGATGTTTAAACAGCAACTGGATGAATATTTGCAAAACCATAGTATTCAGGGATATACATATTTAATAAGTGGGGTAACAGTTTCTCGAAGGAAAGATCTGACTTCCATTCTGGATCAAGGAGGACTTATATGATATGACAGGAGGCTCATACAATACTCTGACCTGAATCAGGAGGCGAGCAGTAAAGAAAGAGGAAGTGACCTCAGTGACTTTTGTTTTGATTGGTTGCTTCTGTTTATTTTTGCGGTTATATGGAGATGCAGTACAGAAAGAATACAAGTATTCACCTCCTGTCATTATTAAAATTAAGTTTATTTTGTCACTAAAAGCTAGAATAATCTACAATTTGTTCCTAGTTTGTTACAAAATTGGAAAGCAATTAAAACTGGATCCCCCCCCCCCCCTTTTGGAAAAGCAGCAGAAACAGATGTAAGAAATCCCAAACTTGATGAATACACTTTTGTTTTTCAGCCTATGTAACTATGTATGCTGGATCACTGAAAAAAGGGAAGGATGCTGCATTGAAGGAGTCTGGGTAGGAGTCTTTATTTTACTTAATTTTACACAGCAAAAGGGGTAGACAGTGAACACTTCACTCTTAGAGAACCTATAGTCCCAAAATAGCGATTTCTTCTTTTCGTGACTATAAGTTGCCTTTAATTTATTTTAAATCTCAATCAACTGTTTTTATTTCCACAAATCCATGTCTATTTCAAAATGTTACCCTGAAATCCAGATCTACTTCTTCGTTTACAACATACCACATCACTTTTAATTGTATAGATGCGATCAGCAAGGCTTTCCACGGCAATCCATTTCACAGGCATCTTAGCAATACGGCCTTGGCGATAGTAGTCCCCACTGTAGATTTTCTTAGACAGTCCAAAATCAGCTACACAGACAGTCATGTCATCTCTGAGCCTGGAACAAATGAGTAAAGAAACCATTGATAGTCTTACTTACATAATCAAACTTTCAGACAAGATTCAAGCAGTCTACAAAATAAATGATTTAAGTTCGGGTCCCATTCCATCCTCTGTTGTGTAGGGGATTTGCGATCCATCAACTATAGGGGCACTGTTAAAAACCCCTGCGGTCTGTCTTTTAAGGTATAATCTCATACTTCAAATACAGTAAATTAAAAGAACAAACACCACTGAAAATGTTACATATACATTTAAAAGGGTAGTTCCACTTTAAACTAAAGTTGTGAATAATACATATAGGAAGTCAAACACACTAAAGGAGCACTGTATGCATTATCATCATCATTGAAGTGGTTATAGTGTCTGTCTGGAATCCCCTGTCGCTGTTCTTTCACTCAGCATTAGACTTTTTTTTAATGTTTTACTGCTCAACAAGAGTCCTCAGCAGACCATTCCCTGTATGCTGCTTGGGTTACTGAGGAAGGATTAGCCTGAGCAGGAATGGGAGACTGCGATTAGCTGAGAGTGACAATCAGTGTGGCGGTAAGGAAATGGGAAATCTCGGCCTTAGCCATACCTCCAGTAGGTGTGGAGCTATGGGAAGCCAGGTACCCTCATTAAGTGTTAAACTGTGCAAAAATGGTTTAACACTGAATGGAGCAATAGTTTCAGAGGACTCCAAACACTAAAACCAGTTCAATGAAGTTAAATGGTTAACCTGTCTACAATGTTCCTTTAAACTATATAAAAGGTTTTTACGCAGCAAAGCAATGAATCCAAACTGTAAGGTGGCACCTTGATGAGATAATAGAATTTTATTTCCACTTTAGGTTTGATACGGACATTGGAAATGCTAATAAGTAAACCCACCAGGCTGGGGTTGACTCTTTATTTGATATAATGTGGAGTAGCTACATTCATACTTTTTCAGAATGTTACTGCTTATGGCTTTCATACAAGCACCCATACACCGCTATATCCGTATCATATGGCAGTAAGTCAGTATGTGAAGTACAACTGTACTAAGGCACTAAGAATGGAAACACTGCGGTTACCTATGGGAAAAAATAAAAAGAATAAGAAAAACTAAATAAAAATAGATTAGTGAAATCAAAGTGATCATTAAGCTCCACATTTCCCAGGTGTTGTATTTGTGTGTAAATACATACAAAGCTAAATAATAGATAGGTATATAGAAGGCAGAAATTAATTAAACTCACATGCAATTGCGAGCAGCTAAATCCCGGTGAAGGAAATTTCGGCTGCTAAGATATTCCATTCCTGTAGCAATATCAATCATGAACTTCAAAAGATTCTGCAATGCGACGTGCTGAAAATAATGGCATTATGAGATTTATACCTTCTTATAATGCTATAACTATTGCAGTACATATATTTACAATATGATGTGCAATATGTTTTGGCAACCAGTAGGAGGGCTCTTGTCAAGACATTGAAAAATCAGCATCTATTGCACCTAACATAAATTAAATCACTAAACAGCAAATGTTTCACTAACCTTTGGGGGGGGTGCAAGCAGTGATAGTAGACTAAATATTTGTGAACATGGTAATCTGAATTGATCATTTACTGTTACATTAAAATTCAGTCTGCTTTTTTTAAGGTGGTTGTTGCTCATTTCAGTTCTGGCAAAAGAGACAGAGCAAGACTTGCTCTGCCTTGGGTAGGGCAACAGTCTATTATCGAGACAATTCTAAATGTATTGCATTATAGGTCAGAGATTTATGGCTCATCTGAACACTTAATCCGTATCTAAAGTTAATTTACAAAGCTAACATCACACTGATTACCCTATTAACATCAACAACAAAAAAAGTCTCAATGGCAGCTGTTAAAGAGGTTCTGATAATATCACAGAAGTGTTATTATACACGGTAATGGCAATATCGAAATTAGGTCTTTGAGTGCCAGACAAGTGAACAGCTCGCTTATGAAGGCAATGCATTCCTTTGGCAAACTCAGGCACTCAAATTGTTAACATATATATATATATATATATATATATATATATACACATATATACATTATTACTGGCATTTTAAAATCCAACATATTCCACAGTGGAGTCCAATTTGGGAATAAAGCAGTACAATAACAGTTTTTCAAAATGGTTGTATTAGATGATGTTGAAGACATTAAGGAACAGTATGACAAACTGTATGGTAAATGTCACCGTAAAAGTAGCAAAACAAAGTATAGGACTTTCCGATGCTCATACCATCAGTGACAAAACAAAGATACCTCCACTAAGCAAAGCTACAGCAAGGTCATTTACCTGAGGTCCGGAGCCAATTCTGGAGGACAGCAGAAAGCTATGCAGGTCTCCATACTTCATAAACGGTAAAATCACCATTGGTTTTGGTATTCTCCTGGGACCAACTTCTAAGCAAACACCTGGAAAACAACCACCCATTATAGGAATGAATGAGGAGCACAACCAACTAAGGTAAAAAGCACTTTATTATACATGTACAAAAATCACAGGTATCACCAAATATACAATCTATAAATCTTAGTATAAATGTAGTCATACATATACAGTCAATATGAAAACTATAACCTAATTAGAAGATAAAAATAAGCACTCCTGGATATGCAGGCTAAATAGTACCAATCCAGATACAAAAGAGAATGGAAAGCTGTATACAAATGTTCACCAAATAATACATACCAGAACCAATTGAACCTATCAAAGTGAATGAGAGGAGGGTGAAAAAGTCACAGATTAGCCCCCAACGTTTCGGCGTGTACACCTTTATCAAGGGAGCCTCACTTTAATGCCCAGAACAATACCTTTTAATGTGCAAATTGTTGGGAGTTCAAAGTGAATTCAAAATTGATTTAATATTTTGGCCACACTAGCTAAACTGGAAACACACGTAACTTCCACTTTGGCAATTTTGGCCTAAAAACGTAAATTAATTTAGTAATGTCTTAAAATACAAATTTAATTGGCTAAAACCCTGTTTATGAGGGATAGGCAACTTTTAGTTTTCATCCATTTCCAACTACTAGAGCAGTGTTCATTTTGGCAAATTTCTATTTATTTTTAATATTTTGATTAAAAAGCCATTTTAGTTTTAGTCTAGATTTAGTTGACTAAATTTCCAGTAGATTTTAATCGACAGGACTCAAATCTAATGAGTTTAGTTAAAGCCTCTATCTGTCTCTTTTTCCCCTTCCCCAGTCTCTATGTGTCTCTTTGTGTCCTCCCAGTCCCACTAGGTGTTTCTCTTCCAATCCCTGATCTGTCTCTTTTGCTCCTTCCACAGCCCCTCTGGGTAGTGTTATTTTGGCAGCAAATTTCAATTTAGTTTTGGTCATTTGGCTAAAAAGCCATTTTAGTTTTAGTCGTATTTTAGTCATCTGAATTGTTTTAGTTTTAGTCGACTAAATATCAAAAATATTTAGTTGACTATATATCAAAAATATTTAGTTGACTATAATTGTTAGTCGACAATATTAACACTGTACTAGAGCAGTTTCAACATGCTGAGGCCGAATATCAATTGTAATGGAAATGTGTTCTAGATGTAACAGCACATTATTTAAAATAAATAAATAAAAAAGATTGTATTGGATATGGAAAGTGATTTTCACACTTTATGCCAAAACAGCTGAACTGAAAACACTTGATTTCCCAATCGTGCTATTTTGCCAAAAATGTTACATTGTTAACTGTTGTTAACTTGACTTCATACTAATTTCACTTCAGTGAATAACCCTGACACAAACATGCAGGTTCATTGACAGATAGCTGCATTCCAATTAAATGCACACACATGTAAACCTTCATGCATCCTTATAGGCATAACATATAAAGACTCACAACCATTCATAAATACCTGCAAACACAAATACACACATGGATTCAGACTTACCGTACACGTAAAAAAACAGACACAAATGTAGAATTACATATGGTAACATAATACCATAAATAAAATATGCCACTGCGAGAGTTGCTTAATGAATGTATATCAGATGTCAAAAGCCTCAGGGTTTAGTTTTCCTCAAAGCCTATATTGTGATTAGTCCAGATAGCCATGACGCGACAGCAGGTTGTTACTGCTTGTGAACACACACAATCAAGACATATTAATTGCCCAGGCTGCACTCTGTTTAAAATTGTTTTAATGTAAATGTGTAAAACAGTAAACACATATCAGAAGTAAAAGCTTTGTTTTTGTTGTTGTTTTTTTTTTTTTTTTGCTGAATTCAAAATACTTTTTTTCACAAATCTGACCAATCAGCTTAATTTACCAGCTTCACAAAAATAAAACCTACCTAAAAGGTTAATCACATTTGGGTGATCAAAGTCCTTCATACAAGCAGCTTCACTTAGGAATTCCTCAATTTCCCGGTGGGAAAAGTTGTCCACTGGAAACAAAGAAATATATACAAGTTAAAAAATGGATAAATAATAGACATTCAGTAACTATTTCACCCAATACAGAAATTCATATATCTTTGTGTGTGTGTTTTATTAATCAAATCACAAAAGGAAACATGTGATACACACACTAACAAAAAAAAGAACTATGCAGTCACGACAGTGCCTTGTTTTTAGATCTAGAATGGGTAATGCAAATCTACATTGGACACTATAAATAGTAAATTGTGTAAATAATTTATCTTTTACATAAATAGCTCATAGTTGGTCAAACTGTATAATGTGGATTCTACTTTACCCTTCATCTGCTCTGCTAATTGATTATGTCTTAATGCTGAAGTAAAGGTCAGATTCTAACAAGCTCTGTTCTCGAGTAACAACCATTTGCTGTTTATGATTCTCAGAGGGGTTTTAACACCTACAGAGCTGAAAGCTGTGTTTACTCTGTAATTTCTTTAAATTGGGAATGCTATAATCCCCTGGAGTGCTGACAAACCTACGTGACTTTCCATCATAATGCTAAGGCTTCTTATTAATATTACAAACTTTCATTTTTATTCTTATGTTTTTTGTTTAACTCTACCAAGGTTTACTCTTCTGTAAGATAATGCATTTGGCACATACACAACATTATTGCATTTCCCATAAAACAGATTTTGGCTACAAAATAACTTACACTTCATAGTTTTCACAGCTACTTTTTGAGTTGTTTCATTAAGGTATGTGAGCTCTCCTTCCATCACTGACCCAAATTCACCTTTGAAGACCAGAGACAAAATTAGAGTCAAGTCAACTAATAATTGCCATCGGTACTACAAATATACATTTTCACCAAGTCACCCACTTCACTACTTCCCATTCTTCTTATAGAGAAGCATTTGACTGGACTGATCACATAGGCTGAAAGTGAATGCATACGATATAAGCCAAGGAGACAGGGGAGGGAAGGAGTGTAAGATGGACAAGAAGGAGGACAATAATAAAAAAATAAAAATAATACAAGCAATGCAGGATAACTTGGTAGGATCACAGGAGATAGCAAGGGGACATACAGGCAAATAGACCCTTGCACAAGAGTGCAGACTGGACTGTATAGGCAGTGTTTCAAGAAGAAATACTCCATATAAGATTGTTTGCTCCATGAGCACTTCTGAAAACAAAATTGGCAGTAACCCTTTAATGTAGTTTTTTGGGGCTTACTGAGGGCCATTTTCGTATCTGTCATTCAGGAAATTTGTTAGTGGGACTCAAGATCGGCTTTGAAAATATGTTTGTATATTACGGGGGTTCACCTTGACATTTTCTGATCATGGCATACATAATTATATGAATTCATCACCTTCTCCCAGCACCTTTCCCAGGCGTAAAAAGCTTCTTTCAATCATTACATCTTCCAGTTTTTCTTGCAGGTCCTGGTTAATCCCTAAAGTACTCACTAAAAAAATCGATTTTAGAAAGTTACATTAGACAACAATTATCATACATTTCAATCAACCCAATTCCCATCATTTTAGACATCAGAAGCCACTGTAAACCCTTTTCCATGTACAATCTGACACATAACCTGAGTGTTTAATAAATGTTTTGTAAAGCTTTCATACACAGATGAAGAGGAACATTGAGACTGGCAGGCAGGTGGTCAAATCTCTTAAAATGCAATACATTGCGTGCCATAACCAGTACAGCTAATTATAGTAGTAATAAACGTACTACAAGTCTATAGGTGGCATTTCCTGATTTTCAGTCAAACAATTCTGGAGCATTTGGACAAAAACAGGGGACTTTCTGGAACCCAAAGCCTGCCAGCGCTCAGTGTGAATCTGTTTAAAGGAACACTAAAGTCACCCAGACCTCTTCATTTCAATAAAATGGTCTGGGTACAGTGGTCCTGTATGTTTAAATCTTCAAGGTAAAACACTGCAATTTTGCAGATAGGGCAATATTTACTTTTAAATGTTAGTTTCAGTCATACTGCAAGGACCGAGTAAAACCCAGTCAAATGACGCGGTAGCTTATAAGTAGCTTCACTTGCACATGCACAGTAGGTTCCAAATTCCTCTATGAGTAGCATTGAACTGGATTAACACCAAATGAAGCCATGCCTTCTCCATGACTTCACAAGAGGCAGACAGGTGAGCAGTGCGAAGGGAGTCCCTATGCTGGAAAAAGGTTAAAAAACTTTTATTCTATTAAAGGGACATGTATTACTTTCAGAGAGCTGTCACGTTCAAAAGCGTAAGCTTTGAATTTTTACTCACTCTGCAGCCTGAAAAAAGAAGGTAAACATGATTTATTTTTTCATGTTTATCTGCTTTTTCTTTCTTATGCTTTCCACACCCAATCGAAGGGGGACACTGATCTAATCAGGAAAAGTGCATTGGGCATGTCTGACAGATTTACACATGTGCAGTTGGAAGATCTCTTCACCTTGAAACATATGACTGGGGGAGAAGAGAGGAGGTCTAATTAGCATGATCCTGCAGGACAGACTCTGGTGTTGTTTTCTCCCGCCTGCTGCTGCATAATGATGCCCTGTTTCTGTCATTAGGTGAGTGGTCTGAAATTGAGATGAGTAGGTAAAAAGGAGGTGGGGCTGAAGAAACTCCCCTAGCTGAGAGGTGTGCCCACCAATGCAATCTCACCAATTTTAAAGTATGTTTTAAAATATTTATCACATACCTTTCAAAGTTTATCTTGCTTTATTTTGGTCTGTAAATTTGTTAAATAGTGTTTGATAAATGGTTTTAAAAAATGATTGTCAAATGATGCTTGTGCCTTTAATATTATTGGAAAAAAAGAGGTCAATGGAGATCTGTATATAACAATGGACAAGGGCACTATAGCTTTAGGAGTACAGTTTTGTATTCCTAATGATATAGAATTGCTCCTTCAACCTCTGGTGACGCCACAGCTAAACCATCTATCAGCCGATCTTTGGACGGATTCATCCCAGGGACAGAAATGGAAGGGATGTCACCCATATACTCCAAGTACTATAACCAATTCAATGAGACTGTTCAATAAATATAAAACATATTTTGTACATACAACTATGATAATGATTCAATTTCACCAGCAGAGGGCAACATGCCATGACTATATTTCTGGAACATGCTGAACGAAAATCAGGTGTTTTCGCCTTGCACGCATTTAACTGTAAAAGAGAGCACATCCCTCGCATTTAATTGTTTAAATCTGTTGAGCCGGATCTGACTTACATGTCACTTCAATAGCTTTCCTGTTGTATGATTTTTTAGCTTTGTAATTGACAACAATGTCTGAATCATCCGTACTGACGAACGCGTGCCTAGTCAAATAAAAAAAAGAGTAGTGACAGTGATAAGTCATGCAGAACAGTATCCTGTACATTAACATAATTTTATACAAAGCTTAATGACATCCCCATACAATTTGTACGCTACCTGCCTAAACATTGCTTTAATTTTCTGAGCATTCACAAAATGTAGAAAGCATTTGGATCCCCAAGTGCGTAATCAACTACAGACCATATTTATCAATGCAAAACCGGAGAGATGTTGGAAAGTCCTATTAACCATTTTGTTGGCCTCCAAAGCGATTGCTACTTTTCTAATACTGTTTGACAAAGTTTTAGTAGTTTTATTATCTTGTATCCAATGGATTTAAATAAGTCCAATTACTTTCACGGTTTTGCACAAGCAGTGCAAGAGTTTGTTCTAAATCTGCTTAATTTTACTTACTTAGTTTGGTAATTCAGTGTTTTTTTACCTGGTTACATTCCCAGTAACGATAAAAAAAGGTTCACCATAAGGTCAAACAACTGAGCAGTTTTGCTTTCAATCGTTCCAAAAGAACACAATGCAATTCTCTACACCAAGAAAATGATTTTGTACTAAAAATATTTTATGGGTTTGCAAGAGCATGATTTAAGATCAGCTATAAGTTTTAAACATGAATAAAAAAAATTTCCACACACTGTTTGCTGCACTCGGCCCTTATCCGCAATCCTATATAAAGCGCTTTTTTAGCAGGGTTCTCATCAAACTATTGTTCCTGTAGCATATTTGTTACTGTCTCGTTTATTGTTAAATTTACCCCTTCACTCCAGAATATGTTGGCACTATAAAAATTTCAATAATAACAACAAGGCACGTTAATTCACCAATTCCTGTCCTATTGTGTTTTACACCCCACCTTCTTAGAATGTAAGCTCATTTGAGCAGGGTCCTCTCCAACCTATCGTTCCTGTAAGTTTTTTGTGATTGTCCTATTTATGACCCTCTCATAACCTTGTAAATCGCTACGGAATCTGTTGGCGCTATATAAATGGCAATAATAATAATAATAATAATAATAATAATTGGAACAATGAGTTATGTGGAGACTGAGAAGAAATACAGACGCCAAAAAAAGAATCTCAATGTTCTAGCAGAATTGTATTTGGACCTTATGCAACGAAAACACTATAAATATTGAAATATCTCTTTTTATGACAAGTCAATTAAAATTAAAAAATACCAAATGGTAAGGCGTCTTTTGGGTTATATTCTCTTAATCAAAATTGATGAAATTATTATGAACCCATTTTCTTTCAACAATGTATATATTTTGTCTCTTTCCGGAATTAAAAAATTATTATACATGAACCGCATTTACATTCACCTCTGATCCAGTTCTAAGCCTGCAGAGAAACCAGTTCCTGCTCTGACTGGTAATGGAGTCCACTTTTTATTTTATTTTTTGTTAATCACTTTCTTATTGAAACGTATAAGATTAACAGATGCTAGACTTCATGTACACAATCGAAGATAAAGAGAAGTAAAATATTCTTGTATATGGGAAAAAAAACATGTCTTTTTTTTCCAAGTATAGATAATGTCATTAATTAGGTTTCAGGGATCAGAATGAGGTAACCATAGTTGTAGATTATCATAGTGAGGTGGCCCTCCGAGAACATGAGTATCAGTAGCTTAATATCTAACATACGGTAAACGTGTCATCTCAAGAATGTAGCTGTGAGTTAAAACCTAGCAATAGGATTGAGCTAGATGCTAGTAAATCTAATTTGAGTGGTAATTAATTATTATTATGTTATGTATATAGAGCCATCAGATTCCGTAGCGCTGTACAATGGGTGGACTAACAGACATGTAATTGTAACCAGACAACTGGACGTACAGGAACAGAGGGGTGGAGGGCCCTGCTCAATGAGCTTACATGCTAGAGGTAGATGGGCAACAAGTATTTTAAGAGAAAGGTTAAAAGGCTCGTTTAAATACAAACATAAAAACTGCATGTGCTAGAAGGGTATCTGGGCAGATGCCCACTTTCTATGTATGTGGCCACATATAAATATGATTCTTTCATTCTGCCTGCATATCTGTTTTTGGTTATATGCCAATAAGAGACTCCGTCTTAAATATTTCAAAATAAGTCTCATGAACAGTGGTAAAGTACACTACTTGAAGTGTTTATCGAAGTGATCGGTGTTTGTGTGCACTGGACAAATGACACTCTTGAATTACCCTTCATTTCCCTTATTTTCTATATAGCAATTCTAATAGAATTCCAAAAATTTATTTAAAATAATTGAATAGCCACGTTATAAATGGCTCCTACTGACAAGTAAAATAACGTGGTTAAATTGTTTTGATGTGTACTATTTGGTGTTCTGTCACTTCTGAAGCCACCTTTTTATTCTGCATTTCATTCTGTCTGACAGATTTACTTTGTGTCTACTTCATAAAGTTTGACACTCAAAAAAAAGTCTTTATGGTGACAAATAGTGATTGATATCACATGAGATGTAGTTAGGATATAGGAGTGTTTTTGGTGTGACGTTAGATCCTGTTAGAAGGTTTAGATCGTTAACTAGAGGCTATATGCTATTAACCTCATTCATACCAACTTTCTCCACACAGTTTGGTAAATAGTGTTATGTTTATAAGGTATCAATAAGGTATACTATATAGTCAGTAAATCTTTTAGTCCCTTAAAATGCCAGCAATGGGTGAATAAAATAATTTATACATAAGGAAAACACACATTATCTCAATTCTTCTTATATTTATATGCTAATTATGGATCTGATTTTTCAAATAATAAAGTATTTTTTTAATTAAATAAAAAAGACCCTGGTAGCTATTATTACTCACACTTCTATTTGTACATAATATTTCCCTCCTCGCACCTTTTGATATATAATTATTCTGAAAGGGTCAATGCCCTTTTTCTGTTTATGTAAGCTACCATACTGATTGGCCTAATTCCCCTGCTATAGGTTCCCGGAGAGGACCCATCAATTCCTTGTTCTCCTTATTCTTTGTCACTGCTGTTTGAGCTCACTGTTTCTATTCCATAATTATGTTATATTCTTACAATTGTTTTTGTAGGTTTTGAAGTCTTCAATAAAAGCAATTTTAAGACAATATTGCTGTTCATTTTTAATTGTTTAGACATGTTAACTAAGCGCAGAATAGTGCTATCTGCTTTGCCTGCTTTCTGTTTTACGGTACACATGTAACAATAGGGAAAGTGAAAGCTTCGGGTTATTACACCCCGCATTACAAATTCCTTGGCTGCTGATGGAGATGTACAATGATCAGGACATGTTTTTTTTAAGCTAAACACATTTAGCGCTCTCTAGTCCTGAGTCACAAATTGGAGGAATGATAACAAAATTCCATTGCTGGTCTTCACTTCCCTTACAGGTCATTGGAATATTGTTTGAACTCGGGATCTTTCTGGTCACGGAATATGAATCATGGCCACTCAATGTCAAAAAACAATTAAAGGAAAGCAACATTTAGTAGAATGTTATGATTCATATATTTTCTTAGCAGATATCTAGTTATATGTAGTATGACATAATATATTATTTTAAACAAAAAACTTAAAAAAACAAAATTGAAAAAAACTTAAAAAAAAGAAGACGCTAGTGATGAGTCTGTCACAAACCCAATGTATCTATATATTGTAATGTATGCTATTATATTTACATTAAATATTATAAGGACAAGCCGATGTCTAAAGAAGTCCATATGGTAAAACCTACATGGTCAGTTACAACACAGACAAACACATTTGAAGAAAGGAAATGAGAAGAAGAACATACCAAAATAAAATAAAATGCAATTTTATTTAATACACATATCCACAATACTCCATTAGGAATAAAATGAAAATGTATATAACATTTCTATCTATATATCTATGTCTATATATCCAACACAAGCCTGGCACACACTCTCCCATCTTGTGCTGGCCTCGGTGCAAACTTTATACATTCTTAGTATATCTTGCCAGATAAGTCCACTCAGATGACTTTGTGGTAGAAACAATAATCATTTATTGTGTAATAGTGGTACACATCACTGTTTGGTCGACGTTTCAGTACTGTCAGGCTTTTACCAAAGTCTTGATATGCTACAGTCTCAATCTTGGACTTTTCAACACGGTGCCATCTCGCCAGTATTTGTTGCACAGAGACATCGTGCGGTGGTTTTGGACTATACAGCAGGGGACACATTATACAGTGATTGGTTTTCATTTAGCCTGTATATGTTCTGCAGAATCTGCATTAAACTGTATTTTCCAAAGTACTGAACGGATCTGGGTGAATTTTGGATATGTGGTTCACCCAGATCCCCCGGTTCCAAGGATATACTTTTATGGGGTTATTGCATGTTTTGGGGTCCCTGTGTGTTTTATGAAACTGTATTATTTCTGTCCAGCAGATAATTGAGCTTTGTGTATTGTAGAAACTCAATTATCTAGCCTGGCCCAGAGGAGGAGTTTTGTGTTGCATAAATTGTGAGTTCTGTGTGCCAGTAAATCAGTCTTGTTCCAGCATTAAGCCTTGGCTCATGTTTGGGGGATTGGAGAAATACACTCTGGGGATTGCTATAATCACTATACTCCCCAGGGTATGATCGCTAAGTTCTGCTAAGAGCTTGTTCCTGTTCCTGCTCTCTAGGGAAAAGAGAGGTTCACCCACTGGAAGCTGGATCCTGGCCTTGGGTCCAGGGTGGGTGGAGGCAGCAGAGACCCCGGCGCAGTTGCATCGCTGGAAGTGGGGTCTGCAGTGCTGATGGTGTCGTTTGGAGTGCTTGGAGTCCTCAGCGAGCACTAGGAGCATCGATTGGCGGAGGTACTCAGTCGGAGTGCCAGCGTTCCGTCACAATATATATATATATATATTTTTTTTTTTAAATGCCCTTGTATATATCCTTAGATCTATGGAACCAGAACATGCAAACATGCATTTTGATCAGGGCTTAAATGTGGATTCAAATATTTTTGAATGGGTAAGGCAGTGGGTGAGTGACAGGCAACAGAGGGTTGTAGTTAATGGAATATATTTGAAGCTTGGACTTGTCACCAGTGGGGTACCTCAGGGATCTGTACTTGGACCTATCCTCTTTAATATTTTCAATAGTGATATTGCAGAAGGTCTTGATGGTAAGGTATGTCTTTTTGCTGATGATACTAAGATATGTAACAGGGTTGATGTTCCAGGAGGGATAAGCCAAATGACAAATGATTTAGGTAAACTAGAAAATGGTCAGAATTGTGGCAACTGACATTTAATGTGGATAAGTGCAAGATAATGCATCTTGGACGTAAAAACCCAAGGGCAGAGTACAGAATATTTGATAGAGTCCTAACCTCAACATATGAGGAAAGGGATTTAGGGGTGATTATTTCTGATGACTTAAAGGTAGGCAGACAATGTAATAGAGCAGCAGGAAATGCTAGCAGAATGCTTGGTTGTATAGGGAGAGGTATTAGCAGTAGAAAGAGGGAAGTGCTCATGCCATTGTACAGAACACTGGTGAGACCTCACTTGGAGTATTGTACACAGTACTGGAGACCGTATCTTCAGAAGGATATTGATACCTTAGAGAGGGTTCAGAGAAGGGCTACTAAACTGGTTCATGGATTGCGGGATAAAACTTACCAGGAAAGGTTAAAGGATCTTAACATGTATAGCTTGGAGGAAAGACGAGACAGGGGGGATATGATAGAAACATTTAAATATATAAAGGGAATCAACACAGTAAAGGAGGAGACTATATTTAAAAGAAGAAAAACTACCACAACAAGAGGACATAGTCTTAAATTAGAGGGACAAAGGTTTAAAAATAATATCAGGAAGTATTACTTTACTGAGAGGGTAGTGGATGCATGGAATAGCCTTCCAGCTGAAGTGGTAGAGGTTAACACAGTAAAGGAGTTTAAGCATGCGTGGGATAGGCATAAGGCTATCCTAACTATAAGATAAGGCCAGGGACTAATGAAAGTATTTAGAAAATTGGGCAGACTAGATGGGCCGAATGGTTCTTATCTGCCGTCACATTCTATGTTTCTATGTTTCTACATAATTTCAGCTCACTAGCTAATAATAGGTCGGATTTATAAATAAAAAAAATAAATAAAAATACATTACGTCCTGCCCAGCACACAAACATACCAAATTACATATATAAAGCACTTTTAGGAATTGTATATGGTTTCTCATTCACTTACCCAAATTCGGTTTCCTTTTTCCTTCTGACAAACATCACCAAACCATAAATGATCAGTAGCAATATAATTACACAGCATATAAATCCAAAAAGGATCAGGTAAGGATTGGCATATGCTGGTGCTGCTGTAGAAGACGGTGCTGATGTTGAACCTAGAAAATATAATAATGCAATGTATACTATCAGTTATTTATTAAAATGAGAACTACTGATAATTCAAAGTCATTCCAAGTGAATTTTAAATTTTAGACCTTTGCCTGACCCCGTGGCCACTGGACCCCAGCGGCAATGTCACTGTCTGGGGTCTCCTTGCGAATTCGTCAAAGTCCCCAGACGGTGAAAGTGCCACAAGATGGCCATATGGTGTAACTGAATCTCCATATTTGTTCGCTGAGATAGAGAACAAGGGATTAAAAACTTCTAAAGTAAGTGAAAACATTTATTCTCATAGAATATATTTCCCAACTCAGTTTAAGACAAAATGTGGATTGCCAACTCACTGTTTAGTAAATAGATCCCAAAATAAATCATCAAAGTGACTATGGGATAGTGCATTATAGAACTCCTTTTATCCATTTGGTGATAGACAAGTTGGAGATTTTTTTTAATTGTAGTTATTTATTTTATTTTTTTAATTTGCAATTCAATTTTCATTGTTTCAATTTCTTTAATTGCTCATTGCTGAATTGGTGCTGAATTCAAAGTGAATTCTACACGATTATAACATTTTAGGCAGAAATCTTCAAGGAAACTATGCTGCAAGTTTGGCTACTTTGCTTAAATTTGCATTTCCAAGAATTCACACTACAGGTTATAATCCATAGTGTTTCGGTTACATTTGCAACATTTTGTTAGCAATTCTCTGTACTTCAAAGAGAGAGCTAATATAACTATTCTAATGTTATTGAAGCCACTATAGTAGCACCCTGCTTTACTGTAATGCGCTAATGCAATGATTTTCAGTTATAAATCTCCACTATTTTAAAGTTAGCAATACATACGGTGGAGGGATTTTATTATTTTTACTATTTTTCATTATAGAACTATTGCACACTTACAGGGTTATTCGCTAAATACCTGATTTGAATAAACAAACTTTGGTGAAAATGTCCGAATTCTGACAGAAATGGCAATTCAACAACAATTCTGGTTAGAATTTGGTCGCTTTGATCGAAAAGGTATCATTGGGTCAGAAGCGTGATTAGTGCATAGGATTCGTAATATGTACAAAACACCAATTTTAAACTGAATTGGGACTAAAGGCATTCAGTAGTATGCACATGGTAAATTACTGTTCCCGTGCTTTTGTGCAAGTGCATATCAAATTAAAAAATAACAACATTAATTCCCAGTGTTACCATTAAAAAAAAATAAAAATAAAAACTGACAGAAAAATAATACCCCACTGCAACAAAAAAAGTTCATATGAGCCCAGAGAGTTTTCAGGGCAGGAAAAGACTTTAGAAAGGTTTTCCCATGCTTTGAAATCCCAGTAGAGCATTCTAACAGAGAGCGCCGACAGACACGTCTCACTTCTTTCGAGACTCACTGCACTTCCGGATAGTCAATTTGAGAAGCCAGACGCCACTGGGGGAATTCAAGAACCGGCGCTATAGTCATTTGGGGTTAAACCATTTGTAACCGTTTAACCCCTTCAGGTAAGAAAGAGCCCAGAGAACTCCTGTCACCATGACAATTTAATTTCGATGAACTTGTTATGGTGCCTGGAGTGTCCCCTTAAGGCGTTTATGTGCACTAGCAAATGAAAAAAATCTGTGATTCGCTTCCCATCGATATTCGCTTTACAGCAGTGATTTAGAACCTAACTGGCCGTATTGGTAAGGTATGGCTTACGTCCTCTGATACCTTTAATTTAATGTGTAGTATTATTAATCAGTAACATGATCTAAGCTTACAACCAACCTTCTAACTGCAAAATTATATCAACTGTCACTGCAGGGGTGAAATAAATGCATGAAATGAACAGTCCAACATGGGTTTAACCCTTCACCATACCATAGGATTTCTCATTCACCCATCAGGAAGAACTAGTACTGCCATCTTCCAATATCCAGGAATTCGGTCTCTCCATCTCTGCCATTTCTTTTTTACACTAACAACTTTCCATTCTGTTCTTCACTTCAGTTATATTCTCATTAACGAGCCGTGGTTGGTTCTCGAATGTCTTTATTTTTTTTCTCCCTCCTTAGTTGTTCAACATTTTCTAATTAATAGACATGTGTCTTTGTTGCACTTTTCTATAGATTAATTGCTTCGCTTGATGACATATCGATTCATCTGGCATAGAACCCCTTGCAATTTGTTTTGAAACAGACCGGTCAGGTAAAAAACGAATCGGATGGTGGTCTACGCTGGATGAATCTCTTCGTCCTCAAACCAATCGATTCATTTAAAGGACCACTATAGGCACTATAGGCACCCAGACCACTTCAGCTTAACCCTTTCTGCTGTAAACATAGCAGTTTCAGAGAAACTGCTATGTTTACAAATAGGTTAATCCAGCCTCTAGTGGCTGTCTCATTGACAGCCGCTAGAGGCGCTTCCGTGCTTCTCACTGTAATTTTCACAGTGACAAGACGCCAGCGTCCATAGGAAAGCATTGAGAATGCTTTACTATGAGACTGGCTGAATGCGTGCGAGGCTCTTGCAGCGCATTCAGCCAATGACGGCGAAGAAGGAGGAGATTCCCCAGCGCTGGGCTGGGGAAGGGATTAACCCCTTAAGGGGTAAGGCATTAACCCCTTCCTCCCCCTAGAGGCGGGAGGGGGACAAAGAGGGTGAGGGGGACCCAAGGACCCTACAGAGCCAGGAAAACGAGTATGTTTTCCTGGAACTATAGTGGTCCTTTAAGGAAAGAGCAATAATTGCACATGATAGACAGAAAGACAAACACACAGACCGATATCAATAGATTTAGGGCTGCCCTATCCGCCGTGTTTTCATGGACACATATCCTGCCATATATAAAATATGTTCACTGCAGGAAGGAAATCAAGTGATAAATTATTGTGTGTTCCAAATGGAATGTCCTAAATTCCTTCTAGGAGAATATAAATTAAATATTGCATGGTAGTTCTTTTCAGAAAATGCCCATCAGCAGCAAGAAAAGGTAAGTGCCCCAAAAATTGCATTATAGTGTCTAGAGATATCTTAACATTATCATTTAGTCTAAAGTCTGTGAATAATAATTTACCATCTCCAGGGATTACAATTTGCACAGCTTGGCTGTATGGACCAACACCTCCCTTAGTATAGGCAGCCACAGACACAATGCAGGAGGCATTAGTAACCATGATCGGAATAAAAGTCATTGAAGAGTTGGAAACATTGTAATATTCTTTCACCTGCAAAACATAAAACAAATACAATGTAAGTATAAAAAATTAATACCTAATAAGACTACAAATGGCTGAAGAAGCATATTTAACTTTAGAGGTCGTGGCTGGGTTATTCAAGACATTTTATTAGTCTTTGTGATATACTGATAATTATTTATATAACTGAAAATGTAATTCAAGACAAGAACAATTCTCCCATTTACCCTATTTTAAGAACATATTCATTGTAGTTTGAAGACTGAATGTTACACTCTCATGCACACAACAAACGTGAAGCTCTTAGAAAGGAGCAACATTAAAACAGAAAAGAGGGAAAGAGGGGTTTGGGCACAGAATAGAGTGTCTACCTTAAACAGGCGCACTTGGGAAGTATATAAAAATGAATTCTGATTATTTTTTAAAATAATAAAATTTACATAATAATTAGATAAAGACAAAATAGAAATGAACAAGACTATGTTGATTTAAACCACAACCATTAAAATTGGTGGTGTTAAAATGTACAAAATGTTAAGTGTCCTTTGATAGAAGCTGCAATGACACTTTACTTGTTGCAGCATTACATTATTACAGCTCCATTCACAATTACACATCTTGGGTTAGCATTAGCGGGTACCCCCTTCAAGTGTAAGGGGGTACACTGCTGTATCCTCTAAGTCTAACTGCTTTAACCCCTTAAGGACACGACATGTGTGGCATGTCATGATTCCCTTTTATTCCAGAAGTTTGGTCCTTAAGGGGTTAAAGGGACACTATAGTCACCTGAACAACTTTAGCTTAATGAAGCAGTTTTGGTGTATAGAACATGCCCCTGCAGCCTCACTGCCATTTAGGAGTTAAATCCCTTTGTTTATGAACCCTAGTCACACCTCCCTGCATGTGACTTGCAAGCCTTCCATAAACACTTCCTGTAAAGAGAGCCCTATTTAGGCCTTCTTTATTGCAAGTTCTGTTTAATTAAGATTTTCTTATCCCCTGCTATGTTAATAGCTTGCTAGACCCTGCAAGAGCCTCCTGTATGTGATTAAAGTTCAATTTAGATATTGAGATACAATTATTTAAGGTAAATTACATCTGTTTGAAAGTGAAACCAGTTTTTTTTCATGCAGGCTCTGTCAATCATAGCCAGGGGAGGTGTGGCTAGGGCTGCATAAACAGAAACAAAGTGATTTAACTCCTAAATGACAGTGAATTGAGCAGTGAAATTGCAGGGGAATGATCTATACACTAAAACTGCTTTATTTAGCTAAAGTAATTTAGGTGACTATAGTGTTCCTTTAAGGATGTAGGAAAACAGTGCAGGGTACTCCACTTTGTAGTCGTATATGTTACTACTAATGGACCTGTAATGATGCGCTCTTTTTTTGAATTCTGTTATTATTGTGTCTCTATAATGACCCTTAACATTTTTTACTAAGACAATTATTTTAAGCTGTGTCAATTCAAATATGATTCTTTAAATGTATGTGAGTACAATAGAGAAGGTCATAGATGCCAAGTGTATTTCTGCAGAATAATGTAAAGGTTTATCAAAATGCATAATGTTGCCTGTAGTGATGTCCCACAATGGTTCGCAGAACGGTTCGCCGCAGACGGCGAACATAAACATAAACTTTGACCCTGTACCTCACAGTCAGCAGACACATTCCAGCCAATCAGCAGCAGACCCTCCCTCCCAGACCCTCCCACCTCCTGGACCGCTCACTAAGAATGCAGCTTCACAATGAATGTAAAATGGATGCTGTCCAGGAGGTGGGAGGGTCTGGGAGGGAGGTGCTGCTGATTGGCTGGAATGTGTCTGCTGACCGTGAGGTACAGGGTCAAAGTTTATGTTTATGTTCGCCGTCCGCGGCCAACCGTTCGGGACATCACTAGTTGCCTGGTTTAGATCATACATTTCTCACCTACAAAACAGTCATCACTGCTTAAAGGACCACTCTAGGCACCCAGACCACTTCAGCTTAATGAAGTGGTCTGGGTGCCAGGTCCAGCTAGGGTTAACCCATTTTTTAATAAACATAGCAGTTTCAGAGAAACTGCTATGTTTATTAATGGGTTAAGCCTTCCCCTATTCCCTCTAGTGGCTGTCTCATTGACAGCCACTAGAGGCGCTTGCGTGCATCTCACTGTGATTTTCACAGTGAGAGCACGCCAGCGTCCATAGGAAAGCATTGTAAATGCTTTCCTATGAGACCTGAATGCGCCAAGAGCCTTTGCTGCATTCAGGGCGGGCTTAACGGAGGAGGAGAGGAGGCAGAGAGCTCTCCGCCCAGCGCTGGAAAAAGGTACGTTTTTACCCCTTTCCCCCTTCCAGAGCCGGGCGGGAGGGGGTCCCTGAGGGTGGGGGCACCCTCAGGGCACTATAGTGCCAGGAAAACGAGTATGTTTTCCTGGCACCATAGTGGTCCTTTAATGTGATTACTGCTGCTTAAAGGGTTTCTCCAACACTTTTTGTATGGTATAGAAAAATGCCCCTTTGCTTTTGGTTTTATTCCATATGTCCCCCGGGAAAATAAATGCACATAGAATGTTAATCCAGCAGAGGATTTATGATTTGATAATTTAAAGGGCTCAGAGCACATGTGCCTGGGCTGAGCCCGCAAGGGGACGATGAAAGGGAGGGAATTAAGCAGGAGGAAGGGAGTGAATTGAGCAGGAGGGAGGGTGGATGGGGAATTTGAAAAAAATTGCGGATGCAAGGTGGGAGGGCGTACTTTAGTGTTGGGGGATGGAAGGAGGTATGGAACACATAAGCTCTGACATACATAAATTATGCACAGCTTGATAGACAACTGGGAACAGAGTTCTGGACTGACAATGTCACGTGTGCTGAGGGTGCAACTTGCCCCAGCACACAAATAAAAATTATTTTAGAATCCTGACTTCTACCACCATGACCACTTCAAAAAGCAGAAGTGGTCATGGTGGTTGGAGTAACCCTGGAATGCTTGTATTTTAAAGCACAACATTGATTCCCAGACTTTACATGTATTAATTCTGCCAGAAACAGAAGGCTAAAAGATGATGGATTCTTGTAACAAAGCCATGAGTAGTTTCAGAACCCAAATATAGGGATACATAATTATTAAACACATACTCAATGCTCAAATGTTGTTCTATTTAAAGGTTGTTCTATTTATTGTAGACATTATAAACATTGCATCTCATTGAGCTCTCAACTCCGGCGTTCTAAGAATCGGGACACCAGTGGGAGAGAAGTAAATTGTGTCACTAGCTCTGCTCCAAAGGGGTAGACCCTCTCACAAAGCAGTGTTAATTTTGTCTACTAACAATTTTAGTCAAATTTTAGTTGACTAAAATTTTTAGATTTAGTCAACAAAAACTAGACAAACTAAAACAACAATACGACAAACTAAAATGGCTTTCTAGTCCAAAGACTGTGACTAAAATTAAATAGAAATTTGCCGCCAAAATTAACACTGCCACAAAGGAGGCGGAACCACCCAAGTTAATGGCCTGTCCATCATTGAAGCCAGCCTGCTGAAGGCAGACACTGCAGGGGGCAATGTTTCAGTGCTCATGCAAGGATTTTTAGGGACAGTTCCCCAAAAGCGGGACACCAGGAAACATGCATGAGCATCCGAAAATTAGGACTGTCCTGCCGAAATCAGCATGGTTGGGAGGCTTGTTATATAGTGCCTGGAGTCAATGAAACCATTTTCAAGTAGTTTAACAATAAATATGGGTCCATGGCCTACTAGAACCCCCACTAGAAGTATGGCTAAGGCAGAATTTACATACTTCCTTCTATCAATACCAATTCATACCAACACTGGGTGCTATGATAAGCTGCAAGCAGCCAGCAGACATTCTCAGCCAATCACAGTCACCACTGCTGCTCAGATTAATGCTTTCTTATTTGCCCAAGCAGCACAAAGGGGGTGGGGATGCTAGGGACACTTGTTTAGCATTAAAATATTAAAATGGTTTGACAACAGGGACAACCCCAAGGGACTAAGGACACTAACGATGAAGTAGTTACAGTGCCCACATTGTCCCTTTAATTGATGTTTATTACTCTCAGAAACACACAAAATTACATGCACACACAAAGACACATCCAGATATGCAGTGGGAAAACATTGGCTGACAATGGTTTCATTACAATAAACCCATCTTCTAATGCAGCACAGTGATGTGAACTTGTGAGCTGTGTGCTTGGAATCCTGGGCTGCTTACCAGTGTATGTTAAATTCTGCTGGTAACGGGTAACATATAATAAATTGCCAATTTCTCGGGCGGGGGAGGTTTGAGCACATGAAAAGTAACCCATCATATGCATTTTTTTCTATTGGGGTTATGTGTAAAAAGCAGCTTGCAAGATATCTGCAGCCTTTGCAACCCCTCCCCTTCTAACCCCACCCAGACTTTCTGTGGCTGTCCAATCATGGACTTTACAATGCAGCTTAATGAGACGTCTTTGCAAGGCTTGTGTTTAGAGCAAATGCTTCCTTTTTGAGTTTAGCTCCACTGAGCTAACAAAACCAGGAAGTAACAGGACCTGTTGTTTGATTTACAGCCATGACAGTGTAAAAATGTTCATTTATAAACGTGCTAATTTCTATTCAAATCTGCACTTTTGTAGAGTGAAAAAAAAACAAAAACAAGCTCTTCACACAAAGTATTTCAAGCAAGCTAAAAAGTGTTTTAGGGATCGGTAATTAACATATTGCAGCATACCAATGCTAGATACTACTTGGAGTACTTTTAATGCCAAACCCCTCAACATGAAGCATTCTCTAATCAACTGAACATTGCTATTATAAATAAATATGGGGGCGTGGCCTGGCGGTCCGAGAAGATGGCAGCATAATCCTCGAGCTCCCCGCAGGCTCAGCTCGCAACCTCGACCAAACCGCACTCTGACCGCGGGGATGGGGAAGACCCACCGAGCCTCACATGCCCAATGACTAGGGGATGCCCCAAAGGGAACCCCGACCCAGACTATGAAGCGCTACCTGCTCACACAGGCGGACATGGATCCGCAGGCCTCAAATGACTCCATGGAGTCGGACATTTTCTCCCCGCACTCCCCAACGGGAGAACAGACCCCCACGACACGCACTGCAAGGGATGCCGCAGTACCGGACCTGATGGCCCTGCTGAAGGACTTACCCACAAAGGCAGACCTCAAGACGGCCAACGCAGAACTGCGCACGTCAATCACGACGGAACTCCAGCGAGTCGCACAGATCGAGGCGGACTGTGACCACATGGCAGTGGCACAGGCTGCCAATACAGACACGCTGCAGCACCACACTACAGTGATGAGGCAGATGGCCCTGCATATAGAGGACCTCAACAACAGGGGGAGACGCCAGAATATCCGGGTGAGAGGGGTCCCAGAGGAGCTAGACAGTAAAGCCCCGGTACAGAGCACCTTGCTGGAGCTGTTCAACAGGCTCCTAGCTAGGCCGCCCCAGACGCACATGGGCTTCGTTAGAGCCCACAGGGCCCTGAGACCACAAGGACCCCCGGGTGGGCCTCCCAGAGACATCATCTGCTGCATGGAGAGTTTCCAGCTTAAGGAGGAGATCCTCCATAAGGCACGTGCCACTGAAAAGGTACTGCTAGACGGATTGGAAATCCAGCTATACCCAGACCTGTCCCCAGCCACTCTGGCCTATTGGCGGGCCCTGAAGCCCCTCACCAGGCAGCTGCAGACCGCCAACATTAGGTACCGCTGGTGCTTCCCCACAGGCCTTCAAATAGCAACACCCTCTGGCCCCTTCATGGTCGCGGGAGCAGAAGATCTGGAGACGATCCAACGTGAGCTACACCTGTCGCCGGAGAAGCTTCTCTGGCCGAACCCGCTAAGATTCTACACAGAAGGCCCTAGGCCTCCAGGCACAGGCCCCAAACCCCACAGGCTGCGGGCCCCCCGCACACAGACAATACGACCGTCGGGGACACCGAATTAAATAAGCCGCTTGCCCTGCCGCCCCCTGGGACTATGAACTTGTATACCATGCCGTAAATGGGACGACTTGTTTTTCTTGACGCCTCGACCACTCGGAACCTTACTGCACCAACCACGAGACATGCAGCCGGGCTCTCACCTCCGGGCCCTGTGTTCGTGGGGAAACGGAGGGGCCGTGGACTTCCACTCCCGAGCCTGATGACAACTCACCTTTCTCCTCACCCATACCGCAAGTATTATCCCGGAGAATGGGGGGGCATGGGAATACCGCGCTTCCCCACTACCCGAGAACTATGGGCCGAGCAGGGGGGAGGGGGGAACCGGGTGACCCCATGCCGGATAAGGTGGCACTCCCTGCATAAGCTGGGCACAGTGGGAAGGGGATGGACACTCTCAAGCCCTGGACTTGTTCCTTTGTATATGTGACCTGGGAGCTGAGGGGCCCGAGACATACACCCAGCTCACCCTCGTAGACGCACCAAGATATGTAGCCTTCAGGCAGGCTATGCTGAGATACACTGGGATGGCATTAGGCTACTACCACCTTGCTACTTACAGGGATCAGGGGAGTCCATAGCGCTAGACCACGGGGAGGGGACGTATGGCCCATGTAGCTACACCACAGGCCCACCCCCCGGCGGATGCAGGGTGCATGCCGAGTTGCCGGTTCTCATAGTTCGGCGCAGCCCTTCCAGCTTCCCCGAAACCTTGACACGGAGGGCTATGTGAGGGCCCTAAGATAGGCCATCGTAGGGTCACCCAGACACACGTCCGCATGAATAGGGCGATTGCCACCCAACAGGGAGGGAATAGGTCCAGAATGGGGTAATGCATGCCACGGAACCCGACGGGATCATGGTGGGGCTCCCATTGCACAGAGTTAGTTTTTTCTCCCGACCCTAGGTAACTAGGGAAGACCCCGACACCAGGGGGCGGCAGGCAGGCAACACAAAATAGGCCACAGAACACCACATCACACCTGTGGGCCGGACGACCCACTGGCCGCGGTCATGACACAGACCATGCAAACATTAGCTTACAGAGGTTCACCATAAGCTACATTCCCAACTTGGAGAGCCATAAGACGGGGAGACGGGATGTCCCAACTGGGCGGAACTCCGGGGCTTGTAGTGGAACATGACGATCTTTCTGTCTACTTGGGGCTTCTTGGACTCCTTTGCTACCCTATTGGCTGGAGCGTTCAGACTTGGGTGCGCGGTGCACCCCTCTACCTGCGGGAGAGGGGGGACTCACTGCTCCCCCAACGCTCAAATCCATAATCCGCCGTATACGGCGACACTAATCCGTACCCGGTCCCTAGGCCTAGAGGGTGCGATCCTCCCCTTCCTTCCCTCAGACCTACCCAGTTTTCCCCCGAGTTTCCCCACCCCATACTTTCTATACCTGACTATCGGACGGACGTAACTACATCACCTCTGAGTGATAGACTCATACCCAGCATGTCCCTGCTACCCCCTCACAATATTCACGCTTAACGCTAGGGGACTTAACACGCCAGAAAAAAGGGCCGGGGCCCATAAAGATTTCAGGGCGGCTCACGCCTCCATAGTGTTTCTACAAGAGACCCACTTCCGGGCAGGCTCACGACCCACGCTGACTAATCAACACTATCCGAAAGGATACTACAGCGACTTTCAGGGGGGTAAGTCAAGGGGCACGGCGATTCTCCTACATAGACACCTCCCTTTCACGGAAACAGGGGTCATGACGGACCCAGAGGGCTGTTTCCTATTCCTCAAAGGGACGATTGCGAACACAACATATACCTTTGCCAATCTCTACGCCCCAAACCGCGGGCAATATAAATTCCTGGCCAAGACGCTCCGCACACTTGTAGGCTTCCAGGAAGGCATCTTGATAGTAGGCGGTGACCTAAATGTAACATTGGACCCCAAATGGGACTCCTCCTCAGGACACTCACATATTCCCTTGCAATACCTTACGGCCATTAAAGCTCTCCTGACCAGAACGAAACTAGTGGACTGTTGGAGAGCTTTTCACCCCGACGAAATGGATTTCACCTTTTACTCCCACCCCCATAACTCCTACACCTGCATAGATTATCTCCTAGTTCCCAGCCATCACATACCGTTGGTCTTACAGGCCGACCAGGGCACCGCGACATGGTCGGACCATGCCCCGGTGACCATCAAACTACACTCCCCCCTCCATAGACCCAAGATCTCCAAGTGGAGGTTAAATGAATCACTGCTCACCAACCCAACGGTCACATCCGACATTGGGAAGACACTACAGGATTATTTTACAAACAACACCTGCGAACAAACCCCCCCCCCACCATACGCTGGGAGGCACACAAGTGTGTCATAAGGGGGCATTTTATCCAAAAAAAGCACACTCCTGAAGAAACAGAGAGAGGCCCGCATGGCCGCTTTGCTGTCAGACATAGAACAAGCAGACACGCTTAACAAGCAACACCAACTCCCCACACACCAGGCCAAACTCCTCCGCCTACGGAGGGAACTGACCACTCTCCTCCACTCCACTTATCAAAGGGACGCATTGCGAAACAGGGCTTTCTTTGCAATACATGAAAACAAAAGCGGAAAACTTCTAGCGCGCATGCTGGCCAAAAGGAGACAAGACACGTATATAGACAGGATCCGTGACAAGGCAGGGGTCCTACACAGACATCCGGCCAAGATTCAGGAAATCATTCGCACATATTACGCGAAACTCTACTCCCTTCCACGCCCACACACAGACGCACAGTCACGATCACTACAGACCTCAATAGACGACTACCTAAAGACCCATAGGCTCCCCTCCCTGGAGGCCGACACGGCAGATCAACTAGACGAACCAATATCCATGGGGGAACTAGCACTCGCAATCAAATCCATGAAACCGGGTAGGAGCCCAGGTCCCGATGGCCTGCCCCTCAAATATTATAAAAGCTATGCCGAGACCCTGTATCCCCCACTATTGGCCATGTTTAATGCCATCAGAGAGGGACATGAATTACCTACACAGGCACTCATGACCCATATCACCATAATTCCGAAAGAGGGCAAGGACCGGGAGCACTGCGGGAGCTTTCGGCCCATCTCCCTCATAAACAATGACATCAAACTACTGGCAAAGGTCTTGGCGACCCGGCTCCAGGTGCACATGCCCTCTCTGGTCCATGCGGACCAGGTGGGGTTTGTAATGGGCCGGGAAGCCAGAGACGACACCATCAGGGCCCTCACGATTATGCACAGAAAATCAGGGGAAGACACAGGCCTTCTCCTGCTGTCCACGGACGCGGAGAAGGCCTTTGACAGGGTCTGCTGGGAGTATATGTTCCAGACGTTGTCACACATGGGTATGGGACCATACCTGCGTGGATGGATTAAGGCCCTATACACTCACCCGACGGCACATGTTCTGGTCAACGGGCACCCACAGAGGCGTTCCCGATATACAACGGTACGCGACAGGGGTGTCCCCTGTCCCCACTACTATTCGTTCTGGCTTTAGAACCCCTACTAACCACAATCCGACATCACACAGACATCAAGGGGGTACACATAGGAGACACACAACATAAGCTAGCCGCTTATGCGGATGACCTACTGTTCTTCATAACCCACCCGGAAGTCTCCCTCCCCAATTTAGTGCAGGAGTTCCAGGCCTTTGGAGGGTTTTCGGGGTACAAGATTAACTTCTCAAAGTCCTATATCTTAAATGTAAGCATACCCGCAAGGAGATCTGCACAGCTCCGACGGAGTTTTGCGTTCCAATGGGCCACGGACAAAATCCGATACCTCGGCACTTGGCTGACCGTTAAGGAATCGGAGCTATTCACAGCGAATTTCGCCCCGATACTAGCTAAGTTCCATACAGACATGAGGGAATGGGCCCTCCCGCACATCTCCTGGCTGGGTAGAATTCAAGTAATAAAAATGAACTTTCTACCGAGACTACTTTACCTCTTCCAGGCCCTGCCCATCACAATGCCATCCTCGTTTTTCGCCACACTCCGACAGGCTTTAGGGGCTTTTGTTTGGGATGGGAGGAGACCCAGACTGAAATACACACTGCTAACTCAACCCAAGCACAGAGGGGGTCTGGCTCTACCGGACTTCCGACTATACTACAAGGCATGCCACCTGCAACGTGTTGCGGAGTGGTCCAAGACTGGGGTCAGCAAACTATGGAAACAGGTAGAGGAGGGGATAGCTAAGCTCCCAGCCGCCCTTATCCTGTGGCTCCCCGCGGGGACGGACGGAAGGGAAACGCACTACTCCACATATACGAAAGCGACTCTGAAGATATGGCGAGGCAATGCTGGTAGACACGCGCTCTCCACACACCCGTCCCCATTACTTCCCCTCACACATAATCCTGACTTCCCGCCGGGCACGGACCTTAGGGCACTGCGGGCCCTGGTGCAAAACCCACTGCCAAGGCTGCACCATGTGTGCTCCGGTCAGGGGCTGAGGACCTTGGCTGACCTATGTGGGGGTCATACCCAACCATTCGCAACCCACTTCCACTACGCACAGTTGGCGAGCTATGTAAAGACCCTGCCCCGCGCAGGAGCCGTCACTAGGGAACTCACCGCTTACGAACAACTATGCGCAGACCCTGACCCACTGCCACATGGCATCTCGCACCTCTACGCCCTCCTACAAACGCTCACACCCATGGCCGCGCCACGCTTTATGGGGAAATGGGAGGAGGCCCTTAATCACACATTTAGTGGGGCTGATTGGGAAAAGATTTGTGAGGTCACCCACCACTGCTCCATTTTTAGCAAGAGTCAGGAGACAGCATATAAGATACTCACGCAATGGTACTGTACCCCAGACACGACTCAATACAAGCATGCTCATGGGTCAAGCCTATGCTGGCGGTGCGCCAAGGCAACGGGTACGCCTCTACACATTTGGTGGGCATGTGAACTCGTACAACCATTCTGGAGGAAAATCCATAAAATAGCCTCCCGCTTCACTGACAACCCACCACCATTAGATCCGGCAGCAATGCTGCTCCACCACACGACCATACCGATTTCTAAATACAAAAAGTCCCTTACAATTCGAATCTTAAACATGGCTAAGCAAACTATACCACAATACTAGAAGAAAACAGAGACCCCTTCCATACTTAAATGGTTCACCCACATGGAAGAACTACGAGCGGTAGAAGAGCTCACCATGTCAGCTACTGAAAAACAACATCAGACATACTTAGACATCTGGACCCACTGGATATTGACCACGACGAAACAAGACTTCCTGACGCTAGTCCATACCTAATGACAGGGAGCTACACAGGCTGGATAGACACATGGACGACAGACAGACCCTCCTCCTCATTCCCTACACTTACCCTACCCCTCCCCTCTCATATATTAACACTAGGGACACCACCCAACTGTCGCACAGGTTAAACAGACAGTGGCAACACACTCCCCAGTATCCATATCCCCCTCCGAAACAGGACTCCTGCCCACTATATCACTACAGTCCGTTAATAACTAAGGTCCTCACTAGATATGACCTTATAAGAACACGTAACGGCCGGACCGTGCTTGTCCCTCCCGCACGCACGGATAATACAACCATGCACAGCTGAATACTAGGGGGGCAATAGCAGGGAGAGCAGCAGACAGAATAGAGGTAGACAATTTGAGGGACCACGCCCGGCCTGAAGGGCTGGCAAACTGGCTGAAGGTGGATATTCTGCTTCAAACAGCACGGGTTCTCCCACATAAGCTTTAATGTTGACACAAGGGACCTGCGAGTCCGACTTTGTTGTTGGGCCTGCGTGTCAGCCTGTTGAATGTTTTCTTTACGCTGACTACAAACTACAGACCTGCGAGTCTGCATGATACTCACCTTTTATTCCCAAATACAGGAAATAAAAATCATATTCACAAAAAAAAAAAAAATATGGAAACATGACTAAAGCCGCACAATAGCACTGCTATAATAACTTTCACTTTGTCTTTAGTATAAAAATATTCCATCCTGACATTGTGTAACAGTAAGCTTCCTGTGTGGTTACAATGGAAGGTCAAAGACATTATGTCTTGCAATAAACCTCTGTGCATCTCACCAATGTACTGCTTTACAAATCAGGCATTATTATACAGCTGGTCACGCACAGACACAAGCATAGAAAAACAAATCAAAGCAAAACATTCCCTTAGTCATTGACTACATTAATACATGAAAAAATAAATTCTATTGCAAACTAATAGGACAGCACTTTTCATGAGCTGGCCACCAGCCTGATAAAGTGTAATATTTCTTGTAAAATATAGTTGTTCGTGCAAGCTATCTGTAAGACAAAAGACAAACAATGACTGATGCAGAACACAACCTGTCACGTAGCTGTTATCAGCATTATCAGAATTAACAACAGTTCGTCATGTAGCAGTCATTATGAGTTTCTTACAGTAATGACTAAGATTCCTTAGAAATCACTGATCTTCGCCAACGGTGACATCGCTGCTGGAGATTTGGTGCCTGGGTGCAGTTAAAGAAGATATTTACTTACCTAAATCTGTCGTTTGTGGGTGCCACCATCTTTGTCTGTCTGCCCCACTTCAGCGTCAGCACCCGTCACTGCTGTACTCTCGCACATGTGCAAGTGTACAGCATTGAGCTCTATAGACAGAGGTAATACCCTGCAGCAATCACTGATGACGGCTGTCGAGATTGACACCTAGATGCTGCCCAGAGTCTTAGAAAGTCAAGCAATGGAGAAATACGAAGACAAAGTGGTCCCATGAACAGTGATCGGATTTATGTATCTACTTGGAAGGAAATGGTTTTTAGATCAAGACAAACATGTAAATTTCACAGACCAAAGCAATAGGTTTGGCAGAAATATATATCTGTTACTGTATTCAAATGGCATAATCAGGTGACAACAGAATATGAAACTGACAGTACTATACCAATAGTAAAATTGAGAACCAGTCATTCATTATATATGACATGCGAATAGAAAATGAAATCAGTTTGTATACTAAATCACTTAAAATATTCTCATGGCTAAAACTCTAAAGTCTAGCTTGATTTTGCACATGCTATATAGAATACTGCATACGACAGTGCAGCAGTAAACTCAATGAAAACCATTAATATGCATTTTTCCTTACAGCAGAACCCATAAGAAATGTTCTTTGGATTTAAACTGTATTTATCGGTTTTAATTTAAAATGCTAGCAAAAGGGAAAACAGACGTTACTATACACAGCAGGTATAGGCCATCAAATCTTACACCAAAAAATATCTGACACTTTTATAATCCTTGGAATCAATATGTAAATAATAGATATGTGAAATTATTTTAAACTCAATAAATATGTATTAAAAATCCCAGCATGTAATAAATAATTAACCTAGAGACTATATAAAAATGCAAAATCTAATTGATGCTAATGATGATGCTTTGTGTGCACAGAGATCTGTCATTTATGCAAATCAATTTGTAATTAATGCCATAATTCATAAATGATTAAAATATTTAAAACTTGTAGTTCAAGGTGTATTTGAAAAGTGTCCTATAGTATTTTACCCTAACTTAGGCCAAAAAAAGGTTGTTCATAATGTAATAATACATTTCTGCTGTCCTCGTATTTTCTGCTAACCAACGATACAAACTCCATTCTGCTAATATAAACTCAATTTAATGAAGATGGGTCTGTGATGTATACCATGCTGAATCAAAATAAGCGGTAAAAGTCAGATAAAAATTGTTAAAAAAAATTATTATATAAAAAACCCTAAAATTTTCATAAAAACATAGGTTTGTTTTGAAAAGTACAGTAAATAAATAAATAAACCCCCTCTACTAAACCTTAGTCCCCTCCTCTGTACTAAATCCCAGTCCCTCCCTCTGTACTAAATCCCAGTTCCCACCCCTTCTGTACTAAATTCCAGTCACCCCCTCTATATTAAATCCCAGTCCCCCTCCTCTACTAAATCCCAGCACCCCCCTCTACTAAACCCCGACCCTTGTTTAAAAAAAACCCCAATATTAGCCAACAAGCAGACTCCACTCACATTGCCGCTGCCAGTATACAACTCTGGAGCCAAGACTCCGGTATAGCACCCTGTGTAAAAAAGGGGATCCTCCCGCTACTCCTTGAAAACCTGTGAAGGTGGAGCACATTGACGTCACGTCGGAATGTGACGTGGCGTTGCGTGCCTCTGTGCACCTCCATGTCCTTCACTAGCCAGCCGTGGCCCTTGCAATGTTGACCAACACACACTGACAGACACACTCTCACTGACAGACACACACTCACTCACACTCTCTGACAGACACACACACTCTCGCTGACAGACACACACACACTCTCTCTCTGACAGACACACACACTCTCGCTGACAGACACACACACTCTCTCTGACAGACAGGCACACACATGACCTCCATTTGTTTAACTATACATATGGATTAAGGAGAGAGCACAGGTAACTTTTTTCCTTTGGTTTTCACTATATGTATTGGAGCTGATGT
>OW240913.1:305633243-305783559 GCA_933207985.1 Pelobates cultripes | reverse complement strand
CTGTGACTGTGTTTTGGTGTGTCTGTGTCCCTGATTATGTGTGTCTCTGATGATTGTGATGGTGTGTGTTAATTCGTGTCTGACAAGTTTATTCACTAAAACAATTGTCGAATACAATGCTTCCAGTTTACTATTTTGTCATCCACTTTGAAATCCACTATGAATTTCTGACAATTCAAATTTTTGTAAATAACCGGTATGTATGTGACTGTGTATATTGGTATGTGCCTATCTATGTGACAGTGTATGTCTCTGTATGTATGTGAATGTGCACATGTCTATGTATGTGTGAGATATGATCTGTGGATTTATATGTATGTGTATTAGTATTATTGTTATTTGTGTACGGGGTGCATAATCACTGTACATATACAGCAAACTGAAATAAGGAAAATATTTTACATAGAAGCTTTGCATTAAAAAATAATTTATACAAAGGAGTTTATAGAGATAATTGTTTAAGAGGGCATCACCAAGTCTAGAGCCGCTGCTGCACAGAGGGGAAGCAGGAAGTCCCTGAAGCCAGCGACACTAGGGAACCTGGCTTAAATTCCTCCTCCCAGTTTTTATGACAGCAAGGACTGTGTGTGTGACACTGATTGTCTGTTGTCACTTATATTGTGTAAGTATGTGACTGGCTGTGTGTGTGTGTGATACAGTGTCCATATGACCGTGTGAATGTGTGTGTATTGTATTGTGGGTGACTGTCTAGGTATGCATGGGGCAGTGTGTGTGTAATTGTGTGATTATGTATGCTGTGATTTAAAATGCTGAGTGCTGGACTTCCTTGTTTTGTGTACCAGTATGTGTCTGTCAGCATCTGTGTCTGTCAGTGAGTGTTTCAAATCAGTGAGTGTGTGTGTCTCTCAGTGAGAGTGTGTGACTGTCAGTGAGTGTGTGTCTAGTTGGAGAGGTGGAGTCATTGCAAAGGGGAGGGGTTAAAAAGATGGCCACGTCCAACCGGGTGCTCCAAAAACATCTCTGCACCCAGACTCCTGTGACCTTAGGATCGGCCCTGCCTTGTGCTTAGGGTCATTGTCATGCTGGAAAGTCCAAGAGCTTCCCATGCGCAGCCTACATACAGAAGAATGCAAATTGTCTGCCAGTATTTTCTGATAACATACTGCATTCATCTTGCCATCAATTTTCACAAGGTTCCCCGTGCCTTTAGAGCGTACACCCCACCAAAACATCAGTAAGCCACCACCATGATTCACAGTGTGGATGGTATTCTTTTCAGTATAGGTCTTGCTGACGTCTCTCCAAACTTATGGTTGTGGCCATAAAGCTCTATTTTGGTATCATCACTCCAAATTACAGTGTGCCAGAAGCTGTGAAGCGTGTCAAGGTGTTGTCAGGCATATTGTAACCGGGCTTTTTAGTGGCATTGGTGCAGTAAAGGCTTCTTTCTGGCAACTACCATGCAGCTCATTTTTGTTCAGGTTTTCTCGTATTGTGCTCCTTGAAACATCCACACCGTCTTTTTTCCAGAGCAGCCTGTATTTCTCCTGTGGTTACCTGTGGGCTTTTCTTTGTATCCTGAACAATTCTTCTGGCAGTTGTGGCTGAACTCTTTTGTGGTCTACCTGATCTTGGCTTGGTATCAAAAGATCCCCGAATTTTCCACTTCTTAATAAGTGATTGAACAGTACTGATTGGCATTTTCCAAGCTTTGGACCACTTTTTATATCCTTTTCCATCTTTAAAAAGTTACATTACCTTGTTATGCAGGTCTTTTGGCAGTTCTTTTCTGCTCCCCATGGCTTAGTATCTAGCCTGCCCAGTGCATCCATGTGAGAGCTAACAAACTCATTGACTATTGATACACAGACACTAATTGCAATTTTTGAACAGCCCAGTGTGGGAAATTAACCTTTAATTGCTATTTTAACCTGTGTGTCACCTTGTGTGTCTGTAACAAGGCCAAACATTCAAGGGTATGTAAACTTTTGATCAGGGCCATTTGTGTGATGTCTGCTATCATTATGATTTAAAAAGGAGCCAAACCACTATGTGATAATAAATGGCTTCATATGATCACTATCCTGTAATAAAATATTTTTTTTTGCATGATCAGTCATAGTTTCAAAATTATTGCATTTCACAATTTCTTCCAGCGTATGCAAATATTTGAGCTCAACTGTATATTACACTTGCCCCTCTCCTCCTTTGTGACCTGTTGGTCTGATAGATTCTCTGGTGATCCTTCTGGTCCAGAACTCTTTGAGGCACCTGCTCTCTGACTGCATCATAGAATAGGAGAACCACAAAGAACCACAGACCACCAGGGAAGGATTTCTAAAGGACCATGCAGGGAAATAATTTGATTTATGTTCCTCACAGCATTTAAATCTGCCACTGCCATTAAAACAAGGTCTAGGTTTCAGTTGAAGGTCTAACAAAAACGAGGCTTGTGGTGCATGCTTCTGAAAATCGAAGCCTGAATGAGGCTGAGAACTCGAAACCAAATTTAAACCCAAAGAGGCTTGAAACATATTATAATCGGGCGAACTCGAATTTATAAAAAAAAAAGTGGATAAAGCTAGCCTGCCAGCTGGGGGATAAGCAGTATTTAGGCATAGCTGTACATCATCAATGCTCCAGAGGATGAAATATTGTCTTCCAAATTTCTCCATAGTCAAAATGAGGTATTGAGAGTACTCAATGCCCCTGGTTTAGTTAGTCCTATTTAGCAGACTGTTTACTAAAGCATTTCTGGAGAGAGAGAAAAACACCTGGGACTGCCATGACAATCATGGTAGGTAAGCCACAAAATATTTCATTAAATAAAAAGTCTGCAGCTTGAATGGACAGGAAGAAATAGACTGACTGCTACCTTAAGGGAAGAGTATTTATGCAAATTAGAGTCTTTCTACTTCCTGTCTTTTAAGCTGAGGGGAGACATTTAACCCATTAGTGATGCTGCTGTGGTTGGCCAGGAAAATTAACAACTTTTAAATTACAGGCATACAGAGTTTACAGGGCACACATTGACAAATATCATAGTTAAAAACTATATTTGGTTTGTGGTGAAACCGGCCATGGGACCATTTTAACTTACAAGATATCCAACCGAAATGATTGCATAACAAACTAAATCCATTTTAGAAAAAGGATACAATTCATAAATTGCCTCTCAGTCTTTATCTCAGGCATAGCAGAGGCTTAGAAATATAGACAGTGCCCACAGGAGCAGTTGTACAGTTAATTAAAGATGTACAGTTTAGACAACTTTTAAAAAACTTAATGAAAGAATATAAATTTAAACTAGTTTTGCATTACCAAATTAACCAGATAACATGCCGTTTATGGAGGAACCCAAAAATGTTTTGAAAATTATAGGTTATCAATTTTCTCATGCAAATGTGAATTTTGATTGGCTTATAAAAAGCATTTAAATATTATTTTTATTTAGAATTCAGATGAGGGTGCCGTGCCCTCACATATGTGCCAGTAAAGTGGTGCTTATCACAGTTTTAATTGCACAAAGTTATTTCTGAAAGCTCCAGATACATACTTTAGAAATAGCATTTGTTAATTTATACAGAGGGATGCCAGTTATTTAACCTACAAAACTGGAAGGGGTCTATTGGAAAACAGATACTTTTTGTTTTACATAACCCTTAAAACAAATCACTTAGAGAGTTAGGTAAATCAATCTGTGGGTAGTCAACTCTGTTGCAGCACTCTGTTTCAGCTTGGTCAATTCATAAAATTCAGTATGTGCAAATCATGTACAATGAGAACTTGCTATGTGTAAATACCCTCAGACTTAGAATTGTGTAACATTATTGCCTTGACTTGTAAAAAATGTAAACATAAAAAAACTGAATAAATTAAAATATATATATATTCAAGGAAAGTTAAGTAAATGGTGAAGTTTTCCAAATCTGAGCATCCGCTAACATACATCTTATGTTATATGAGTTTTCCTTCTTGATGATAGGGGCTCTAATTGCATCCTCATAATTATACCTCACTCATTCAAATATGTGAGTGGATACGAGTAGCAATAACCAGTAGACATTAAGATTTGTTTTGTTCTATACCTGTACTGCAGTTCATATGAATTGGTGCCAATCCAGTAATCATCTAAATTACAAATTTCCAAAGCACCATATTAACAATTCATGAAACAAGCCATAGACAAGAACGTTCATTCTGATATATGATATTGGGTTCTATTCCTGGCATCAGAAAAAAATTAATGGAGGACAAATCAGCAGCTTGGGTGAGGGCAAATAAGCAGCATAATTTGTCATGATGGGCAATAGGTTTGCCAAATAATGTGGGTTGTGTCTCCTGTTCGAAAAAATTGATCAAACAGATCAAGTGACACTGACCATAAGAGGGAAAAAAGAAGAAGCAGTAAAATAATTTATACTTACAAGCAGCATTCTTCCAGACTCATTGACTGTAGCTATTGAGAGAAACAGACCATCGATTGTTTGTTTTAGATGTTGCAATATACGCTGTGCCTGCTCTAAGTGGCACAAATAGCTCTCACACTGTCATTGTCATGGCATTGTTACCACCATCATTGCCACCACCATCAACATCATCAGTACTACCACCATAACATTTCTATTAGCATTAATCAACCATGTGCTAGTGCACAGGCTAGTTTTGCGACAGCTTCCACTGTCACCAATGCAAATCAAGCCAAATCTTCAGCAGATGCAGGTCAAAGAGATCAGCATACTGTACTCGGCCAATGAAGTAACGTTTGGGATCATTTTGAGTCCCTCCAAGTGTACTTTCAAAGTGCAAATTGTGAAGGCAAAGGCAATGAGTATGGGGCGAGCAAAGGGTCATCTTACTAGTGCCAATATGAATCAACATCTGAAAATACACCAAGTGTCTGTATTACTGAGGGATGAAGCAGATCAAGAAAGTACTAGGGCAGGCAACAGGTCCACTGGTTCACTACCTACCACCAATGATACCTCTTCCCCTTCTACCTCAATTCTTAGGAAGAGCAGGACATTGTCAGGATAGTGCCAGCATACGACAGAGGCAGATTGGATAGGAACAGTTGGATTCCTCACCATCCAGTGAGTTAAAAAAAAAAAAAAAAATTCCTCTTGCCTACCTGCTACTACCAGTGCTTCTTACATCTTGATTTACTGATTTAGAATTGTTTTACTAATATGTGATTTATTTATTTCTAATTGTATATTTATAGTAAGAGATGCAATATTAGATTTGCAGTGTGCCTTGTGCCACTACTTGTGCTTTAAAAATTGCAAGTGTCTCACCTAAGTAATATACACATTGTGTAGTAATTTACTTCACAAGTAAACGCTGGCTGCATAGCAAGTCTTTTTTAAACTCTTTCTACATAAAAGAGTATTCTAAAAAGTAGAGGTAGTGGTTGTAGTATTTTCAAATGCCTTTCATTGTCATGGTTTCACACTTCCTGACTGAGCCTTGTGGTTCTTGTCATCTTCCCATACGAAGTTGGTATACCTCTGTGTTAAGACCGCCGTTTAGTAAACCTTCCCCGGCTGCAGTACAGTCTCTGTTCGCTTACTCTGTAACCCACGAACCAAATGCAGGGGAAGCGGCAACCTCCCGATCGAAATCCACGAACGGCTCCAAACTCCCGAACGGCAATATACGAACTGCTAGGAACCGTCGAACAATAATATCCCCAAAGCGGCTTTCGTTCCATCCAGCAGTCTCTAAGCGTGAAGAAGAAATCCCCCCAATAACGAGACAGAAGCTCCGCATTGAGGGTCAAATAAGATCTGGGTTTACTGTGGGCTACCTGCCCGTATTTATGCAGGTCTCCCACCTGGTGGACACTCCCCTAGGGGACCAAATGGAAGACTTAAAGTACAGACAGATAGCAGGACATTTCTGACACACAGTCACATATTTTACCCACAGTACATTCTGATTCCCTCCCCTCTGTCCTGGAGTTAAGTACCAAGTAACTCAATTAACTCCAGGACAAGGACAGTCGCCATCTTAAACATGAAATAATAAAAGACACAAAAATGCATAACTACATGAAAACTGAACATGAACCATTTCCCATTCGTATTACATGTCCCCAGATAGCCTGGATCTGAGTGCATATCATTGGCGAATAGCGCTCAGATCCCACACACATAGTTCAATCGCCATGGAGTCAAAGTTCTTACAGTCCTTCGGTACACGAATGACTCCATGGGTGGGCTATCTGGGTTAAGTCTTTTGTGTGTTCTCAATCTCCCGAACGGCCGATGTTCGCATGCTTTCGTGGAGGCAGCCAGGCGTTCCCTTGTTTCAGCGGTGTTCGACAGAAAAAGTGTCCGTTTTCCGTTCCATAGAAATAGAGCCAAACACCGCTGAGCGTTCGCATGATTTAAAATGGCCGCTGCCTCGTGGTCGACATACGAACGACGACCACCCTGAGTTCGGTTTAATTGAGAAGTGTCTGCGGTTAACCACAACGTTATAATGGTGATCACTTCGTTAACCTGCAGCACACTCCTCACTTGGGTGGCCGTTCGTTCGGCGGTTTTGTTCGGGAAAAAGAGTCAATGGCTGGGCTATAGAAACCAGCCATTCATACGAACGGGGACAAACAGACGAACGGGCAAAAATCCAGCAGACAGATGGTTCTGTCACACGGCTCCCTCCTTGTGGGACGCTCCGGCAGACCCGGCTTGACCCTGTGGCGGGTCAACTTGGGGATGACCGGACTACGAGGTGATGGAAACGTCTGTTTGTCGTGACAACCCATCTGCGTTTCCGTTTAGCTTACCGGGTCTGTAGCTGATGGTAAAATTGTAGGGCTGTAGTGCCAAGCTCCATCTCAGCAGTCTCCCATTGTCTCCTGAGACCCGGTTAAGCCAAACGAGTGGGTTGTGATCAGTCACAAGGGAAAACTCTTGCCCATACAAATAGGGGCTTAACTTTTTCAATGCCCAGACCAAAGCCAAACACTCCTTCTCCACTGCCGCATAACTCACTTCTCTGGGTAACAACTTTCTGCTGAGATATGCGACAGGGTGCTCTCCTCCATCTTCCCCGACTTGGCTCAGCACAGCCCCCAGTCCATACATGGAAGCATCTGTATGGACGAGAAAGCGTTTGTTAGGGACTGGGGCAGCCAAGACAGGGGCATTCACAAGAGCCTGCTTCAGTGCCTGGAACGCAGCTTCACAAGCCGGAGACCACAGGACCTGCTTAGGCAAGTTCTTCTTCGTCAGGTCTGTCAGGGGCTTAGCGATAGCGCTGTAGTCAGGGACAAAACGTCTGTAGTACCCTGCCGTCCCCAAGAAGGCCAATACCTGGGTCTTAGTAGTAGGTGTGGGCCAGTTAGCCACTGCCTCTACTTTGGCTGGCTCCGGTCTCTGGCTCCCACACCCCACTCTGTGACCCAGGTACTGCACTTCAGCCATACCTAGATGACACTTTTCTGGCTTCAACGTCAGGCCAGCGGCCCTAATCTTATCCAGCACTACCCCTACATGTACCAGGTGTTCCTCCCAGGACCCACTGTAGATCGCAATGTCGTCCAAGTATGCACAGGCAAATTCTTGGAAGCCATCCAGGAGTCTATCCACCATCCGTTGGAAAGTAGCCGGTGCATTTTTCATCCCAAAAGGCATGACCTTAAATTGGTACAGGCCAAATGGGGTGACAAATGCCGACTTGGGGATAGCATCCTCGGCCAGGGGGATCTGCCAGTAGCCCTTACACAGGTCTATGGTGGTCAGATATCGCCCCCTGGCAATACGATCTAGTAATTCGTCTACCCGGGGCATTGGGTAGGCGTCAGTGGTGGTCCGCTCGTTGAGTCGCCTGTAGTCCACACAGAACCGGGTGGTCCCATCTTTCTTTGGCAGCCCAAGGGCTGTCGGAGTGCTCGATAACCCCAAGTTGGGTCATCTCCTGTATCTCCTTCCGCATTCCTTCACGGACTGCTTCAGGGATACGGTAGGGGGGCTGTCGTAACAGGGTCTGTCCAGGGGTCTCTACCTTATGCACAGCTAGGGTGGTATAACCTGGTTCCTGGGAGAACGTCGCCTGCTTCTCCCATAACAACTGCTGCGCCTGTACCCTTTCTGTGGGGTTCAACCGGTCCCCTAGCTGTACCAAGGTAGTAAGGTCAGTCTGGGAATCCCTTTCTAATAGATCTGGAAGGGGTAAATTCTCAGAATCATCTGTAGCTGGGGCACACACTGCTGCAATATTCTCAGGTCTCTCCTGGTACTCTTTCAGCATGTTCACATGAAAGGACCGCTGGATCCTCTCATCTGCACAGCTGGCTATCAAGTAAGTAGTGTCGCAGATCTGCGCCACTACCTTGTACGGGCCCTGCCAAGATGCTTGCATCTTGTTGGCCTTCACAGGTTTAAGCACCAATACCTTTTGCCCAACCTGGAAGACCCGCTGTCGGGCACCCTGATCGTACCATCTCTTCTGTCTCCCCTGGGCCGCCTGGAGATTCTCCCTTACCATCAGGGACAGTTTCTCCATGCGGTCCCGGAGTTCCAGAACATATGGCACTATGGGGGTCCCTTCCTGCTCCGTCTCCCCCTCCCAGTGGCCTCTAATGAGATCTAGGGGTCCGCGGACCCTTCTCCCATACAGCAGCTCAAAGGGGGAGAACCCAGTAGATTCCTGGGGCACCTCTCTATAAGAAAATAATAGATGAGGCAGGAATCTCTCCCAGTCTCTGCAAGTGTCTGTAAAGGTCCTCAGCATCTGTTTGAGGGTACCGTTAAAGCGCTCGCAGAGACCGTTAGTCTGTGGGTGGTAGGGTGAGCTAAGTAACGGCTTAATGCCGCACACCTTCCACAGTTGCTGGGTGAGCACAGCGGTGAATTGGGTTCCCTGGTCGGAGAGGATCTCCTTAGGGAACCCGACCCTAGTAAAAATTCTAACCAGGGCATCAGCAACCGTCTCTGCCTCTATGTTAGACAGCGCTACTGCCTCTGGATAGCGGGTGGCATAGTCCACCACGGTAAGAACATACTTCTTACCGGATGGACTAGCCCTGGCCAGTGGACCCACAATGTCAACGGCTATGCGGGCAAAGGGCTCCCCTATAATAGGCATCGATAATAGCCTAGCCTTAGGGTGGTCCCCCCGCTTTCCTACCCGTTGACATGTGTCACACGTGCTGCAGTACATCCGCACAGCCTGGTTAAAGTTTGGCCAAAAGAAGTTCTGTGAAATCCTATAGGCTGTGCGGCGGGACCCTAGATGTCCAGCTAAAGGAACATCATGCCCTATCCGCAGAATCTCCTGCCGGTACTTTGCAGGTACCACTAACTGGCGATTCGGCGGAGAGGCAACACTCTTCTGGGAAGGTTTAGGGATCCTATATAACCTGTCCCCCACCCACTCATACCGTTCCCCATCTATTCCTTCCTCCCCAGCCTCTGCCCTGTCCTTGTATCTTTGGAGGGTCGGATCTGCCCGGGTTTCCCTCCCAAACTCCTCTGGGGAATCCCAGCTTAAGGGGACCTGATCTGGGGTATCAGTCGGGGAAGGAGATCTTACCTGGGTCTCGTCAGCAAGTGGGCTGGTTCCGGCAGCACGGGTCTGGGCACGGGTGGTCACTGGGTTCACGTCTGCAGGGCCCATCGGAGCATAGGCTGAAACCAAAGGGGCCAAATCGTTTCCCAAAAGAACATCTGCGGGCAAGTCCTTCATCACCCCCACATCCACATGCCTAGCGCCCACTCCCCAATCCAAATGTACTCGGGCAACAGGTAAGCGAAACACGGCACCCCCTGCTACCCTTACTGCCACAGTGTCTCCAGTGTGTTGATGCTCTGAGACCAAGTTCTTTTGGAGCAGTGTCATCGTGGCTCCTGTGTCTCTCAGCCCATTCACCACTCTGCCATTTAGCTTCACAGTTTGCCGATGTTGCTGGCGATTATCCTGGTGAGCCGCTTGCACTGGGTCTGCCTCGTGCAGAATGCCCCAAAATTCCTCCTGCTCTAGGCAGTGAGCAGCAGGCTGAGGTGGGCGCTGGTTTCCGTTAACTGGTCTCCTCCAGGACTGAGCCTGGTTGGCACTGTTCAGGGGGCACTCAGGACGCTTGTGCCCCAACTGCTTGCACCCATAGCACCGGATGGGTTGGGAGTACTCCCGGGCATTAAATCGGGCTGGTTGCATATAATTGTTAGCTGGTGGTGCAGCTGGGGTACGGTGTACTGGGGGTTGGTAGACTGCAGGAGCGGGTGTTACTGCTGGTCGATACTCCAGTCTGGCAGGGGCTTTAGCAGCTGTACCATCCAACTTGCGGGCATCCGTGTATTCGTCTGCCAGACGGGCAGCCTCGGGTAGGGTAGAGGGTTTTCTGTCTCTGACCCATTCCCGGACCCCAGCAGGTAGTCTATCAAAGCAGTGCTCCAGCAGGAACACTTGTAACACCTCCTCCCCAGTTACCGCTTGGCATCCAGCCATCCAGTGGGCTGCGGTACGATGGACTCTGCAGGCCCATTCCACATAAGAGTCCCCAACCAGCTTGTTGGTTTCTCTAAACCTCCGCCTGTACGCCTCTGGGGTTACTGCATACCTGGCTAGGAGCGCCTCTTTCACAGCCCGATAGCTGGTGATCTCCTCCTCTGGGATGGCCCGAAAAGCTTCACTAGCCCGGCCAGATAATTTCCCAGAGAGGATGGTGACCCATTCATCTGCAGGTACCTGATGTAGCGCACACTGCCTCTCAAAGTCTGCCAAAAATCCATCAATCTCTCCCTCTGTTTCCACAAAATTTTTAAACGCAGCAAAAGGTACCTTTTTTCTAGCAACCACATTATTGTCATACGGTACCTCTGCTGCTGCAGCTCCTCTTTCCCGGGCTGCCTGTTGTGTTGCAACTGCTGCCTGCACACGAACCACGATGTCAGCTGAGGGGTTGGGGCCAAAATGTGCCAGCCTTATTTGTACTGCCCGGTTGAATTGTATTTCCTCGGGTGTTAAATCCAAGGTACTGGGCACGTTGACTCTTTCCATTCCCGTTGCTGCATCCATCTCCATTAGCAAAGCAATAATCTCCCGTTTCTTTAAATTGCTTGCTGACCTTCCTCGGCGTTCCAATATGTCCTTAAGTGTAGCACGCCTTAATTCCTCGTACTGCATCTCTTGTAGCTGACCTCCAATGCTGTAGGATTCATCCCGTCGCTTGCCACCAATTGTTAAGACACCTCCCGTGTCTTTAAGCCAAACCGCCGTTTAGTAAACCTTCCCCGGCTGCAGTACAGTCTCTGTTCGCTTACTCTGTAACCCACGAACCAAATGCAGGGGAAGCGGCAATCTCCCGATCGAAATCCACGAACGGCTCCAAACTCCCGAACGGCAATATACGAACTGCTAGGAACCGTCGAACAATAATATCCCCAAAGCGGCTTTCGTTCCATCCAGCAGTCTCTAAACGTGAAGAAGAAATCCCCCCAATAACGAGACAGAAGCTCCGCATTGAGGGTCAAATAAGATCTGGGTTTACTGTGGGCTACCTGCCCGTATTTATGCAGGTCTCCCACCTGGTGGACACTCCCCTAGGGGACCAAATGGAAGACTTAAAGTACAGACAGATAGAAGGACATTTCTGACACACAGTCACATATTTTACCCACAGTGCATTCTGATTCCCTCCCCTCTGTCCTGGAGTTAATTACCAAGTAACTCAATTAACTCCAGGACAAGGACAGTCGCCATCTTAAACATGAAATAATAAAAGACACAAAAATGCATAACTACATGAAAACTGAACATTTCCCATTCGTATTACATGTCCCCAGATAGCCTGGATCTGAGTGCATATTATTGGCGAATAGCGCTCAGATCCCACACACATAGTTCAATCGCCATGGAGTCAAAGTTCTTACAGTCCTTCGGTACACGAATGACTCCATGGGTGGGCTATCTGGGTTAAGTCTTTTGTGTGTTCTCAATCTCCCGAACGGCCGATGTTCGCATGCTTTCGTGGAGGCAGCCAGGCGTTCCCTTGTTTCAGCGGTGTTCGACAGAAAAAGTGTCCGTTTTCCGTTCCATAGAAATAGAGCCAAACACCGCTGAGCGTTCGCATGATTTAAAATGGCCGCTGCCTCGTGGTCGACATACGAACGACGACCACCCTGAGTTCGGTTTAATTGAGAAGTGTCTGCGGTTAACCACAACGTTATAATGGTGATCACTTCGTTAACCTGCAGCACACTCCTCACTTGGGTGGCCGTTCGTTCGGCGGTTTTGTTCGGGAAAAAGAGTCATTCGAATGGCTGGGCTATAGAAACCAGCCATTCATACGAACGGGGACAAACAGACGAACGGGCAAAAATCCAGCAGACAGATGGTTCTGTCACACTCTGTACCCCCTGTCTTATGCCTTCCTTAACACACATCTTCAACTGCTCTCTCTCTTCTGTTGTTGTCCCTGCTGACCTTAAACATGCCACTGTAGTACCTTTCCATAAAAAAAATCTCTTGACCCATCCTCCTCCTCTAACTATCCTCCCATATCCCTGCTCCCTTTTTCTTCAAAGCTTCTGGAAAGACTTGTCTTTACTGGTATGTCTCACTTCCTCAACTCTCTCCGTGACCCTCTTCATTCTGGCTTCCACCCTCTCCACTCTACTGAGACTGCTCAAAGTTACTAACGACCTAATCGCAGCTAAATCCAAAGGCCACTACTCCATACTAACTCTTCTTGACCTCTCTTCTGCTTTTGACACAGTTGATCATGCGATCCTTCCCTTGGTGTCCTATTTTCTTTTTATACTGCCTCTCTTGGCAAACTTATTACCTCATTTGGATTCCACTACCACCTGTACGCTAATGACACCCAGATATATCGCTCCTCCCCGGACCTCTCCCCTGCCGTCCTGCAACGTATTACTGCTTGCCTTTCTTCCATCTTTGACTGGATGTCCTCCTGCTTTATGATGGGTCATGGCCCAGGAAGGTAGTGGTTCACTGTAGGGTTGGGTCTCCGGGACCTAAGTGCTTTCTGAGGCTTCCGTATTAATTTCATCACCAGCCGTGCCGTTTTTTTATTTATTTATTAGATAGATAGATAGACATAGTATATATTAATATAAATACACACATAGTTTATTTCAGAGGGCCACTGCGTGCCATATGATCTAGAATGTATTATTCATAATTGCAAATAGTTTTGTGAAAGTTGAGCTTATCGCTGACGTTGTTTGCAAGTTTTGACTTTCCATACTTTGGCCAAATTACAAATGTGTGTGCTTCTAGTTTACACATTTCATATATCATTCTTTAGAACAGTCATGTTTTTATTGCCCCTGGAGTGTGTTTGATTTCAAAGTTTTGTGAAAGAATAAGAGCTCCCTATCATCCTAGCATACAGTATACGCATGAATAAATCACAGGTGCTTAAAGCAGCATGATGCTACAAATTAAAAAGATCTTTCACAATTACAAATGATAATACAACTGCTCTCAGTGTTTATCCTTAATAATATTCCACTTTAGTTGTGACCTGTGGAGATGATTAGTAAATTAGTCTTGTATCCTTTTGCATAATTCATTATAATTATATCATCCTTGATTGTCAGGATGCAGATGTATGATCCTTAAATTTTGTTTCCTGTTTTGACTTTTGTCTTCATTGCTGTAAAAAAAAAAGTGCTAGAGGATGTAGGTGTGTCAGAATTCCTAATTGTGTCAATTTTCAAAATCTCTCAACCTTACATTTTCCAAATTACTCCTATTTTTTTTATTTATTTTTTTAGAGCTTGGAAACTGCACCGTTTTAATCAGACTTTATATCTCAAACTTAAAAAGTAAATACAGTTTTTAAAAAAAACTAAAATAGTAAACTTTCACTGTCATATTTTCATACTGGACACTGCTAAGTATAAAGTATCTTTGCATATGTTGTTTCCTCTAGTAACAGACAAGAACAGAAGCACTTTAGCTTGCTGAAAAGCTTTGTGAGAGAAAAGTGTGTCCTCTATTTCATTTTGCAAAAAAAAAAAAATGCAGATTTCAATAGAAATTTACACTTTTATAAATTCACCTGGTTACACCCCCTTGGCATTCTAGCACACAACAGTTCCTGATACTTCCTGATTTGGTTAGTGCAGTGGAGCTAAACTCAAGAGGCAGCAATTACTCAGAGGACCTGCCTGGCAAAGACATTTCATTGAGCTACATTTGGAAGTCTGTGATTGAACAGACACTGAAAGTCTGGGAGGGAATAGAAGAGGGTGTGCAAAATGATGCAGACAAGAGAACTGTAGCTTTTGCAAGCTGTTTTTAGATATACCTCAATGAAAAGAATGCATAATTAAATGCATGCTAGCTTTCATTTGGGGTATTTACAAGTAGATAAAGGATCAGCGCTGCGTGATCTAATGGGAGCTAAAGACAGGTGGTATATCTACTAAACATTGATTTTATTGATTTTGTATTTGGGCAGTGGAGCATCCCTTTAAGTCCTTCATGCACTGGGCTATCCCTATTATTGATATTGATATTAAATGATATTGCTAACTTTTCAGATAACTTTGAAAAATAATGGAACATTAGTCTCAGTTTTTACAGCTCCCACTATGATTAGTCGCAGGTGCAATAGAAAATTAGAAGGGTTTATTTACTAAACTGGAAATGGTAGAGAACAGTTAAGGATTTGCAAATTCAAGGCCAAAATAGCTGTGTTGAAGAAATTTTACTATTGGACTATTTTTGCCTAATTTTTACAATTCCCTGGCTAATGCAGAGTTAAACCCTACGGAGAATACAGATCATTTTTCATACAGCTTATTATCACACAAAGTACTAATTTACTCAATGTAAATGCCAAATATAAATGGAAGGGTTGCACACCCTCAGGATATATATATAAACGAGAGAAAGAACACCCGTGGGATGGACAAGAACACGAGAACCCATATGGATATGGCTTTTGAAGGTAAAACAGAATCTTGATAATAATCCAAGGAATAGTGCTAATTTTTTGTAAGATATAAGACAGCAAATGTCAGACTTCATTTAGCACAGGGAGGGCAGGCTGTACCGACTGCCATTTATATATTTTTTCTAACCAGTATCCATTCACAGTTTCCTGGTATAGCCTCCGGTTACATATTTTTTGAATAAGTTTTTCATATGATTTAATATTTGTGCATAGGACACTTGACCATAAAGAAGGAGAACCTTCGCATCTTCAGTCGCATTCAAATATAGTTACAGATACTGTGTTTCTCAGAAAATAAGACCGGGTCTTACATTAATTTTAGTCACAAAAAACACACTAGGGCTTATTTTCAGTGTAGGGCTTAGAGCCAGTCTGTCAGCCGGTGTCGGCGGTGTGTAACCCCCCCAGAGACCCTTACCTCCCCCTCCCTGTAATATTCTCCCCTCCCTCCCTCCCTGTAATACTCTCTCCCCTCCCTCCCTGTAATACTCTCCCCCCTCCCTCCCTGTAATACTCTCCCCCCTCCCTGTAATACTCTCCCCCCTCCCTCCCTGTAATACTCTCCCCCCCCTCCTCTGTAATATTCTCCTCCCTCCTGTAATATTCTCCTCCCTCCCTCCCTGTAATATCTCCTCCCTCCCTCCCTGTAATATTCCCCCTCCCTCCCTCCCTGTAATACTCTCCCCTCCTCCCTCCCTGTAATACTCTCTCCTCCTCCTGTAATACTCCCCCTCCCTCCCTGTAATACTCCTCCCCTTCCCTCCTGTCTCTCCCCCCTCCCTCCCTGTAATCTTCTCCCCCCCTCCCTCTCTCCCTCCCTCCCTCTGTAATACTCCCTTCCCCTCCCTCCCTCCCCCCTCCCTGTAATACTCCCCCCCACTCCCCTCCCTCCAATCTTCTCCTCACCTCCCTGTAATACTCTCCTCTTCTCCTCACCTGCTAGCGTGGCACTCCTCTCCAGGGTCGCGGACCGGAGAGGAGCTCGGCCACGCTACAGGGAAGGGGAGGTGAGGCAGTGCGGCAGCCGTCTGAGCGCTCTCTATAGAGCGCCGGCCCTGCCTAAGTCTTATTTTCGGGGTAGGGCTTATATTGCAGCCCACCCCGATAATCCAGCTAGGGCTTATTTTCGGGGTAGGGTGTATTTTCGGGAAAACACGGTATATGGGTGCAAATAAAAAAATCTTCTACAAACTCACTGGCATCAGGCACATGTGCTTCTGGGTGCAGCCTCCCAAACTGCACTATATCCAGCCAAAATTAAATAAAAAAGCAAAATAAAGTCCAGTCACACTGCAGATCTGGTGTGAAACAGCTTTACCAAGCCTTTGTATTCAGTTTAACTCTAGAGATACAGTGAGAGAAAAAAGTATTTGATGTTTGTCCACTGACACAGAAATTATCAGTCTATAATTTAAATGGTAGGTGTATTTTAACAGTGAGAGACAGAACAACAACAAAAAATCCAAAAAAACACATGTCAAAAAAGTTATAAATTGATTTGCATGTCAATGAGTCAAATAAGTATTTGATCCCCTATCAATAAGCAAGATTTCTGTCTCCCATGTGTCTTTTATACAGGTAACGAGCTGAGATTAGGAACGCTCTTTTAAAGGGAGTGCTCCTGTTCTCAGCTCGTAATCTGTATAAAAGACACCTGTCCACAGAAGCAATTAATCAGATTCCAAACTCTCCACCATGGCCAAGACCAAAGAGCTGTCCAAGGATGTCAGGGACAAGATTGTAAACCTCCCCAAGCTGGAATGGGCTACAAGACCATCGCCAAGCAACTTGGTGAGAAGGTGACAACAGTTGGTGCGATTAGTTGCAAATGGAAGAAACACAAAATAACTGTCAGTCTCCCTCGGTCTGGTGCTCCATGCAAGATCTCACCTTGTGGAGTTTCAGTGATCATGAAAACATTGAGGAATCAACCAGGAACTACATGGGAGAATTGTATTAATGATCTCAAGGCAGCTGGGACCATAGTGACCAAGAAAACAATTGGTAACAAACTACGCTGTGAAGGACTGAAATCATGCAGTGCCAGCAAGGTCCCAGTGCTCAAGAAATCACATGTACAGGCCTGTCTGAAGTTTGCCAATAAACATCTGAATGATTCAGAGGAGAACTAGGTGAAAGTTTTGTGGTCAGATGAGACCAAAATCGAGCTCTTTGGTATCAACTCAACTCAGCGTGTTTGGAGGAGGAGGAATGCTGCCTATGACCCCATCCCCACCGAAAAACATAGAGGTGGAAACATTATGCTTTAGTGGTGTTTTCTGCTAAGGGGACAGGACAACTGCACCACATCAAAGGGACGATGGACAGGGCCATGTACCGTCAAATCGTGGTTGAGAACCTCCTTCCCTCAGCCACGGCATTGAAAATGGGTCGTGGATGAGTATTCCAGCATGACAATGACCCAAAACACGCAGCCAAGGCAACAAAGGAGTGGCTCAAGAAGAAACACAATAAGGTCCTGGAGTGACCTAGCCAGTCTCCAGACCTTAACACAATAGAAAATGTGTAGAAGGAGCTGAAGGTTTGAGTTGCCAAACGTCAGCCTCGAAACCTTAATGACTTGGAGAGGATCTGCAAAGATGAGTGGGACAAAATCCCTCCTGAGATGTGTGCAAACCTGGTGGCCAACTACAAGAAACATCTGACTTCTGTGATTGCCAACAAGGGTTTTGCCACCAAGTACTAAGTCGAAGGGATCAAATACTTATTTCACTCATTGACATGCAAATCAATTTATAACTTTTTTGACATGCATTTTTGTTTGTTTTTTGTTATTCTGTCTCGCACTGTTAAAATACACCTACCATTAAAATTATAGAATTATCATTTCTTTGTCAGTAGGCAAACGTTCAAAATCAGCAGGTGGTACAAATACTTTTTTTTCCTCGCTGTACTTCTATCTTCAGAATAAAAGGCCTTGGGGAAGCTGTTTCGTACTGGTTGCTATGTGCCTGGACTTTATTTTCTTTTGGTATTTTTTTATATATTTTTGCAAAAATATAAAAAATATATATAAAATATAAAAAATATATTTTTTTTTCAAAAAATGTTCGGGATATTATTATATTTGTTAATGTATATATTTTTATTTTTAAAAATTCTAATATTTTGAAACACATCATTTTAAAGGTTTATCCAAAAATAATCAGTAATTTGACAAGCTTAACGAAAAATATTAAAACAAGACCATAATGTACCTGCATCGTCACTTGATTCTTTGTAAAAGTTAACTGAGACTTCCCATACTGCCTCTGATAATAGGTCCTCTTGTTTTATCAGTTTACTTGCTGAATACATTCTTGGTTTATATAGCCAACCATGTTATCAGATATATTAACCAGGAGAGTCACCAAAAACTCCAGGAATGTTTCAGTATTCAGTATATACTTGGCGATTAGCCTCTATGTCTTATATGTCATCACTTGCTTCCTGTCTGTACCTGGAATGAAAACACAAAAGTAGGCAGTTGCACAGGTGGCCCTGTACCCCAAAGTTTTTCTTGTAGTAATATCAATATGTAACTTATAAGACAGATATCAAGAACATATATAGTGCAGTACATCTAGTGTAGTATATAATAACATATACACTGCTCAAAAAATAAAGGGAACACAAAAATAACACATCCTAGATCTGAATAAATTAAAAATTCTTCTGAAATATTACACAAAAATTTAAAAATGGAAATCAAATTTTTAAACCCATGGAGGTCTGGATTTGGAGTCACACTCAAAATTAAAGTGAAAAAATACACTACAGGCTGATCCAACTTTGATGTAATGTCCTTAAAACAAGTCAAAATGAGGCTCAGTAGTGTGTGTGGCCTCCACGTGCCTGTATGACCTCCCTACAATGCCTGCGCATGCTCCTGATGAGGTGGAGGATGGTCTCCTGAGGGATCTCCTCCCAGACCTGGACTAAAGCATCTGCCAACTCCTGGACAGTCTGTGGTGCAACGTGACTTTGATGGATGGAGCGAGACATGATGTCCCAGATGTGCTCAATTTGATTCAGGTCTGGGGAACAGGCGGGAGAGTCCATAGCATCAATGCCTTTGTCTTGCAGGAACTGCTGACACACTCCAGCCACATGAGGTTTAGCATTGTCTTGCATTAGGAGGAACCCAGGGCCAACCGCACCAGCATATGGTCTCACAAGGGGTCTGAGGATCTCATCTCGGTACCTAATGGCAGTCAGGCTACCTCTGGCGAGCACATGGAGGGCTGTGCGGCCCCCCAAACAAATGCCACCCCACACCATTACTGACCCACTGCCAAACCGGTCATGCTGGAGGATGTTGCAGGCAACAGAACGTTCTCCACGGCGTCTCCAGACTCTGTCACGTCTGTCACATGTGCTCAGTGTGAACCTGCTTTCATCTGTGAAGAGCACAGGGCGCCAGTGGCAAATTTGCCAATCTTGGTGTTCTCTGGCAAATGCCAAACGTCCTGCACGGTGTTGGGCTGTAAGCACAACCCCCACCTGTGGACGTCGGGCCCTCATACCACCTCATGACCGTTTGAGCAGACACATGCACATTTGTGGCCTGCTGGAGGTCATTTTGCAGGGCTCTGGCAGTGCTCCTCCTGTTCCTCCTTGCACAAAGGCGAAGGTAGCGGACCTGCTGCTGGGTTGTTGCCCTCCTGCGGCCTCCTCCACATCTCCTGATGTGCTGGCCTGTCTCCTGGTAGCGCCTCCATGCTCTGGACACTACCCTGACAGACACAGCAAACCTTATTGCCACAGCTCACATTGATGTGCCATCCTGGATGAGCTGCACTACCTGAGCCACTTGTTTTTGTTGTAGACTCCGTCTCATGCTACCACTAGAGTGAAAGCACCGCCAGCATTCAAAAGTGACCAAAACATCAGCCAGGAAGCATAGGAACTGAGAAGTGGTCTGTTGTCACCACCTGCAGAACCACTCCGTTATTGGGGGTGTGTTGCTAATTGCCTATAATTTCCAGCTGTTGTCTATCCCATTGCACAACAGCATGTGAAATTGATTGTCACTCAGTGTTGCTTTCTAAGTGGACAGTTTGATTTCACAGAAGTGTGATTGACTTGGGGTTACATTGTGTTGTTTAAGTGTTCCCTTTATTTTTTTGAGCAGTGTATATAGCTGATGTCTGTCTTATATCTTACAAATTGATATCACTACACAATATCTGGTGCAGTCCCCTATTTTTGTGTTTTGATTCTGAACTATGCTGGTTGGGTGTAGAGGGATTATTTTCCATATCTCTGATAAGTGCTTGATATATTTTGTATATTTTACCAGTACATTGGAATGCCACGATTTGCCAGCAATTGCAAGAAGTCATATTTCACATGAAATGTGCTCTTAATATAAGTGATAAGATAGTGCCACTCAAAGAGAACACGAGATGGGAGGGAAACCCATCAGGGTTTTAGATATAGATGTGATTATCAAAGAGAAACAGAAGGCAGGAATGTAGAAGCATAGATCAAAATTATAGTCAATTAAATTGCCTTTCTTCTTCAGGACAGAACAAACATTCATTGTTATAGGCACATACATAAAGACTTCACATGATAAATGCTAGACGTTATTAAAAAAATGTATTTAATTTATAACAAAGCTATACCGTACAACACAACCAAGCAGTAAAAGACAAAGCATATTTCTTCATAAAGTCCCTTTAACTGATACACTCAGTTATTAAATAAAACAGATATCATGGCTTCCATGAACAATGTGTTTTAAGAAAGATAATAATGGATTTCATACAATTGTAGATATTGCCTAAGGCTTCATTTTAAGAGGACACCAAAATAACCCTTGAAGCTTTGCTGATTAACCAATTTATGAAGCAATTTGCACAGCTAACATGTTCCAGTTACATCAGCCTGTTGTTGAAGAATGCCCAAGGACATTTTAGATTAATAGTACTGGCTTGATCATTCAGTTTAATTGCAGTACATGTTCATGTCATCTTATGCATGCAGGAAATAATAGTATTATATGTACTATATTATTTTTATTATTAATGGTGGTGTACACTTCCTTTATAAAAATAATCAAAAAATCAATACACTGCAAAGTAAAATAATTCAATGATGTATGGTGTCCTGTAATATTGTACTGTTTTATAGTTGAACTTTATCAATTATGCTACTAAGTAGTAAGACAATGGAATAGGTTTGACTTTTTAAACAGTAAATAAAGAAATAAAGAAATACAAAATGCGTTATGTTGTGAATTTGGGGAAATGGGTGGTCATTATATAGCAACATCAGAGACTGAGTTAGAGGACAAGACGTAAGTGCATTTCTTAAAAGTTAATTGTATTGGCAGTAAATTGGCATCATGAATGGGCAGAATGCCCTTAGAAAAATAAATAACCATGAAGGTATCTCAAAAGAACATATATATTTTTATTAATGCCAGTAAACTACCCTGGAAAAAGTAAAATGCGTAGAAATATGTGATAAAATGACAGCATACATTTGTAAAAAGGTCCTAAAATGTACAAAATTAATATTTTAAGGGGTGCTTATTAATTTTCAAAAAAAGCAATGTTTCTTTTTATAGGTAAGGGACAAACACTTTGTAACTGCTATTAAAGGTAGTAATTTGACAATCGTGCCATGGGTAAATAGCTGCTTTCTGTTAGAAGATATTTACATGAAGGTACTTCCTAAAGATGTTTATTCAGGGACAGTCCTGGAGAAAATAGATCCTAAAATAATACTATTCCACCAGATTTAAAACAGTTGTTGTCTTAGCTGTATTATACATGTTGAGGCAGCTAGCTAGTGTACGGAAGTGGATTGAAAGTATTAGGATTAGTATACTTTTATTTACTTTTTTTTATTATTACACCACCTAACTAGAGAGCAAACAGTCTTTGCCTGTTCCAGTGGTGAGACAGTAACACCTCTCTCTCAGCCTTGCCAGGTTTAATTAGAATGGACAGGATATAAAATTACATCTCCCCTTAGTGTTGGATGGGGCTAGGATTGCTGGGAGTTGTGATGGTCACTGCTGGAGGAGGCAGAGAGAAAAGTTACACCTTTGACTAGACCCTGCAGAAGCCTTAGAAAGGCAGGCAAAGGAGGCAGTTATAAGCTGAGAGGAGGATGGACCAGGAAAAGCAGATGGAACAGTGGAATTTAGTAAGCAGAACGAGAGCAACTTTGGTAGTGGGGAAGGAGATCAGCAAGAGCACTAACTGTCACTCAAAGACCCCAACATGCATTTATATACTGTTTTCAGAATATACTCTATCTAGTAAACTAGAGAGTGTATCATTTGGTAAAATTTTGGCTAAAATAACAAAGCTAAAAAATGGTATACGTTGGACAAATTAAAACAATATTTTGATAAGCATATTTCAATTAGGTTGCCAGTTCACCACTGTTCTTTTTCATTTTCCCTACAATTAAAACCAATAGCATTGCCTATAAAATGCAGTTATTTATCCAAGAGTACATAGACATACTCCATAATTCCCCCCAGAGAGACTAATTATTCTGTGTGTTGGGTCACTCACTGCTAAATAATAGGATATGTGAACAATTTCTTCAAGTGGAAGTTGTTAAACTAAAATCATATTTTCGAGAAGCCACTTAAGTTATATACAGACTGTCAAAAATAGATTTGGGAGAGGCCAAGTCCATTTTTAAACTGGACACTTTGGAACCTAATGGTTTAAATATAGACTTTGAATTAAATGCCTTTATCTTGGTAGGGATTTTCTATGTTTATTTTAGATTTTCTATTTTCATATTTATGTATATTTCCATTCAATATCTTTTTCTTAATTTGGTACATCATTTTTGATGTTTGATTTTTTTTTTAACTTTATTTAAATTTTTGTTTACATTTGTTCATTAATTTTTATATTTATTTTCTTACATTGTTAGTGATTTAGTTTTTCAATTAAGTTTTTAATTGGATTGTATCTGAGTAATATGGTGATATTTTCTTTATATATTAAGACAGTGGTATCCTAATATCTATTAGTTTGAAAAATAGTGTTCATTTACATATTTAGTAATTGTTTTGGTGAAAAATATCCCTCTAAGACAATTGTAACAGATCTTTTGGGTTGAGAGTATTTTGTCTTGTATTACTATTTCTCTTGTTTTGTGAATGCACACTGTTTAAATTTTCTTTTTCAGATTTGCCATTTCCATTTTTAAAAAAAGTGTAATTGTTAAATGTAATATTGTATTAATTTATTCATGTACTGGGATCGCAATTGTGGATATATAATGTCCACCATGATGGTATCTGAGAAAGTGGAGCTCTTCTCCATGATACACTTTAGACAGTGTCAGTATATACACTTTGAAAATGAGTTTTATTGATTCCAAAGTTAGCAAAGACCATCCCTCGCAGGAGAGGAATCAAGACATTAATATTCATATGTATTGAGGTTTAGAATCAAACATTAAAACATTGAAAGTGTACAGAATTCACATATTGCAATTTAAGAAATGATGAGAATTGATAGAAGTACTATATGGGCAGCTCGTCCCTCGATGTATACCCTCCCAATTTTAGTAGTGGCTCCGTCGTATATCAACTACATATTTGGAGCACATATGGGGTGAAACACATGTCAAATCTGAATATATTTCCTTGCTAGAAGTCCTGTTTGTCTCCTATAAACCAGTATGCGAAGAGATTGGATTGACAATAAGGACACAAGAGAAGCAGTACATAGGAGTGGCATCAACTGATGTGTGATTTCTATTCTATTATCCTGCAAATGCGTTTAATCTTTGTTGGACTAAAGTGTGCTTTTACTGTGTACACCATTGTTATACAATTTTGTGTGTTGAAAACCTGATATTTATTAAATAGGGATCTACACCAATGGTCTCTGTGTTTCCTTATTTATCTGCCTTTTTACTTCTACTATAACTGAAGGCACTAAATACATATTACTTATTCTACTATTGCCCTGTGCTAACTGATTCACAGACTCCATATGTCAATCTCTGTTTAAACCTGCATTTAAGTTTGCTCATGGACTACAACGATTTTATCTCAAATTATAATCTTTTTTAATACTATACGGAAATTGCTAGTGACATTATTTTATTTTTTAATTTGTTACATAGTTACATAGCTGAAAAGAGACTTGCCTCCATCAAGTTCAGCCTTCCTCACATATGTTTTTGCTGTTGATCCAAAAAAAGGCAAAAAACCTAGTCTGAAGCGCCTCCATTTTTGCAACAAACTAGGAAAAAATTAATTCTTGACCCCAAAATAGCAGTAAGATGTCTCCTTGGATCAAGAAGCTATTACCCCACTAATTAGAAATTATATCCCTGTATGTTATGTTTTTGCAAGTATTTATCCAATTGCAGTTTAAACATCTGTATAGACTCTGACAAAACCACCTCTTCAGGCAGAGAATTCCATATCCTTATTGCGTTGATATATATATATATATATATTATTGATATATATTTTTTAAGAGCGAGTGTGTTTTTTCCCATTATCATTCAGTTAGGATATTTTTAGCACTATGTAGGCATTTTGATATATAGTGTAGGTTATTGTGTCACATCCTTTGTTCATATTTTCCCTATTTCCTATGATTTTTTGTTCATTTTACAATTGATTGTTTTTTATCTTCATGTTTTTTTTTAACCTTTTTTGTACCATTCGATTTTTAGTAGCCATTAGATTTCTAGTTGCCCACTTGTAACAGCTCCATGGACATTACCCATTTACATTAGTGTTTCTTCTATATATATATATAAATTTATGTTTTCAGTAGCTCATTGAGATCAGAAAAAATGAGATTAGACTGTACTGTATAGGTGCGCATGTAAGAAACATTGTTAGGGCAATAATTTTATTATTAAACTATTAAACACTTATAGAGTTTTTCACTAAAGTTATTCACTAAAACGAGAATTATCAGCTGACTTGGAAAATATAAGGTTGTTTGGCGTGAAATGTTAAATTCCTTTTGAATCCACTTTTAAACTCCAACAATACTCACTTCGGTGAATAAAGTTGAGACACGGTTTAAAAAAAAAAAAGTCAATTGCCTTGTCAACGAATCCTTGCTCTTTCGTGTCCATTTTTATATCAAATCACCTGCCAGTTCATTATTTTTTATGGTTTTCAGGAACTGTTTACTTTAACCCCTTAAGGACACATGACGGAAATATTCCATCATGATTCCCTTTTATTTCTGAAATTGTGTCCTTAAGGGGTTAAAATAATCTCCTAAGTGTACTTTTTGCTGCTTGGATAAAATAATTTCTTCCAGGCAGGTTTTTTTTTTTTTTGCCTGAACAGCTATAAAACTAACCTAGTAATTTCTCTTCGGTGATGAAACATACTGAGAGAGAGTGCAGGGCTTCAGGGAGCAGTGACATTTCCACAACTTGCTTACGTTTTGTTTTAGATTCAAAGTCTTGATATCCTGTCATTGTATTGGCACGCATACATCAATAATGACACGTAAGGGAAGAAAAGAAGATGCACTAACGCAGTGAACATTAAACAGACACAGATTTAACACTTGTTCCTGGCTATGATTTTTTTTATTTTATTTTATTATATGTGGTTTTCTCTGGGAGATGACATGCATATTTATCTTGTTTTCAAGAATTGTACTGTATAGCAGAAATATTTCAATGAAATCATTTCAAACTTATGTAGAATAATCATATTCAAAACACAGTAGTGATTGGTTGTAGCCATAGTGATGTAAATGTTTCATGAAGTTTTATTGGTTGAAGGGTTGAAGTTCTGTGTGAGGATACGATTACAATTGTGATTGAGATTCTGTCTGTCTACCTTGTTGGAAATGTGAATAGTGAGTGAAGTCTTATGGGTAAATGTAAGATGATGGGTATTCTAATCACCTTATAGAAGCATCATTATATACACTACAGAGTTTACTGTGGTAATTGTTTGGTGAAAAATGCATATACCAACTCATGAGAAATTCTGTGAATATTAACTAGCATTGGCCTGGTCATTGTTACTCTTTCATACCTCACTTTCCCTCACATATGTTTCTAATGCATTTTTTCAATGGGATTTCAGTAATATCCTGAGAGCCCCAGCTTATGCTTTTACCCTATCACAGGCACTTACGGAAAGGCTTCCGCATTGAAGCCGAGGTCCAGAGGATCGGTGCCATCAAGAGCACTTTGGGGTTAAACTGCCTGAACATGGTTTAATCCCTTGAGGTAAGACAGGGGTCAGGACCTCCAGACAGCATATGAGTTAATATAAAATGAAGTTGTTATTGTGTCTAGAGCGATTCTTTAACATTGCATTAGACCAATTAATAATACTCATCTCCTCAGGGTGTATATGTCTATTAGCAATAACCAGCAATATAAGTGAATGCGTCACCTTAGTAGAATAAACAAATATTGTAGTAAAATCACGTGTCCCAACTCTCCTTAAAACAAAACACAGATAATACCATAACAAAGTCAAAACAAAATGTTTCTAAAGCTATTCACAGTTATATTAAAGCAACACTTTTAATAGGAGAAAAAATACATAACTAGAAATATATATAAAGTAATATAATGTGATATTGCCTATAAATGTATGTATTTGTTTATTTATTTTTTTCAATAGAGGGAAAAACTACTCACAAACTTGAAGCCCAACAATTGGTTCAAATTAGCAGCATTATCCACCATTCCTATGTTGCACAATTTCAATTAAATAGATGAGAAAAGAAAAGCGTAGTAATCACCAATTTATAATGAACAGTAAGAGTAAATAGTAAGAGTAAAAATTTTAACACTTGCACAACGTCTTTTCTTGAAAGTTTGAAAAAACATCAGTTTATCTCACTTGGAAAATTCTGCAGTGATATCATCAAAAGCTTTAAAACCTATGAAATTTAAAAATTATTGTTGGGAAAACAATACATACAAATTAGAATTACTTGTTATTATGTGTAGACATTCAGGTTTATTCGCTAAAGTCAGAGTACATTGTGGCTTAATAAAATCAAACTTTTTCCAGGATTAGCAAATCAGGTATTTAGTAAAGGATAAAAGGATTAAATTGTGAAATGCCACAGATGTGCACAAAAATGTCTGATTCTTATACATGGCATGGGATTCAGGATATTTATGTAATACATTTTATTATATTTTAATTAACAAACATCAGTGAATTCTCTCAGTTCCGCCAAAAAACACTCATGCTAAATAGTTTCTAAATTTTGTCCTGAGTTTAGAAATACCTAATTTTAACATGTTCTTAGCTTTTTTTTTGCAAGTTATAGGACTATAAGTTGTTTGTGATTAAGTGGCTACTAAAATAGACAGGTCTCTCAAATTGCAATCAATTGAATTACTTAATTATGTAAAAATATTACATAAATATGCACGTAGAATTTAAATATATATACATATTTATATATTTGAAGTCTACGTGTATATTTATATATATTTTGTATTATTTTTATTTATATATATATATATATATATATATATATAATGTCATTCTAAGTGTATTTTGATATATTTATATATATATATATATATATATATATATATATACACACACACACATATCAAAATACAGTTAAAATAAAATTACATATATATAATTTAAAAACTATATATATATATATATTATTTTAATTATTTTTAAATTTATTTTTATTTACTTATTTATATTTTAGAATATATATATATAATATATACATGTGTGTAATTTAGAGCGATCACATGGCCCACAGGGGCCTAATTTGCTGAGGGGGGACTGTCTGGGCTGTCAGGCAGTCCCCCCAGACCGGGAGAAACACTGATTCCCTGTTCCCCCGCCAGCGATCTGGTAGAAAATAAGGACTGACGCAGACATACTTGGACCGTTTTTTGTCGGACGTACCTAGTACATCCGCTGTCCTTAAGGGGTTAACTAAACCCATTAGATAATAGTCGTGTTGCCTAAAATCTACTGGCCATTTAGTCAACTAAAACTAGACTAAAACTAAAACAATTCAGATTACTAAAATACAACTAAAACTAAAATGGCTTTTTAGTCAAAATACATAGACTAATACTAAATCGAAATTTGCTGCCAAAATTAACACTGAAAAATAACTATAATGATTTATTTCTATGTAAAACTGAAGATACTTAATAGTTAAATTTATGAGTATTGTCAGTGTGAGCTCGTGGGGTGAAAATGTATATTTTTCACATGAGCCCTATGAATTACACCTGAAATTCTTCTGACTATAACATGATTTTTTTCCTTAAATTATCACAGGCATGGCCTTGACGGAAAAGTAATTTCCTACACTGAAAGCAGTCAGTCAGTCAGTAATTTGGTCACCTACATTTTGCAGGTCTTGTTTACACAAATAATGCAAACCAAGTGAAAATTCCCCAAATGTGAACTAATGAACATATAATAAGCAGTTTTTGAATTGTTGTTAAAATTGAGTAGAAATATGTACATTTGCATATATCTTGTCCCTTTTTATTTCCTGGGAATGTTTGTATTACACTTTCAATTTACGACAATGGTCACCAGATGATCGTGAGAGTAGTATGAGATCCACCATTCTTTATTCCACAGCTGCAAGTTGTTTATAATCTTAAAGTGCACAGGAAAAATGCTCAGTATATATCATGCATTACCTACCACAAGGAAATAATGTATTCATTTGTGGTTCTTATATAAGCTGTACAATATACAAATATAAAAGTGACTTCCTTGGTGCTGGTCAAATCCAAGTATGTTAGGCATTAGAGGTTTATAGTAAATATTATTTCAGAAAAAATGACAGTTATACCTTCAAGGGTTACAACTACAGGATCACTGCACTTAAATCACTTCATTGAGAAGAAATGGTCTGGTTGAGTTTAGTGGTCCTTTAAAACAGCATGCAATCACAAATTACTTGCATGTTGCAACTAGATATAAATCAGTCTGCGTAGCTCAGGGACGCAATATAACTTTCAGGTAAAAGATCAATGTGCTCGTGGAAAGGAAATATGCCAAAAGGTCAATAAAGATAACTGAAGCTTATTTACACAGGGAACTAGTGAGAGATGAGCTTTCTGACTCTCTTATGTGCCCTTCAAATCATTGACCAGACAAAGACCATTAGATATTTTTTGGGTTAGAGGTAGGAACAAATGAGAACCCAGCATGAAAATCTCTGTAAGAACTACTCACTTCCACTTTGAACTATAGTTCAAACCAAATAAGACAGGAAACTCTCCTGGTTGTCTCACTGATCGCCAGGAAGTGTGAATAAGGGGACTAGTCTTGGACATTCATTTTAGGATGAACACATATTCCCCTTCCCCATACGGAGGTTAATATGACCATCATATTACTATAGTGGAAAATAAATTCTCTCTCCTGCGCCTTTCCTGCAGTGCCGTTGAAAAGGCAGGAGATGCCGATGGCTGCTCACTTTTATAAAAAAAAAAAAAGACTAGCAACTGGCAGCTATTGCCATCCAGTCCCTAATTCAATAAAAGAAAAAATTAGGTCTGCGCAAACAGTTAAAGTGTGCACACCTAGATGCTACCAGGCTTTTATTGAAGGACAATATTGAAGGACAATAAAAGGGCGCAAGTTCTTAGTCAATGCTAATGTCCTTAATCACAAATATACACTCATCGATATATATACAATAAAAAGGGCTTATAATTACATGTGCCACCCCCCACCAAATTAGTGAATCTGTGCGCCTGAACGCAGTTTCCATCCACCATCTTGGAGCTCCTTTCAAATTCCAGAATTGATAGGCATTGTTTCATGCATAATTTTGGTCTTTCAGCATCTTAGTAGATAGTTCACTAATCTTTATGTGGGATTACTATAAGGATTTAAAAAAGAGCTATCTTCTAAACAGCTCCCTAATTTGGCACCCTGAAATATGGCAAGTACACAAGTGTACCAATTTAGGGAGTTACCTACTAAACGGCCGCAAGACACAGCTGTGGCATGCATAGGAATTTTATTAGTCTGAATGAAATTCCCAAATGAAAATAATGACCAAATTTCATCCAAAAACAAATGGACGATATTCACTTCGGACAAAACAACATTTTCTTTTGTCCAAATGTGTTCCGACAAAACTGAAATTTCGGCGTTGCCCAAGTTTAAAGGGACTATTATGAGATAAGCCTGATGAGAGAACCAATTAACATCTAAAGTACTTTAGCAAGCTGAAGTGTTTTGGGTACGTGGTGTGTTCCTTTAATAATATATCGATTTACAGTAACAATAACAATAGTAGCACCATTTTCTTTTTACAAATTGTTTTAAAAACTTTTGTTTCCATATGTCTATCTGTCTATTACCTTGTAACAAGCCAATATTAAAATTGAGCACTTTTCTTATATTATCTACTTTAAAATCCGGTCTATATAATAATGTAAAAGAAATGAAGTAAAAAGGGAATGTGCCTGGATTTCTTTACATTATTAATGATTCTCTAGGTCTAAATTGGAAATGTGCTTCTCTACCTCAGGGGGATGATTAATTTAGCAGACTACTAGGTTTGATTAAAAGGGAATGAAATCTCTGACATGCAGTCTATTTATCAGATATTATGATATTAAACTGTCTAATCACTTGGTACCTAAATTAAGACTTACGATTCTTAAATGTCACTTTTTCTTTTGTTTTATTTCAGCACCACTTTGGCACAAACATATGGAGTCAATCAAAAGGGCACTTACCATGGGGAAATTATCTTATTATGAAGAACATTTTATGGTCAACCAGTTAATAGGAAATGCAATCACACAAGAACCACATGCTATAAGATCATCACTTAATTGTCTTGGAGTCAATTATGTCAGTTTTAGAATGCAAACTCATTTTTTTCTATCGGAAAACCTTCACTCCATTATGTCATTAATAACCTGTATTAAATACATCCCCAAACTCAGCACAATGATTAATTAAATCTAATTATATTTTTAATTTGTTGATTGTCTTTGTCAATGTACTGATTGTAAGTGTTGTTGAAAAAAAAGTTGCACCTCAGACTCACATTATACTTCTGACTCGCTTTTCCACAGCCCCTTCCATTTTCCAAGTGGGCATTGGCCCCTTTCTGGCATGAATATTGGATAAGGTAGCTAGTGGCAATTCTTAAAGGGACACTATAGTCACCTGAACAACTTTAGCTTAATGAAGCAGTTTTGGTGTATAGAACATGCCCCTGCAGCCTCACTGCTCAATCCTCTGCCATTTAGGAGTTAAATCCCTTTGTTTATGAACCCTAGTCACACCTCCCTGCATGTGACTTGCACAGCCTTCCATAAACACTTCCTGTAAAGAGAGCCCTATTTAGGCTTTCTTTATTGCAAGTTCTGTTTAAGATTTTCTTATCCCCTGCTATGTTAATAGCTTGCTAGACCCTGCAAGAGCCTCCTGTATGTGATTAAAGTTCAATTTAGAGATTGAGATACAATTATTTAAGGTAAATTACATCTGTTTTGAAAGTGAAACCAGTTTTTTTTCATGCAGGCTCTGTCAATCATAGCCAGGGGAGGTGTGGCTAGGGCTGCATAAACAGAAACAAAGTGATTTAACTCCTAAATGACAGTGAATTGAGCAGTGAAATTGCAGGGGAATGATCTATACACTAAAACTGCTTTATTTAGCTAAAGTAATTTAGGTGACTATAGTGTTCCTTTAAGGATGTAGGAAAACAGTGCAGGGTACTCCACTTTGTAGTCGTATATGTTACTACTAATGGACCTGTAATGATGCGCTCTTTTTTTGAATTCTGTTATTATTGTGTCTCTATAATGACCCTTAACATTTTTTACTAAGACAATTATTTTAAGCTGTGTCAATTCAAATATGATTCTTTAAATGTATGTGAGTACAATAGAGAAGGTCATAGATGCCAAGTGTATTTCTGCAGAATAATGTAAAGGTTTATCAAAATGCATAATGTTGCCTGTAGTGATGTCCCACAATGGTTCGCAGAACGGTTCGCCGCAGACGGCGAACATAAACATAAACTTTGACCCTGTACCTCACAGTCAGCAGACACATTCCAGCCAATCAGCAGCAGACCCTCCCTCCCAGACCCTCCCACCTCCTGGACCGCTCACTAAGAATGCAGCTTCACAATGAATGTAAAATGGATGCTGTCCAGGAGGTGGGAGGGTCTGGGAGGGAGGTGCTGCTGATTGGCTGGAATGTGTCTGCTGACCGTGAGGTACAGGGTCAAAGTTTATGTTTATGTTCGCCGTCCGCGGCCAACCGTTCGGGACATCACTAGTTGCCTGGTTTAGATCATACATTTCTCACCTACAAAACAGTCATCACTGCTTAAAGGACCACTCTAGGCACCCAGACCACTTCAGCTTAATGAAGTGGTCTGGGTGCCAGGTCCAGCTAGGGTTAACCCATTTTTTAATAAGCATAGCAGTTTCAGAGAAACTGCTATGTTTATTAATGGGTTAAGCCTTCCCCTATTCCCTCTAGTGGCTGTCTCATTGACAGCCACAAGAGGCGCTTGCGTGCATCTCACTGTGATTTTCACAGTGAGAGCACGCCAGCGTCCATAGGAAAGCATTGTAAATGCTTTCCTATGAGACCGGCTCAAGAATCGCGCCCAGCTTTTGCTGGCATTCAGCAGGCGAGCTGGAGGAGGAGGAGGTGACTCTCCGCCCAGCTGGAAAAAGGTACGTTTTTACCCCTTTCCCCCTTCCAGAGCCGGGCGGGAGGGGGTCCCTGAGGGTGGGGGCACCCTCAGGGCACTATAGTGCCAGGAAAACGAGTATGTTTTCCTGGCACCATAGTGGTCCTTTAATGTGATTACTGCTGCTTAAAGGGTTTCTCCAACACTTTTTGTATGGTATAGAAAAATGCCCCTTTGCTTTTGGTTTTATTCCATATGTCCCCCGGGAAAATAAATGCACATAGAATGTTAATCCAGCAGAGGATTTATGATTTGATAATTTAAAGGGCTCAGAGCACATGTGCCTGGGCTGAGCCCGCAAGGGGACGATGAAAGGGAGGGAATTAAGCAGGAGGAAGGGAGTGAATTGAGCAGGAGGGAGGGTGGATGGGGAATTTGAAAAAAATTGCGGATGCAAGGTGGGAGGGCGTACTTTAGTGTTGGGGGATGGAAGGAGGTATGGAACACATAAGCTCTGACATACATAAATTATGCACAGCTTGATAGACAACTGGGAACAGAGTTCTGGACTGACAATGTCACGTGTGCTGAGGGTGCAACTTGCCCCAGCACACAAATAAAAATTATTTTAGAATCCTGACTTCTACCACCATGACCACTTCAAAAAGCAGAAGTGGTCATGGTGGTTGGAGTAACCCTGGAATGCTTGTATTTTAAAGCACAACATTGATTCCCAGACTTTACATGTATTAATTCTGCCAGAAACAGAAGGCTAAAAGATGATGGATTCTTGTAACAAAGCCATGAGTAGTTTCAGAACCCAAATATAGGGATACATAATTATTAAACACATACTCAATGCTCAAATGTTGTTCTATTTAAAGGTTGTTCTATTTATTGTAGACATTATAAACATTGCATCTCATTGAGCTCTCAACTCCGGCGTTCTAAGAATCGGGACACCAGTGGGAGAGAAGTAAATTGTGTCACTAGCTCTGCTCCAAAGGGGTAGACCCTCTCACAAAGCAGTGTTAATTTTGTCTACTAACAATTTTAGTCAAATTTTAGTTGACTAAAATTTTTAGATTTAGTCAACAAAAACTAGACAAACTAAAACAACAATACGACAAACTAAAATGGCTTTCTAGTCCAAAGACTGTGACTAAAATTAAATAGAAATTTGCCGCCAAAATTAACACTGCCACAAAGGAGGCGGAACCACCCAAGTTAATGGCCTGTCCATCATTGAAGCCAGCCTGCTGAAGGCAGACACTGCAGGGGGCAATGTTTCAGTGCTCATGCAAGGATTTTTAGGGACAGTTCCCCAAAAGCGGGACACCAGGAAACATGCATGAGCATCCGAAAATTAGGACTGTCCTGCCGAAATCAGCATGGTTGGGAGGCTTGTTATATAGTGCCTGGAGTCAATGAAACCATTTTCAAGTAGTTTAACAATAAATATGGGTCCATGGCCTACTAGAACCCCCACTAGAAGTATGGCTAAGGCAGAATTTACATACTTCCTTCTATCAATACCAATTCATACCAACACTGGGTGCTATGATAAGCTGCAAGCAGCCAGCAGACATTCTCAGCCAATCACAGTCACCACTGCTGCTCAGATTAATGCTTTCTTATTTGCCCAAGCAGCACAAAGGGGGTGGGGATGCTAGGGACACTTGTTTAGCATTAAAATATTAAAATGGTTTGACAACAGGGACAACCCCAAGGGACTAAGGACACTAACGATGAAGTAGTTACAGTGCCCACATTGTCCCTTTAATTGATGTTTATTACTCTCAGAAACACACAAAATTACATGCACACACAAAGACACATCCAGATATGCAGTGGGAAAACATTGGCTGACAATGGTTTCATTACAATAAACCCATCTTCTAATGCAGCACAGTGATGTGAACTTGTGAGCTGTGTGCTTGGAATCCTGGGCTGCTTACCAGTGTATGTTAAATTCTGCTGGTAACGGGTAACATATAATAAATTGCCAATTTCTCGGGCGGGGGAGGTTTGAGCACATGAAAAGTAACCCATCATATGCATTTTTTTCTATTGGGGTTATGTGTAAAAAGCAGCTTGCAAGATATCTGCAGCCTTTGCAACCCCTCCCCTTCTAACCCCACCCAGACTTTCTGTGGCTGTCCAATCATGGACTTTACAATGCAGCTTAATGAGACGTCTTTGCAAGGCTTGTGTTTAGAGCAAATGCTTCCTTTTTGAGTTTAGCTCCACTGAGCTAACAAAACCAGGAAGTAACAGGACCTGTTGTTTGATTTACAGCCATGACAGTGTAAAAATGTTCATTTATAAACGTGCTAATTTCTATTCAAATCTGCACTTTTGTAGAGTGAAAAAAAAACAAAAACAAGCTCTTCACACAAAGTATTTCAAGCAAGCTAAAAAGTGTTTTAGGGATCGGTAATTAACATATTGCAGCATACCAATGCTAGATACTACTTGGAGTACTTTTAATGCCAAACCCCTCAACATGAAGCATTCTCTAATCAACTGAACATTGCTATTATAAATAAATATGGGGGCGTGGCCTGGCGGTCCGAGAAGATGGCAGCATAATCCTCGAGCTCCCCGCAGGCTCAGCTCGCAACCTCGACCAAACCGCACTCTGACCGCGGGGATGGGGAAGACCCACCGAGCCTCACATGCCCAATGACTAGGGGATGCCCCAAAGGGAACCCCGACCCAGACTATGAAGCGCTACCTGCTCACACAGGCGGACATGGATCCGCAGGCCTCAAATGACTCCATGGAGTCGGACATTTTCTCCCCGCACTCCCCAACGGGAGAACAGACCCCCACGACACGCACTGCAAGGGATGCCGCAGTACCGGACCTGATGGCCCTGCTGAAGGACTTACCCACAAAGGCAGACCTCAAGACGGCCAACGCAGAACTGCGCACGTCAATCACGACGGAACTCCAGCGAGTCGCACAGATCGAGGCGGACTGTGACCACATGGCAGTGGCACAGGCTGCCAATACAGACACGCTGCAGCACCACACTACAGTGATGAGGCAGATGGCCCTGCATATAGAGGACCTCAACAACAGGGGGAGACGCCAGAATATCCGGGTGAGAGGGGTCCCAGAGGAGCTAGACAGTAAAGCCCCGGTACAGAGCACCTTGCTGGAGCTGTTCAACAGGCTCCTAGCTAGGCCGCCCCAGACGCACATGGGCTTCGTTAGAGCCCACAGGGCCCTGAGACCACAAGGACCCCCGGGTGGGCCTCCCAGAGACATCATCTGCTGCATGGAGAGTTTCCAGCTTAAGGAGGAGATCCTCCATAAGGCACGTGCCACTGAAAAGGTACTGCTAGACGGATTGGAAATCCAGCTATACCCAGACCTGTCCCCAGCCACTCTGGCCTATTGGCGGGCCCTGAAGCCCCTCACCAGGCAGCTGCAGACCGCCAACATTAGGTACCGCTGGTGCTTCCCCACAGGCCTTCAAATAGCAACACCCTCTGGCCCCTTCATGGTCGCGGGAGCAGAAGATCTGGAGACGATCCAACGTGAGCTACACCTGTCGCCGGAGAAGCTTCTCTGGCCGAACCCGCTAAGATTCTACACAGAAGGCCCTAGGCCTCCAGGCACAGGCCCCAAACCCCACAGGCTGCGGGCCCCCCGCACACAGACAATACGACCGTCGGGGACACCGAATTAAATAAGCCGCTTGCCCTGCCGCCCCCTGGGACTATGAACTTGTATACCATGCCGTAAATGGGACGACTTGTTTTTCTTGACGCCTCGACCACTCGGAACCTTACTGCACCAACCACGAGACATGCAGCCGGGCTCTCACCTCCGGGCCCTGTGTTCGTGGGGAAACGGAGGGGCCGTGGACTTCCACTCCCGAGCCTGATGACAACTCACCTTTCTCCTCACCCATACCGCAAGTATTATCCCGGAGAATGGGGGGGCATGGGAATACCGCGCTTCCCCACTACCCGAGAACTATGGGCCGAGCAGGGGGGAGGGGGGAACCGGGTGACCCCATGCCGGATAAGGTGGCACTCCCTGCATAAGCTGGGCACAGTGGGAAGGGGATGGACACTCTCAAGCCCTGGACTTGTTCCTTTGTATATGTGACCTGGGAGCTGAGGGGCCCGAGACATACACCCAGCTCACCCTCGTAGACGCACCAAGATATGTAGCCTTCAGGCAGGCTATGCTGAGATACACTGGGATGGCATTAGGCTACTACCACCTTGCTACTTACAGGGATCAGGGGAGTCCATAGCGCTAGACCACGGGGAGGGGACGTATGGCCCATGTAGCTACACCACAGGCCCACCCCCCGGCGGATGCAGGGTGCATGCCGAGTTGCCGGTTCTCATAGTTCGGCGCAGCCCTTCCAGCTTCCCCGAAACCTTGACACGGAGGGCTATGTGAGGGCCCTAAGATAGGCCATCGTAGGGTCACCCAGACACACGTCCGCATGAATAGGGCGATTGCCACCCAACAGGGAGGGAATAGGTCCAGAATGGGGTAATGCATGCCACGGAACCCGACGGGATCATGGTGGGGCTCCCATTGCACAGAGTTAGTTTTTTCTCCCGACCCTAGGTAACTAGGGAAGACCCCGACACCAGGGGGCGGCAGGCAGGCAACACAAAATAGGCCACAGAACACCACATCACACCTGTGGGCCGGACGACCCACTGGCCGCGGTCATGACACAGACCATGCAAACATTAGCTTACAGAGGTTCACCATAAGCTACATTCCCAACTTGGAGAGCCATAAGACGGGGAGACGGGATGTCCCAACTGGGCGGAACTCCGGGGCTTGTAGTGGAACATGACGATCTTTCTGTCTACTTGGGGCTTCTTGGACTCCTTTGCTACCCTATTGGCTGGAGCGTTCAGACTTGGGTGCGCGGTGCACCCCTCTACCTGCGGGAGAGGGGGGACTCACTGCTCCCCCAACGCTCAAATCCATAATCCGCCGTATACGGCGACACTAATCCGTACCCGGTCCCTAGGCCTAGAGGGTGCGATCCTCCCCTTCCTTCCCTCAGACCTACCCAGTTTTCCCCCGAGTTTCCCCACCCCATACTTTCTATACCTGACTATCGGACGGACGTAACTACATCACCTCTGAGTGATAGACTCATACCCAGCATGTCCCTGCTACCCCCTCACAATATTCACGCTTAACGCTAGGGGACTTAACACGCCAGAAAAAAGGGCCGGGGCCCATAAAGATTTCAGGGCGGCTCACGCCTCCATAGTGTTTCTACAAGAGACCCACTTCCGGGCAGGCTCACGACCCACGCTGACTAATCAACACTATCCGAAAGGATACTACAGCGACTTTCAGGGGGGTAAGTCAAGGGGCACGGCGATTCTCCTACATAGACACCTCCCTTTCACGGAAACAGGGGTCATGACGGACCCAGAGGGCTGTTTCCTATTCCTCAAAGGGACGATTGCGAACACAACATATACCTTTGCCAATCTCTACGCCCCAAACCGCGGGCAATATAAATTCCTGGCCAAGACGCTCCGCACACTTGTAGGCTTCCAGGAAGGCATCTTGATAGTAGGCGGTGACCTAAATGTAACATTGGACCCCAAATGGGACTCCTCCTCAGGACACTCACATATTCCCTTGCAATACCTTACGGCCATTAAAGCTCTCCTGACCAGAACGAAACTAGTGGACTGTTGGAGAGCTTTTCACCCCGACGAAATGGATTTCACCTTTTACTCCCACCCCCATAACTCCTACACCTGCATAGATTATCTCCTAGTTCCCAGCCATCACATACCGTTGGTCTTACAGGCCGACCAGGGCACCGCGACATGGTCGGACCATGCCCCGGTGACCATCAAACTACACTCCCCCCTCCATAGACCCAAGATCTCCAAGTGGAGGTTAAATGAATCACTGCTCACCAACCCAACGGTCACATCCGACATTGGGAAGACACTACAGGATTATTTTACAAACAACACCTGCGAACAAACCCCCCCCCCACCATACGCTGGGAGGCACACAAGTGTGTCATAAGGGGGCATTTTATCCAAAAAAAGCACACTCCTGAAGAAACAGAGAGAGGCCCGCATGGCCGCTTTGCTGTCAGACATAGAACAAGCAGACACGCTTAACAAGCAACACCAACTCCCCACACACCAGGCCAAACTCCTCCGCCTACGGAGGGAACTGACCACTCTCCTCCACTCCACTTATCAAAGGGACGCATTGCGAAACAGGGCTTTCTTTGCAATACATGAAAACAAAAGCGGAAAACTTCTAGCGCGCATGCTGGCCAAAAGGAGACAAGACACGTATATAGACAGGATCCGTGACAAGGCAGGGGTCCTACACAGACATCCGGCCAAGATTCAGGAAATCATTCGCACATATTACGCGAAACTCTACTCCCTTCCACGCCCACACACAGACGCACAGTCACGATCACTACAGACCTCAATAGACGACTACCTAAAGACCCATAGGCTCCCCTCCCTGGAGGCCGACACGGCAGATCAACTAGACGAACCAATATCCATGGGGGAACTAGCACTCGCAATCAAATCCATGAAACCGGGTAGGAGCCCAGGTCCCGATGGCCTGCCCCTCAAATATTATAAAAGCTATGCCGAGACCCTGTATCCCCCACTATTGGCCATGTTTAATGCCATCAGAGAGGGACATGAATTACCTACACAGGCACTCATGACCCATATCACCATAATTCCGAAAGAGGGCAAGGACCGGGAGCACTGCGGGAGCTTTCGGCCCATCTCCCTCATAAACAATGACATCAAACTACTGGCAAAGGTCTTGGCGACCCGGCTCCAGGTGCACATGCCCTCTCTGGTCCATGCGGACCAGGTGGGGTTTGTAATGGGCCGGGAAGCCAGAGACGACACCATCAGGGCCCTCACGATTATGCACAGAAAATCAGGGGAAGACACAGGCCTTCTCCTGCTGTCCACGGACGCGGAGAAGGCCTTTGACAGGGTCTGCTGGGAGTATATGTTCCAGACGTTGTCACACATGGGTATGGGACCATACCTGCGTGGATGGATTAAGGCCCTATACACTCACCCGACGGCACATGTTCTGGTCAACGGGCACCCACAGAGGCGTTCCCGATATACAACGGTACGCGACAGGGGTGTCCCCTGTCCCCACTACTATTCGTTCTGGCTTTAGAACCCCTACTAACCACAATCCGACATCACACAGACATCAAGGGGGTACACATAGGAGACACACAACATAAGCTAGCCGCTTATGCGGATGACCTACTGTTCTTCATAACCCACCCGGAAGTCTCCCTCCCCAATTTAGTGCAGGAGTTCCAGGCCTTTGGAGGGTTTTCGGGGTACAAGATTAACTTCTCAAAGTCCTATATCTTAAATGTAAGCATACCCGCAAGGAGATCTGCACAGCTCCGACGGAGTTTTGCGTTCCAATGGGCCACGGACAAAATCCGATACCTCGGCACTTGGCTGACCGTTAAGGAATCGGAGCTATTCACAGCGAATTTCGCCCCGATACTAGCTAAGTTCCATACAGACATGAGGGAATGGGCCCTCCCGCACATCTCCTGGCTGGGTAGAATTCAAGTAATAAAAATGAACTTTCTACCGAGACTACTTTACCTCTTCCAGGCCCTGCCCATCACAATGCCATCCTCGTTTTTCGCCACACTCCGACAGGCTTTAGGGGCTTTTGTTTGGGATGGGAGGAGACCCAGACTGAAATACACACTGCTAACTCAACCCAAGCACAGAGGGGGTCTGGCTCTACCGGACTTCCGACTATACTACAAGGCATGCCACCTGCAACGTGTTGCGGAGTGGTCCAAGACTGGGGTCAGCAAACTATGGAAACAGGTAGAGGAGGGGATAGCTAAGCTCCCAGCCGCCCTTATCCTGTGGCTCCCCGCGGGGACGGACGGAAGGGAAACGCACTACTCCACATATACGAAAGCGACTCTGAAGATATGGCGAGGCAATGCTGGTAGACACGCGCTCTCCACACACCCGTCCCCATTACTTCCCCTCACACATAATCCTGACTTCCCGCCGGGCACGGACCTTAGGGCACTGCGGGCCCTGGTGCAAAACCCACTGCCAAGGCTGCACCATGTGTGCTCCGGTCAGGGGCTGAGGACCTTGGCTGACCTATGTGGGGGTCATACCCAACCATTCGCAACCCACTTCCACTACGCACAGTTGGCGAGCTATGTAAAGACCCTGCCCCGCGCAGGAGCCGTCACTAGGGAACTCACCGCTTACGAACAACTATGCGCAGACCCTGACCCACTGCCACATGGCATCTCGCACCTCTACGCCCTCCTACAAACGCTCACACCCATGGCCGCGCCACGCTTTATGGGGAAATGGGAGGAGGCCCTTAATCACACATTTAGTGGGGCTGATTGGGAAAAGATTTGTGAGGTCACCCACCACTGCTCCATTTTTAGCAAGAGTCAGGAGACAGCATATAAGATACTCACGCAATGGTACTGTACCCCAGACACGACTCAATACAAGCATGCTCATGGGTCAAGCCTATGCTGGCGGTGCGCCAAGGCAACGGGTACGCCTCTACACATTTGGTGGGCATGTGAACTCGTACAACCATTCTGGAGGAAAATCCATAAAATAGCCTCCCGCTTCACTGACAACCCACCACCATTAGATCCGGCAGCAATGCTGCTCCACCACACGACCATACCGATTTCTAAATACAAAAAGTCCCTTACAATTCGAATCTTAAACATGGCTAAGCAAACTATACCACAATACTAGAAGAAAACAGAGACCCCTTCCATACTTAAATGGTTCACCCACATGGAAGAACTACGAGCGGTAGAAGAGCTCACCATGTCAGCTACTGAAAAACAACATCAGACATACTTAGACATCTGGACCCACTGGATATTGACCACGACGAAACAAGACTTCCTGACGCTAGTCCATACCTAATGACAGGGAGCTACACAGGCTGGATAGACACATGGACGACAGACAGACCCTCCTCCTCATTCCCTACACTTACCCTACCCCTCCCCTCTCATATATTAACACTAGGGACACCACCCAACTGTCGCACAGGTTAAACAGACAGTGGCAACACACTCCCCAGTATCCATATCCCCCTCCGAAACAGGACTCCTGCCCACTATATCACTACAGTCCGTTAATAACTAAGGTCCTCACTAGATATGACCTTATAAGAACACGTAACGGCCGGACCGTGCTTGTCCCTCCCGCACGCACGGATAATACAACCATGCACAGCTGAATACTAGGGGGGCAATAGCAGGGAGAGCAGCAGACAGAATAGAGGTAGACAATTTGAGGGACCACGCCCGGCCTGAAGGGCTGGCAAACTGGCTGAAGGTGGATATTCTGCTTCAAACAGCACGGGTTCTCCCACATAAGCTTTAATGTTGACACAAGGGACCTGCGAGTCCGACTTTGTTGTTGGGCCTGCGTGTCAGCCTGTTGAATGTTTTCTTTACGCTGACTACAAACTACAGACCTGCGAGTCTGCATGATACTCACCTTTTATTCCCAAATACAGGAAATAAAAATCATATTCACAAAAAAAAAAAAAATATGGAAACATGACTAAAGCCGCACAATAGCACTGCTATAATAACTTTCACTTTGTCTTTAGTATAAAAATATTCCATCCTGACATTGTGTAACAGTAAGCTTCCTGTGTGGTTACAATGGAAGGTCAAAGACATTATGTCTTGCAATAAACCTCTGTGCATCTCACCAATGTACTGCTTTACAAATCAGGCATTATTATACAGCTGGTCACGCACAGACACAAGCATAGAAAAACAAATCAAAGCAAAACATTCCCTTAGTCATTGACTACATTAATACATGAAAAAATAAATTCTATTGCAAACTAATAGGACAGCACTTTTCATGAGCTGGCCACCAGCCTGATAAAGTGTAATATTTCTTGTAAAATATAGTTGTTCGTGCAAGCTATCTGTAAGACAAAAGACAAACAATGACTGATGCAGAACACAACCTGTCACTCGTAGCTGTTATCAGCATTATCAGAATTAACAACAGTTCGTCATGTAGCAGTCATTATGAGTTTCTTACAGTAATGACTAAGATTCCTTAGAAATCACTGATCTTCGCCAACGGTGACATCGCTGCTGGAGATTTGGTGCCTGGGTGCAGTTAAAGAAGATATTTACTTACCTAAATCTGTCGTTTGTGGGTGCCACCATCTTTGTCTGTCTGCCCCACTTCAGCGTCAGCACCCGTCACTGCTGTACTCTCGCACATGTGCAAGTGTACAGCATTGAGCTCTATAGACAGAGGTAATACCCTGCAGCAATCACTGATGACGGCTGTCGAGATTGACACCTAGATGCTGCCCAGAGTCTTAGAAAGTCAAGCAATGGAGAAATACGAAGACAAAGTGGTCCCATGAACAGTGATCGGATTTATGTATCTACTTGGAAGGAAATGGTTTTTAGATCAAGACAAACATGTAAATTTCACAGACCAAAGCAATAGGTTTGGCAGAAATATATATCTGTTACTGTATTCAAATGGCATAATCAGGTGACAACAGAATATGAAACTGACAGTACTATACCAATAGTAAAATTGAGAACCAGTCATTCATTATATATGACATGCGAATAGAAAATGAAATCAGTTTGTATACTAAATCACTTAAAATATTCTCATGGCTAAAACTCTAAAGTCTAGCTTGATTTTGCACATGCTATATAGAATACTGCATACGACAGTGCAGCAGTAAACTCAATGAAAACCATTAATATGCATTTTTCCTTACAGCAGAACCCATAAGAAATGTTCTTTGGATTTAAACTGTATTTATCGGTTTTAATTTAAAATGCTAGCAAAAGGGAAAACAGACGTTACTATACACAGCAGGTATAGGCCATCAAATCTTACACCAAAAAATATCTGACACTTTTATAATCCTTGGAATCAATATGTAAATAATAGATATGTGAAATTATTTTAAACTCAATAAATATGTATTAAAAATCCCAGCATGTAATAAATAATTAACCTAGAGACTATATAAAAATGCAAAATCTAATTGATGCTAATGATGATGCTTTGTGTGCACAGAGATCTGTCATTTATGCAAATCAATTTGTAATTAATGCCATAATTCATAAATGATTAAAATATTTAAAACTTGTAGTTCAAGGTGTATTTGAAAAGTGTCCTATAGTATTTTACCCTAACTTAGGCCAAAAAAAGGTTGTTCATAATGTAATAATACATTTCTGCTGTCCTCGTATTTTCTGCTAACCAACGATACAAACTCCATTCTGCTAATATAAACTCAATTTAATGAAGATGGGTCTGTGATGTATACCATGCTGAATCAAAATAAGCGGTAAAAGTCAGATAAAAATTGTTAAAAAAAATTATTATATAAAAAACCCTAAAATTTTCATAAAAACATAGGTTTGTTTTGAAAAGTACAGTAAATAAATAAATAAACCCCCTCTACTAAACCTTAGTCCCCTCCTCTGTACTAAATCCCAGTCCCTCCCTCTGTACTAAATCCCAGTTCCCACCCCTTCTGTACTAAATTCCAGTCACCCCCTCTATATTAAATCCCAGTCCCCCTCCTCTACTAAATCCCAGCACCCCCCTCTACTAAACCCCGACCCTTGTTTAAAAAAAACCCCAATATTAGCCAACAAGCAGACTCCACTCACATTGCCGCTGCCAGTATACAACTCTGGAGCCAAGACTCCGGTATAGCACCCTGTGTAAAAAAGGGGATCCTCCCGCTACTCCTTGAAAACCTGTGAAGGTGGAGCACATTGACGTCACGTCGGAATGTGACGTGGCGTTGCGTGCCTCTGTGCACCTCCATGTCCTTCACTAGCCAGCCGTGGCCCTTGCAATGTTGACCAACACACACTGACAGACACACTCTCACTGACAGACACACACTCACTCACACTCTCTGACAGACACACACACTCTCGCTGACAGACACACACACACTCTCTCTCTGACAGACACACACACTCTCGCTGACAGACACACACACTCTCTCTGACAGACAGGCACACACATGACCTCCATTTGTTTAACTATACATATGGATTAAGGAGAGAGCACAGGTAACTTTTTTCCTTTGGTTTTCACTATATGTATTGGAGCTGATGTGTACTGTAGTCGTTGCTGCCGCCCATGAGTGATGGGAGTGTATGCACTGTATTTGTATTCACTTTTTGTATCACACAGCTATGTTACAATGCTGCCGCCCATCCCATGTGTTCCCTATTAAGGGTTAATAAGTATATAGGGGCGTATATTAAAAAATACCCCTTTCTGTCTCATTAGAGATTTCTTTTCCAGAAGCTCAAGGAAGCAAAGTGTCATAGTAGGACGCATCTAAGGGGGTCTACCTTGACGTTGGCAGACGGGCATTCCCTCTAGTGGCCACTGGAGTAACTAAATGACGTCCATTTGTTAAAATATACATAGGGATTAAGGAGAGAGCTCAGGTAACTTTTTTCTTTGACAGGCACACACACACTAACAGACACACACACATTCTTGCACAAACTATCATCATTTTCGTTTTTGCTCCCTACCATTGTGAGCTGGTGTGGGGCCTCTTCTCTCGGGACCTCAGTCTTCCTGCTCCCCACTGCTCCCTCACGCGCGCAGTTTAATGATGTGAGTGCCAGAATTAAGTCATATTCCCTTACCCGCCATCACTACAGAGGGCGCGCGCGAGGGAGCAGTGAGGAGCAGGAAGACTGAGCTCCCCCGCTGCAGCCAGGTTCGTCTCCTCCGGCCAGTAACGGGTAAATTTGAGCAGAGTAGGCATCTGCAATGTAAGGAGAGCAGGTGCCTATTCTGCCTTAGTAATCATGGCAAAGTCGCAAGTTTGACATGCTTGCTTTACGTGGAGTATTAGAACCAATTAGATTAATCAATATCATCTGTTAGTTTGGAATATTTAGTAGGTATACAAGTCTTTGCACAATACTCTGAGCTCACTCTTCCATACTGTTTTTCGGTTTTACTTTGGATAAGTCATATTGCAATATCAATAAACTGAACAGCCCATAAAGTGTTAATCTTTATTTGCAATACTTGCACTGGCTTCATTTTATTATCCACCTGGAACAAACCTATTGTAATAGGAGTAACACTATTTACATATATAAGGCCAAAATAGTTCAATTTCAAGCATTATCCAGCTGTTATTCTTTTCATCTCAGTTATTGTGTTCTAACATGTGAATTTCAATTGCCTGCTCTTGACAGTTCACAGTGAATAAACTAACAAATCCTTAGGGAATCACCCCTTGAGACATTCAGATAGTTACAGTAAATTCTCAGCCACTTATTGCTGGCTCCATATTACTCTGAAAAACAATGTTGAAACAGCTGAAAATAAGACTATTTATATATCTAATTTATTGTTTGTTTGTTTTAACTGTTATTTTTAGATTTTAATGCGTCCATGGTAAATCAATTTTCCATCTTGTGGAAAAAATGCTTAATTTTAAAGAACAACTGTCTAACTTTCACTATTCCTTTTTAAAGGTTTAATACATTTAATGAAACGTAATGATTTTTTTTTTAAATTCTTTATTTTTGTGCATACGATACAGTAATAGCATGATGTGACATACATGCGTCAATGAAACACGTAACAATAAGTGTCATGGTTAGGCTGCACCTTTTTTAAATACATAAAAAGGTGATGACCCTAGGTGACCATGGTGAGATAGACATTAATTACTTTAATGTAAAGGAGATCGTGAGGCGTCTTCCTAGGGAGAGCTTAGTGGCATATGTGTGGTCGGAGGCAGGACATAGAGATATTATATGCAAGATTGCTGACTTGTAGGTAGTACAGTACAAGATGTTGTCTGGAGGTGATTGGGTGGTATGCTTGTGTCGACATATTGACTAGGAGTTTGCCTTACAAGGGTCTCGCCTTTGTTAGAATGTCTGGTAGTTAGGATCCATTGAGGGCTTACTCGTGAGGGGTGGTCGTCCCTGACCAGGGGGAGGATCGGGGAAGGGGTGTGTTTGCGTTAGCTTAGATTGGCATGGGTTGCGAGACTGGTGTGGGTCTGTGTGTCATGCTATTCAGGGGGGTCGCCATTGGTAGACGTCTCCCCGTAGTTGCAGAGTGTGATTTGGTGCTCTAGAACAATAAATGAGGAAGAGGTGTAAAAGAACAATGTGAACATGTAAAAATCATAAACCTAAACTAACAGCTTGGGCTGCCGATTTTTGGGGTCGTGGTCTGCCTCCTCTGTCAGGGGGCCGCAGTGTTTCCTGTTCCATTTCTAGGCACAAACGGCACCACTTGGGTTGGATCCCTGGTCTGGGTAGGCGTCTGGGCAGGGGTAGTGTGTGTTGAGTCCATGAGGCCCAGAGTGGAGAGGAGTGCAAGAGCCTCAGTTTCGGAGGAGAGTTTATGTGTTGTCCCATCGTGGGTGACGATTAGCGATCTTGGTGCCCCCATCTATATGTCACTCCTGCGGAGCGCAGGTGTCCTGTAAGTTGGCTCAGTGATTTGCGCCACTGAAGTGTGGCTCTGGTTAGGTCCTGGTAAAAGGATAAGTTAGAGTCCTCGAACATGAGTGGGGTCCGACCCTCAGGCCAGCGATGATTTGGGCCTTCTCCTGTGGTAAGGAGCAGCGCAGGATTACATTCCCATCCAGGGGTGTTGTTGGTGATGCCCTTGTGGGGAGGCGGTATATCCCTGCCAGGGTGATCTTTTTGGCTACCGACGGAGGCAGTACGGAGGCCAAGAGCCTTCTGATGTAGTGCGGCATTTCTTCAACAGTTACTGTTGCGGGTATGCCCCGGATTTTAATGTGGTTCCGTCTATATCTATCTTCTTGGGCTGACAGCTGCAGTGAAAATGCCTGCTGGGTGGATTGTCTTGTTCATTGTAGCCATTCCATTATGCATATCCTGGATGGCACCCTCTGCTATGTTGCACCCGGTCTGTGACGTGCTGTATATCTGCTGGCAGGATTTTCTGGAATTCGTGCAGCATATTCTGCAGGTCTTGTTTTGTAGCAGGAGCAGAACCATCTGATGTGGCAGTAACTGGGAGTTGGGAGCTCCGAGGTGCAGGCTGTTCTGGTGGCTGGCTGTGGAGAGGGAACAGAGGGGACTGGGCCTTCTGCGGCGGCCATCTTGGGGCACAATTGGCGCTGTAGTAGTGACCCTATATCCCCCGATCGGCCGGAGTACCTGGCTGAGGTTTTTGGGATCATCTCCCAATCGCTGCTTCAGCGCTGTGGGAGGGCTGTCGTGTTCTTCCCTGCGGCCGCAGGAAGGTCAGTCAGACGTGACCCGAGGAGGAAAGTCTCCAGGCAGGGGAAGGCCGAGGGCACGCAGGCTCCCGGCTTGAGTTTCACTTTGGTCTGCTTCGGTGCGTATATAAAAGGCATCGATTGATGCGGCAAGGGTTCCTGAGGTTGATGTGGGTGGTTTGGAGAGTGAAGTGCTCCCGTGAGAGGTCTTAGTTTGTAAAATAGTGTCGGCAGATCAGGAGCAGTTGGAAATGGCGTCTGTCTCGTCTCGCTCCCAAGCTCCGCCCCGTAATGATTTTTTAAAATATGTATATTCATACTTTTGAGAAAATTGGCCCTTTAATATCTGGGTGAGCAGCCATGCTGGATCAGATTCTAAAAAACTTCTGTGCAACCTAACTTGCCTGTTGCTGTAATGGCTCTGTGTTCTGTGTGAACCTGCAGTAGCAGTCAAGTTGAGTTACAGTCGATCAGATAATATTAGAGTCTAACCAAACATAGCTGCTTAGCCAGACCAAAAAAGTGGCCTTTTTGTTTCCAAACAAATCAATACACAGCATTACAGAAATTCATTATGTTTCATTAAATGTTATAAACTTAAAAAAAAAATAATAATAACGTTTGACGATGGTTGTCCTTTAAATGAAAATTGAAATGTTGACTTTTTCAAAAACTTTTTTTTCTAAAATTACAAGTTCCTTGACATTATCTGTTTCACTATAAATTATGAATCTTGTGAAATTTTATTACATTATAAAATACTGAATTCATTTAAATGCCATCTTCTCAAGTAATCATTGCATAATAAGTACATAAAGGAAGTAGCAAAATGGAGTGTAACAAAGTCTCCATTGTAAACATGGTTTTCCCAGTGTGCCAAAATGATGACAGCATTTCTAGAAGTCACTGGTTCATATTTAGTAAGTGGTACCGGTGTAGCGCTTATGTGCAAAATTGAATATGAAATGAAGTTTTACCCAATTTTCTTCTATGTTAGTCAATTATTTCTTGTTAACCTTAAGGTAAAACAGAGAAAAAATACACAACATAGTGCAGATTGTATATAAATATGTAAAAATTGTTTTAAAACAAAAGCCAAATGGCAACTCACAATTTTCTGAGCTATAAATCTAGCTCAGAATTTTGATGCTTTAGGATCCGTATAGGCGACCCTCTCCCTTCTTCTCCTTTCTTTAGTCCAGTCCTATATGGATACAGGAGGGGGTATATAGTGTAGTATAGTTGATGTTATTATGGGTGTGTAAAAGTAATAAATGAGGTACTCACAAACCCAGAGCCAGTCTATAGGCTCACTTCAGTGCGCATATGTGGTTTTAGGACCACACTCCTTCTTTATATTAGCAGGAAAAAAGCCGTAAGTGTATCAAAATGTATGTATATTTATTATTAAAAATTATACATTATAAAAAATTCTATTAGAAGTATATGTAAAAGATAAATAAATAAAACACTTATAAGGCTTAGTAGAGTCCAATAAAGTCCAAAAAAAGGGAGTTTTCAGTGCTCACTTTTCTTTCCAGAACGCGTTTCGCCAGGTGGCTTCTTCAGCTGGTTAAATTCAGTGATGTATCCTTGGACTTCTTTTTCCTGCTTTAAATACCTTTCTTCCTGTGTGGAAACAGCTGTCTATGCTAGGATTTTCGCGGGTTTTTCTCCCTGCGTTCCAAGCCTCATTCTGGTTTCCTCCTGTTTCCTGTTTCTCGGCCGATACGTCACTTCCGGTTTCGGCGATTTTCATGGCTATGCGTTCCACAGTGCGTTCCACTGTGGTTATTACAGTCCAATGCAGTCTCTCTCAGTCATAAATATCCAAGATAGGTTAAAGGATATATAAGCAATTATTTCATTATTGAGGTAGCATATTCTTTTCACATTTCTTTGTTTTAGACGGACAGTTATTAAACAAACCTTATTTTTATGTAGTATTTTACTTTACACATTTTATATAATCATAAATTTATTTAAGGTAATTCTTAAGATTATACATAAATGGAAAGCAATTGTTTATCATTAAAAAGGTTAAATTTTTAAGCTTCATTTAGGTTAATTCTTCAAATTACACATTGGTAATGAATTTCCATATTTGTAATATCACAGAGAGAGTTAAGGGGGTGAACTAAAAAATACGTATAGTTATAAAGAGATATAAGAGAAAGAAGTTATAGAAAGAGGTGTAATTACCATAAACCGATATTTTAAAAATTAATCCAAGCAAGAGATTACTATTAAAACAAAAATAAAAACTAGGACAAGAATAAAATAGAAAATAAAAATACATTATTTCATTCTTTATCTTTATCTCTATCCCTATTTTATATCAGTGTAAGATCTTAATGTAATATTGAGATTAGAGAAGGAAATGGCACATTTCAAAGTCAGCGTTTAGACCATTTGGAATCAGACTGTTTAATTTGAATATCCATTCCATTTCCACTTTACTTAACTTTTGGTTAAAGTCTCCTCCTCTCCAATCTTTGGTTACTTTTTTAATTCCCAAGAACATAGTGTCTTTTAATTCGCAGTCGTGATAATTTTTATAGTGTAGAGACACACTGTGTTTCTCGAATCCTTTACTTATATTACGGCCATGTTCCTCTATTCTTATATGTAATGGTCTAGTGGTTTTTCCTATATAGTTTAGACCGCAGGGACATCTTATGAGGTAGATTACATTTTTTGAGTGGCACGTAATAAATTCTTTAATTTGGTATTCTACACCTTCATTAGTTTCAAATTTTTTAATTAGTCTTTTTTTATTGTTAGTTCTTTTACAGGCTAGACATTGTCCGCATCCATAGAACCCATTCTCTGAGTTAAAAAGAGTTGTATTATTTTTAGGTTTTTCTTTTATATAACTGGATGTAAGGGAATCTTTTAGATTATTAATTCCCCTATGTATAAAATGTGGCTGATCAGGTAAAAAAGTTTTCAGAGCCGGGTCTTGAAGTAGAATGGGCCAGAATCTGGACACGATTTTTCTGACTTTATGATTCTCAGAACTGTAAGTACATATAAAAGGTATTTTACTCATTTCATCTTTCTGTTTTTCCTTATACTTTATGAGTTCTTTCCTTTCTTTTTCTTTAATTTCTAATCTTGATTTTTCTAATTTGGATTCTTCATATCCCTTTTCTAGGAAATTTTCTTTAATTTTAATAGACTGTGCATTAAATGTCTCTATATCGGTGCAATTCCTCCTTATCCTCAAAAACTGTCCTTTAGGGGCATTTTCTAGCCACGGAGAAAAATGGCAACTATCTCTGCCTATAAAGCTATTTGCTTCCACTGTTTTAAAATGGTTTTTTGTTTTGATTAAATTATTTTCAATGTATATATGAAGATCCAAAAAGATTATTTCTTGTTTACTCCATGTACAAGTGAATTGAATTCCCCATGTGTTATTATTCATATGTTTTAGGAAAGAGGAAAGATCTTCCTCTTTTCCTTTCCATATAAAAAACACATCATCTATATATCGGCCATAGGTGACTAAGTTTCTCCCCCAGTCATGTTGCCCATATATAAAAGAGTTTTCCCAATGGGCCATAAAAAGATTCGCATAACTGGGGGCAAACTTAGTCCCCATGGCCGTGCCCTTCATTTGGAGAAAAAATTCTTCCCCATACCAGAAATAGTTTTTTGTTAAAATTAACTCTATTCCCTCCATGATGAATTCGATTTTTATTGGGGTAAGGTCTGAATGATTATCCAAAAAATATTTAACAGCTTCTTTTCCATAAGTGTGTGGGATGTTGCTGTATAAGGAGGTTACGTCGCATGTGACAAGAATACAGTTATCATCCCATTCACAACTTTCCAAAAGTTTTAGTACCATTATGGTGTCTTTTATATATGCCTTTGTTTTTTTGACTATGGGCTGTAAATGTATATCTACGTATTGTGACAGTCTGCTTGACACAGAATCGATGCCCGCCACAATAGGTCTCCCAGGAGGATTAGTCGTGTCCTTGTGGACTTTAGGTAAGAAATAAAAAACAGGGATCTTTGGGAATAAATTGTTTAAGAAATCAAACTCTTTTTGGTTTAAAATTTCCAGATTTAATCCTTTATTAAAATATGTAGTAAAAATATTTTTTATTTCATTACTTGGATCATTATTTAGTTTTTTATACGTACTTTCGTCTTTTAAGATTCTCTCTGCCTCTTTCTGATAAAATTCTTTAGACATTAAAACTATCCCTCCCCCTTTATCAGCAGGTTTTATAATTAGATCTGAATCTTCTTTTAGTTCTTTTAATGCTTTTTTTTCATTTATTGTTAGATTTTCATTAAAATTTTTATAAGAATCTTCTTTCTTCCCCAATTTTTTAATTTCTGTTATTACCATCGTTTCGAATGTAGTCATTTTTTCTGAAATCATATGTTTTGGGTAAAATAGAGATTTTTGTCTTAAATCAGTATAGGTTTTATATTCTGTATTCATTTGTTGTTCTATAGGATTTTTCAAGAAGAATTTCTTTAGACATAAATTTCTTTTGAATTTATTTAAATCTACATAGAATTCAAATTGATTTAGAGGTTTATTCGGTGCAAATTTGAGGCCTTTATTTAATACTTTCTTTTGGTCTTCTGTAAGGACCCTATTGCTTAAATTATGTATTCCTTTCATAGATGTGGATTTCTGAATATCCTTTCTCTTCTTTCTTTCTTGGGTGTGTTTTCCTCCTCTCGTGCCTCTAGACTCGAATTTCTTCTTCTTTTTGGATAAGTAATATTTGGGTGAGTAATATTTGGGTGTTCTTCCTCCCGTTTGTGTCTTTCTCTGTCCTTGCTCGTCCAAAAATCCTGATCTTCATATTCATCTAATACTTGGAATCGATTACCTGTTTTAATCGGTTCTTCTGTTCTGTAGCGGTTATATTGGTAATTGGTGTTATATCTCTCTTTTTCTTGTCTCGGTTCATATCTTCTTTCTCGTTTTTCATTCCTCTGGGGTCTTCTCCTTTCCGATCTCTCTCTATCATAATAATCCCTCTTTCTTTGTTCTTTTTGTTGCCAATAGGGGATTTTTTTATTTTCCCAAATTTTGTATGTATGAGGATTTTGGTAGCGATATCCATAGTTATTGGGATAGTTATCATAATTCTCTCTCATTTTTATATCTTTATTTCTCTTAGGTGTCTGTATTCTCCTTATAGGGGTTTTTTTATTATTATACTCCTGTCTTTTAAATTCTCTCCCTTGAAATTGTGTTTCTTCTTTCCTTTCGCTCATGTTCTCTATATGACTGTGTTTGGAGAAACTTTTTACTTGGTTAGTTTTATAATCTCTAACATCTCTATGATATTTACTTTTTTTAGTTTCAATTACTTCTTTTTCTAATTTGTCCAAATTGTCTTTTATTTCTTGGGTAACCTCATTAAATTCTTCTTGATTCAGGGAATTCAGTATATCATTCTGGCATTTATTTATTTCTATATCTAGTTCTTTTAAATTCTCTTTTCGTCTTTTAATAATCAGATTTATGGTGTTAATGGCAAATCCTTCTAACATATTGTTCCATTCATTCATGAAGCTTATTATATCTTTATCAAAGGTAGGCATTTTGAAATATCTTAAACCTCTTGGGGTAATACCATCTTTTAAATATTTCTCTAATGTGGCCATTTCCCATTTTATTTTTAATTCTTTCTGTAGTAATTTTTCTAATTTATCAGTATTATTATCATATTCTCTTTTTTTTCTATTTATAGGTTGTTCATCCCAATTTGCAAATTCATTTTCCATATCCAATTGAATATTATTTCTTTTATCGAACAAGGACATATTTTAAAACTCAGCAGCTTAATACAGAAGTAAAAAAGATAGAAATACTTCAAACGGTAGATACAAAACAAGGAAGTATAAGCGCTATTTGAGTATAAGATCTTAAAAATATATATAATCTAAACAGCTGCTAACCACCGTGAAAATCTTTTACAGAGTGATAGAGAATAGTAAGTGGTACCGGTGTAGCGCTTATGTGCAAAATTGAATATGAAATGAAGTTTTACCCAATTTTCTTCTATGTTAGTCAATTATTTCTTGTTAACCTTAAGGTAAAACAGAGAAAAAATACACAACATAGTGCAGATTGTATATAAATATGTAAAAATTGTTTTAAAACAAAAGCCAAATGGCAACTCACAATTTTCTGAGCTATAAATCTAGCTCAGAATTTTGATGCTTTAGGATCCGTATAGGCGACCCTCTCCCTTCTTCTCCTTTCTTTAGTCCAGTCCTATATGGATACAGGAGGGGGTATATAGTGTAGTATAGTTGATGTTATTATGGGTGTGTAAAAGTAATAAATGAGGTACTCACAAACCCAGAGCCAGTCTATAGGCTCACTTCAGTGCGCATATGTGGTTTTAGGACCACACTCCTTCTTTATATTAGCAGGAAAAAAGCCGTAAGTGTATCAAAATGTATGTATATTTATTATTAAAAATTATACATTATAAAAAATTCTATTAGAAGTATATGTAAAAGATAAATAAATAAAACACTTATAAGGCTTAGTAGAGTCCAATAAAGTCCAAAAAAAGGGAGTTTTCAGTGCTCACTTTTCTTTCCAGAACGCGTTTCGCCAGGTGGCTTCTTCAGCTGGTTAAATTCAGTGATGTATCCTTGGACTTCTTTTTCCTGCTTTAAATACCTTTCTTCCTGTGTGGAAACAGCTGTCTATGCTAGGATTTTCGCGGGTTTTTCTCCCTGCGTTCCAAGCCTCATTCTGGTTTCCTCCTGTTTCCTGTTTCTCGGCCGATACGTCACTTCCGGTTTCGGCGATTTTCATGGCTATGCGTTCCACAGTGCGTTCCACTGTGGTTATTACAGTCCAATGCAGTCTCTCTCAGTCATAAATATCCAAGATAGGTTAAAGGATATATAAGCAATTATTTCATTATTGAGGTAGCATATTCTTTTCACATTTCTTTGTTTTAGACGGACAGTTATTAAACAAACCTTATTTTTATGTAGTATTTTACTTTACACATTTTATATAATCATAAATTTATTTAAGGTAATTCTTAAGATTATACATAAATGGAAAGCAATTGTTTATCATTAAAAAGGTTAAATTTTTAAGCTTCATTTAGGTTAATTCTTCAAATTACACATTGGTAATGAATTTCCATATTTGTAATATCACAGAGAGAGTTAAGGGGGTGAACTAAAAAATACGTATAGTTATAAAGAGATATAAGAGAAAGAAGTTATAGAAAGAGGTGTAATTACCATAAACCGATATTTTAAAAATTAATCCAAGCAAGAGATTACTATTAAAACAAAAATAAAAACTAGGACAAGAATAAAATAGAAAATAAAAATACATTATTTCATTCTTTATCTTTATCTCTATCCCTATTTTATATCAGTGTAAGATCTTAATGTAATATTGAGATTAGAGAAGGAAATGGCACATTTCAAAGTCAGCGTTTAGACCATTTGGAATCAGACTGTTTAATTTGAATATCCATTCCATTTCCACTTTACTTAACTTTTGGTTAAAGTCTCCTCCTCTCCAATCTTTGGTTACTTTTTTAATTCCCAAGAACATAGTGTCTTTTAATTCGCAGTCGTGATAATTTTTATAGTGTAGAGACACACTGTGTTTCTCGAATCCTTTACTTATATTACGGCCATGTTCCTCTATTCTTATATGTAATGGTCTAGTGGTTTTTCCTATATAGTTTAGACCGCAGGGACATCTTATGAGGTAGATTACATTTTTTGAGTGGCACGTAATAAATTCTTTAATTTGGTATTCTACACCTTCATTAGTTTCAAATTTTTTAATTAGTCTTTTTTTATTGTTAGTTCTTTTACAGGCTAGACATTGTCCGCATCCATAGAACCCATTCTCTGAGTTAAAAAGAGTTGTATTATTTTTAGGTTTTTCTTTTATATAACTGGATGTAAGGGAATCTTTTAGATTATTAATTCCCCTATGTATAAAATGTGGCTGATCAGGTAAAAAAGTTTTCAGAGCCGGGTCTTGAAGTAGAATGGGCCAGAATCTGGACACGATTTTTCTGACTTTATGATTCTCAGAACTGTAAGTACATATAAAAGGTATTTTACTCATTTCATCTTTCTGTTTTTCCTTATACTTTATGAGTTCTTTCCTTTCTTTTTCTTTAATTTCTAATCTTGATTTTTCTAATTTGGATTCTTCATATCCCTTTTCTAGGAAATTTTCTTTAATTTTAATAGACTGTGCATTAAATGTCTCTATATCGGTGCAATTCCTCCTTATCCTCAAAAACTGTCCTTTAGGGGCATTTTCTAGCCACGGAGAAAAATGGCAACTATCTCTGCCTATAAAGCTATTTGCTTCCACTGTTTTAAAATGGTTTTTTGTTTTGATTAAATTATTTTCAATGTATATATGAAGATCCAAAAAGATTATTTCTTGTTTACTCCATGTACAAGTGAATTGAATTCCCCATGTGTTATTATTCATATGTTTTAGGAAAGAGGAAAGATCTTCCTCTTTTCCTTTCCATATAAAAAACACATCATCTATATATCGGCCATAGGTGACTAAGTTTCTCCCCCAGTCATGTTGCCCATATATAAAAGAGTTTTCCCAATGGGCCATAAAAAGATTCGTATAACTGGGGGCAAACTTAGTCCCCATGGCCGTGCCCTTCATTTGGAGAAAAAATTCTTCCCCATACCAGGAGAGAATTTAAAAGACAGGAGTATAATAATAAAAAAACCCCTATAAGGAGAATACAGACACCTAAGAGAAATAAAGATATAAAAATGAGAGAGAATTATGATAACTATCCCAATAACTATGGATATCGCTACCAAAATCCTCATACATACAAAATTTGGGAAAATAAAAAAATCCCCTATTGGCAACAAAAAGAACAAAGAAAGAGGGATTATTATGATAGAGAGAGATCGGAAAGGAGAAGACCCCAGAGGAATGAAAAACGAGAAAGAAGATATGAACCGAGACAAGAAAAAGAGAGATATAACACCAATTACCAATATAACCGCTACAGAACAGAAGAACCGATTAAAACAGGTAATCGATTCCAAGTATTAGATGAATATGAAGATCAGGATTTTTGGACGAGCAAGGACAGAGAAAGACACAAACGGGAGGAAGAACACCCAAATATTACTCACCCAAATATTACTTATCCAAAAAGAAGAAGAAATTCGAGTCTAGAGGCACGAGAGGAGGAAAACACACCCAAGAAAGAAAGAAGAGAAAGGATATTCAGAAATCCACATCTATGAAAGGAATACATAATTTAAGCAATAGGGTCCTTACAGAAGACCAAAAGAAAGTATTAAATAAAGGCCTCAAATTTGCACCGAATAAACCTCTAAATCAATTTGAATTCTATGTAGATTTAAATAAATTCAAAAGAAATTTATGTCTAAAGAAATTCTTCTTGAAAAATCCTATAGAACAACAAATGAATACAGAATATAAAACCTATACTGATTTAAGACAAAAATCTCTATTTTACCCAAAACATATGATTTCAGAAAAAATGACTACATTCGAAACGATGGTAATAACAGAAATTAAAAAATTGGGGAAGAAAGAAGATTCTTATAAAAATTTTAATGAAAATCTAACAATAAATGAAAAAAAAGCATTAAAAGAACTAAAAGAAGATTCAGATCTAATTATAAAACCTGCTGATAAAGGGGGAGGGATAGTTTTAATGTCTAAAGAATTTTATCAGAAAGAGGCAGAGAGAATCTTAAAAGACGAAAGTACGTATAAAAAACTAAATAATGATCCAAGTAATGAAATAAAAAATATTTTTACTACATATTTTAATAAAGGATTAAATCTGGAAATTTTAAACCAAAAAGAGTTTGATTTCTTAAACAATTTATTCCCAAAGATCCCTGTTTTTTATTTCTTACCTAAAGTCCACAAGGACACGACTAATCCTCCTGGGAGACCTATTGTGGCGGGCATCGATTCTGTGTCAAGCAGACTGTCACAATACGTAGATATACATTTACAGCCCATAGTCAAAAAAACAAAGGCATATATAAAAGACACCATAATGGTACTAAAACTTTTGGAAAGTTGTGAATGGGATGATAACTGTATTCTTGTCACATGCGACGTAACCTCCTTATACAGCAACATCCCACACACTTATGGAAAAGAAGCTGTTAAATATTTTTTGGATAATCATTCAGACCTTACCCCAATAAAAATCGAATTCATCATGGAGGGAATAGAGTTAATTTTAACAAAAAACTATTTCTGGTATGGGGAAGAATTTTTTCTCCAAATAAAGGGCACGGCCATGGGGACTAAGTTTGCCCCCAGTTATGCGAATCTTTTTATGGCCCATTGGGAAAACTCTTTTATATATGGGCAACATGACTGGGGGAGAAACTTAGTCACCTATGGCCGATATATAGATGATGTGTTTTTTATATGGAAAGGAAAAGAGGAAGATCTTTCCTCTTTCCTAAAACATATGAAAAATAACACATGGGGAATTCAATTCACTTGTACATGGAGTAAACAAGAAATAATCTTTTTGGATCTTCATATATACATTGAAAATAATTTAATCAAAACAAAAAACCATTTTAAAACAGTGGAAGCAAATAGCTTTATAGGCAGAGATAGTTGCCATTTTTCTCCGTGGCTAGAAAATGCCCCTAAAGGACAGTTTTTGAGGATAAGGAGGAATTGCACCGATATAGAGACATTTAATGCACAGTCTATTAAAATTAAAGAAAATTTCCTAGAAAAGGGATATGAAGAATCCAAATTAGAAAAATCAAGATTAGAAATTAAAGAAAAAGAAAGGAAAGAACTCATAAAGTATAAGGAAAAACAGAAAGATGAAATGAGTAAAATACCTTTTATATGTACTTACAGTTCTGAGAATCATAAAGTCAGAAAAATCGTGTCCAGATTCTGGCCCATTCTACTTCAAGACCCGGCTCTGAAAACTTTTTTACCTGATCAGCCACATTTTATACATAGGGGAATTAATAATCTAAAAGATTCCCTTACATCCAGTTATATAAAAGAAAAACCTAAAAATAATACAACTCTTTTTAACTCAGAGAATGGGTTCTATGGATGCGGACAATGTCTAGCCTGTAAAAGAACTAACAATAAAAAAAGACTAATTAAAAAATTTGAAACTAATGAAGGTGTAGAATACCAAATTAAAGAATTTATTACGTGCCACTCAAAAAATGTAATCTACCTCATAAGATGTCCCTGCGGTCTAAACTATATAGGAAAAACCACTAGACCATTACATATAAGAATAGAGGAACATGGCCGTAATATAAGTAAAGGATTCGAGAAACACAGTGTGTCTCTACACTATAAAAATTATCACGACTGCGAATTAAAAGACACTATGTTCTTGGGAATTAAAAAAGTAACCAAAGATTGGAGAGGAGGAGACTTTAACCAAAAGTTAAGTAAAGTGGAAATGGAATGGATATTCAAATTAAACAGTCTGATTCCAAATGGTCTAAACGCTGACTTTGAAATGTGCCATTTCCTTCTCTAATCTCAATATTACATTAAGATCTTACACTGATATAAAATAGGGATAGAGATAAAGATAAAGAATGAAATAATGTATTTTTATTTTCTATTTTATTCTTGTCCTAGTTTTTATTTTTGTTTTAATAGTAATCTCTTGCTTGGATTAATTTTTAAAATATCGGTTTATGGTAATTACACCTCTTTCTATAACTTCTTTCTCTTATATCTCTTTATAACTATACGTATTTTTTAGTTCACCCCCTTAACTCTCTCTGTGATATTACAAATATGGAAATTCATTACCAATGTGTAATTTGAAGAATTAACCTAAATGAAGCTTAAAAATTTAACCTTTTTAATGATAAACAATTGCTTTCCATTTATGTATAATCTTAAGAATTACCTTAAATAAATTTATGATTATATAAAATGTGTAAAGTAAAATACTACATAAAAATAAGGTTTGTTTAATAACTGTCCGTCTAAAACAAAGAAATGTGAAAAGAATATGCTACCTCAATAATGAAATAATTGCTTATATATCCTTTAACCTATCTTGGATATTTATGACTGAGAGAGACTGCATTGGACTGTAATAACCACAGTGGAACGCACTGTGGAACGCATAGCCATGAAAATCGCCGAAACCGGAAGTGACGTATCGGCCGAGAAACAGGAAACAGGAGGAAACCAGAATGAGGCTTGGAACACAGGGAGAAAAACCCGCGAAAATCCTAGCATAGACAGCTGTTTCCACACAGGAAGAAAGGTATTTAAAGCAGGAAAAAGAAGTCCAAGGATACATCACTGAATTTAACCAGCTGAAGAAGCCACCTGGCGAAACGCGTTCTGGAAAGAAAAGTGAGCACTGAAAACTCCCTTTTTTTGGACTTTATTGGACTCTACTAAGCCTTATAAGTGTTTTATTTATTTATCTTTTACATATACTTCTAATAGAATTTTTTATAATGTATAATTTTTAATAATAAATATACATACATTTTGATACACTTACGGCTTTTTTCCTGCTAATATAAAGAAGGAGTGTGGTCCTAAAACCACATATGCGCACTGAAGTGAGCCTATAGACTGGCTCTGGGTTTGTGAGTACCTCATTTATTACTTTTACACACCCATAATAACATCAACTATACTACACTATATACCCCCTCCTGTATCCATATAGGACTGGACTAAAGAAAGGAGAAGAAGGGAGAGGGTCGCCTATACGGATCCTAAAGCATCAAAATTCTGAGCTAGATTTATAGCTCAGAAAATTGTGAGTTGCCATTTGGCTTTTGTTTTAAAACAATTTTTACATATTTATATACAATCTGCACTATGTTGTGTATTTTTTCTCTGTTTTACCTTAAGGTTAACAAGAAATAATTGACTAACATAGAAGAAAATTGGGTAAAACTTCATTTCATATTCAATTTTGCACATAAGCGCTACACCGGTACCACTTACTATTCTCTATCACTCTGTAAAAGATTTTCACGGTGGTTAGCAGCTGTTTAGATTATATATATTTTTAAGATCTTATACTCAAATAGCGCTTATACTTCCTTGTTTTGTATCTACTGGTTCATATTTGTCAATGACTATCTAAAACACACGCTCTAGAGATTAATCAGCTCCCTGCAGATCATTTAGTCTTCTGTCTATGTGAAGCTACAAATATAAGAATACCAACAGGAATTACAAAAGCACAATTAAATGGGCTCAAATAGAAAAGGAAACGCTCATAGCCAAATCCAAAAAGTTTTATTTTGGGTTTTTTTAAAGCGGCATGTCTCCCTTCCTCCTTACCCACCGTAAATTGAATATTTCATAAAGTGCCTGTGCCAGTTTATGTATATTAAGAATGAAAGTGTTGGACCACTTTCATTCTGAGAAGGGGGTATTAGTCAATGATGTCCTGGAAAAAGTGGTCATTCTAAATATATATACTAGTTTTTATTTATTTTTCCAGTATATAGGAAAGAAGAATCTTTTGCAGTACCCCTGTTACAAAGGTCTTACAGCAAATAGATCTACATTCTCTGAAGACATTAGTAGAAATATAGATCAGGGATATCCAATTGATGTGACATTTAAAACAGTTCCACACAAAGGTTAATTTGAAAGCAGAAATCCGTAGGTTTAGATAACAAACCAAGTGCAGAGAGTAATTGGAAATGGAAATTTTCCAGTGGACAGCTTCAGGGATCTGTCCTGGCCCACTTCTCTTTAATCTGTTTGGGTTTTGTTGCATTGTCCAGACCTCTATTTTTTATGTACTTGTACTTTTGGAGGGATGTGGTTACTTATCCATTGTATTACCTCTCATACCGGTCTGTCTGCCAATCAAGCAACTGTCCTTCTGACCACTATCATAGTGATCTGTTCCCATCATTAGCTTCCTCGAGTAGCATCTTTTTATGGGTGTACTCCTTCCAACTCTGGAGCTTTAACAAGCAACTTCAATCATTTGGTTACATTACTATAAATTTTTCATTCAGTCCAAAACTCTTTCTTTCTTCTGTCGTGGGCGTTTTTATTTTTGGCTTGTGGAATAGTTTAAACTGGCCAGTGTTGTTTTTGGAGCAGTGATTTCTTCTTTGAAATATTCCCACGCACACTATTCTTGTTAAGTGGTTTACCTAATACATTAGCTGCGTGCACATCCTTAAACAGTGCCCTATGATACGGTTCACTTTAATAAAATACTAACTTACGTATTAAGGAGAACTGTCAATGGAATTGTGAATTTTAAGAAAATTCCCCAACTCAGACATTTTTTCAGCTCAGTTAGTGTAATTTAAAATTTGCAATTGACTGAATAGACTCCCTTACAGTTTTGCTTACTTTAAAAACCCATTTAATAGTTGATCGTGGTACCGATTTCTTCATAGAACCAGTTTATGTTTTAGAGACTTTGTGGATAAAAATGCAGCGGGATTTATTTTCTTGTTTCTACTTTCTAACATGGCTCATAATATTTACAGAAGGAATGCAGCTTTGTAGGAAGTAAAATCTCCCTCTTGGTTTGTTTTTCTACAGAGCAATGTCACCAGACTAAGTGGGAACATCGGATTATAAAGAAAACATTGCTGACATTTCACAAAGAAGGCCACTGCACAAAAACAAAGGCGGACGGCAATCCGCGCCTAGACATATGACTGCCGAGTACTGCATTCAGAAAGAACACACTCATACTTCAGTATAGGAAGTAACATACTAGTTCCAATTAAAAATTAGTGAATTTTCACAACTGAGGATAGAAAATGTATGGTTCAATAACGGTAAGAGTGAAATAAAAATACACCCTATTAAATACGTATTTGCAGCAACCTGAAAACGGTTTGTTTTATAGATTTCAATTTATTTTCCCATTACTTAAAAGGTTACTCCAAGCACCATATCATTTCAGTAATTTAAAGTGGTTATGGTTCCCGGAGTCTGTACGTGCAATCTTTCAGTAACAAACGCTGCACATATGCAGATTAACCCCTCGCCTGCTGGAATAATGCCAAACTTTGTAGCAAATGCTGACATTACAAAAGGTGTATTTCTATTTTTAGGTATTTGATCAGTTTCTTATTTTACGCATTATCTACATATGTACTATGTATTTTATTTTTTATGAACTAAAAATACTAACCACTCTGAAGCCATTGTTACTGCAGAATTCCACAATGAAGACTCACTGGCTGTTTGTAGGTGATTGTCTCCTGCCTTTAAAAGAACACTGTATGGTCAGGAACAGAAACATGTATTCTGGATCTTATAATGTTAAAACCACTAGCCCCACTGCCCTCCCCCCCTGCCCACCTAAAAGTATTAAAAAATTACCTTTATTCCAGTCTGCTGGAGGTGGCTCTGCCCCTGATTAGAAGTGATGATCTGAGCCAATCACAATGCTTTCCCATAGGAAAGCATTGGATTGGCTGAAATCGCCATGGAGGAGGGACAGGGGGCAGAGCTAAACGCCACCCTTGCCAATCAGCATCTGCTCGGAAAGATGCATTACTTCAAATGAGGAAAGTTCAGTGTCTCCATGTTTACAGCAAAACATCTGCACGGATTAACTATACTCCCCAGAACAACTACATTAAAGGGACATTGTAGGCACCCAGACCACTTCAGCTCATTGAAGTGGTCTCGGTGCTGTGACCCTTTTGCACTTAGTGCTGCAATGTAAAACATTGCCGTTACAGAGAACTGCAATGTTTACATTGCAACTCTACGTCTGCCCTCTGTGGCTGTTTACCAGACCGCCACTAGAGCGCTTCCAGAATCTAAACGGACTTCTGGTCCCTTATCTGACACTGGACATCCTCACTGACCTCTCACTGAATAAAGCTTTTCTATGGTGAGGTATGATGAGCATGGTCATTGCCGCGCATGTGCATTACGTCTCCCCCGCCAGCTGGGACCTCGGCACTGGATTCAGTTAAGTGGCTGAAGGGGTTTTAACCTTTTCAGCCCCACACGAGCAGGGCCCCGAGGGAAGGGGGAACTCCAGGAGCCTATACTGCCAGGAAAATGGGTTTATTTACCTGGCACTATAGGATCCCTTTAAGCTGTAGTTGTTCTGGTGACTATAGTGTCCCTTTAAGTTCAGCTTGTATCCTGCAATCTTGGAGTAAGTTTATATAATAGTTGTAGTAGAGCCTCTATGGAGGCGACAGGTTCATTAAAGTTAACAGAACGTCATCAGTGGATGCTGAGACTTTGAATAGTTGCCCTCGTATATTCACTATACTATAGTGTCCCTTTAACATTTAAAGTAACCCTGCTAACATTAACCCCTTAAGGATGGCGGGCGTGCTATGCTGTCCTTAGGGACCTGGCTCTAAACGCCGGCGGGCGGCATAGCACTTCCCCGCCACCCTTTATACTTACCAGGAGAGACTCACCTGCCATCACTGTAATGACAAGTACTTCCCCTGCTGCCTGTAAAAAATTTTACGTTAAAACAGTGTATGTGTGTATATATATATATATACATATATATACTTAGATCATATATATTATATATGTATATATGTATATATAATATATATGATCTAAGTATATATATATATATATATATATATATATATACACATATACATACACACACATACACACACACATATACATACATTTATACACACAGTCTAAGTGTATTTTAATATTAATATATATATATAAATATATTAATATCAAAGTACACGTAGAATGATATTGATTAAAAATATATATAATTATAATATATATATATATATATATAAATAAATAATATAAAATAAATATATATGTATACCCTGTTCCAAATTATTATGCAAATTCTATTTAAGTGTCACAAAGATTCAATATTTTGTTTTTCAGTTTAACTCATGGATGGCATTGTGTCTCAGGGCTCTTTTGAAAACTGAAAACAATCTCGGACAGCTGTGATAATTAGATTGCCAGGTGAGCCCAGTTTAAGGAAAAACTACTAAAGGAGGGTGTTCCGCATTATTAAGCAGAGCACCATTTTCATGCAATATGGGGAAGAAAAAGGATCTCTCTGCTGCCGAAAAGAGTGAAATAATTCAATGCCTTGGACGAGGTATGAAAACATTAGATATTTCACGAAAACTTAAGCGTGATCATCGCACTATTAAGAGATTTGTGGCTGATTCAGAGCACAGACGGGTTTGTGCAGATAAAGGCACATTGAGGAAGATTTCTGCCAGATCCATGCTTTGGATCAAGAGAGCAGCTGCTAAAATACCATTACATAGCAGCAAACACATATTTGAAGCTGCTGGTGCCTCTGGAGTCCCACGGACATCAAGGTGTAGAGTCCTCCAGAGTCTTGCAACTGTGCATAAACCTTCTATTCGGCCACCACTAACCAATGCTCACAAGCAGAAACAGCTGCATTGGGCAGAAAAATACATGAAGACTAATTTTCAAAAAGTCCTGTTCACTGATGAGTGCCGTGCAACCCGGGATGGTCCAGATGGATGGAGTAGTGGATGGTTGGTGGACGGCCACCCTGTTCCAACAAGGCTGTGATGTCAGCAAGGTGGTGGTGGAGTCCTGTTGTGGGCCGGAACCATGGGAAGAGAGCTGGTCGGCCCCTTTAGGGTCCCCGAAGGTGTAAAGATGACCTCTGCAAAGTATGTGGAGTTTCTGATTGACCACTTTCTTCCCTGGTACAGAAGGAAGAGCTATGCTTTCCATATTAAATCATCTTCATGAATGACAATGCACCATCTAATAGTGCAAAGAATACCTATGCATCAATGGCTGCTATGGGGATAAAAGGAGAGAAAGTCATGGTGTCATCCTACCCCGACCTCGATCCTATTGAGAACCTTTGGAGCATCCTCAAGCAAAAGATCTATGAGGGTGGAAAGCAGTTTACATCCAAATAGTAGCTCTGGGAGGCTATTCTGACATATTGCAAACAAATTCAAGCAGAAACTGTCCAAAACCTCACAAGTTCAATGGATGCAAGACTTGTGAAGCTGCTATCAAATAAGGAGTCCTATGTTAAAATGTAACATGACCTGTTAAAATGTTTAAAACGTTAAAATGTTGTTATAAGTTTGATTGAAATAGCTTTTGATTTCAGTAAATATGCTGCAAACACAACAAATTACAATTTTCAGTTCTTTACAACCTATAAAGTGTTTTGAAACTTACTGTGCGTAATAATTTGGAACAGTGCATTGTAAGTTTTTTATGTTTAAAAAAATACTGCTATCATTAGGAGGTTTGTTCAATAAAATTTGAATTGTACTCTTAATAGTTGATAACATGAGAATTATGCGGTCTGTTATTTACATCAATTATTTAGGTAAATGAGAAAAATATAATTTGCATAATAATTTGGAACAGGGTGTAAATACGCTAAAAAATAAAATAAAAAAAATAATAAAAAAATAAAAAAAATATATATGTGTAATTTTGTTCTAACTGTATTTTAAAATTAATATGTAAATATATATCAAATACACGTAGAACGAAATAATATATATATATATACATAGGTATAGACGTATATATTACTATGAATATTAGCTTATAAGTATATCCCAAAAAATACAAACAATAAATAATATAAAAAGCAATAATACTTAGCTTATAAAGATGTATGACAGCCTCCCTAGGTCGTTACCCAAACAAGCGACCTATATCATATATAGTATAAACCAAAACAAAGAAGATTCGGGATATGGCTGTGTAAATCTACAGAGAAAGCATAAAACAAAACATGTTTTATGTTTTGTTTTATGCTTTCTCTGTAGATTTACACAGCCATATCCCGAATCTTCTTTGTTTTGGTTTATTACTATAAATATACCCATATATAAATAAAAATAATTTAAAAAAATTATATATATATATATATACACACACACACACACACACGTATATATAATAATTCTACGTATATATTTATGTAATAATTTTACATAATTAGGTAATTTTATTAATTACAATTTGCGGGACCTGCCTGACAACCCAGGCCGAAAGTCCAGGAAATTTAATTTGTAACCCTGTAACTTTCCAAGACACCATAAAATCTGTACATGGGGGTTACTGTTTTTCTCAGAAGACTTTGCTGAACACAAATATTAGTGTTTTAAAACAGTAAAATGTATTACAACGATGCTATCGTCAGTGAAAGTGAAATTTTTTGCATTTTTCACACACAAATGGGACTTACACGGACGATATATAATTGTTGTGGTACATTTTACTGTTTTCAAACACTAATATTTGTGCTCAGTGAAGTCTCCTGAGCATAACAGTACCCCTCATGTACAGGTTTTATGGTGTTTTCAAAAGTTACAGAGTCAAAAATAAGGCTGATTACATGCATAGCGGAATGACAGCACACAGGGGGCGGCAGGGACAGGGCACACGGGGAGGGCACAATGCCTGACCTACCTGGGCAAGCTCAGGATACCTCACACATACGCCTAGGCCAAGACAACGTAACACACTCATCACAGCCATCCCGAGAATTCATGGCACAGCACACTCCTCAATAATTCTACCATTGTACATAGTTATTCCTTTATTTTCTTTTATTTCTTTTCATCTCTCTTTATCTGTTTACCAACACAAACGAAAGACTCTGGCGGAAACGCACCCAAGGTGCACAGTTTGTGACCGATGCCTGTACTAACTATGTTACCCTGTATTCTGTACTACAAACCAACAAAACTTGTACGGTCATGTATCCACCTCTGTTTGCACTATTGTAACCATGCTTGACTGGCAGAGCGAAAAATAAAGAATTTAAAAAAATAAATAAATTTTTTAAAAATAAGGCTTGCGTTTCAGTTTTTTCACATTGAAATTGACCGTATGGTAGCCAAGGAATGAAAATTACCCCATGATGGCATACCATTTGCAATAGTAGACAACCCAAGGTATTGTAAATGGGGTATGTCCAGTCTTTTTTAGTAGCCACTTAGTCACAAACACTGGCAAAAATTGGCATCAAATAAATTTTTTGCATTTTTCACACACAAACAAATATTAACACTAACTTTGGCCAGTGGTTGTGACCAACTGGCTACTAAAAAAGACTGGACATGAGGACGGAGCAAGCAGCTATACTGAGAGGACGCACATGCCTCAAGCTCCAATCGAAAAACGCTTAATTAAGCCCCAAAACTGAGGAAAACCAACCCTGAAAGCACCCTTTGAAGCAGCTTGTTCTCCAGAGGGCATGGGGTGACGAAGCAAAAAGCCTAAACCGTCTAGACCACCTACCACCGCAGATATCGGTGATCTCTTGCGGAGGCCTCAACACTCCCAAAGGCCCGCAATGGCGTTGCATATGGAAAGCCTGTACAACTCGTCCAGCGAGGCATCTATGTCTGAGGAGGGTGACTACGGTGAACGGGCTATGAGCAAACTGACCCACTCACCTGCAAAGCATCGATTACGGAGGAGAAGCTGAGGGACATATATAGCTGTGCCAAAATATTGCAGCTGACATCGGCAAGTTCCGCGAAGAAATTAGCGGTGTATAGGCCCATCTGCAAAACACTGAACTTAACACAGCCGCACAAGAGACCCGACTTGGGACCATACAGCAGCAACTCCTAGCCCTGCAAAAGGTCCAAAGGCAACACCAAGACAAAAGTCCGCGGCCTACCTGATGCGGTGGAGACCACTGAGTTACCACACCTATTTCATAGAATGTTTAGCACGCTCTTCACGACCAGACAGGCCAAAGGGATGCCCCTGGATAGCTGGTATCAGATCTACAGGTCACAGACAGGTACCATAGAAGGGGGAAAAGATGTAATCATCCGGTTCCAGCAAGGCCGAGATCACCTGGCCTTCATGGCAGCCATGCGTAATAAATCCCCTTTACACTTTGAGGGCTATTCCTTAACCTTCTACCCTGATCTATCCAAGGCCACCATGGACTAGAAACGGTCCCCGAGACCCCTAACTAAGGAGCTCCTAGCACAATACATACCCTACCCAGAAGCCTGATCATACCCAAACTGGGAACCTCAAAGTGCACGAAGCAGCAGATATCCCGACCATAATGCGGACATTCAAGCTGGACAAGCAAGTACCTGAGCAAGCTGATCACATCAACCCAATGAGCTCCGCAGTCTGGAATCCCGCTACAGTGCACCCATTCGTACTACCAGCCCAGAGAGGAGAAACAGCATCCACATCGGTGCCCTGAACTCTTTGCAATCAATAAGGTCTGTTGCTGTAATGTTTTGTTTATTATTATTTCTCAAACCTCCATGATTACCGTTACAATTTAAAAAGTTTTACTTTTATTACATATGGCATAAGTAATGTACCTCTAAAGATAACTCCCCACACACTGCTCTAGTTTCCCCCACCCACCCCCCTTACCATCAGAACTACTGATAGTGTCATTCCATTAGTCTACAAAGGGGACATAAGCCTCTTTAACCCCTTAAGGACAGAGCCAAATGTACAGTTGTGATCAAAACAAAATGTAAACAAAAACTTGGAATTTGTATGTCTGTTCAGGCGTAATTCACCTCTCTCATATTATGTGCACCCACACTTACTATATATCCTTTTATTCAGGGGAAACAGGGCTTTCATTTAACATAAAATATTTAGGTATGAAACATAATTTAAGATAAATAAAATATAAAAAAATGGGAGAAAATGAGAATTTAAAAAAATGTTTTAGTTCTACGTGACATTCTAACTGTGAATGTCATAATACTGTTTTACTGCAATAAAATACACATATTTGTATTCAGCGACGTTTCACGTGTAAAACAGTACCCCCTATGTACAGGTTTTATGGTGTTTTGGGAAGTTACAGGGTCAAATATAGCATGTTACATTTTTAGTTTTTTCACATTGAAATTTGCCAGATTGGTTACGGTACCTTTGAGACTGTATGGTAGCCTAGTAATTAGAATTACCCCCATGATGGCATACCATTTGCAATAGTAGACAACCCAAGGTATTGCAAATGGGGTATGTCCAGTCTTTTTTTTTTTTTTTTATTCTTTATTTTTGTAATGCAAAAAACTTGCAGTGCCACAACAGCTAGTGCAAGTTGTTCTTTCAATATATGTTAACAATTGTTGGCATCAATAACATAGCACATTTTTTAGTATATTACGTTACTATTACTGGAAGTATAACCGGTAGGTGACTAGTATGCAACTCCTGCCAAAGGGTTGCCAGATAGGTGTTTTATATATACATGCGGGGTAGGGTGCATGAGATGCCTCTAATACCAAAGAGTTGAATAGAGTCCAAGGGACTGAAGGCAGGTTAACTAGATAACGTTATGTTACCTCCAGCAAAATTGGTCAAAACAGCCGCTGCAGATTTATCTGCCAGTTCTGTTACAGTATACGTGCTTTTCAATAACACTCTAATCAAAGCACATAGAATCAAGATATGCACTGCACTGGCTTCTTCAAACAACACAAAGAAATAGCTTGGAGAAATTCAACAATGTTTAGCAGACTTATTAAATATCTACAGACCATTTTTTTTTTAGGTGGAATTACAATGAAAAGCAGCAGTATCTTTTGAAATTGACAGCTATTACATTTGTCTGATAATGTTCTTCTCAATATTACTTAAAGGAACACTCCAAGCACAAAAATTCATAGGTTAAAGGTCAGTGTTTCTGTTAGCTTTTCTGAGTTAAAGGGACACTCCAGACCCCTAAAGCTTGCTGGCATGCTTTATGTGTGAACAGTGTGCCTGCTTTTATTTTGTTACATTTTACAAAAAGTGCAAATTTAATTTGAAATTGGCACTCTTATAAATTAACCTTGTTACACTGCCATGGTTGTCAATCATACAACTGGTCCTGTTACTTCCTGGTTTGTTTTGCTCAGTGGAACTAAACTCAAGAGGCAGGTAATTGCCCAGAACACCCGTCTTGCAAAGAACTCTCATTGAGCAGCATTGGGATTCTGTGATTGGAAAATAACAGAAAGTCTGGTTGGGGTTAGAAGGGGAGGGCTTGGAAAAGCTGCAGACAACATCTTTAGCAAGCTGTTTTTCGATATTTAGATATGCTTTATTGCTTTCTTTAGGGGTGGCGGGAGGGGATAAAAAAACGAAATAGTGATTTTTATTTTCCTTTGTATTTAGGCAGTGAAGTGTCCCTTCAAGTACTGCAGTGCATGGATTAGCTCATTGGTGAGAGTATCAGCTGATGGGAGATAACCAGGGTACTTGCAGTGTTCCTTTAAGTTAACATGAGAACTCTTGCACAATAAGAGACATCATATGTACTAGGGCAACTGATAACAGTGTTAATTGAAATACACAAAATGTCCCAAGACACAACAAAAACAATATATCTCGTGGTTAACCACAATTTTTCTTTTGACAGCTTAAAGCAGAGTAAACATGCTTAGTAAGCTACATAAAGTGATAAATGGAAAATAAATCATTGAGTCACCACCAGTCAGGTGAACCAATCTGGTCATAAGCCAGAACAACGTAATTCAGTTCCTTTATTGTTGGAAAAACTGTACATATTTGTACACATATGTAAAGGGACACTGCCAGAGTTGTGCAACTGTAAGAAGATTAGCACTCCTGATATTTCACAAAAAAGCAAAGTACAAGTGTTTCTTCTTCTGGAGCTGAAAGAAGATTTTGCAACAAATGGGTGAACTGTGTGCGGGTTTTTTTTGTCCTGTGAATTCCAAACTTGCGTTTTTTTATTTCATTTTCAAAATGATGACTTTGATAGTTTTTGTTACCATTACAATGCAGCATTCGATCAGTTTCCCAGAACATTGAACAAACGAATAAAGCAAGCATTACAGTAACACAACATCCTCATTTCTTTGACTTGTGCACCCAGGCATGCCAACATTTGCCACGATTTTCAACAACAAAAAAATGGCTAACTAGCAATTTAGTAAATAATGTCGCTTTCGAGTGTGATAAAATGTGGGGATGGTTGGGGTGGTGGTGTTGGGGGTGCTTGGGCTTCAGTTGGTGGGGTCGCTGGCTTCCCCCTTTAAGGGGGAGGGGGGACCCAGGGCTCTTGCCTCCCGCTGTTGCCGGGCCGCCGTGTTGGCGGGCAGGTGTCGGGGTCGTCTCTCTGGGTACTGTTGTCCACATTGACATTCCTCAGGGTTGTCTTGCCTGGCCCCGGCCGCATTCCTGTTTTTTCTGAGGGCTTAACGGGGTGAATGTACTGCCTGCATTACACACACAACTTTAAATAACAAAATAAAAAAACAATACATATACACTGAAAACAAACAACCAACACCCTTTTTGAAAAAAACGGAAAAAGATAACAAAAAACAAGGAAACATACATGACAAGGAATACCACAAATGCACATGGGAACATGTGCACCCTGCAGTTATTTAGTCATTTCAAACTTTGCAGACATGGGTAAACCATGGCCACCCTGATGAAGACCATCACACACTTATTAGGACACGGACAACAACAAAAATGAAAGACAAAAAAAGCACAGGGAAAAACCAAAGACAAATTTGGCATGGAGACGTTGGAGTTAAGCGTTGGGGGTAAAAGTTAACCAGTGTGTTGGTTGGGTTACAGAACTTTGCTATGATATGTCATTATCTTCCTCTGCAGTGCATGCGCCCCCCCCCCCATTCTTCCACCCCTACTTCCTTGGTGGATCCAGGTTGCCCTTTTCAACTGGACTCCCAACCCTCCCCACCCCCTTCCGGGCAGTATGTCGCCGGACTGGGCTCGATTCACAAGTGCCTAGACTTCACTCTCTCCCCTATATGACTCCAATAGGCCTTATCTGAGTTCTCCCCCCCCCCCCCCTTTTCTGGGAATGTGTCACATGGATGACAGACTCTGGGTGGGGGGGGGGTAACACTCCCCCTATCCCCTGGCAACTGGTTAGACCAGGGATTGTTTTCTGTAAATATTTTAGTTTGTATTCTTTTTCCTACCTTTCTTTCCCCCTCCCCCTGTCCTCCCCTTTTCCTCCCGGTCATATTGTGGGGCTGACGGACCCTGAACTAACTTGGGACTACTTCCACACCTCAGGGCTAGACGCTTTCCCGATCATCTCACATGGTTCTTAAGATTATATCTCTGAATGTCAAAGGCCTCAACTCCCCTAAGAAAAGGCACTTGCAATATAAGGAATTAAACCGTCTGAAGGCAGATATCGCCTTCCTCCAAGTGTCCCATCTGCCAAGGCCCTCCTATATTGTGTTGAGGGATAGGAATTTTGATAGATCGCACGCCTGCAGATCATTTCTTAAACATAACGGAGTTGAAATTCTCATTCACAAGAGATGCCATTTACAGATCACGGGGTCCAGCTCGGATGGCAACAGGCGGTACCTATGTCTGACCGGTATGCTAGGGACCCAAACGATTCAGTTAGTAAACATATATGCACCGAACACAGCTGATCACCAATCCTGGAGGGATATGGAGGACCTTGTGAGGCCTCTTAGTGCAGGGTACTTGGTATTGGGAGGGGACTGTAATGGCACCTGACAGACGCGCGGCTCCTGGGATGGGAGCCAACGACAAACTTTTACGTAGTTTTATAAACGACTGCGAATTGGTGGATATTTGGAGGGTGCATTACCCTGGCAAGCGCAACTACATGCTCTACTCTGCCCCTCATGGGACGTATTCTCACATTGACATGTTTCTGGTATCCAGAAAGACTATTCTGGTGGTACAGGGGGCGGACATTCGGTCCTTCTCGTAGTCGGACCATGCGGATATACATCTCATTCTGAGAGGCTTTTTGACTCCAACGAGATAGACATGGCGCCTGAATAATTTATTGTTGAAAGATAGGTCGTGGCGGAACTGACTAATGCCTTAGAGGAGTACTTACTCCTCAACGACACGCCAGATGTCAATGCGGCCATTGTGTGGTCTGCCCATAAGGCAGTCATCAGAGGCCTATTCATCAAGATAGCAACATACAAAAAATGGCTTTAAACTCAGAAGATCAGAGATCTGCAGGAAGCACTATGACGGGCGGAAGAACATCATAAATCTTCCCCAGATTGGGGGCATTGAGGGAGATACGCACGAAACTGAAACGGCCCTCCTGGATGATGTTGCCCGTGATATGACCTGGTCTTGCCAGTTTTACTTTGAAAAGGCAAATCATATGGATACCTTCCTTGCCAGGACGCTCAGACCAAGGACGCACTCGAGAACTATTACTGCCCTGAGGCACCCGGAGAGGGGGATAGTCACCTCTCCTGGGGACATAGAGACACTTTTTACGAGCAACTACAGCTCATTATATATTCACTACCCGATCCTCACAGCTGAGAATGCTGATTGTTGCGAGAAATTACAGTAATTTCTGCAGTCAGTGACTCTGCCCGGCCTCCCTGGTCATGACAAACTATTACTCGGACGAGATATTACCCCTGAGGAAGTATCGGATGCGATAGCGGCGATCCCGGGTCAAAAGACCCCCGGTCCGGACGGTCTTTCTGGAGCGTACTACAAGATGTTTAGCAAAGTACTGGTACCAAGATTAGTCACCCTGTTCAATTCCGCGATAGGGGGGGAGCCACTTTCCCAGGAGATGACATTAGCTAACATCGTCCTGGTACCAAAGGAGGGGAAGGACTTTTTGGAGGTGGGTAGTTAAATGCCGATCTCGCTGATCAATGCGGACGCTAAGATTCTGGCAAAGATACTGGCGACCAAATTCAAACCCATGTTGTAGACTCTGATCCACCCGCACCAGGTCGGATTCATCAAGAAGGTCAATTGTACGAAAATACGAGACGGGTAGTGAATCTGGTGTGGTACATGGAAAGGGCTCAGACGACTTCTCTGCTGCTCTCCCTGGACACAGAGAAGGCATTTGAGAGAGTCGAATGGCCGCACTTGTTTGCACTACTGAAACACTGGGGATTTCCGGCCTTGTTTGTGTGTGCTGTTGGAGTCCTATATAGGGATCTCCAAGCACGTGTAGTGCTTCAGGAAGATGGTGGTGTCACCTTTACCATTTGCAATGGCACCTGGCAGGGGTGCCCTATGTCGTCCCTCCTGGTCGCCATCACGCTGGAGTCATTTCTACAGCAGATCAGAGAGGCCCAGGCGGTGCGCGGGGTGAGGGTCGGGACTGAGGAGTACAAAATGGTGGCTTATGCCGATGATGTAATGCTTACGATTGCGGACTGCTGAGCTCCCTCCCCTCTCTGATAGATATTGTAGGGGACTACAGTCTAATATCGGGATATAAGGTCATTTTGACCAAATCCAGTGCTATGCCGATGCACCTGTCAGCTACCAGTGCTATGCCGGTGTTTTATATGTGGGGAGCGGGGGAGGCAGGAGCTGGGAGGTCGTTAACCACTCACGTTCCCCTTTGTCTCCCCCTCCCCCCTTCCACTATCACTCCTCCCTACTCCCTTTTTTTTGTACGAGTACGCCTTATATTTGTTTAGCAGATATCCACCTGTACTGATGCCATTAACTATATAATTAGATCAGTCAGGTATTACTCATTAGAAGAGAGAGGGTAGCACATGTTGGGTTTATTTTCATACTTTATCCCACTTGTTTCAATTGTTATTTAGTTTTTTATTCGACAAAATCATAAAATCTTGCCAAAGACACGCATACTGATCATACTGCCTTTTTAGAGACTCCCTGCTAAAAGATGTGGTCCTCTGTTTTGTTGTTAACTATCATGATCTCTATACGGTGTATTTTGAGACCATATTGTCACCGCATTGTATTTTGTAATGTGATCACTGTCCACTGGGAAGCTAAAATAAATAATAAAAAAAAAGAAAGCATGATAAAAAGCATGATAAAGAATTGGCAATCGCACCTATTGGAACACTTTGAAAGAACAGATAAGGTAATAGATGTGAGGATCGATGCGTTCTACAAGATAAGGACGAGTGTGACGCGGAGGAATGGCATCAATGGAGCATGGAGTGCATTGTGCGTTTTACTCACGGGTAAACCAACAGACAACATCACCAGGTGCAGCATCAAGAAGGCAAGTCATCCACTGGCGATCAAAAAGCCCAGGAATTTTTTTTTTCAATCAATGGAGCATGGAGTGCATTGTGCGTTTTACTCACGGGTAAACCAACAGACAACATCACCAGGTGCAGCATCAAGAAGGCAAGTCATCCACTGGCGATCAAAAAGCCCAGGAATTTTTTTTTTCAAAGAGCTATTTAAGAAACTCTCCTAAGGGCACTTCCTATCCTGCATTCTACCAACTGAGGAAACCAGAGAACTGGCAAAACGTGTTTTAGGAGTCTGCTGTTTGTAGGATTTTATACCCAATCGCTTTTTTTTTTTTTTTTTTTCTATTATTTATTTGTTCATCTTTTATCTTTAATTCAATAAATAGTTCATCCCTACTTTTCATGTGGAGTTTCATATTATCCTGACTGAACCATTTACCAATCCTGTGTGAGAAACATGAAGAGGGTGCTGGATCTCCCTTAAGATCCATATGCGTTATACACCAGAGCCAAGTGATACCTTTGGCACCACCTTTGTGAGTGCTTCTTACCACCTTTTTTATACTCTTATTGTTATTATTTATTTGCACTATTGGCTTTTGTTTCTGTTCTATTTTACAGAACATCAATTTCAGTATAAGCATTGTGACAAAAGTACTCCTTTCCTTTGGTACCTTGTCCTGAGATTAGGGTGTTACACACAATCTTTTCAGGCTTCAGAGACACTTAACACGCTGGATGAGGTAAAATTACTTGCTTTTTGTGTGCAGTAAGATATAACAAATTGTAACAAAATAAAGAAAAAAATTCTTGCTCTTCTGAGCACTAACTTAAAGGACCACTATAGTGCCAGGAAAACATACTCGTTTTCCTGGCACTATAGTGCCCTGAGGGTGCCCCCACCCTCAGGGACCCCCTCCCGCCCGGCTCTGGGGAAAGGAAAGGGTTAAAAACTTACCTTTTTCCAGCGCTGGGCGGAGAGCTCTCCTCCTCCGTTCCTCCTCCTGGGCTGAATGCGCACGCGCGGCAAGAGCTGCGCGCGCATTCAGCCCGTCGCATAGGAAAGCATTTACAATGCTTTCCTATGGACGCTTGCGTGCTCTCACTGTGAAAATCACAGTGAGAAGCACGCAAGCGCCTCTAGTGGCTGTCAATGAGACAGCCACTAGAGGATTAGGGGGAAGGCTCAACCCATTCATAAACATAGCAGTTTCTCTGAAACTGCTATGTTTATAAAAAAATGGGTTAACCCTAGAAGGACCTGGCACCCAGACCACTTCATTAAGCTGAAGTGGTCTGGGTGCCTAGAGTGGTCCTTTAACAAAATAATAAACTAACTGGGTTGGATGGCTTGTCCATTTCACAACATAAATAAATATCCACCTTACTGTTTTAGGTTCTCTCTTGAAACTCACAGGACGCAAGCACAATCTCTACTCCTCCTTTAGCACCTGCAATTAACTATCTTTTTCAGGTGAGGTAAATCAGGGTTGAAACTCTGGAACTGGACTCCTGCAGTTTCCAAGCAACCTCCAAAAGGGGGAGTGGAGCACTGGCCCACCCTACTCTCCAAGTGCTCCATCCCAGGACCCAAACATACACTTATATAAAGTGCAAAATTAATTTTAACACAACACATTTCCCTGGGGCTAATTACACAAAGTAGGAACCTTGCAAAATCTGGGGAGATATATACACTCCATCCAACACAATTCCTTGCTTTCAGTCACAGTATGTATTTATTATATTTATTATACGTGTAGCTCTACTCCAATTTATTTGTTTTTTAGTATGATAAAAAGTTAGCCCAAGTATCAAAAGTTAAGGAAAGTAGATATAGATCAAAATTTTTTTAATGTAACTAGTTACATATTAAAAATGTTCTGTCTAAAAAGGACATTGAGAGGTGTCAGATACTAAATGATATTAAAATGCGCTCGGGTATATCAAATTTCTAAAACCAAGATTTTATAAGAATACTAGAACAGACAACAGCCCTTTGGTTACTCCTACTCCGACACGTATCATACAGATCTTAGCAGAAAGAACCTTGATCCCAGCAAAGTTTATTGTATGTGTTGAAGCCCTATAAGGGGTTAAATGTGAAAGGGTTTATAAAATACCCCTTCCTGTCTCACTGGAGATTCTTGGCTGATATCAGCATATCTAATGGCTAGTGTAGGAACTCACCTATTGAGTCTTGCCTTGACGTGGCAGGTGAGCTTATATATTCAAATGGCCAGAGCGCAGGTAACGTTCTCTTTGTTTTTACTATGTATTTTAAGCTGTTGGATACTAAACTACTGCTGCTGTAAGCGCTGTGCTTTATCTTTGTGTTTGTACAGAAAGAACCTTAGCCTGTAGCATATTAAACTCATCCTGCCCTCAAGTGCAGGCCGGGAAGCCAAGGTCCAAAATGCCCGCATGTTCACTTTGCATGAGAGATACAGCAACCTTGGACAATCGTTTTGGCCTTCATTGGGCTCCTTAGTGAGATATAGCTGACACCCCACTAGGAATAGTGAAAAAGTCGACGTCTGGATTATGCCTTTGATATAGGTAAATAGGCAAATCAGCTAATAACAAGAGTTTATGTGAACAACAAAAAATGGACAAAAGCTCAAATAACTTGTTCTTCTCTGTGTTCCTGCTTAGGTTTCATACAGTTTTTAACTCCCTTGTGCGATTACAGCAAGAACATTAGCCTGACGCATATCAGATTGACCCCATGTCCAAGGGCAGTCCATACCCGAAATGCCAGCAGAGGCAGGGCCAGTCTGATGGTATAGGTTCTCGATATAATGACACAAGTGGGCAAAAAAACCTGTTTGAGTCTTGAGTGGCAACTAACAGAAAGGCAAGCTCTTGAGTTTTTGCCTATTCTCAGTTTTCTCATATTCTCTGTTTTAATGTAAAATATATTTTTCCATGAAGACTGGAACTGGTTTTGTGTTAAATTCTAACTAATGTAAACAAAACCTTCTTCTCTAAACACTAAACATCAAATTTCTCATCCGCAGTCCATATTACTTACCCCCACCCGCGCCTTAGAATGGGTAATTGGTTGTGAGGAGGATAATATAGGGGTCCCTGAGCGAAGTACAGGTTTTTCTATTAGAACAACAGCTAAAGCTCAATTTACTTTATGTACCCGTTTCATGCAAAAGTATCTTATTTTGTTATTGTGGTTTTCAGCTTTACTTTGTAACTTAGATACTAGATCATTAATGTTAATATGCAGCCCTAGGGTAGCAATGAAACCATATATAAAACATCTGTGCGTATAACCAACCACTAAACAAGCTCATTGAGATCAGCTCACAATTTATAGGAGATAAAGAGGCTGCAACTAAGCTAACAAATCAATTCAGCTCTATGCTGAGATAACAGTAAACAAGTTGTGTGCGACTCAATTAGAACATTCCAGGATGTGGCTTTTATTTGGACTCAAGAATGGGGACTTGCACGAGCTTGCCAAGCCCTGAAAGCAACAGAAACAACCGCACGTATAATACACACAAACGCGGCCAACACTGAAAGATACTAAGGGGATTCTCTACTATGTAATCACTGTAATCATTGTTTCAGGGCTTTTATTATAACTGTGTTTTATTATGGTCTGTTGCTAGATTTAGACACATCACTCGGTTATGAAAATGCAGCACCATAAAGCAGAGACAAGTTACAATGTCTAACACCTACCAAGACTGTAAATCCAAAACGATTTATTCAATAAACCAGAAGTTATGAAAAATTCACCAGACAGTAACAAGTTTGTAAAGTGGCTCTCTAAGCATAATAGCAGTGTTGTATTATTGTAAAGTTTATGTTGTAGAAAGTACTCTGAACCCACACTCATCTCTTAGGACAACCTATAACTGCAGCAATTTGGAAAAAAATGGCTCAAGCTATGAGACAAAATCAGGCAGCAGGATTTATCTTCCAGACGCCCTCTATCAATCTTGCCCTTGTGTCCATTTAAGCCAAAATAACCAAATTAGGAAAATGCTCAACTCAGCTTTTTTCATGGATTTTTTTGGACCGAAATGTACAATTTCTTTATTAATACCCCACAATTCTCCCATGGGTTTCTAGATATTTATTTTACTTTATGATACTAGCTTTGTCATTAACCCCTTAAGGACACAACTTCTTGAATAAAAGGGAATCATGACAGAATATTTACGTCATGTGTCCTTAATGGGTTAAATAATGTGTGTTTTGACAGATATACAAGAATAAATAGTTACTTAGTATAGGGGTCCTAAAGATCTTCTAGCTTTGCAGGTCATTCTATTCCATGAAAAGCAAAGAAACAACAGAAAACAGGTCCAATAGGGCTTTAATTCTAGCATCATAAGATTAATTGGTGACAAATTACAATGTTTCAAATACCTGTGTCTGTCTTTCTCTTCGAGAATGACCAAAAAAAGACATTGTACAGGAATAAAAAAAGTACAAAACTCAAGACCAGATAGACGTAACATCTCAAGAAGAGAATGCTAAATGCATAAGTAGAAAACAGTAAATAGCAAGATGGCAAGGTCACAAATGTATCACCAATAAATCTTATACTGCTGTAATTAAAGTAGCAGTTGGCATTTTTTTCTTGTTTGTCCTTGAGAAACAAAATGTATATCTGACACAGTACAATCAAAACAAATATCAGAACAACGTAACCAGCACTTACTGGAGTTCCAAAAGCCTTCCATGCATGCTTTATTTTGAAGCCCTGAAGGGGTCCATTCCTATCACTGTTAGGTGGTTGGATCCAAGCAACTTCTATAAGTGAGCCATTTATCACAAGGGAGATATTCCCAGGAGCATTAGACGGAGCTGGTGATAAAGAGTTGGAATGTGTATAGTGAATGATAACAATACATTAAAAAATATATAGTTCAGAGATCTCCATAATGTTTTATACATTTATGATTAGTAAATACAATTAGTGAAAGCAACACACCAACCTGTATGTCTCACCTTGTCAGGTGATTAACAGCAAAACCTACATATAGTATTTGCCTAAATACAGTATGCAGAATGAGCTGATATGACCCTTCCAACACGTTTACCACATTGGCAGTCAAAATTCACAGTAAGTGGAGCCCTTGTGTATGGCACACTAACACGACAGTTTTGCAATGCAAGCATGATATTATGGGTAAAGATCTCACCTCCTTCAGTTGTATTGGCCAATACCCATGAGCTTGGAGAAGACCAGCCCACCTCATTTCTGCAGGAGACACTAATGTTGTATTGGGTGAAGGCCTTCAAACCACTGATGTTATAAGAGTGAGGAGGTACCAAGGTGGGGAAGAACATAGAAAGGTTTCTATACAATGATGTGGTCTCTTCAACCTGTAATAAAATAGTTTTTAAAAAAATCATTATGCATAAATATATAGACAATAAGAAGCCCACTACTCATAAAACTCACAGTGTGTTCAAAGCATAATCGCTGTGCGTGAATGCAGGAATGATAAGTCTATGACAGATAACTGATTGGTATAAAGATGTGACATTGTTATGGATTTCTTGAACTTTGTATATACTCCAGTAGAGCCAATCATTATTCATCCTTGGGTTCTCAAAAGAGGGCAGAAATATGGGATTATCACATATTATCTTTCTGTTTATTTTCGGTCTTTCACTATTATTATTATTATTATTATTATTATTATTTTAATATAGCGCCAACAAATTCCGCAGCGCTTTACAATGGGTGGACGAACAAACATGTAGTTGTAACCAGACAAGTTGGACACACAGGAGCAGAGGGGTTGAGGGCCCTGCTCAATGAGCTTACATGCTAGAGGGAGTGGGGTAAAGTGACACAAAAGGTAAGGATAGTATTAGGGAAGTAGATTGGTAGAATAGTATTCACTGAAGACTTAGTGTGTTTTTTTTTTTTTTTAATTATAATTTTTGCACAGTTCTATACCCGTGATATAGAACTGTGCAAAAATTCTTAAACACCACTGTGTTTCCATAATCTTAGTAGTCTGTTTGCATAACATGAATCAACTATGGAACAAAGGAATGTATTGACTAAACAGCAAATTGTACTGAGCGGACATCCAAGATCCAAAACCTTTCTGAAATGTTGTATTTTGGTGGCAAACTAAATGCTTATTTCTATACAGTGAAATTGTTCATGGAAATCATAGGGAAACCTCTCTCGCAAAAATCCAAATATAACAGTTTGCAAACTAATGGGAATCAGTAGGTGTAATTGTGTATTGCTTGTTTCTCACTGAAATACAATGCTCACACTGTACAACACTAAGGAATCTAGCAGGGTAAAGTGTGACTTGTTAGGAATTGAAAGTAAATTTCAAATTTTAGACCAGAAAAATAGCTGTACTGAAAACAGACTTAAAGATTTTTTTCGATTCTGCTATTTTGATCTGAAATTCACTTTGAGTTTACTTTTAGTGAGTAGTTTGTTTGTTGGAAATGGATATTGCGAATAACAGGTTGTTAGGGTCTACCGAGTGAATGGACTGGACAATGTTCACAAAACAACTTATTTTAATAAAATTAACATTGAAACGCATTTGCCTAAATTTTTGAGTTATAGTTTCCGTTTCATTGTTTAGCCCTCCAGACCTTGTAGACTACATCTCCCATAATGCTCTTACAGTGATACTGCTAGCAAAATACCAGGGAAGATTCCCTTTATCATACAGTAGTTTTCCCAATTTTAGGGGACTGTTATGACCAAATTCTGGACTACTTCTCAGAAAAAACACATTGTGACAGGTGATGATATCACCAGGTAGGTTTTTAATTAGAGAAAATAAATAATTAACTAGTACTCTTTTTGAATTTAATTTTAAGAAAAAAAAAAATGAAACTTCAGATACATTTGAATTGTCCCAGGATCAACTATTTCTACCCTTGCATATATCTCAGTAACCTTTTGGAACCATATGGATGTGCGGCAGTGATAAAATACTATTTTATGATATCCATAACCTCATGTTACTACTGAATGTTATAAACAAAGAACAAAAGTTCAAGTGCAATTGCTTTGTCTGAAGGTGTGAGTCAGGACACTGATGCAATGTTATGTAAACCCATTGCCTGGTCCTGAAATCTCTACAAAGATAACAGAGCTAGATGGAGGAAATAAGGTAAACACGAATAGAGGGACTGGGGTAAATATACAGGCAATATTCTAAGGTTCATTTATCCGAATCTGGGTCTGAGTGATACGTGAAACTGTGTCACACGTCCAAGAAAATATCAGCTAAATCTGAAAAACCACAACAGAGACAACACCCTTTCCTGCCACTACCAGGAAAATGCAGGAAATACCTTAATTAATCTTACTTCCTACATGAAACCGAAAAAAAAAATAAAAGAGAGATAAAAGCAAATCTGGGTATTTAAATAAAAAATGTAATAAATCTGAGAGAACTTTAAAAACTATCACCCAGTGTGAGACGGCAGAGTGTGTATAGAGAGTTCACAAAGTCTCAAAAGACCTAAGGACATCAAATAAGAGTATCATGTACAGTGCCGTCATACTGGCGGTAGGTAAAATACTGGCGTCTGGAGCTTACTATCCATATATTTCTTCATAAAGGAGACAAATACATGATGACATAGGCATTGCTGGAGGAAGGGGGATGTGAGGCTCTTTAGCCAAAAATCTTAACATTTAGTGTAGGGGGCCGCTGCTTTGAGAAGCAGCCTTGATTATATAAAGAAAGATCAGAAGTACAGTGCTTCTTCTGGCTGCTTAGGGGAGTGGTGCTTTCCAGGAACTGTTGAAAATCATTGCCCGTGCTCATGAAAAAGGCAAAGGAATCAAAGTCTAAATATATGGTATTAGTGCCATCCTTTACCTGTATACTACAATTGCTCACAGGAGAATATGAATCAAATCCAGGGACCCAGGATAACAGGATCCCCATTTCGGTTTTGTTTAATACGATTACTTTCTCAGGTGGAGCAGGTAGATCTGGAGAGAAAAAGAAAAAAAACATAAAAAAAATAAATAAATAAGACTATCGGATTATTAGACACTATAAAAAGACTATATAAATATTATTTAACAAAACAAAATACAAAAACAAGCTTTCAAGAACATTTTTCTGTTTAATCATTATCAAATCAGTTCCCAACTTGTGTGGTCAAGTAAAGTGTGTTGCTTACAGAGACACTAAGCGTCATGACCACTATAGCTAATTCTAGTTGTTATGGTACAAGCATTTGTGTGATCCTTTACACATCGGTCCAAACTTAGACATCAATTTTAGGGTAATAGCAATAAGCTAAATTGTCCAAATGGGGACACTTTTGTAAAGGTAACACAAAACTTCTGCCAAGTATACAAATAATGAGACACAAATGTTTGGGGGTTATTTGTTCAAATAACAAAATCACATATTCTTCATATCCCATAGCTGGGAAACAGAATGAACTGACATCTACATGAAGCATGTAAAACACAATGTAGGAAAACACACAGGCTTATTTACTAAAGTGAGAAATTAAAAGCAGTATCAAATTTAAGGCCAGACTAGCCAAACTGAAAACATAGCTGGCTTAGAGATTTTTTTCCACTTTTGCTATATTGACTATATTATCTTATCCATTAGAGTAAAATCTGTCAGGAATTACGAATAAGTTTCAAAATTTTAGGTCAAAACAGCTGGCAATGATTTTTTTTCCAATTTGGTTATTGTGTCCTAAAACTTGAAATTCATTTTCAATTCACTTTGAATTCCTGACAATTCAAATTTTAGATTACAAATTCACTTAAAGGACCACTCTAGGCACCCAGACCACTTCAGCTTAATGAAGTGGTCTGGGTGCCAGGTCCTTCTAGGCGTAACCCATTTTTTCATAATTATAGCAGTTTCAGAGAAACTGCTATAATTATGAATGGGTTAAGCCTTCCCCCTAATCCTCTAGTGGCTGTCTCATTGACAGCCACTAGAGGCGCTTGCGTGCTTCTCACTGTGATTTTCACAGTGAGAGCACGCAAGCGTCCATAGGAAAGCATTGTAAATGCTTTCCTATGCGACGGGCTGAATGCGCGCGCAGCTCTTGCCGCGCGTGCGCATTCAGCCGGCGGGGCTTAACGGAGGCGGAGAGGAGGAGGAGAGCTCTCCGCCCAGCGCTGGAAAAAGGTAAGTTTTTACCCCTTTCCCCCTTCCAGAGCCGGGCGGGAGGGGGTCCCTGAGGGTGGGGGCACCCTCAGGGCACTATAGTGCCAGGAAAACGAGTATGTTTTCCTGGCACTATAGTGGTCCTTTAAGATACATTTAGCATTAATGTAAATCTGCATCCAACAAAAGTGTCAAACACAGCATCTATTACCACAAATTGCTGTTCACAGCAGACATTCACAGTATGATCAAAGACAGATTGAGCAGTCAAATATTTTACTGAGCATTTCAGCACAAATCGGTCATTTGACATAAAGAGGAACCAAATTTCACAAAGTGTTTCACATCCCGGTTACGCAATATTTTTCCTTAACAAGACGAATGTTTCCAATCAGATGACAACTTTAACCATTGAAATACCAATATTTGGTAAATTCTGCTCACCACTTCAGATCCGAATTAATTTAAAAAAGTCAAAAATAATAATAATAAAAAATACATTTATCACACACTGGAGATATTTACAACCGTAGTTACGTTTTTATTTCTGTGCAAACTGGCATTTTCAAAAGCATATCTGGCAATGTCAATGAGAAATCAAATAAATATCAGCTGAATCAAACATTTGTAGGAAGAGGGAAATAATAATTACAAGTTTGGAATGTTGACACACGTGAAAATATTCCAGTGGGGTTTATGCACTAGACACTGAATGTAGTGATCTGAAGATTGCCTTGCAGTGGTTGATATACTGATAGCTCGGCTATTCTAGCCTAAAGTGTGCAAGCTCGTTTTCAGTACCCTACAATTCAGGACTACATCTCCCCTGATGCTTTGTCAGCATAATGGCTCCAAGAGAATTATGGGAGATGTAGTGCACAAATTCTGGAGTGGTGAAGTTTATCTACCCCCCACATAGGGTTTCTCTGTAAAGGCATAATTGAGCAAAACCCTGTTTCAGACCTGGGGACTAACTAAAGGGCAAGCTACTGAGTTATTGCCCGTTCTCAATGTTCTCATATTCTCTGTTTGCTTTTTTTTTGCTGAGACGTTTTAGTGAATCAACCCATGAGCCTCCTACTAGTGACCATGGAAGATAACAAAATCTAAATAGGATTTAAAAAAAAAAATTTTTTTACAAAATTTATGAGTGAGCTTACTAATTGATTCTATTTTACATAAATTCAAAATTAAGGCTAAAAAAATTATTTCATTATTATCTGTATGTTGGATTTTATTCAACACATAGCAGGTGTATACCCTTGCTTTTTATGATTAAGAAAATGTACTTTCTGTGCTTTGGATATGCCAAGGAATTTGATCTGCTGCATAAAACAATAGCAGTGACTGTAGCTTTTTTCCATTCTGCGTTTATGAGAGTGTCTTCCCTTTCCAATTTGGCAGCACTCCAAGGCTACAGGGCCAAGCAAGACTCTTAGTAATGGGTCTATCAGTTATCCAGCTATTAACATTCTGTCACAAAGCAGCACACTCAAACAAGAGAGTTTTGTCTCAACTGAGTAACAAGAGCGTCAATATGGAGCCATATACAAGTAGACAAGCCTTGGCAGGCTTGGTGATTGCAGACAGAAGTTAGATACCTGCTTATAGGACAAAGGTGGATAACTTGGGCTCCATAGATGGAGGTATTTACATTTCACTTGATGCTCATCTAGCCTTTAAAGTGTACCTATCATAGGACACACAACTTGTCTTTAGGCGATAAAGCATTAAAAGTAATTAATATATTGTGCTGGTAGGACATCAAGGAAAGGCACAACATTTCTTAAAATATTATTTAAAATTATGGTCTCTCCCCTCAACTTCCAATCAGTTCTCTGCATAGAGGGCTACGTGTGCACTTTAATTGCTGTGATTGATCCTTTGGGGAGAGAGTCACAGTCTTTGCCAGAGGATGCTGTTGCTGTTGCTCTGGAAATGAAGTAAGTGTGTCAGTGTAACTGGTTCATTTAAACCAGATATCTATCTAATAACTGTAGAAACACAGGGGACGCTCGTACCTTTTTTGGTTATATTTTACCTTGGAAGTAATGGGAGTTGAGAGGGGCCAAATCCATTGTGATACATTCAAAGATCAGAGGATCAGTTCATAGTCTTCTTTACAAGTGCCCACTGTCAGGCACCACTGTATGTGTGCTGAGACTTTACACCAAGTACCATGTTCTTTCAGCCTATCATAGCGCAAGCTGCCAAGATAGCAGGAGATGAGATATCTCTAATACAAGAGGCTCTGATCTCTCCATTTCCATTAAAAGACCAAAAAGATGTGCAGTTATAGAACCACCAAACTGGTGTTACCAATCAACTGGTTTTTGTATGCATTAAATATGTATAGATTAAATCATTTAAACTCTTTCAAGTTGCTGCTTACAATTGTCACGAACGCACCCTACTTCCAGAGTGTGCATGACGTAGTTGTGGTGGTGAAAGGGTTAAAGCTCACTATTTGTCTGCACTAGACCTGAAATAATGACAAAATCCCCTTTACCACCCACACTCAAACATAATAGCGCCGTTACAGTCCATAATGAATGCGGCGGTGAGGCTCATCTTCCTGTCCGCCCACACCTCCCATGCCTCACCCTTCTGTCAGTCCCTACATTGGCTTCCTATAAAATATAAAGCTCAATTTATAATTCTGGTTCTTGCTTTCAAATCTCTACATAATGCTGCTCCCACCTATCTATCTTCCCTTATACACAAGTACGTCCCGTCTAGGCCCTTACGATCTGCTGAAGACTTACGTCTATCTTCTGTCCGTACTCCCACCTCTGATGCTCGCCTTCAAGATTTCTCAAGGGTTGCACCTTTCCCGTGGAACTCGCTTCCCTCCTCCGTTAGATGCTCACCCAGTCTCCACTTCTTCAAAAAATCGTTAAAAACCCCCTTCTTCATAAAAACTTATCAATTAAACTGTTAATAGCTCCTGACCGATTCCTCTTCTGCAACTGTCAGTAGTCTAATACGATCCTTACATTTTTGTGTCATTTTACCCCACTCCCTCTAGCATGTAAGCTCATTGAGCAGGGCCCTCAACCCCTCTGTTCCTGTGTGTCCAACTTGTCTGGTTACAACTACATGACTGTTCGTCCACCCATTGTAAAGCGCTGCGGAATTTGACGGTGCTCTATAAATATCATAGTAATAATAATAATAATAATAATAATAATAATAATATTACTATTTTAACGCTGCCACCATCAAGACAATTTATGAATGGGGTGCCTTGGTCCCTCAGGTAAATCAATAATAAAACACACCAAATATTACTTAGCACAATATCTATGTAATGGCTAAATACTAATTAGTCTCTTCAGGTAATGTGATTCTTAACCAGACAAAGGCAGAACGTAATAAATAAATGTTTATTATGAGCAAAAATAGTCACAGTGCATACAAAAATATATGATAAAACAAATTATTTACACCAACAACAGATAAGAACAAAAAGGATAAAATAACAAAAGTCCTAATCACTTAATCAGGTTTTCAAAGTAAAACTTCTGCCCAGGGGGTCTCTGGCAAGAAAGGATGATAGTGACTCACTCAAAATTAGATCTTGGCCCCAAGCAAGTACACTGCCCACTTCAATCTCATTAGAGATATACCCTGTGGTTTATCGAGTCTTTCCCAGGGGTGGAGTTAAGGCGTACCTATAGAAATAATAAGTGACCACCTCCTTTGTTCCAGACCAACGTCAATCCAAATGGAAACATTTGGCTCTATCTTCTCTTATGTACCTGCTACAGAAATAATAATTGCATCTACGAATTTGTTATTTTTCTCCCATTCCCTAGACATGTCGCACGCCCCATCCGCGATCCAGTAGGACGGACATCACAATTCCTTCCCCTATGGTCAAGTCAGGCCACTCATGTTAGGGCTTGTTTAGAAGATGGCGCTTGTCACATCCCAAATATAACAAAAATGAGGCTTAATTATTATTCTGTGGGGTAAATATGAATGTTTTTACCTTCCTTTGGATATGATCCTGGAACAAGGCTAATGGCCATTAAAATATCAAAGGATTAAACTATCAATTGAGAGTTTCAGGCCATATGGTCAAAGTCAGTTAGTTTACATTGAAACTAGACATACATGCGGCTCAAGTGTAGAATGTCTCACCTTGCAGGGCCTTTGATAGATCAAAAGGGCAATCCTTTTCACACCTTGCAGAAGCCCATTTTGATCAAAAGAGCAATTTCTCTCTGTCCTCTACCCAGGGGTCAAATTATTGATGCACTACACAAGTTATATTAAATAGCAATATTCTATAGTACAACAATGAATTATGTACCCTTGCCGTGACAACAATGTCATGTGTTCTATTGGTTTGCACTATAGGTCTTTTTAGAAAAAAAAAAAATATATATATATTTGTGTATATATATATATATATATATATATATATATATATATATATATATTAAACATATTTTTTATTTTTAGATTTACGTCATTTGCAAGTTGTCAAGGCACAGCTTTACACCCATGATTCCATATGTGTGGAGGGTTATGTTATTTAATGGCGAATACACATCCGCCTGCTGCATTATGGGTAGCTGGAAGTACTGCTGAGGTAACAGTGCTGTATACTTTTTTTTACAATCTTTCTTTTTTGATTTTGAAATACAGGAACAATGTTAGATAATAAACTGTAGAAAAGGTGTCCATCTAGATATGTATGCATATGGTAGCTTAACACTTTGTATGTGCGTAATGATCGGGAACAAATTCAGTTAACAAATGTACTTGAAACAGTAGCACAATGCTCAGTAGCACAGTGCTGAAGCTTTGACTTATCTAAATTTATGTTCTCGAGAACGCAGGTCAGAGCATGATTATCAAAGTGGACATGCCTTATAGTCACACACCCTTGGAGGTCCTAGTAAATGTGGGGCTTGCTGAGTCTCCTGTATGTATGTTATGCCAGGGGAGTACGTAGTGTGGTGATGCCCGGCTTGGTTTGCTAAGTGAGAAGTGTAAGTGTCATACTGACTCAAAAAAGAAGGAGTAGTAAAGATTAGCTGAGACAAAACTATAAAAGTATAGAGGAAAGAGAAAAAAAAAAGGGGGTATAGGTTACATGCATGGAAGGGGAAGACGGCAGTATATGTAACTCAGCTGCAAGTATAACCATAGGAAACACTTCAACAGCTTTTATTGGGGTGAGGTGATGAGAAGTTGAAAAAATTGAAAGTTGCCCTTTAAAGAAAATGTTAAAATAAAATAAAAATTTAACAAAACAGAATGTGCATATTTATGACTAGTAGTGAAGCCACCTGTGAGCGTGATTAACATAATCAACAAGCTGCCTTAAAGGAAATAATTACCTCTAAGATCAACAATAAGTACAACAATATTAATCACTTCCTCATAAATGTAGTGAATGAAGCAGCTGGTAAAGGATAGAAAACAATGATTCACCACTTCCTAAAATGCTTTTTTTTCTTTAAATGAGATTTTGCAGAGAAAGCTGCTGGGAGAAATATTAAGCAAGAAGCCAAAAGTAATAATATAGGGGGCTTAATGCTCCATTCTGTAGACAGATCCTGATTTAATGTGAATTAAAACAAACAATGTATTTTGTTTTTAATTAGGGGTCACACAGCAATGATTTCATCACCGATTTCATAGGAATTTGCTGATCAGAATTTAACCCCTTAAGGATACATGACATGTGTGACATGTCATGATTCCCTTTTTATTCCATAAGTTTGGTCCTTAAGGGGTTAAATGGCAATCCACTGCACAAACAAACTAAACATCGTTTGGTAGATCTACTCCCATTGAAAACATGCGTGCATTTAATCATGTGTTTTTCATTTGGAGTATATCTAAAAACAGCTTGCAAAAGCTGCAGATCTCTTGTCTGAAGTATTTGCAAGCCCTCCCCTTCTAACCCCGCCCAGACTTTCTGTGGCTGTCCAATCGCAGACTTCCCAATACAGCTCAATGAGAAATCTTTGCAAGGCAGGTGCTCTGGGCAATTGCTGCCTCTTGGGTTTAGCTCCACGGAGTCAAATAGCAAAAAAATAACAGGACCTGTTGTCTGACTGACAACCAGGGGGAGGGGTGCTCATTTATAAAAGTTTCAAATTCTATTGAAATCAGTACTTTTTGTAAAATTAAAAAAATAGGACACATCCTTCACACATAAAGCACATCAGCAATGTGAAGTGCTTTAGATGTGTGGAGTGTTTCTTTAACAAAAAAGGGAAGAAAATAGACATTTTATTCACACACATACATACTTACCTCAGGCTTGCCTAGCTATCAGCCGCTCTACATATCGAACAATACAGAAAACAGCCACTTCAAATAGTAATTATTTTATATCAATAAAACTGAATGTTGTTAATATGAAGTCCTACCATTACATTATCACAACAACAAAGTGCGTTTGTGGTAATGGAAAATTTGCAATAACCCATCTATGTACACCTATTAATAAAATTTTCTAAAAATGAAAGTACAATTTTTAAGTCTTCCAGTTTGAATGATACATTACAAACTGAATGATTGGTACAGCGTGAAGCCCCCTTCGCATATTGTGTATTTTTTTTCTACTAACAAACTAAGCCACGATGACAACTATAATATAAACATAAACTAACATTTTGTCCACTCTCCACCCCAGTTTAATCTCCTCAACTATTCTCTAATGTTCTGTCAGTTACACTGAAAATGACATTTATACTCCTGGGATAGATGCAAAAAAATCGGAAATATTGTAGACTATGGCATATCACACATTATAAACCTTTACTGAAAGTAACAACTTCTGAAAAAAAAAAAAACACCTTGAACTACAGGTAAAAGTGGAGTGCAGAACTTAGCAATAAAGATCTAAATAAACCACTCAGAAAAGTAAATCACAAAATAAGAAATTCTGTCAGGCATCTCTGTCTAATTGCAATGCATCTAGCTAAGCACTCTGCATCTACTTAAGACAACTTTAATCTCTAACCATAGCAGACAGATTGTTTTAATGATTTGAGTGTTCAGAAGGGATTTGGAGTAGAGCGAGAATTCTGCTTAGAATAAATTGTTCTATTTTTACTTCAATGTAATCTCAAAGCCTATTAATTGATACTATTAGTGAAAATTAATGTGATAAAGACATGAAAACACAAGCAATTTGTAAAGAAAAAAAAAAACAAAACACAAAATTATGTAAACTTATTGTTGCTTCTTAAACCTCTTGCCTCTTGTCTGTGTTTTAACTGTTTATCCTTTTTACCCACCCCACATACATACACAATGACAAGCATGCATACATAGACATGAACTCACATACACAATATGGACACACAGTCACATACACAGGCACAACATACACAAAGACATAGACACACAAACATAAACAGTCACATGCACACAGACTCACACATACACAGTCATAAAGTGATATACTCACAATGACACAGACTCACCGTGTCGCATTCAGTCACACTCGCAGACACATGCACAATACAGTCACACACCACACACAGTCAACGGCAAAGACACATCAAATCTGCTATCTACTTTTATTGGAATGGGGGGGTGAGGGACGAGGAGCGGAGGGAACATTCTCTGGGGTCCAGTGGTTGGATAAGCAATGACTACTTCCTGCTTACTCCTTCACATGTGGCAGTTACCAGGCAGCAGATGCTATTGACAGATCATTCCACATCCACTACCTATATCTGTGAGCCATCTCCCTCCCTGCTAGACTCGCATAGAGGATAATGACATTTTCTACCCAGGTCTCAAGCGGCCACTATACAAAGTGTGGGGTGCTGTGTGCATTCCCCTCCTGCCTGTCACCTAGGGTAGACTGCTCCCACCATCCCTGACTTTGCGACTTTGTACAATATTGGTGCCATGAGTATCTGAGCTGCGTCCACATTTTTCTGTAAAACTGATTCAGAGAAGATTCATCAAGATCAGTGGTTTTCCATAGCACGCATAGATAAAAAGAAAATTACAGTTCCAGGTTATTACGCACAAATTCTACCAACATTGGGTGGCAATAGCAGTCTGTGAGCACTGGCTGCAGTTTAGCCCAGTTAAATGTTATCACTTATAATATGTTCTCTAGTCAGTGTACAATAACATCCATCATTTGTGTTAGAAATAAACCCATCTGCAGCAGGCCTGAAACTCCCATGATGCTTTGCCAGCCTTAAGGTCATCAAATCGCCAAAGTAGGCAATATTCTATAGCAGCGGAGCGTCTATCTTTTAGTTTGGTGACCCAGATATTTCCACATTAATTATCATTAAATGCAATGAAAACGTTTGTTGGGCTAAACCATACATTTAGTTTTATTGTTATATGGGGATCGTGAAGGTATTAATTATTGAAAGCTTCTTATGAAATACTCACACATTCATGCACTGTAAGCCAATCTATTTTTGTTGTTATTGATCAGATAGGAAATAATCTTTGAACATGTACCTTTAATATTGATCTTTACGTCATTAGATGTAGTCAGGCCTTTTGTGTTGTGTGCTTCACAGCTGAATACTGCAGGTTCATTTAGGTCTGTTAAAAACAACAAAATAAAATCATGAAAATAAAGAAAATTAATGCAAGATTTTATAAATCTTTAAAGAAGTATCTATAGTAAACGAAATTACAAATGATAAAAATAAATAAGAACATATTGACATGACCTGGTTGCATTTAAAAATAATTGTTCTGACTGCTGTGATGATAGTCCACAAAACATTAAATAAAGCAGCTGTCTGGTCAGAAACAACAGGAGAGATTTATCAACGTGTTCTCTTCTAAAAATGTTCTAAAGTAATAAGAGGGAGCATCCATAATGACTCTCTGCTTTACCATTGTTGCGCCACTTTTTACAAAAGACCACTTGGGTAAATCTCCCACACTGTAAACCCCATGCCAACAACTGACATTGTACAGAATTCTGTTTGGCCCACTCTATAGTGCTAGTACATGCCTCCCAACTTTTTCAGCATCCTCTAAATTGGGACAATGGTGGAAGGGGTTAAAGGGGGTTGGGAGGGGGGGGGGTTCTGAGTCATTACTTGTGTCACTGGCTCAGCCCATAGAATTGCCAATCAGACTGGCCAGTCCACCAAGAGCGGACCATGCAGAAAACACAGCAGCTTTGTCGGGGACAGGTTGTGAGGCTTGGTAGTATATGAGCATTCCATTAGACGTTGGCAACCCACAGGTTTGTTACATATTACATTCATTATGCTGGCAGTTTGGCAAGCTGAAGGTTAATTAACTAGTAAACATGGACTGAGCGGACTGAGAACCCTGGCGTTTTGGTCATGGTTCGAAGGCCTGGGGAAGGCAGGGGCCTGGCAGCAATGAGCAGTATTGGGCCAGTTAGGGAGATCAGTATATCTCCATAACTAATTTACAATAGCAACTGAGTGCACATCTCCTTACTCTGCTGGCCAGGGAGTGCTGCAGTAACTTCCTGTGTGTGGAGCTCTATCAACACAGGATGTGACATCACAGCCCTGCCCCCTGCACACACAGAGCGGCTCCTCCAGGGAATGTCAGCAATGTGTGCTGTGGGTAAGGAGGGCAGACAGCAGCATCCCAGCCAGCCAATCAAAGGACAGGGAACAGGGACAGGAAGACATATAAATGGGGAGTAACACAGGAAAGAAAGGGAGATTAGGAAAGAGACTGGAGGAAAGAAGCAAGTAGAGACTCTGAAAAAGAGAGAAAGACAAGTGAGAGTTTCTAAAGAGAGAGAGAGAGATACGTGAGATTTACTAAAGAGAGAGACAAGAGAGATCTACTAGAGAGAGAGAGACTCAAGAGAGAGCTACTAGAGAGTGACCCAAGTGAGAGTTATTAAAGAGAGAGAGACCCAAGAGAGAGCTAAAGAGAGAGACCCAAGTGAGAGCTACTAAAGAGAGAGAGAGACCCAAGTGAGAGAGAGAGACCCAAGTGAGAGCTACTAAAGAGAGAGACAAGAGAGAGCTACTAAAGAGAGAGAGCCAAGTGAGAGTTACTAAAGAGAGACCCAAGTGAGAGCTACTAAAGAGAGAGACAAGAGAGAGCTACTAAAGAGAGAGACAAGAGAGAGCTACTAAAGAGAGAGAGGCCCCTGGCGTTTTGGTCATGGTTCGAAGGCCTGGGGAAGGCAGGGGCCTGGCAGCAATGAGCAGTATTGGGCCAGTTAGGGAGATCAGTATATCTCCATAACTAATTTACAATAGCAACTGAGTGCACATCTCCTTACTCTTCAGGCCAGGGAGTGCTGCAGTAACTTCCTGTGTGTGGAGCTCTATCAACACAGGATGTGACATCACAGCCCTGCCCCCTGCACACACAGAGCGGCTCCTCCAGGGAATGTCAGCAATGTGTGCTGTGGGTAAGGAGGGCAGACAGCAGCATCCCAGCCAGCCAATCAAAGGACAGGAAACAGGGACAGGAAGACATATAAATGGGGAGTAACACAGGAAAGAAAGGGAGATTGGGAAAGAGACTGGAGGAAAGAAGCAAGTAGAGACTCTGAAAAAGAGAGAAAGACAAGTGAGAGTTACTAAAGAGAGAGAGAGATATGTGAGATTTACTAAAGAGAGAGACAAGAGAGATCTACTAGAGAGAGAGACTCAAGAGAGAGCTACTAGAGAGTGACCCAAGTGAGAGTTACTAAAGAGAGAGAGACCCAAGAGAGAGCTAAAGAGAGAGACCCAAGTGAGAGCTACTAAAGAGAGAGAGACCCAAGTGAGAGCTACTAAAGAGAGAGACAAGAGAGAGCTACTAAAGAGAGAGAGCCAAGTGAGAGTTACTAAAGAGAGAGAGACCCAAATGAGAGCTACTAAAGAGAGAGACAAGAGAGAGCTACTAAAGAGAGAGAGAGCCAAGTGAGAGTTACTAAAGAGAGAGAGACCCAAATGAGAGCTACTAAAGAGAGAGACAAGAGAGAGCTACTAAAGAGAGAGAGCCAAGTGAGAGTTACTAAAGAGAGAGAGACCCAAATGAGAGCTACTAAAGAGAGAGACAAGAGAGAGCTACTAAAGAGAGAGAGAGCCAAGTGAGAGTTACTAAAGAGAGAGAGACCCAAATGAGAGCTACTAAAGAGAGAGACAAGAGAGAGCTACTAAAGAGAGAGAGCCAAGTGAGAGTTACTAAAGAGAGAGAGACCCAAATGAGAGCTACTAAAGAGAGAGACAAGAGAGAGCTACTAAAGAGAGAGAGAGCCAAGTGAGAGTTACTAAAGAGAGAGACCCAAGTGAGAGTTACTAAAGAGAGAGACCCAAGTGAGAGCTACTAAAGAGAGAGAGACAAGTGAGAGCTACTAAATAGAGAGACAAGTGAGAGCTACCAAATAGAGAGACAAGTGGGAGCTACTCAAGAGAGAGACCCAAGTGAGAGTTACTAAAGAGAGCGAGAGAGAAGTGGGGTCTGGTAATCAAAGAGATAAAAGTGGGTAGGAGAATTATTGCAATAGAGATTTGAAGTGACAAAAAAAGAGCACAAGAGTCATATCCATATTCGATAACTCACAAATGAATTTTGTAGGCCAAAATTGAAAAAAAAAATCTACAACTCAGGTGATTAAGGTATATCTTTTACTGCCTACAGTTTTTATTTCTTGTCAGTTCTCCACATAACTAGCTCACAATAGAAAATGAGTGCTATATACAGGCACCCCAGACCGCACAGCTGCTTACTCTGCTGGCCAGGGCGTTCTGCAGTAACGTCCTGTGTGAGGGGCTCTAATTATTGTTAAACTATAGGATTCATTCACTAAATAGTTATGTTTAATGACCTGAACTTAAAATCACAAAATTCGGGCTAAAATGGATAAGGTGTGAATATAGCAGTGTTATAAAATGTACACAAAACACCTATTTTAGCCGAAATTTAACAATTCAATACAATTAACTTTTTAGTGAATTAAATCTTCTGCAGTTGTGTGCGTTTTGGACGTTACAAGGGCCCAGGGCCGAAATATGCCCAGGGCCCAGGCTACTGTCAGTCCGCCCAAATAGTAAAATTACCAGTTTTACCAGTTCCCAGATGGGAGAGACATTTAAAACTAAACAATGGATAAGTGAGACACCACTCAAGTAGTATATTAATTAACATGTCCATATAGAATGATATATGCAGGGGGGCGGCGGGTGGTAGAAAATTAAATTAGGTTTATAGAGCATTTAAATAACTTCAAAAAATTTGATTTAAAACATAATCTGCTGCTACACTGTAATAGTTGTTCAAAATAAAGTAAGAAGAGTTTCTCTTTTGGTGGAAACAAGAAAGTAACTCTTGATGGCAGAGGTGGTGACCTATTGCTTAAATTAAGATGAGAGGTATACTGGATTAACAAGTTGCAGACTATGCACCAGAAGGATTCAAACATGTAACATTATATATCTACACTGATCAGCCACTACATTAAAACCATCTAGACAATATCGTGTAGGTCCCCCTGGTACTGCTAAAACAGCTCTGTTGTATCGAGGCATGGACTCAACGTGCCGTCCTGTGGTATTTGGCACCGAGACATTAGTAACAGATCCTTTAAGTCGTGCAAGTTGCAAGGTTGGGCCTCAGTGGATCAGATTTGTTGTTCCAGCATATCCCACAGATGCTATAACAGATTGGGATCTAGGGAATTTGGAGGCCAAGGCAACACCTTAAAGGACTACTATAGTGCCAGGAAAACAAACTTGCTTTCCTGGCACTATAGGGTCTTTAGGTCCCCCACACCCTCAGGTTCCCACTCCCACCGGGCTGAAGGGGGAGAAATCACTTACCCTTCTCAAGCGCCAGGCTCCCTCGGCACGCGGGAAATCTACTCCCTCTTCCGACATCAGCGCTGAATGCGCATGAGCGGTAAGAGCCCCGCTCACATTCAATCAGTCCATAGAAAAGCATTTCTCAATGCTTTCCTATGGACGTCAGTGTCTTCTCACTGTGATTTTCACAGTCGGAAGGTCCTCTAGCGGTTGTCAAGAAGACAGCCACTAGAGGCTGGATTAACCCTAGTGTAAACATACCAGTTTCTCTGAAACTGCTATGTTTACAGCTGCAAGGTTGACCCTAGATGGACCTGGCACCCAGACCACTTCATTGAGCTGAAGTAGTCTGGGTGCCTATAATGGTCTTTTAACCCCTTAAGGACGGAGCCAAATGTACACATTGTGAACAAAACAAAATGTAAACAAAACCTGGCATTTGCGCTACATGTCTGTCCAACCGTAATACACCTCTTTCATAGTAAATGCACCCACCCTTATTATATATCATTTTATTCAGGGGAAACAGGGCTTTCATTTAATATCAAATATTTAGCTATGAAACATAATTTAATATGAAAAAAATGGGAGAAAATACGTTTTTTTGGGATTTTTTTAGTTCTACATGACATTTTAACGGTCAATGTCATAATACTGTTTGCTTTTACTGCAATAAAATACACATATTTATATTCAGTAAAGTCTCACGTGTAAGACAGTACCCCCTATGTACAGGTTTTATGGCGTTTTGGGAAGTTACAGGGTCAAATATAGCACGTTACATTTGAAATTGAAATTCGCCAGATTGGTTACGTTGCCTTTGAGACTGTATAGTAGCCGGGAATGAAATTTACACCCATAATGGCATACCATTTGCAATAGTAGACAACCCAAGGTATTGCAAATGGGTATGTCCAGTCTTTTTTAGTAGCCATTTGGTCACAAACACTGGCCAAAGTTAGCGTTAGTATTTGTTTGTGTGTGAAAAATGCAAAAAACGCCAATTTTGGCCAGTGTTTGTGACTAAGTGGCTACTAAAAAAGACTGGACATACCCTGTTTGCAATACCTTGGGTTGTCTACTATTGCAAATGGTATGCCATCATAGGGGTAATTTTCATTCTTGGGCTACCATAGGGTCTCAAAGGCAACATAACCAATCTGGCGAATTTTAATGTGAAAAAACTGAAATGCAAGCCTTATATTTGACGCTGTAACTTTTGAAAACACCATAAAACCTGTACATGAGGGGTACTGTTGTACTCGGGAGACTTCGCTGAACACAAATATTTGTGTTTCAAAACAGTAAAAAGTATCACAGCAATAATATTGTCCGTGTAATGCTGTTTGTGCGTGAAAAATGCAAAAAACGTCACTTTTACTGGCGATATCATCGATGTAATACATTTTACTGTTTTGAAACACTAATATTTGTGTTCAGCGAAGTCTCCCGAGTAGAACAGTACCCCCCATGTACAGGTTTTAGGGTGTCTTGGAAAGTTATAGGGTTAAATATAGTGCTAGCAAATTAAATTACCTTTACTTTCGGCATGGGTTGTCAGGCAGGTCCTGTTAATTGTAATTAATTAAGATACCTAATTATGTAAAAATATTACATAAATATATATGTAGAATTAATATATGTATATATATACGTATGTGTATATATATGTATATATCTATATAATTTTTTAAAAATATTTTTATTTATATATAGGTATATATAGTGATATATACGTATATATTTATGTATATAGATATATATATTATTTCGTTCTACGTGTATTTTGATATATATATATATATATATTAATTTCACAAAACAGTTAGAACGAAATAACACACATCTATATATTTTTAATTATTTATTTTTAATTATTTTTTTAATTTTATTTTTTAACGTATTTACATTTTTATTTTTTTTATATTATATATAAATATATATATAACAATAATTATATATATATTTAATCAGTATCAGTCTACGTGTAATTTGATATTAATATATATATATAATTATATATATATATTAATAGTAAAATACACATAGACGGTGTATGTGTGTGTATGTATATGTGTATATATATACTTAGATCATATATATATAATATATATATATGATCTAAGTATATATAATTATTTTTTTTTACACCATTAACTTTTTTTATTTTTATTTTCAGCCAGCAGGGGGACCCCCTGTAATTACAGGCAGCCCCCCTGCCGGCAATACAGAAGCCAGCTATCCCCGGCCATGTGATTGTGGGGACCCCACTCTCACATGGCCGGGGGGCTTCGACGAGGACGGATGTGCCGCGGGGGGCTCCCTGGGAGTCCCCCCAACCGCGATCGCCGGCGTGGGACCGCCGGCGACCGGGTAAGTTAACAAAAACCGGAGGGCGTACAATTACGCCTGGCGGCGTTTAGAGCCGCCTATTAGAGGGCGTAATTGTACGTCCTCCGGTTTTAAGGGGTTAAACAGCTTTTTTTTTATTTATTTTTTAGCAGTGTTTGCAGTGTGGCAGGGGCATTATGCTGCTGAAAGAGGCCACTGCCCTCAGGAAACACCATCACCATAAAGTAGCGTACGTGGTCTGTAACAATCTCTAGGTAGGTGGTACATGTCAAATTAACATTCACATGAATACCAGGACCCAAGATTTCCTAGAAGAACATTTCCTTATTCCCATAGTGCATCCTGCTGCCACCTCTTACCCAGATAAACTACGCACACGCACCTGGCCATCCACCTGATCGAATAGAAAACATGTGAAGGAATTTTCAGTAGTAGACAGGGGTGATCATGGCCACTCTGATTAGCGTGCAGCTACACAGCTCCATATGCAGCAAACTGTGATGCACTGTGTGTTCTGACATCTTTCTATCATGGCTAATTACGTTTTTTTAGCAATATGAGCTACAGTAGCTCTTCTGTGTGATCAAACCAGATGGGCTAGCCTTCACACGAATGAATGAGCCTTGGGTGCCCCGGGACCCAGACGTCGGTTCACTGGTTGTCCTTCCTTGCACCACTTTTGGTAAGTATTATCCACTGCGTACAGGGAATACACCACAAGACTTGTCATTTTGGAGATGCTCTGACCCAGCCGTTTAGCCATCACTATTTGGCCATTGTCAAAGTCATTCAGATCTTTTCACTTGCCCATTATTATTATTATTTTATTTCAAACACATGAAATATAAGAATTGACTGTTCACTTGCTGCCTTGTAACACCCCTTGACTGGTGTCATTGTAACAATATATTAAATGTTATTCACTTCACCTGTCAGTGGTTTTAATGTTGTGGCTGATCAGTGTAATTTTCCAATTGTCTAATTTTCTTATTGTAATATTTTTTCACATTTTATTTTTATTTCATTATTCATTTTTCATTTATTTTGTATTAATTGCTCATATTTATTGAAAGATTTATGAAATGGTGATGTAACACTCTTTGATAGATGATACACCCTCCACCTTCTATACAATTGTAAATGTGTTTTTTAGCAGTACTATCCAAAGTATTTTTTATTTATTTGTTTTATTTTTGCATTAATTGTATTTGTTACAACTACTGTATGAAAAACTGTAATAAATTATGCACATCAAGATTTGGTGTTCAGCAGGGAAGGGGTTAAACAAACTGCCAGTGTGTCTCTGTTAACCTTAGTTTAATGACAATCAGATCACAACTGCAATCTAAATTGTACAATAATGTGTTGCAATATGTAACCATAATGCCTTGAGGTTTATAGAAACTAGGAGGCAATTTAAAAGGTGTGAGGCTAACACAGCATTCTAAGTTGAGAAATACTCTTGTGCTTATAAAGTTCAACCTTTCACACAGTTTTTGTTTCCGCTATTTGTTCAAAAGGTGGAGATTTTTCAGGACTGTTTAAAGACATACAGTAAGACAGAGCTTGATAATTCAGCCCTTTACTACTAGCCAAATCATAAAATGTACTAGCCACTGCAGGTCGGGAGGATGTATAGAACAATAACCAGGGGTGAATTTCTACTCACCGGGGCTAAATGTTCGCTTGCCAATTAACATACTCACTACAGCAAATACTAGTGGTTTTGGTGCGAAGAGATTTTGGGTGCTGCCTCCTCAATTTTTTCAAAACTATTTTCGAACAATTTGACGAAAACCAACTGTACGAAAAAACAGATGCCTGGTCTCAACGTAGGGTGCAGACCTGAACACACAGGTGCACTTGTCCAGAGTCCCCGGGGACTATGGCAGCCACAGGGCATCCCAGCTCTTCTCGTCTACGAGCATGAGCTTCTTCAGTGGAATCCTAGAACTATAAACTAGCCACTGGATGGAGTGGTAAATAGCTGTCAATGTCTGTGTGTATGTGTGTTTCAGTATGTCCGTGTGTATATGTGCCAGTATATCTGTCAGTGTACCTGTATGTCTGTGTGTGTGAGAGTCCATCAGTGTCTGTGTGGTTCAGTATGTCTTTGTGTATGTGTGTTTCAGTATGGTTTTCTGTGTGTGAGTCTGTGTCAGTACGTCTGTCAGAATGTGTCTTTGTATCTGTATGTTGTCCATTTGTATGTGTGTGTATCTGTATGTGTCAGTGTTTGTATCTGTATATCTGCATGTGTGTCAGGTTGTGTATCTATAAGTAGTCAGTGTGTGTACCTTTGTATCTGCATGTATGTCAGTGTTTGTATCTGTGTGTGTGTCTATGTGTGTGTCAGTGTATCTATATGTAGTCTGTGTGTATCTATATGTGGTCAGTGTGTATCTGCATGTGTGTCAGGTAGTGTATTTGTGTGTATCTAGACGTAGTCAGGGGGCCCAAGTAAATGCTCGCCCAGGGTCCAATCTAAATTAAAGTCGGTCCTGATTTATACATTAATATAAAGGAACATAAATGCAGAATAACAAATAGAACAGTACTAGGACCTGATGGGAGACTGAAATAACACAGTGAGGCATATACACCCCACTAATGCCAAGATGCTGGGATACGCTGAGCATGATGGCAGCCATTTCCTCTATTTAATGTAGGAAAGGAGTTTGTTCCTTAAAGGAGGAAAGCTCCATCAATCTGTACGTTCCCTCAGATAGTTCACCTCCTAAGATTCTTACTCTGCAAAGGACAAGCATACCAGTAACCAGTGGGCATAGAGACACACACCAGAATGTCAGTGGGCACTCCTGGTATTGCTGCTCAGTTCCTATCTGTCCTGGACAGTTCTACCAGCAGCTTCCTGTAAAAGCAAATGGAAGTGTGTTTCACTTCAAGTACACGTTTGCCGATGTTATGTTGCTAATGTTAAGGTGATTAATCATCAATCCCTTTAAAGCTGGAGGGAAAACTTCCTTCACATGGGGCCCATAGTCTCTGAATGAGAGGCAAGAACTAGAGACTAAGAAGATGAGGAGAAGATCCCATTACACGAAGGATCTCCTTAGACGCAATTGTCAGCCTTTTGCTACTGCGGTTGTTAACATATTGTCCCACAGTACACGTCATTTGTTTGATAATTCAGCTAGAGAAATCCTAGAACGTTAGGTGGGATGGCCTTTTTTTACTATAAAAAGAACCCACAACTCATTCTTCCCCCTCACTTCTTGATACATGAAAACATGATTATAATGACTTACAAATAAAACATGGAAATTAATTTCACCTAGGCATAATACTGCAATGGGTTGTTTAGAACTTACTTCATACTTTCTAAAAAACTGCTGACGGGTTCTCTAGCCGTACAGCCTGAAGACACACCGCTCAACAAGGGCCAAAGACAACGGGCACAAGCCCTCAACCGAACACTCACCTCCTGGAAACCTTTGATTGGCTCTGCATGAACCTATGGTCAATACTTTGCCACCCTGGAGTGTCCCACAGCCGAGCAGCCAGAACGATTGCCTCATGGATCCGCCCTGCGACCCGCCGGCGCCATTACAGGTACCCACTCCAAGCCTCCACTGCGACCACGCGGGTGCCAAAAACCGCCACGGCGGAAAGCGACACCATACTACCCAAGCGCACACACTCGCTCCCATACACGCTGGAGAAGGGCCACCAAACATCCCCTACAGCCACACCACTCACTTAGTCGCAGAATTCAGAACCAGCAAGGCACAACTCTACGCCCCGAGGGTATGGCAGACCGCCACGTTGCTGAACAGAGGGAAGCTTGCCACAGGGATGCAGGAGCTGGATCCATGCCTAGGGGCTCAACCGGCGGAACCTACAACAATGGGAAACAAGACATCCCTGTAAGGGGCATAGGCTGAGACACCCACCACATTGCTGTGCAGCCGACATGCCCTGCTCTGAACTGTAGGATCAGGACTCTGGCTGTGGATATGCAAGCCCAGTAAACCAGGGCACCCTGCACATGAATAACCCAAGGGGTTGCTGTTTTGCATACTACATAACCCGGACTAACCATAGACACTGCTATAGCTCACAATAAAATTGCCATAATGTCTATATATTTCACGCACACTATGAGTTAATCCAGGACATCAGTACACCTAACATGGGCTGACCCAGGCGAGGCAAAGGCTTATAGGCAGTTCACACGGTTGCCTTGGCAGACAATTTTAGGCTCAGCAGCAGTTCTTGTATTTTATTTTGACGCCTGTTATCCTTTACTTTCACAAGTTTCATTGTTCATCACGTGTTCCCTGTCGTATCACGCTTAGTTTGAGCTAGAGGCAGCATACCCATTATAATGTCTTGTCGGTACAGCGATGAGAGTTGAAACAAAAACGAGGGCTAGACATGACCAAATTGCGAGAAAACAGCATATGTCACAGAGACAGCCAACTATTACACGCTAAAGCAAACAGGCTGTATATGTAACCATGTCGTTCTAAATAACTACAAAATGTACACTGTTCTTCATGCCACACAACTACTATACAATGTTTAACGATACGAAGGTACCTGCTGTTGTGGCAGTGCATTCCCGCTTGTCTAAACTATGTACGAATAAAATAAAGACTTTAAAAAAAAAAGAAATTAGGATAATGTCACCAATGATGCGCATCGGGGGAGGGGCCAGCATTGGCGGACCCGCGCGGCGCTGAAAATAAGGTGAGTTTTAACGTTTGCTAAAGGATGGGGAAGCCACCTAAATGGTGAATTTAACACTATAGGGTCAGGAGTACACGATTGTGTTCCTGACCCTAAAGTGTTCCTGACCCTAAAGTGTTCCTTTAATGCTGAATAAAATGACAGTACCCGGGACCCCAGACACTATAGTCAGTTTAATGAAATGATGCAGACACAATGCCTACGATCTCCCTTTAACTGTGCTCATTTGCATATCTTGCATGGCATTCTGGTAGTCTTGTATCTACTGTGTATATCTATTCTATCAAATCTGTTTCAAGTTTTGTACAGACTCCTTTAGTATAAAAACTGCACAAAAACAAACAAATACTGTAAACAAATTGGTTTTGTTTCACTGATCTTATTAATGTGTAAATAGGAGTAAGTTTTTAAATTTAATTGTTTACAATAAAACTGATTGTCTTCCGTTACATTATTCAACTCAAAAGCAGATTTATACGTAGATTAAATACTCAATCTCTCAAAAATAGTCTGCCACAACAAGATTAGGAAATAAAAACAAGAATCACATGATATGTACGGCACTTGCTTGCCAGTAATGAGCTTCCAAGTGGGATTCTTCAAATTTTACCAACACAAGATAACCACAATATGTGGTTTTATGATTCCGCAGAAGAAAGCGCAGATATGTGTTCCACTAAAAAATTATTGAATCTATTGAAAGTAAGGTCAGGTGGCACTCATACTGAATATTTGAATACATTAAACTGGAATCTTCACTTCTCTGAAAATTACATAACAGAAATAAACATTGAAAACCACCTATAACTTGTGTTAACCTTTTTTTCATGTAATTCATAAACATTGAATTAAAAATACTGGGAAGGGACTGCTCTCCTTCGTGAAATAAACAATCAGGTGTCATCAATGGCTGGTTTGAGATCCAGCCAATGGGTGGGACTTTTTATGGCATATGTACATGGAAATGTGTTTCTGTCTGTCTGAGATAAAAAGTACTTAATAAGGACATTTTGACATTAATCATTAAAATGAATTTGTGCCTGATTCATATTATTTATCACTGCCTTACAGTGAGGGAAGAAGTATTTGATCCCCTAATGATTTTGAACATTTGCCCACTAACAAAGAAATGATCAGTCTATGATTTTAATTGTAGGTGTATTTTAACAGTGAGAGACAGAATAACAAAAACAAAATCCAGAAAAACGTATGTCTAAAACAGTTGAATATTAAATTGCATTCCAATTATTGAAATAAGTATTTGACCCCTTCGACTTAGTACTTGGTGGCAAAACCCTTGTTATGAATCACAGAGGTCAGACATTTTCTTGTAGTTGGCCACCAGGTTTGCACACATGTCAGAAGGGATTTTGTCCCACTCCTCTTTGCAGATCCTCTCAAAGTCATTAAGGTTTCGAGGTTGACATTTGGCAACTCGAACCTTCAGCTCCCTTCACAGATTTTCTATAGGATAAAGGTCTGGAGACTGGCTAGGCCACTCCAGGACCTTGATGTGCTTCTTTTTGAGCTACTCCTTTGTTGCCTTGGCTGCTTGTTTTGGGTAATTGTCATGCTGGAATACCCATCCACAACCCATTTTCAATGCCCAGACTGCGGGAAGGAGTTTCTCACCCAAGATTTGACGGTACATGATGCGGTGCAGTTGTCCTGTCCCCTTAGCAGAAAAACACCCCCAAAAAATAATGTTTCCACCTCCATGTTTGACGGTGGGAATGGTGTTCTTGGGGTCATAGGCAGCATTCCTTCTCCAAACACGGCAAGTTGAGCTGATGCCAAAGAGCTTGATTTTGGTCTCATCTGACCACAACATTTTCACAGAGTTCTCCTCTGAATCATTCAGATGTTCATTGGCAGTTTCTTAAGCAGGTGGACCTTGCGGGCGCTGCAGGATTTCAATCCTTCACGGCGTAGTGTGTTACCAATTGTTTTCTTGGTGACTATGGTCCCAGCTGCCTAGAGATTGTAAAAGATTTCATGCCGCTAGCGTTCTGTTACAAGTTTCACGAACAGTGAATTCCAACACTGTTCGTGAAATGAACCAAGGACCGAATGGGAGACCACTCCAGAAGGTTGTGTGCCGCTCATTAGTGATGTTGCAGCCGTTAATGGGCTTTCTGTGTACCGAACACATGGCGGCGGACATCTTTGCTTTGTTAGGGTTCAGCTGTGTTTGGTCGTCGAGTGCCTGGAACCGAAATAGGCCACTTGATTTCCGCTGGACTTCCAAAACGCTCGGGAAACTCACTCCTTCAGGGAAATAAAGCTGCATGTGAGTTTTCTCTTCTAAACCCCAGTTCGTGTAAATGTATATTACGAGCGGTGTTCAGTTATTTCTGCAGGGATCCAAGCGGTACTTCGGTATATTGTACCTGCCGATCCCTGCAATCTGTTGAGAGGTCATTCATACAAATCAGTGGGAAATTGTGAGAATTATAGATGATAATGTAAAATATTGCATGTTACTGTAGCCACTGGTAATCCAATTATCTGTACTTGCTGATGTCATCTTTGTCCCTGTACAGCAGGGGCTGCTGGTCAGTTTCCCACCCAGTCCACCTGATAAAAACCCCTGCTGTCCCAGTCTGGAAACCCTGTACAGTAAAAAAAAAAAAAAATTGGGGATTTTTCAATAAAGCAGGCAGTTGACCTCCAAGCTATGTGTTGTCTAGTTCTTGGGAGAAAAGGATTGTAACTACGCTACCTGCATTTTACCTACATTTTACCTGCTTCATCCTGTCTACCAGCGGAGATACCGTAGCTAATACTACTACTCCGCTACAGAGATCATTAACAAGATCCACCCGTGTAGTTCTGGGCTGATTCCTCACCATTCTCATGATCATTGAAACTCCACAAGGTGAGATCTTGCATGGAGCACCAGACCGAGGGAGACTAACAGTTATTTTGTGTTTCTTCCATTTGTGAATAATCGCACCAACTGTTGTCACCTTCTCACCAAGCTGCTAGGTGACGGTCTTGTAGCTCATTCCAGCCTTTTGTAGGTCTACAATCTTGTCCCTGATATCCTTGGACAGCTCTCTGGTCTTGGCCATGGTGGAGAGTTTGGAATGTGATTGATTGCTTCTGTGGACAGGTGTCTTTTATACAGGTAACGAGCTGAGATTAGGCGCACTCCCTTTAAGAGAGTGCTCCTAATCTCAGCTCGTTACCTGTATAAAAGACACCTGGGAGCCAGAAATCTTGCTGATTGATTGGGGATGAAATACTTATTTCACTCTTTGACATGCAAATCAATTTATAACTTTTTTGACATGCGTTTTTCTGGATTTCTTTTTGTTATTCTGTCTCTCACTGTTAAAATACACCTACCATTAAAATTATAGATTGGTCATTTCTTTCACAGTGGACAAATGTTCAAAATCAGCAGGGGATCAAATATGTTTTTCCCTTACTGCATATACACAAGTACAGACTCTTGCAATGGGTAGACTGTTTTTAGAAAACAAAGTTAGGGATGGACAACACGTATATTTTATAGGCGACCTCTTAATCTATTAATAGCTAAATGTATAAATAGCAAGTAATGTAAAATGTAAAAACCAATTAAAAACACATTTACAGCATTGGACGCACACATACACTGTGGCAACAAATAAATGAGTACAGGTCTTTTGTTTTGGTTTTGTTGTGCTCCTATTTTGTCCCATCACCTTTGTTGTTTTTTTTCATAATATATTAAAATTAGCAAACCTGAACTGATGCTGTGCATGCACATCTTGTCTGTCTGTGTCTTTGAGAAAAAAATTAAAACAATAACTAATACATTGTTATGCGTTATAATGATATGGAACTCACTGACGGATTTGCACAAATATTTTAATATAAATTAATTCTCAATTCCTTGTTAGAAAAACCCTTTATTTACTCATCTCACCCCAGCACCAAGGGTCGACATCCAACCCTCTCTGATGTCCCATGATGAGCGGGCGATAATGCGTGCGCATGCATAAGACCTCCCCATAGGAAAGCATTTCTCTAAGTACAATAGGGACACTGTACCCAGACCATTTCAATGAGCTGAAGTGTTCTGGGTGCCTATAGTGTCCATTTAAAGAGAATTAGGGAATGCTGTAATGAAGAGGTGGGCTTTTAAGAGTTTGCAAAAGGAAGACAGATAGATGGCTAAGTAGGCATCGAGCTTGTACGTTCTAGGAGTGACAATGAATGGAATTAAGAAGCAGCATTTAAACAACATTTTTTTTAACTCTTCCAAATTACTATATTCTATTACTTTTGTTGGTAAACATAGAATATATTTTGGCCTTCAATTCCCTTTCATGTTTTAGGCGAATTTATTTAAAGAGTCAGAAAAGTGCCCAGTTACTGACTTTCCCTTCCTTATTCTAGTTTCCTTCCTGATTTGTAATGTACTCTGAATTGCCATCTACATCCACAGATTTTCAACAAGTGACCTTTAATAAAAGCAACATTAAAAGCACAATTATGTTTTATTAAACATAATCCGTTTCAATTAAAATCAAAACATTTCTTAGCATTTTTGCATTTGTTTCTGCATTTCTCAAAATGTATGCTCTTTGCTTTACTGTAATAATCTCCATGTGGTATACTGATGCACTGTGCAACATCTCATTATCTTTTTTTATTTTTTGTAAAACCAAATATTTGTATCATACCATGTGAAGCCCCTTTCTACATCACTGTTATTTAATAAAATTGGTATTGTTGAAGACCGACCAGTGAATTTCAGATATTACTCCACAGGTGTGCAGCTGGAAGATGGGCAGAGTTGAAAAATTGGTAATTTATCCTAAAATTTTAATTCTCTTGTAAGTTCCTACAACTGAGATAGTAAGAATCTGCCATCAGACACCGGCACTCACTTAACTCAGGTATGGTACAGGGAATAAATATTTTTTATTTATTTATTACTAGCATTTATAAAGTGCCAACATATTCCTCAGCGTTGCATATATCTCTGATGGATTTATAGTGTAAAGAGATCAAAATTAAGTTCCTCTCTCCTCCCCATACAGTACGTGTAGATAGGTAGGGACACATGTCACGACCGCACTTACCTGCGACTCCCCCGGCACGTCTGCACCCGTGGCTCCAGCGGTTTCCTTTTGATGTGCGGCGAGGACTCCGGTGTGCCCAGCATTGTGCACTTGGATGCGGTGGAACACCGAAACACTTGGACACGGTGCCGCGGCTCTCCAGAAAACACTGACATGTGGAAAGCCCCAGCCAAAGCCACATGTGATTCTACTTTCACTAGGCGCGTCGGCCTCTTAAAGGAACAGTACACCTGAAATTGTTTAAAGGACTAATCACCTCCTAACCAATAGAATGTGAGAGCTGGATACCTCTCCCCTATATAATCACAGTCTATCTCTACCTCATTGCTCAGTTCTTCTGTGCTTACTGTGGTGTCAACTTCAGTGTGCCTATTCTGCCTTATTTGATGCATCTGGTATCTGACCCTCTGTCTGTTTTATTGTCTTTGAACCCGTGCCGCCCGAACTGACCCAAAAACGTGACAGGTGTAACGGCACATTACAAGAGGACTAGTGCATGTACTACTACCCTGTACATGCCCCAAAGTCACACAGTACGAGGATGTTAGTTGTGTTAAGTAACTTGTGCTTGATTTGTAATATAGGACTTGCCAGTTTTCTTTTCTTGCCCTCTATTTCTTTTCTCCTCATCTTAAAATTCTCCATATGCACCCCCACTACAGTGTGCTGTGGATTATGTAGTTATCTTGAAATGTATTAGTGGAAACAGCCTGCCTTTGACTTGGTTTGGTGGTGTGACTGGCTCTAAGGAAGATTAATGGATCAACTGGAGCTGCCAAGCTCAGACGGTGTGAGGTGACAGAGTTGTTTGGCAAGGACCCAGAGCCACGTTGAACTAACGTGAGGTAAAACATCTGCTCAGCTTGACTTTAATTGGTCGTGCACAATGTACCATAGCAGCAGGCTGGAGCTAAACAAAAAAACAACACTTGCTTCCTACACAATGTTCAGTTATTATTCGTTATTATTATTATTATTATTGGCATTTACATTAATCAGCCACAACATTAAAACCACTGACAGGTGTATTATTATTAGTATTATTATTGCCACTTATATAGCGCCAACAGATTCCGTAGCACTTTACAATATTATAAGAGGGGGGGATATAACTATAAATAGGACAATTACAAGAAAACTTACAGGAACAATAGGTTGAAGAGGACCCTGCTCAAACAAGCTTACAGTCTATAGGAGGTGGAGTATAAAACACAATAGGACAGGAAATAGCAATCAAACAAGGTGGGAGTAAAGCAGATCTGGAAGAGAGAGTAGAGTGCTGCCCTTTAGGAGAGAGCAAGAGACAGGTATGTGAGGTAGAGGTTACTCTGGGAGGCCATAAGCTTTCCTAAAGAGATGGGTTTTAAGGCACTTCTTAAACCATTGAAGACTAGGGCAGAGTCTGATGGCAGTAGGCAGGCTATTCCATAGGAAGGGAGCCGCCCGCGAAAAGTCCTGCAAGCGTGAGTTGGCCGTACGGGTGCGAGCAGCGATCAGGAGAAGGTCATGGGCAGAGCGGAGAGACCGAGAAGGGGCATATCTATGGATCTGTGAAGAAATATAAGGAAGGCTAGAAATGTTCAGTGCTTTATATGTATGGGTTAACACTTTGAATTGACTCCTATAGGATACAGGAAGCCAATGTAAGGACTGACAGAGGGGAGAGGTGTGAGAGGACCGACTAGAGAGGAAAATCAGTCTGGGTCATATTGACCCCTGTGGTATAGTATTTGTTAATTTAACCCATAGAGGGGTTGGATACAGGAAGCAGAAGGAAGCCCTGCTTCACGCTGCATACATTTTTAACCCCTCACTTGTTGTCAATGAGCCAGTAGTTGGTTAAATCAGTTTGTCTGATTTAAATCTGACACTCTGCACGAGGACCCATAGAAAAGCATTGAATAATGTTCCTATGGGGAGGTCTAATGCGCACACGGGGGAGAAGTGTGGGCGGAGCCTGACCCAGCGCCGAGTGACATCGGCGCTGGATTCAGGTAAGTGGCTGAAGGGGTTTTTAACCCCTTCAGCCCTGCGGGAGGTTGGGTGCGAGGGAGGGGGGACCTGTTAAACCTATAGTGACAGGAAAACAGGTTTGTTTTCCTGGCACTATCGGATCCCTTTAACTACAATATTATAGCGAAACACATCATTTTAGTCTAATAATAGATAAATACAGAATTTCTAAAAAAGAAATGTGGGTCTAAATACAAAAGTGTAACGGCTTATTATATAAAAAATGTTTATAGAATAAATGAATGAACGGATAAATATATTTTTTTTAGTATACTTTCGCATTCCATTAACAAATAATTTAAACAGTCATACCAAATCACAGACATTTTCAGTTAAAGCCAGCTTCATAAATCGGCAACTATGTTCTGGCATGTGCAGTGAGTGCCAAAAAAGAAAAAAAAAAAAGAGACAATTCTAAGATAAAAGTTCTTCATTAGAAAATGATATTGATATTTTAACTATATAAGTAATGAATGAATAGATTGCCACACAGCAGGTATTCTGCCTGTGACTAATTATGGTACAGTAGTTGGGAAAAGCCAATACCGGACTTGAATTTGCAAAGTAAATAAATCTCAAAAGAAGAAGCAGAAAGGCACAAAAACAGTGGGATGCAAGAATGGGAAGGTCAACACTTTTCATAACAATTTTAGATTAGAAGAATTTATGGACCCAAAACAGGCCTAATTTCAGAACACATTTCAAATAAATCTTCCCCGTTGTGTGGAATGTTTTGTGGGAGCTTTGGCAAACATACCATACCCTATCCCAGCCACCTGGAGAAAGTGTGAGGCTCTGGGTAAAAATGAACAAATCACAGTTATGCAGTTTTTTTATTTTCCAGTCTAAAGATTCTGTTCTATGTATTTTACAGGCATCAACAAACGGGACACTTTAACAGTGTGACCAGGGCTGTTTTGAGAACTTTTAAGCGACTTACCAATAATTTTTGTAACTAAAATTAAATTTAGAACACTAACAATGTATCCTATTTACAAACACGGATTCTGTATTGTAAGGATTAATATGAGAATAATCCTTACAGATTCCTAAAAGACATTTACTGCAGTTTAAATACACATTACTGTAAGTGTTATTGCTGTGGAGCTCTGTGATACACTCAGACACACTAACAATATGAAGCTATTAGCAAAGAGGGACATTAGGACAGAAAAATGGGACAGAGTTCTGGGCCCTAAATAGAGACTCTCCCTCTTAAATTGGGGCACTTGGGAGATATGTTGATTTAAAAAAAAAAAAAAAAACTGCTGATTGAGAATATTCCACTTATTGCAGAAAATAAGAGATCATTCTCAGTCACGTTCAGCTTTAATAAGTGCTATACCCCTGAAGTTCCCTGCTTTGTGTTTTATTAAAACACACTTGACGTGGGCAGAAGGGATTTTAATTAAAACCATTTTTCTCTCGCTTATCCCTTTCACAGAGCACAGAAGTGGTTTATAAAGTTTTATGACACTCGGCTGTGGGGGACAGAGGTGAAAGTAATTATCTTTTCCTAAAAAACTTCATGAAAGACAGTCCTAGAAATTCTTCTATTAGCATCTGGCACTAACTACACCACATCTGTAAAACATTGAAGATGCAGTTATTCTGCCTGTGACTAATTAGGGTAAAGGACCGAGGCTTACCACATCAGTAAACAAGTTAACTCTGTTTAAATGTTCCATTCCAGCGACGATGCTTACTAAAGATCTCTAATGAAAAGGTATCAACTGAAACATTTAACTTTTTGGAAAACAGAAACATTCTAGATTAGCAGGAGCTTATAAAATAAGCTTTATTAAAAATACAATAAACAAAGACACGTGAGAGATCAGAGGTTAGCGTTTCAGTAGCAGTAACTCGAGTACTTATTCAAATCTCAAGTTTGATTTCAGTCAGTGATAATGCTGTTGTTTTTAAGCTTGATCAATTGAGAGTTTCCTCTCTGACTGTAGTTGCTGTGATTATTTTTCTTTTGGCAAGCATTTTTGCAATATAGGAATGTGCTTAAATAATCACTTCATTCCATGGCAAAGAAGTCAGCAAGTTGGTGTCACTGTGGATCAGCTGATGCTCTCAGCCAATGAACTAAGCCCTGCACTGGAGGGCTTAGCTCAGAAGAGCTAAAGGAAGTTCCTGCTTAGGAATTAATTTGCTGTCCAGCGTTATTAGTACAGACATTGAGCAGGGAGTGGCACCTGTGTGATACCAGGTAAGAAATCAGATATCCAGCAAGTTGAAGTGGTTATGGTGCTTGGAGTGTTTCTTTAACACAAGTATATAACAAATACACAATGTATTGCCCCTTATATTAGTAAATAGAGATCAGCAGCAGTTGTCGAGCAGTTTTCAAATTAAAATAATGATTTTTCTCAATGCACAAAATAATACTCCATTTAGTTAGATATTTCATTAGACATATTCAAATTAAGAAAAAACATTTATATTTATAATGTCTCTGAATTAATAAAAGCATTTCATCATGCATTACCATATTTTATCACATGCGTAATTATCTGATTTTAGGCAGAAATAGCCAAGCTGGAAAAATTCTCCAACACAGCCATTTTTCCAACTTTGCTATTTGGCCTGACATTTGAAATTCCTATAACAATTCTCCACAATCAGTGAATAGACTTGTTTCAGAAATCCCTTTTCTGGTACAGTATTTCATAACTATATAAGTATATAAATAATAAGCACTGGACCAGCAACTTACCTAATATAGTGAGAACAGCAGGTGACACCTCAGGAATTGTATTCACCCTCCTGCTATTTCTGAACCAAAAGATCTCCACAGGTTCCGGGGGGCCCACAGCTTCACAAGTGAAATTGAATGGAGTATTTTTAGAGACATTTATACTCTGCGGTTGGCGAATAAAATGTGGCAAACCTAGAAAAGCAGAAAGTAATAAACATTTAGCAGATTTCCTAACATGCTGGGTCATTACTATCTGGGGAATATTTCTTTATTCCTGATATTTAGCAAAACTCCCTAAAAATAAATAGGAGGACTGAGTTAGGCTTCTACTAATGTTTTAACTAAGCTAACAAGAGGGTCCCAGGGTTATTAATGGTTTAGTTCCCATTGATGAAAACTGGAGAACTCAGAAGAACTTGTTGTGGCTTCAGGTACTGTGATCTCCTAAAAAATCATACATCGTAGGAAGACCTAACTTGAGGTGGTATGGAACCACATCACGCTTTCCAACACGAGGCAGGTTGAAGCTATTGTTTTAAGTAGAGGATATAGAAAAAAAAATAGCAAATTCCTGCAAAATTCTTTTAACTTACACAGTAGTTGGTCTAATCAAACAGACTTTATTTCTCAAACTAACATAGACCTGGGCATAGGTGTAAGTCTGCAGGTTTCCCAGTTTACAAACCACACAATGGTTGCTTTTGGGTTTTACAGCACATGCCACATGATCATTGACCAGTCGTTATGTAAGATGTAATATTCAAGCAGTGGGAATAATCCAGTCTAGTCAGGAATCAGGTGCCAAAACAGGACAAAGAATGGGCAATGGGACACAAAGAAGTATTGACACCAGAGCGTCACAACAACCAAGCACTGGATAGAGCATATCAAGAAGTAAGAGGATTATGACAGTGTACAGAATTAAGACGATGACCATACCCAAAGGCCGCTACCCACTGGGCACACCAACTTAAAACCAGAGGATACCCTTTTGGGAACCATTCACACAAGCATGCATGTAGAACTCAAAATGCACATAACATACGGTGGAGGCTGTATACTGTTACAACAAGCATTCGATTACTGAAACAGTGAAGACTTCAAATACTTAGATTCATCTGTCATGATGATGTGACATTCACAAGCAGTACAGACAGTTACATTAATGTGCAATACAAAATCCTTTCTACTCTGTGCACTCCCTCGGCAACAGGGTAGATAGCTAGCAGGTTATAGCATGGCAATCCTCAAACTGTCATGGATTCCAAAATGTTTGATCTTACCTTCTACTTGAATGTAGATGGGGTCTGAAACTATTTCTTCATCCTCAATTTGCAGTTTGCAGTGGTATGTTCCATTGTCAGCCCGTTGCACACCTGCAATGCTTCACAAAATAAGAAAACATTTAAAAAAAAAAAAAGTTAAACAAAAATTGGCCCAGATGGTATCTCTTTAGAAGAGTGGGTTTTTATAATTATATGTCTATAATATTTACAAATGTGATAAATTCTACTTTAGAATCATGTTACATTATTTTGTTCATCATGTGACTGCCACGTCGAATGTTGCATTAAAGAAACACAACAAGGTCAGGAACACAAAAGTATTCCTGACCCTGTAGTGTTAAAACCACTATCTAGTATCCTTGGCTCCCCCTTGCTTTACTAAATATAGCAAAATCTTACATTTCATCCAGTCTGCTGCTGGCTCTGCTCCTGATCTGCCTGCTTGGCTGACATCATCAAAAGTGGTAATCTGAGCTTATCACAATGCTTTCACATAGGAAAGCACTGGATTGGCTCTAGATTGTTACGGAGGTAGATCAAAGGCAGAGCCAGCACAATATGGCAGGCTTTGAATGGTCAATACATACTAGTTATACTTCGATTTGCTAAAAACACGGGGCTGCCAGAGTACAGATTTGCTTTAAGATGAGCAGTTTTCTCATATCTCTCCCTAAAGCACAGTACGAGCTCCCACTACAATTCAGCCAATTACAATACAGGTTTGCTTAGCAGTTCTCTCTCATGGGTGTGTAAGTCCAACTGTGGAATAACCGCTGTTTACCTACATTATTATTATACCTATGTGGTTACACATTTTCTCGGAAGTTATGGTTCTGTTACTGAGGATTTCAAGTAAACCACACTTCGTATAAGAAAGCCTGGCATAAAAAGTTACATCAATATGCAGCACCTTAAATAACCCATAAAGACACTTCTTTCCTTATTGTTATGTTACTGCCATATAAGGGGCAATGGAGGAACTACCGCAGTTGCAGGGGTCACAGCTACATCCGGAACCGTCACTCCAGGGGCCCGGCCGCCCTGCAAACCCCTGCGACCAGGGTGCCCGCCGGCTATGTAATGCGGCCCCGGCCCATCGGGTGGCCCATGCTGTTAGGGCCACCTGATGGCAGTTAATTTCCAGGGGGCTTGGTCGTGCTATTAAAGCGCTATTAATGATGTCAGAGCTGGGAGGAAAACTTTTTGATTTTTTGTGTGTTAGTGTATGTGTCTGTATGTATGTGTCTCTGTACATTTGTATGTGTGTGTGTCTCTGTGTTTGTATGTATGAGTATGTATGTGTGCCAGTATGGGTGTGTCATGTGTATGTGTATGTGTGTGTGTCTGCATGTGTGTGGGGGGGACGTATAGAAAGCGGGGGTAGACGTATGGGGGGGAAGGGCCAGTGCAATTTTTGCACCAGGGCCCCTTGGTTTGTATGTTACGCCCCTGGTCAGAGGTGGATTTTTCTGCCTCTAACCTCCCCCTTTCTTTTCTCCTTGCCCTCCTTTCTCTTTCCTTTCTTCCTTTAACTTCCTCTGCATTTTCCCTACTTTTCTTAATTCCTAGTTTATATTTATTTATGGTTCCTTGATGGTTCCAAGGTTTATGGTATTTACAGACTGAAAAGTTCAGCCTCTCACAACTGTTTCTGCTGTTGATCCAGAAGAAGGCAAAAAAAAAACCTCAAAAGAAACCCCTATTTGAAGCACTTTCCAATTTTTCACTAAACTTGAAAAAAAAAAATCCTTCTCAATCCCAGAATGGCAATCAGATCACTTTTATGGATCAAGAAACTGTCACCCCACCTATTAAATTCTATATCTCTGAATATTATGTTTTTGAATTAATTTATCCAGTCGCTATCTGAAAAAATAAACAACTTTACAGACTTTGATAAAACTCTCTCTTCAGAAAGAGAATATTCCACATCAGCATTGTTCTTACTAGAAATAACAATTTGCATTACACTAAATCTGCTTTATTTCAGTCTCAATGGGCGACATTGTGTCCTATTTATGCATATATTTCCAGACAATGGCTTATTTTGGCCCTGAACATATTTGTATAATGTTATCATATCACCCATTATACAACACCACGGAATTTGGTGGCGCTATATAAAAAATAATAATCATATCCCCTCTAAGGTGTCATTTTTTTTTTTTTTTTTTAAAACAAACTTAATTTTGTAGCATGTAGACTGTTTCTAGTGTTTTGATGTATAGATCATGCCCCTGCAGCCTTACTCCTCAATTCTCTGCCATTTAGGGGTTAAGTCACTGTTTATGCAGCCCCAGCCATACCTCTTTACATGTGACCTACACAGTCTCCCAACATATTTTCTGTAAATAAAGATCTAATGTTTAAACCCCTTAAGGACACATGACATGATGTCATGATTCCCTTTTATTCCAGAAGTTTGGTCCTTAAGGGGTTAAACTTCCATTATTGCACAGTCTGTTTCATTTAGAATGTATTATCTCCTGCTCTGTTAATAACCTGCTAGAGCCTGCAGGAGCCTTGTGCGTGTGAGACTGGAGTGGCATGATCTACACACCAAATACCAAAACTGTTTCATTAAGCTAAAGTGGTTTTGGTGCCTATAGTGTCCCTTTAAACAACGATTATGTTAAAACAATCCATATTTTAACAGTTCCTAGACATATTAAATACTGTATCATTTAAAATAATAGACACTGCAGTTTGGCAATAAATCAGTTTTGGGGATTTTTTTTTTTGATTTTTTTTTAAGTTTTACATGTTTTAATTGCTTTCTTATGTGAAGTGTGGCTCACTTGAAATGGACATCCTAAGTAACAAAACCATGTAAAGCTAATCATGTCCACTTAACTTGTAGAGCTTTACATCAAGGGTTGCCTGCAGGTAAAACCTCTTTAAAATTACACCTCCAAAAATACTTTGCCAGCTTTTAGGGACTAGTAGGTCTAGAACAGCAGGTGCCGAGGAGGGGGGTTCTCCTTGGCCAAACCTGCTTTACAGGAAACAACATATAGAGTAGAATTTTGCTGGTGGTGTTTTCCTACATAAACACAAAAAAGTCTTAACATCTTACCTGCAAGAAGATGACATAGAGGTGACCTCACCAATTGGAATTTCGAATGACTGTACAGAAATGCGCTCTAAGGAGGGCAATAATTCCCCATCCTTCCACCATGTTATCTGGTCTCCATTGTCCACGTTAGGAACCACAATGGAACAGTTGAATTTTACATCCTTATGTTCAGAGAGCACAATGTTACGCACGGTGGCGTTAAACTTGATTTTCTTTGGTTTTGTTTCTGGAACAGTTCTAGTATAGAAACGTCCTTGCCCGAGGTCACCAAAGTTCTCAGAAGATATCTTATCCGAAAGTGAGAGGGATGGTGACTCAGAACCTGACGGTGTATATAATCCCTGAACTTCAACTGGTAGGTCATTGTTTTCTGCAAAGAAAGATTCCTGTTACAAAACGTCTACAAACAATATATACTGATAATTAGTGTACAAAACAATTGTATGAACTTCAGAACTGTGAAAGCTGTGCCAAACATGGATTTTTACTTTCTCTTTGTGATGTAATAATTTCAGTCTGAAAAATTTGGAAGGTAAAATAATATGATCTTGGATCAAGATCTTTTTAGGTACCAATTTTCTCTAAAGTATTCTCACACTTTTTAAAGACTGTTACATACCACCAAACATTACAAATTTTAGATGAATTTCTAATCATAAATTTTGACAAGAATATGTAATTTAGAACAAAAACAATGTACCTTATTTACACACACTGATTTCTAAACACATTTATTACGTTTAAAGACACATTACTGTGAGTATTATTGCTGCGGAGCTCTGTTATACACTCAGGCACAACAATAATATAGAGCTCCTAGAAAAGAGGGACATTAGGATAGAAAAGAGGGACAGAGGAATTTCAGCCCAAAAGGGACACTTGTGAGGTTTGCTGTAATATTATAAATTATAAAACACTTGTTTATATTTTACTATTTATTATATCATGAAGAGTTGAGGATATTTAACCTACATTTAACACAACAACTCAAGGCTCGAGAACCCCAGTTAAGGTGTTGTTATGGCTTCTTCTTTTGTCAGACATTTCACCCTTCCATTCCTTACATATTTGTTTGCAGTGTGCATGGGGGCAGACTATGTGGCTGAGAAAGCACACATGTTTCTTATTATGGTTTCCATTTTCTGTGTGTGTTTGACCTTCACTGATGTTACATAATGCCAATAAACTAACATGATTTATTTACCAAAGTGAGAATTCAAACTGAATTTCGAATTTAAAGGGACACTATAGTCACCAAAACAACTTTATCTTAATTAAGTAGTTTTGGTGTATAGATCATGCTCCTGCAGTCTCACTGCTCAATTCTCTGCCATTTAGGAGTTAAATCACTTTATGCAGCCCTAGCCACAACTATCTGCATGTGACTTGCACAGATTCCCTAAACACTTCACGTGAAGAGTCATCTAATGTTTACATTTCCTTTATTCCAAATTCTGTTTAATTTAAAATTTAATTTAGCCTTTCTAAACACTTCTAATGTTTAAATTTAGAATTTATTATCTCTTGCTTTGTTACTATAACAGAAACAAAATTTCAGACCAAAATAGATTAAGTGGAAAAAATCAGCTAGTCCATATCTATGTTTTCAGATTGGCTGTTACGGAATCAAATTTCAAATTCACTTTCAATTTTCCAAACATTAACGTTTTAATAAATACACCCCATATGTTACTAGGGCCAGAACCCATGTTAACAGACATTTCTACGGTAACCTGGAAATCAACACAGAGACATTAAAGAGTCTTTATTAACTAAAAACAAAAAGGCATGTAATTTAATATTGACATGGTGGTTATAGTCACAGTTTGGTTACTTTAACCTATAGTTTGATTGTCATTATTATTATTATTACAGGCATTTGTAAAGCGCCAATATATTCCACAGTGCTGCACAATTGGAAAAAAGACAACACAATAAGAACAGACCGATACAACAGGTAGAGGGCCCTGCCTGTGAGCTTACAATCTAAATTCACTTCATAAATCAACAAGAATCTCCTGTACCCCTAGAGCCATACACCTGCAGTCTGTTCAGATCATAGCTGTATATATAAAGGCCTTTAACAGAATAAAGAGAAGGGTGTCTTGCCACAGCTGGTAATTTTCCCAGACACCAATTAACCTTTTTATAAGTGTAGTTAAAAAAAAAAAAAAAAAAATTTGACAGCAGCAATAAAAGTTAAATACTGATATACAAAAAACACTTTTTATTTTCATATTTTTTTATTTTTTTTTGTAAATTTTACAGTCACCCCTGCATTTTTTTTTTGTACCTTTTTTTAGGCCAGTTGCCTAACAAATTGTTAATTCATAAATAAACATTACAAATAATCAATATTCCAAATTAAGGTTTTATCTTGTTTTTTTCTGTTCTGACATTTTTAGTAAGCATACAGCATATTTTTAAAACTAATAAAAATAAATATACTGTTTGCGTAAAACCTAAATCTGCTGTTTTCTATGTCGGGTCTTAATGGACATGTCTTAAAGATTTTATGCAGCCAAATATTTTAATAAATTAATAATTGAAATAAAAATCACTCAGCAAGAGTAGATAAGCCAGCTGGATTTTAATATAGTAAAGGCATACCGTATACCACAGAAAAGAAACATATAAGACTTCATCATAACATATTAATTTGCCTTTTTTTTTTGTCCAAATGTGGCTTTAAGAATTGTGGAGAAACAACAAGGGAACTGACATTTTCAATCAAAATTAGATGACCTGAGTTAGTTCAAATTTCTCAGTTCTGCTCATTTGCCCTAAAATTTGACAAATGTAAAACACTTATTTGAAAGTCTTTTTAGTGCCATCCTCCGTTTTAAACCTGCAGCTGAAATGTTACTTTTAAAGACAATCTAGAAACAGTTCTGCAGAATGGCAAAGTATAAATTGCAGGGTTTAAATGCCACTAGTGACTGTCACTCAGCCTCTAGACGTGATTCCGATGAAAAATTCTGCTATTTTTTTTTTTATTGGCATTTATTTAGCTCCAACTTATTTCGAAGAGCTTTACAATATTATAAAGGGGAAAATTTAACAATAAAGTAGACAATTACGAATTGTTACAGGAAAAACAGGTTGATGAGGATCCTGCTCAAAAGAATTTACAAAATACAAATTTTTAGGAGGGGGGGATGACCATGCCGCTTTACGAACCACCACCTTTCCTCACAAATGTAAAGAAAGTTGACTTGCAGAATTTTCCCAACTTGGCTTTGCTGCAATAAAATTTAGAATTTGGTTCCCCTTGAGTTCCCTTTAAATTCCAGACAATTCTCACTTTGGTGAATAACCCTGTCAATATGTAGTTATTGTCGGCTGATCTCAGCTATCAATCAAGATACATAACATAAACAGCCTATTCAGATTTCACAACTAACTGCAAAACTATTTATTACTCTGAACATTTATACAATAATAACCTTAAAACGGGACGTACTTTGAAAGATAAATGAAATAACACATTGCCAGATTTTCAATTAACATTTGATCCCCCTTGAAACAAAAATATGGCAGATCAGTTGTTTTTTTCCCCACTTAGAATATTATATATTAAGGTTCTTTTTATTTGCTTTTAAAGACATTTTCAATTTTTCCACAGTGGAAGCTGATCATTATTTAAATAAAAGTCTGTATGCTTTTCCCAGTGAAAGTCCCTTTGCCTGCCTTCTGATTTCAGAACCTGTTATACGAATATAAATATCTGAAAAGGAAGAACATCCTCAAACTAAAAGGTAGCAGTTCTTCATTTATGATGGTCAATAAAATCAAATCATTATGGAAATAAATCATGTAAAATCAGTAAGAAATTAATGGGACACTAAGCACCATAACCACAACAGCACACTGTAGCTATATACATATTGGTCATGACTGATAAATTATTTCCGGTCAGGTTATCTGTAAATATTTGTTAAATTTAAGATATAGGGGAATTCATTTTTAACTGTTAGATTCAGGAGAACTGCTTTCATGTTACTCTTCAAGACAATGTAGAAAAAATTTACTGAACCACCAAAAAAATTTTTTTAAAATAAACATGTAAGTCCTGGCTTGAGTTGGTTTTACTAAAAGATATAAAAATAACCTTTTTTTTGTAAAGATGCCTGAGCTGCAAGGCATTGCTCAATAATTGGTCCCAGATCTCTTCTACTTTACTCAAGCAAAAATCTAGTGCCCCTAAAATAACAATCATTCCCCAATAGCTTTGTGATCACTGTCCAAGCCTCACCCTCCGCCCCCTCCCCCCCCCCCCACCACACACTTCCTCCCTATTGCTTAGTAAAATTCTACTAAATAAAGTTTTCAAGATCTCTTAAATCGATCTCTCAAATGAACAGTAGTCATAATTCTCAAAGTGAGCTTCTTAACATGATTGTTTTATTTCTTACTGGCACAAAGAGGTTGGCGATGTTCTAAAGCAGGGATAGGCAACCTTCAGCACTCCATAAGTTGTGGACTACATCCCCCATAATGCTCCTACACCCGTAATGCTGGCAAAGCATCATGGGAGGTGTAGTCCAAAACATCTGGAGTGCCGAAGGTTGCCTATGCCTGTTCTAAGGTATTGGAAAGATTTTCTGTTTTCAAATGTTTGGCTTTAGTTCAACTGTAAAATGTTGTTTGGATTAAACATTGAACTGTAGATCAGTATTTAAAATGATGCCACTGTCATACTATTTGAAGATTTATTCAATAACATCTAAGCTGCGGCTATACCAACATATATTAATAGTGTGACTATTAGAATACAAAAGAAACAAAGATACTAAAACCGCTCCATCGTTGTCAATTATTTTCGACTTCAATAACAAAAGTAATGTTATGAAGAAGATTATAAAGAAACATTGGCATATATTAAAACAGGCTGAGACTCTAGCTGAAATTATCCCTGACAAACCACACGTTATATTTAGACGGGCACCCAGCTTTAAGTCTATCCTTACAAGCAACTATATCAAGCACAAATATAGCACTTCTTCCCCTAGTTCTTCTACCTTTTTAACTCAACCTAGCGTTTTTTTAAAATGCAATAGGTGCATAGTATGCAAACGTACGAGTGACATCGTTAACTCTAAAACTACTTATTTTATATCATCATCCACACAGAAAACATATCAGATAAAACATTTTATTCACTGTAACACGAAAAATGTAATCTATCTACTGGAATGTCCGTGCTGGCTTCAATATGTCGGTATGACCACTAGAAATTTAAAAACCAGATTAGCCGAACACTGTAGAAACATTTTAAAAGGCTATGAGAATCACTCAGTGTCTAAAGCATTTCTTGCAGCATGGAAAGAATCCCAAACACCTTAAATGCATTGGTATAGATATCTGCAATGTCCCATGGAGAGGTGGAGACATCATAAAAGTTTTGGGTAAAAAAGAAATGGAATGGGCTTATAACCTAAAACCCCTCGCTCCTAGAGGGCTTAATATAGACTTTGATCTTTTTAACTTTTTATAAAAGAAACCTCTTTTAACTTTTTAGCTAATATACATAATTTTTAATACAATGCTTTCATGTTTTATATTAACTATCTATTTTTATAATTGTATTTTTTATAATATATTAATATGTACTGTCTTTTTAAAATATCTGTAGCACTAAACATGTGTTCCACCTAGACGGAACGCATGCGTTTCATTTAGCATCACGTGACGCGGAAGTGTTTTAGCCGCGCGTCACGTGATCGACTTTTAATCTTTAATTCTACATGTTTCAAGTTTCGTTTTGTAGTACAAATAGCTGCAGCTTCTTTATAACACTTATCTTTTCATAATGTTATGTTTTAATTGCTATTTACAATTTGTATTCAAATTTCAATAGCATTATTGTACCTTATATAAACCCATGTATGTCAGGTTGTGTTCTTTTTATTATCTACTTGAAGAAGCCTTTTTAGGCGAAACGCGTTTAGATACTGTTTTTTACCATATAACAATAAAGGAATTATTTTGGCACAAATTATTTTAATTGCCATATTATTCTTCTCTTTTATTATTTTTACCTGACTACATCAATATTGAGTACTCTATAAGAAGCATAAAGAATCCGTAGGTGGGGATTATACCACCCAAACGCTTACACCGAGCAGTACAAGCCTGCTCCAAACATTGTGAGTAAAATACTTTATATTTCTTAAAAAATCTTTTATTCATAAAACGGAGAACACTATATTTTATTCTTTTACTTCTGGGTTGGACAATACCAACATTGGACGCTGAACTCGTGCCATATATCTGCCAATCAAGTATTACCTTATATATCCTTGAGTGAGGATTATTCCACTTCACGCGTGCAATACTAGAGCTGGATTTTAGCTCTGTAAAGTGTGAGTAATAACGATTATTACTATCTTACAACTTTAATTTACCTATATACTGTACCATTGGAGTCCTGTTCTTGTTTTCTTTTTTGCATATGCTTCACCGAATTTCAAGTATACACCCGTGAAGACTTGCTCCATTTTATATCTCAAGAGTCCTCCTTATATACGTGGATTATATCATCTTGGACTTATGATAAGTTATCTGGACTATTGTTAATTTTTTATCATTTGTTTTAAGGCGCACCTTTTTGTCTGTTGTGTGTTATCTTGTATTTCACCTTTGTGATTATGCCTGACAGGTTCGACTGTTCCCGTTCCTCAATCACAACGTTCAGGGTGGATATTGAGCTCCTGTTTGCCCTTAAGCCCAGGACCTATAACAATGACATTGTCAATGTCCGTTCCGCTGTTAATCTGCTTTCCGGATGGCTGAAGACATGGACATACCAGAAGCTGCAGGAGAAAAGTGCTATCTTGGACAACTGGTAGTCATGTATAACCGCTATGGACTCTCAGTGCCTTAACTCCAAGAAAGCTACTCCCAAGCCTGCTCCAGGTTCCCGCAGATCTCTGGTATCTAAAGAAAAAGGGAACTCATACGAGTACGATGACTCCAACCTATTACAGTACAAGCCCACATCCCATAACCGGCCTTGTCACCACAACACTACCCCAATACGCCATGATACTCCAGAGGACAAAGAGGAGTCCATGGAAATCAGTGTCATCCACACCAGGCTGTCTTCCAAAAAAAAGAGACCGTAGGAGAAACCCTTTGTTTCTATTGCGGAGAAAGAGGGCATTTTATCACACATTGCCCAACTCCTCCACCTAGGTCTTTTTTTTTGTCCAAATGTGGCTTTAAGAATTGTGGAGAAACAACAAGGGAACTGACATTTTCAATCAAAATTAGATGACCTGAGTTAGTTCAAATTTCTCAGTTCTGCTCATTTGCCCTAAAATTTGACAAATGTAAAACATTTATTTGAAAGTCTTTTTGGTGCCATCCTCCGTTTTAAACCTGCAGCTGAAATGTTACTTTTAAAGACAATCTAGAAACAGTTCTGCACAATGGCAAAGTATAAATTGCAGGGTTTAAATGCCACTAGTGACTGTCACTCAGCCTCTAGACGTGATTCCGATGAAAAATTCTGCTTTTTTTATTATTGGCATTTATTTAGCTCCAACTTATTTCACAGAGCTTTACAATATTATAAAGGGGAAAATTTAACAATAAAGTAGACAATTACAAATTGTTACAGGAAAAACAGGTTGATGAGGATCCTGCTCAAAAGAATTTACAAAATACAAATTTTTAAAATACAAAATGTAATTATCTAAATAAACCTGCTTTAATTATTGGGTATGTTGGACTCATCTATGGCGTTAACGCACAAGAAGTTAATTTATCAAAACTATGCTAATAATAACTTTTGTATTGGTAGAATGGATAGTTGTGTTTTTTTTTTTTTGTTTTTTTTTTATTTCAGTTCTAATAAATGTTCTTAATTTCTTGTTAAAATTGTTCTCATTCTATATGCTAATCGTGGAACCTAATTTAAAAATAAAATATATGTGCCACTGTCTATGGCAATTGTGCAAGTTCTATTTTTTTGTGCTTGATAGTGCAGGGTTTAAAGGGCCATAATCATTGTGAATCTCTTAAGGTAAAAGGTCCTTCTCAAAGGAATCAGTGACAAGTTACATCCTATTGGCTGAAAGCTGTGCCTACTGATTGCCTGAATTGAATCAAGAAGGGGGAGGATGAGTACTAAACTCCACCAAGTAGAGTGCTGCATGATGCAAAAAATGGGTTCCCTTCAAGGAGGAAAATGCATATTCTGTTAAAGGGACAGACTCCTAACGACTTTACTTGCTGATGAGCTTTATGTGTGTAAAGTGTGTTGTTGGAAAAAATGTTTTACCTATGCAATACGTAGTGAATATTCCCCTAGACATGGAGCTATAAATTGTATGTAATTGGGCGTCAGTCTCAAGTCCTGCTTTCTATTTCTGTATTTCTTATTACGTAGCTAAAGTATTACTGTATACATAGCTTGAAATACCAAATGGTCAATAGGCCTGATTAAAATACATGATACTCATGCTTTGAAAGAGTTAAACTCGCATTTTTTAAACATACAATATTTTTCTGTTCTTGCGCCCTGACACCAGCTTCCACCTTATTTGTTACATCCTGCACTTGTAAAATATAGCATGCTTTCTAACACCTGCACTTCTTAAAGGACCACTATAGGCACCCAGACCACTTCAGCTCAATGAAGTGGTCTCAGTGCCAGGTCCCCCTAGTTTTAACCATGCAGCTAAAAACATAGCAGTTTCAGATAAACTGCTATGTTTCACTGAGGGTTAATCCAGTATCTAGTGGCTGTCTCATTGACAGCCAATAGAGGCCGCTTCCGCGATTTACACGATTCACACTTATTTGATGCTGGATGTCTTCATGGAGTCCAGTGTCAAAAAAGATCCCCATAGGAAAGCATTGAGTAAGAGCACTCACGAGATGCAGAATTATGCAGGCTTGTCTCCCCAAAAGGTGTGAGATCCCTGAGAAGTCCATCCTTTGGAAGAATTGCGTTGGATTCATTTTAGGACTATATTATTTGAATGTTCAGTTTGTATTTTTATATTTTATACTTTGCTTTTATTGGTAGTCGTTCCTGCTTTCTCCATTTTGCTTGTCCCCGGGTCTACCTCAGGTGGAGACATGCCTGGATTTACTGCCTTCTTGTAAGTGCATTTTTACATTTTTAATCATTACAAGTGTTTGGTTTTTTTTAATGGTATCACACAACTGAAGCCCATGGAGCAACGCAGTGGGGGAGTGGGCCTTGACTGGGCCAGAGAGTGGGCAGGTGAAGTTAGGGTCAAAAGGTGTGGATAAAATTGATATTTAGTTTGGGGGGGGAGGAGAGTAGGGGTTTAAATAACGGCCATTTTAGTGAAGTGGCCATCCTAATCAAAAATCCCACTTACTTGTTACTTGTCCCTCTCACCCTCCCTTTTTGGTTTGAAGCAGTTCCCGTTTGGTCACAGCGGCGGGAATAGGGCGTGGATTAAATAGGATTTAGGTGGAATAGGAAGGGGGTAGGCCAAGGTCTAGGCTGGAATAGGCCAGAGGGGAAAAGTGGTTGGTAGGTTCTAGCTCTTTGGTGGCTACGAAGCTGGGGGTGTAGGGGTGTCTGGGTACACACCTACAGTTAAACATATGGTTTTGGGGCCTCTTTGGTAGGCCATGTGTGAAACGTTATGCATTATTGGAATGTTAATTATTGTTATTTGGTAGGGTCATTGTCAGGGGTATTGGGCATGAAGGACAGAAGTAATTAGTACTTGTGACAATGACCCTAAATTGTTAAATTATATATATTTATAATTAATAAAGCTGTGGACTTTATACTCCAACAGAAATTGGTGTCGAGTGCATTTAATTAAGGAGTTAGTACATGCCGAATAACAACTGTGCACGTCATGGCTTTTCTCTTCATGACCTACAGCTACAGACTGAAGCACAGCTTATACCTTTTGGGGAGACAAGCCTGCATACTTCTACGTCTCGTGAATGGTCTCACCCCTCCACCCACCCCCCATTTTTTATTTTATTACACTATACAGTTTTTGTTTTTCAGATCTGTGATATCAGGTTGGTAAATGTTATATCAGGTGGTAACGTGTCATCTTAATTTGTGACATCTTCTGGAGCTTGTTCTTACTTTGTATAAGTGTTTGTTGGTTATACTTTTTGTTATGTGAGGTTCACCGTACAAGCTCCTTGTCCATTTGCACTACCTCTATGGTGAACTATTTCTTGTTTGCACTTTTATAAATTAGCCTTGAAATTGGTCCTTTTACTTCCTGGTTGCTTAGTTCAGTAGAGCTAAACTGACTAAACAGGCGATTTAGCTGCATTAGAAAGCCTGGGTGTGGTTAGAAGGAGAGGGCTTGGAAAAGTTGCATAAAAGAGATTTGCAGTTTTAGATAGTTGTATACATGTTTTCATTGGGAGAGTATCTCCTAAGTAGTGATTTTAATTTTATTTGGATAGAGGAGTGCTGCTAAAAATAAACAGAGGCAATGTTTTCTCTCGAATACACTGAATGGAACAGATTTCCTGTTCTCAGCAACACCCATTTATGTAGCCATCCTTGCTAACAATTTCTTGGCAGTATGCATCAACCTGGAAGCCATCACATCTCCGTTGAGCAAGCAGTCTCAGGGGTCCAATCCACAACAACAAACCGTGTAAACCTAACAAACTAGAATTCCCAGATCCAAATAGGGCACCTGCAGGAACACCCCCTGCTCTCGACACCCACGAGTCACTGATTAGTAAATGAAACCCACATTCAATCGAATGTGTGATAACTTTAAAATAATTCTTATACATATACATACATATGTGTGTGTGTGTGTGTGTGTGTGTGTATTTATTTCTTGAATTTCACACACACACACACAATAGTTTTAAGCCCATTCTAAACATGACTATTCTTTTTACCCCAGACCCTCTAAAGTCTCAGAACTCCGGCTGTCTGAGAAAAATGGGATTTGTAGTCCAACTACAGCTGTGAGACAGAGTTTGTACACCCCAACTTCAAGCCACATGTCACAATTCTCATTCAAGGTCACAGTCAGTCCATATCTTTATTTCCAATCAGAAAAGTGAGTAGTACACTTCGTTCTCATGGCACCAAAACACCAAGCAAACACAGTGAAATAGAATCCTTTATAAAGTGCTTTATTTGGAAAAAGAAAAGCCTAAGTGCTTTACTATATTAGGAAATTATTCTTGAACTGTCTGTCCTATCTTTTGTGTATTTTTTGTTTTAAAAAAAAGGTCCTGGCATTTACAGCTATGGATAACATGGACCGAAAATCCAGCACAAAGTTTACAGTCAACTTAAGAGATGTATAAATAATAGAATAATAATATATAATTTTATATATATTAAAATCTCCAATAGTTGTCAGATCATCCTAAGAGTTGCATCACTCTCCAGTTTTTTTTTGTTGTTTTTTTATAAGCACTTGATAAATAAAGGACACAAATTAAGAAATGTTTAAGCAGCGCTCTATGCATTTAATTTCTGCAGCTGATTATACCAGCTATGGTGCTATGAGACTGTAGGCGATGTCCTTCCGTATTTGCTATTTTTAAACTCTAGCACCTATAGACTGCCCCCTCTGCTGTAGTGGTTATGGTGCTAAGACTGTTCCATTAAAGACACTTTAAACTCACCACTGCAATTCCTGATATAGCAGTGAGAATGGTTATTTCGATTTCTGTTGCTTCAGTTTATAGACCATGCTGTGACCTTTTTGTAGCCTTTAAAAATTTCTCACAAAAAGGGATATTTACTATATCAGTAATTGTTGGGAATTGCACAATGCAGCAAATTAGCAGAGTTGGATAGTGAAGTTGCAGACTTAACAAATTAAGTTGTTTTGACCTAAAATTATCAACGTTCCCTGCGCATTTTGAGCCTTTTCTGTTATTTTCCCAGCTATGTGGAATTCTTTGCCTACAGAGGTAGTTTTATCACATTCATTACAGATTTTTAAACATCTGAATTTGTGGGGTTTTTTTTTTTTTTTGTTGAGAAAATGAAAATTTAAACATTTGACAGTTAAAATGTGGGATTGTTGATCCAAGAATAAATCAAACTGCAAGTTTGGAGTCATGAAGAATTTGTTACTGAAATTATGACGTAATGAGAAATCACTTCTAATGTTTTTTTGGTTTTTTTTTTAAATTAACTGCAGTAATGCAGATATGTGGCGGCCAACTGAACTTGATGGACTTGTGAATTTTTCTGACCATAATACTTAGTAACTATGTAACATGCCATTTATTAATAACATTTATTTGCACCACAAAAAGTGTTCTCTCTCACAAAACACTGTTGGAATATACAAAGAAGAAAAGAAACACTTTTCAGGATATGTTTAAAAACACTTAAATAAGCACAAAAAGATTTTTAAACTCTTAAATAGGTAAAATCGAAAACAATAAGTAAAGTTAAAGGACTACTATAGGCACCCAGAGCACTTCAGCTTAATAAAGGGGTCTGGGTGCCAGGTCCATCTAGGGTTAACCTTGCCTGCTGTAAACATAGCCGTTTCAGAGAAACTGCTATGTTTACATATGGGTTGATCCTGCCTCTAATGGCTCTCACTGACAGCCGCTAGAGGCGCTTCAGAGAAGACGCCGGCGTCCATAGGAAAGCATTAAGAAATGCTTTTCTATGGACTGACTGAATGCGCATGCGCGGCAAGAGCCGCACGCGCATTCAGCTGATGATGTCCGAAGAAGGAGGAGAGTCCCCAGCGCCGAGTTTTGACCCCTTCCTTCCACTTTAGCCCGGTGGGAGGGGGGCCATGAGGTTGGGGGGACCTATTAACACTATAGTGCCAGGAAAAAGTTTCTTTTCCTGGCACTATAGTGGTCTTTTAAAAAAATATATACTTTTCATAACGTTGCATCCCTTGGATTAAAAACCAGTGATGGATAATCCAGTCACACGATACGCATGTGCCAAAACACTGGCTGAGCATCATGGGAAATATACAGTGTTTACAAACATCTTGGTTGCCAGAATATACACGATTCCAATACCTCCCTATAAAGCACTCATAATCTTTCAATTAACCACTTCACTACCAAAATGGTTTTTATTTTCATGCATTTTGCAGAATTAAATCTAATCCATAAAGCTTTACTTACCCTCGTTTATACTCTAGTTTTTATTACATGCGTGTAGAGGAACGAATTTATGTAACATATAATTTTAAGGAAAATGTCAGCTCACCCCCTGTTTTCATACAGCCATACCATTATTACAGTCAGGTATTTTATTGATGGCATTTTACACAGGTGCATTTTTTTGATGGTATTTTGAATGCACAGAGATACCGTGATGAGATCCTGAGGGCCATTGTTGTGCCATTCATCCACGACCATCACCTCATGTTGCAGCATGATAATGCACGGCCCCATGTTGCAAGGATCTGAATACAATTTCTGAAAGCTGAAAACATCCCAGTTCTTACATGGCCAGGATACTCACCGGACATGTCACCCACTGAGCATGTTTGGGATGCTCTGGATCGGCGTATATACGACAGCGTGTTCCAGGTCCTGCCAATATCCAGCAACTTTGCACAGCCACTGAAGAGGAGTGGATCAACATTCCACACGCCACAATCAACATCCTGATCAACTCTATGCAAAGGAGATGTGTCGCACTGCGTGAGGCAAATGGTAGTCACACCAGATACTGACTGGCTTTCGGATCCCCCAATACAGTAAAACTGCACATTTTCGAGTGGCCTTTTATTGTGGCCAGCCTAAGGCACACCTTTGCAATAATCATGCTGTCTAACCAGCATCTTGACATGCCATACCTGTAAGGTGGATAGATTACCTTGGCAAAGGTGCTCACTAACACAGATTTAGATAGACTTGTGAACAATATTTGAGAGAAATAGGCCTTTTGTGTACATAGTAAAGTCTTAGATCTTTGAGTTCAGCTCATTAAAAACGGGGGCAAAAACAAAGGTTTTGCAATTATAATTTTGTTCAGTGTATTTTGTCACATTTACTGTGTTAGGAACGCTGGTATTTAAGATATCCGTTTGCTTTCGGTTCCTCCCTGTCAGGATTATATTGACCCAGCACGCAGAATAGTATAACACCCTAGAACTAAGGGTAACGTCTTACCGGACTTTAGAATGGCCGGACATAACATACCCGAGAATAGTCAGAAAACTAGGCGAGGTCAGGGACACAGAACGAGACACAGCGATAAGGAAAAGCCAAGCGTCAAAGGTTACTAGAAATCAGGGAAGTCACAACAAAACCAAAGTCAAAAACCAGAATAACACAATCAGGAACACACTCTCTCGGATAACCATCTAAGGGAAACCACGACAGGGCAATGAGTTAAGGAATAAGTGAGTTTAAATAACTTGCAGATCCTATTGGCTGTACCTAGCCCTTGACCCCAAAGTGTTAGTCTTTTGCGTGACATCACCCGCACGTCAACGTCGTCTTTACCGTGGGCGGACATGGGGCTATATAATAGCATGGGTCTGCAGCGGCCAGCATGCACCGACACCAACCATGCATTATGGCAGAAGAGCACCGAGCAGCACTACCCTCGATCTTCGGAAAGTAATTATCTCCGTTTTTGCCACATGGATACGTGACACCGCCGAACTGCTAAAAGCTGAGTGATTATAGCTCAGGTGTTGATTCGAACGTCCTCCAGAAGAAAATGCAGCATCCAAGTAAATTCTCCAAGCAATCAGACGTATACCCAAACGTCAGCCTAAACTAGATGAAGGGTACAACAGGAATGAATTTATTCAGGCCAACTGGCTGGTTTATATGCAAGGGCTTTACTGTGACATATTGCAGCGGCATTCCCCCACTGGACCTGAGAGGGGACCATGGCAAAATACACACTATAACTACATTGGCTCTCAGGTCCAGGATACTCGCACAAAAAACATGATAATCCCTACCCTGTGCCTGAGAGATAATTGAGTCAGGAACTGTACTAAACTCAATTAACTCCAGTCAAAGATAACATACATTTTAATAACACCCCAAAAGTACCCCCAAAACACATGGAAACCCCACAACAGTCACATCCCCTGATAGCCCCTATCTGAGAGACCAACATATCCAAAATCACCCAGATCGGTTCAGGGGTTCGGGATTTCCATTGAAGTCATAATTTGACCGACTGCACAGTCTTATGCCCATAACAGTTTCAGAGGTAGCGGTCGGTCTATTTCGGGGAGTTCTAAAACCGAACAAATCCACAAACTGTTTCCGGGCTCATGGGTAACGTTGAAAAGAACCAGGTATTCCCGAAGTTGACCGGCGTTCGAGAAGTCGAGTGTCCGATTTTTAGTTGGTGTGTTATTCTGTTATTGGATGGTTATGGCAGAGGACGTAACAGAACTGCCTTAGAAAACTGGAAAACCTAAGTTCAAGTCCCAGTCAGACCAACTCATTGAGTTCCTGTGGAACTCGCTTCCCTGCTCTGTTAGATCCTCACCCAGTCTATACTCCTTCAAAAAAATCGTTCAAAAACCCACTTCTTCATAACAGTGTATCAATTAAACTGTTAATAGCTCCCGACTGATTCAACTGTCATTAGTCTAATACTATCCTTACCTTTTTGTGTCATTTTACCCCACTCCCTCTAGCATGTAAGCTCATTGAGCAGGGCCCTCAACCCCTTTGTTCCTTTGTGTCAAACTTGTCTGGTTACAATTACATGTCTGTTTGTCCACCCATTGTAAAGCGCTGCGGAATTTGATGGCGCTATATAAATAACATAATAATAATAATAATTGATACACATCCAACTACCTCAAATTCTCATAGACAGTGAGCTGGTATGAGCAAAGTTCTTCCCCTTTAAATGCAATATATTAGTGCTATATACATTTTTATAATATGTTAGCTATGTATCCCTTGCTTCAAATACATTTTATGCTAATATATATATTTTTTTTCAATAAAAAATGCTCAGTAGTAAAGGGGTTAAGGGCATGTCAAGGGACTGGTTCACTGACTGAACTGAATAAAACAATGGAAATATTGGCACCATATACATGTTCTAATAAAACCTGCCTATTTCCCATTAATACAGAGTCAACACAAATACATCAGAACTTATCAGCTCTACAAATCCCTCAATACCAACATAATGGCTAGTCCTAGCTACTTAAACACTACTGTCCATCAGTTATAAAAAATGGTCCAAACTCACCCAATTACCTACTGATAATACCTGTATCCCTGTATCCCTATTCCTGTAGAATGTCCTCTATGCCATATGGCACACACTTTATACTGAGTCACACCTTTACATCACATATGTATTTCACCCTGTCACCTGGAGGATCCCTATCTAGCTAACCCACTTCACCTCTCCTGAAAACCTTAGAGCTTTATCAAAGGGAGCTGATAATACACATGTGCAATAAACTACATACTTTTCGTTTGAACTATGTCTTACCTCCTCCACACAGCAGGGGATGGAGCAGCAGGATGAAGAAATATCTCCACATGTCTGGGTGCTGATAATAACTGCACTGCATTGCTTCCAGAGACTAATCAGTCACAGAGATCACACGTGGGGCAGAGTTCAGCACAGGATGCAAATACTGACCTGGATCACTGGACACACAACCACAAAGTCAAACACAGACCTGTATCCCACAATACATAGAAACACAGTGAAAAGCACACTCAATATACACACAATTACACTGCTCCTTACACAGAGTGCTGGGTTACAGCATAACCTGGGTGAACATCTCTACAGCCCTGTACCTCAAAAACACACACAGGCAAAGTCACACTCACAGATCTGTATTACCAGTATACACACAATGTGCAAATCACACTCACAGCTCTGGATCCCCAATATACACACAGTGTGCAAATCACATTCACAGCTCTGGATCCCCAGTATACACACAGTGTGCAAATCACACTCACAGCTCTGGATCCCCAATATACACACAGTGTGCAAATCACACTCACAGCTCTGGATCCCCAATATACACACAGTGTGCAAATCACACTCACAGCTCTGGATCCCCAATATACACACAGTGTGCAAATCACACTCACAGCTCTGGATCCCCAATATACACACAGTGTGCAAATCACACTCACAGCTCTGGATCCCCAATATACACACAGTGTGCAAATCACACTCACAGCTCTGGATCCCCAATATACACACAGTGTGCAAATCACACTCACAGCTCTGGATCCCCAATATACACACAGTGTGCAAATCACACTCACAGCTCTGGATCCCCAATATACACACAGTGTGCAAATCACATTCACAGCTCTGGATCCCCAGTATACACACAAACAGTGTTCAAATCACACTCACAGCTCTGAATCCCCAGTATACACACAGTGTGCAAATCACACTCACAGCTCTGGATCCCCAATATACACACAGTGTGCAAATCACATTCACAGCTCTGGATCCCCAGTATACACACAAACAGTGTTCAAATCACACTCACAGCTCTGAATCCCCAGTATACACACAGTGTGCAAATCACACTCACAGCTCTGAATCCCCAGTATACACACAGTGTGCAAATCACACTCACAGCTCTGGATCCCCAATATACACACAGTGTGCAAATCACACTCACAGCTCTGGATCCCCAATATACACACAGTGTTCAAATCACACTCACAGCTCTGGATCCCCAATATACACACAGTGTTCAAATCACACTCACAGCTCTGGATCCCCAATATACACACAGTGTTCAAATCACACTCACAGATCTAGATCCCAGTATACACACAGACTGTGCAAATCACATTTACAGCTCTGGATCCCCAGTTTACACACAAACAGTGTTCAAATCACACTCACAGCTCTGGATTCCCAGTATACACACACAGTGTTCAAATCACACTCACAGATCTGGATCCCCCGTATACAGACATCCCTCGTGCAGCGCAGGCAGCGATCAAAACAATAACACATGTACTAAGACAGCAGTCACAGGAACACACACACCGCTGTACAGATCACGCACAGACCAGCCCACAGCCTGTACACAAGCTGATGTGCACACAAACTCTCAGTGAATAGGAAAGGGATTAGAGAACACCCCGCTGCACAAACACAGTAAGACATTAACAGAACACCCAAAATTCCAAAGAAAAGTAAAACTCACATACAACTGCAGAGCATTAGCAGAAACAATGACAATTACACAAAGACAGCCCCAGATAACAAGATTAGAAAGTAATCACAGAGCTAAATAATGCATACAAAAAGTGTGACATTATACTATGATCTACAATCTTTAATTTACATATATAAAGTAATATCCAGGAACACACAATACTAGCCACACAGGAGGAAATCTCACATGCAGCCTAGACAGTGACACAATAACACACATACAGGAGAGTTACACTTCAATCATACAGGTCCCATAACATACTGCAGCAGATCCTGGTGTCATGTCTTCCCCATCCAAAACACAGCATGTCTGCCTGTCCTCATGCAAGTGCCTGCTCTTCATTGGGGTGCTGGGTTATCCTAGAAAATGAGGCTACAATCTGTGTCCACACAATGACAGTGAGTGTTCTGCTCCCCTGAGCAAAATTCCTCTACTGCAGAAACAGATCCCTGGACTGCAGACTGACATTCCCACTGCAGGCTCCTGCTCTGCCGGTAGAGGCTGCACAGCACATCAAGCAGCAGCAGAGGTGTGGTTTGCAGATGGGGGAGGCTGGCTCAGCTGGGGAACTGGACACTTTCCCTGTTTAGTCTGTTGTTTTCTTGAGAGTGCAAGTTTCCTTGCAAGTGTCAATCTGGGTTGGCCCTGAACAGTCCTTTAATATGTAATGTTATCTCTCCATAGCTGCCAGCTTGGCTTATTTACAATAGTAATTGTTTTAACCTTTGAAAATTTTGGAAGCTATTCACTAAACAGTTAGTTTCTTTAAGTGGACAGCCAGAGTTGAAAAATATAAATTATATATATATAAAGGGCCACAATAGATAAATTGGCAAAAAAAAGTTTCCAAATAGAAATATATGCCATCTCAGCTGTTTTAGTCTGAATAAAGTAACCATAAATGAATGTTTAACAAATAAACCTGTAACCTGCCCTAATGTGTTTATAATTATTATTATTTTATTATTTATATAGCGCAAACAAATTCTGTAGCGTGGTACAATGGGTGGACTAACAGACACATAATTGAGATCAGCCCACTGGAACAGAGGGGGTTGAGGACCCTGCTCGATGAGCTTACATGCTAGAGGGAGTGGGGGTATAGTAACACAAAGGGTTAAAGTAGGGGAATTACATAGTTTGTTAGAGAAGGGTTTATTGAGTGCTTGGTAGGTCATTTTTGACAGTTGAAGGAAAGGAGTCATGGGGTGGGTGATGAGAAACCTGCTGACAGTTTAATTGATCCGCTTTAATGAAGAAGTGAGCTTTCAAAGATTTTTTAAAGGAGTGGAGGCTGGGTGAAAGTCTGATTGAGGAGGGAAGGGAGTTCCACAGAATAGGTGCAGCCCTGGAGTAGTCTTGAAGGCGAGCATCAGAGGTGGGGATCCGGGCAGAGGATAGGCGTAGGTCTTGGGCTGAGCGCAGGGGTCTCGACGGGCAGGGCCGTCTTTAATAACGAATGGACCCTGGGCAAGTGTTTGCTTGTGCCCCCTGTGCCCTGCCGCTCTCGCCCCTCACTCCCTGGTATGCAATCACGGCATCCATCCCAACGCAGTGGCGGTACTAAAGTAGAATGAATTTTATTGGGACCCCCAATTGCAAGGTTGGACTAAAGGTAGAACCCCATCTGTCGTGCAACTCCAACAATGCTTTGACAGCTGGGACTCTACCAATTTCCCATGCTTGCAGGGTTGTATTTAGCACTGAGCCATGTTAGTATGTTTGAATGTAAGCATGTGTTTGTATGGAGTATGTTTGTGTGAATGTGTTTGTATGTGGTACTGGAGTTTGAATGCAAGTGTGCATTTATGTGTAGTGTTTGTTTTTGAATGTAGGAGTGTGCTTGTATGTAGTCTTGACGTTTCAATGCAGGAGTGTGTTTTATATGTAGTGTTGAAGTTTGAATGGAGGGGTGTATTTGTATTTAAAGTTGCGGCTCAGATGCACAGGTACACACTCTGACGCACAAGCAGATACACAGATACATACACTGACTACATACAGATAAACAGGCACATACACTGACAGACACACTGGGTACATATATTGACACACACACAGACACATACACTGGTAGACGTACTGACAGACATACTGACACAGGCACATATACAGACATACTGACACACAGACACATATACCGACATACTGACACACACACACAGACACATACACTGATCAACATACTGACACACATACACTGACAGAAATACTGACACCCACACACTGACAGATATACTGACACCCACATACACTGAGAAATACTGACACACACACACAGGCACATACACTGACACACACAGACTGATATACTGACACACACACACACAGACATACTGGCACACAGACAGATATACTGACACATGCATACACATGCACTAACAGACATACTGACGCACTGACAGACATACTGACACATACACATACTGACACACACAGATATACACACACATATATACTGACACACAGACAGACAGACATACTGACACACACACACAGACATACTGACACACACACAGACATGCTGACACACACATACACTAACACACACATTAACACACATAAACTAACACACAAACACACACACTAACACACATACACTAACACACAAACACACACACTAACACACACAAACACACAAACACACATACATACACTAACACACACAAACACACATACATACACTAACACACACAAACACACACAAACACACACACACATTAACACACAAACACACATTTTTTTTTTTTTATGTAATCCCCCCAGCCTCGTTACCTTTTGGAGTGCTGGGGGGATTCCCTGGGGTCCAGTGGTGCTGCTGCTGGGCTCCTGGGTGGGTGGCCGGTCGGGCAGGAAGGCGGGCGCGCGAGGGAGCACTCACTGCTTCCTCTTCAGCTCCCTCGCGCGCCGCGTAGGGATGCCGGCGCCGGAAGATGACGTCATCTTCCGGCTCCGGCATCAGTGCGGTGCGCGAGGGAGCCGAAGAGGAAGCAGTGAGTGCTCCCTCGCGCACCCGCCTTCCTGCCCGACCGGCCACCCGCCCGCCGGGGTCAGCGGGGCCCACGGGGCAGGTGCCTCGGGCCCCCCAAGAGAAACTGGGCCCGGGGCAGCTGCCCCGTTTGCCCCGCGTTAAAGACGGCCCTGTCGACGGGACATACTTGTGTATGAGGGAGGATAGGTATGTTGGAGCAGCATTATGTAGGGATTTGTAAGCAAGCGCCAGAATTTTGAATTGGGCCCTATATCTAACTGGAAGCCAATGCAGGGACTGACAGAGCGTGGAGGCGTGGGAGGTGCGACCGGACAGGAAAATAAGCCTCAGAGCCGCATTCATTATAGATTGCAGCTGTGCAAGCTGGGAACATGTAAGACCGGTGAGAAGGGGATTGCAATAGTCAAAGCGAGAGAGAACAACAGCATGAACCAGCACCTTAGCTGCGTCCGACGTTAGATATGGGCGGATGCGCGCTATGTTCTTGAGTTGGAAGCGACAGGATTTGGCTATGATTGGACATGGGGAGCAAAAGAGAGATCAGAATCAAAAAGAACACCTAGGCAGCGAGCCTGCGAGGTAGAGGTGATAGTGGCGCCGTTGACTTGGATGGAGACAGACACAGGAGTAGCAGCACTTGAGGGAGGGAAAACTAGAAGTTCTGTTTTGGACAGGTTGAGTTTAAGGAAGTGAGCAGCCATCCAGTTGGAAATAGCAGAGAGGCAGTCAGAAACACGAGTCAAGGTGGGCGGAGAGAGATCAGGGGAGGACAGGTAGATTTGCGTGTCATCTGCATAGAAATGGTATTGGTAGCCAAAGGAGCTGATGAGTTTACCAAGGGAGGCAGTATAGATAGAGAACAGTAGGGGACCGAGGACAGAACCTTGGGGGACGCCGACAGAGAGGGGAGAAGAGGCAGAGCCAGAGAAAGAAACACTGAAAGAGCGCTGGGAGAGGTAGGAGGAGCACCAGGAGAGAGCAGTATCCCGTAGACCAAAGTTACAGAGAATGTGAAGAAGCTGTTGATGATTAAGAGTGTCAAAGGCGGCAGAAAGATCAAGGAGGATTAGGATAGCGTATTGGCCGCGTCATTTAGTAGCAACTAAATCATTGGATACTTTGGTTACAGCAGTTTCGACAGAGTGACCAGCGCGGAATCCAGACTGAAGGGGGTCAAGCAGAGAGTTGGATTCGAGAAAGTCTGTCAATCTGGCGTACACAACCCTCTCAAGGATCTTGGAGGCAAATGGCAGTAGCGAGATAGGGCGGTAGTTGGATGGGGAGTTGGGATCAAGGTTGGGCTTTTTCAGAATTGGGGTTACGGTTGCATGTTTGAAGGGTGAGGGAAATGTGCCAGAGGAAAGGGAGAGATTGAAAATGTTAGCGAGAGGAAGAGCAAGAGAGGGAGACAAAGTGCGGATATAGACTGTAAGCTCGTTTGAGCATATTTTATTAATGTGAATATTAAATCTTTGTCTTAGCTTATTATTATTATTATCATCGCCATTTATATAGCACCAGCAGATTCCGTAGCACATTACAATATTAAAAGAGGGGGGATTTAACTATAAATAGGACAATTACAAGAAAATTTACAGGAAAGATAGGTTAAAAGGGACCCTGATCAAAAGATCTTACAGTCTATAGGAGGTGGGGTGTAAAACACAATAGGACAAATAATAGCAATCAAATAAGGTGGGAGTGAAGCAGAGCTGGAGGAGAGAGTAGAGTGCTGCCCTTTAGGAGAGAGCAAGAGACAGGTATGCGAGGTAGAAGTTACTCTGGGATGCCATAAGCTTCCCTAAAGAGATGGGTTTTAAGGCACTTCTTAAAAGATGGAAGACTGATGGCGGTAGACAGGCTGTTCCATAGGAAGGGAGCCGCCCACGAGAAGTCCTGCGCAAGTGTGAGTTGGTTCCTGTAAGTTTTCTTGTAATTTTTCTATTTATAGTTAAATCCCCCTCTCATAATATTGTAAAGCGCTACAGAATCTGTTGGCGCTGTATAAATGGCAACAATAATAAGCTAAAAAGACAAAGATTTAATATTATATTATTGTTTAAATGACAATGGTGCAGAATATTGCTTATCCAAGAGTGACACTTCTGGAGGGGCAGGTTATTAGTGTAGTGAGTGTAGTGCTCAGATAAGGTTGAAAAGTTTTACTTAGGGGGCGATCACCCTGGAAACCAAGTGAACCACAAGTCACATACAAGTCACATACTAATAATGGTTGTTCTTCTTTTACAAATAATTTTTCTGATTATGAAACATTGAAAAGTATCCGCAAGGGTCAAGTCCTGGGAAACAAAAGTGTAGGAACTCACATTAACCCCCATCCCCCAAAAAAACACACACACACACACACAGGCTCATCGCTACCGGGCAGGCAAACCAAGCAATTGCTTGGGGCCCCGAGCTGGCCCGGGACCCCAAGCAGAGCCGGTGCTTCCTATAAGGTTGCAGCCGCCTGAACGCTCCCCTTCCCTGTAGCGTGCCTGAGCTCCTCTTCCTCCTGGCTGTCAGTGTGCACTTTCTGTCAGTCCGGCCGGGAACAGGAAACTGAATCCCAGCCGGACTGACAGAAGGAAGAGGAGCTCGGCCACGCTACAGGGAAGGGGAGGTGAGAACTGAGAAGAACATGGGGGGCGGAAGTAAAAAAAACATAGGGGGGGGAGTAAAAAAAACATGGGGGGAGTAAAAAGAACATAGGACACAGGGAGGGGGAGAGGAGAGTAAGAAGGACACAGGGAGGGGGGTGGGGAGTAAGAAGGACAGGGTGGTGGGGAGTAAGAAGGACACCGGGAGGGGAGGAGGGGAGTAAAAAGGACAGGGAGGGAGCAGTTTTAGATAATTTGCACATGTTTGTGAGAACTGAAAAATGTTAATGTGAGTGTGTGTGTGTTTTAAGTATGTTGGATTTAGTTATTGTGCACTTTTTCAAACGTATATTTGATTTTATGGTACAGTGGTGTTTTGCAAATGTTCAATTGTTGAAAATGTTCAAATTTTATGCACATTACACGCAACAGCAGTATTTGCACTGTAAACATTTTTTATTTATATAAAGTGTGGGTGAACTTAAACTGTATGGCTATGCTGTGGTTCCTGTAGGCTTTGCATGCATGTGTGTGTGTAGGGGAGGGTTAGGGGGCCTTCATGTCCATTTTGCTTGGGGCCCCCAAATTACTTCAAACGGCCCTGCACACACACACCATGTGGGGCACAACATACACAGAGCCTTGCTGAAATGATCTCAGATTTGGCAGATGCCCTGTGTTTGTTTAAACGCAGCACAAGCAAATGTATTCACATGCATGCACTGCGTTTTCTAGTGTCTTGTCTCTGGTGTCCCTATAAGTAAGACAACATAGAGCAAAATAGGACAGGGTAGATGTGTTTGTAGAACGAGCTGCTCGTAATGTAGTGTGTGTGTGTAAAGGAAAGTATTGGTGGTGTACTAGTTGTAGCTGGGTGCTATAGTATGTGTGTGTGTGTGTGTGAACATTTATAGGGCTGTAGAGATCGTGTGCATTGGCAGGGACACTTTTTTGCATTTGTAGGGCCTGTAGATGTGTTTGGGGGTGCAGTGTTGATGTTGGGGCTGCATTGTGTGTTTCTAGGAACTAAAGTGTGTAAATCTAGGGGCTGCATTGTATGTGTGTATGTGTATTGGGGTTGCAATGTGTGTATCTAGTAGGGGTGAACCAAGACACCACTACACCCCCAGGTTCGGAGCCACCGATGGGCTCAAACCTACCAACTAAGTGTAACACTGCCTAATCCACACTAAACCTCAGGATGCGCACTTCCTCCTCCATCTACTCCGCGATTTAACCTGGCCATTCCCCGCCACAGCTCAGGACTTGACACCCTGAGCGCCCCCCACCACACCTAAACAAGGCCTGTTGAAGGCCCTACTGAAAGCCCAAAATAAATAGGTCACACCCCACATCCGAAAGATGTACACCATCCCTCCTGAAGTACCCAGGAAGCATGCCTTCCAATTACCCATGCTTCACTGCCACTCCACCTATATGCCTAATAAAGACCGCCATCATTTTATTGATTTGTCCCCGACACCGAGCCACCTGGCCGGGTCCTTGGCATGTCGCCAGTGAAACTGAGGAACCATCTCGGACCACACCACCACCACACATGAAGCCAGCTCCCGTAGTCGGTCCACATCCCTCTTCATCCATCTAACCAATTCCTTTTTTGGGACCATGCCTGGATCATTACCTCCAGCGTGGATTAACAGTACATCCGGAACGGTGCCCCTTGCCACCCTCCGGAAAGTTTCACCACTAATGCCTTGCCAACCAAAACCTCATAAAACCTGTACATGGGGGTACTGTTGTATTCATGAGCATTTTAGAGCAGTAAAACATGTAGAGGTAATGATTTCATTTCTGAAAGTGCAATTTTAGTTTGAAAAATTAAGAAGAAGAAAAGTATGAACTAAGTGGCTACCTAAAAGACTGAACATGCCTCATTGTGAAAGTGAGCATCTTTTAATGATTTTTTTATATTTATTTTGTAATTTATAAAAAAATATATAAATATATTTAATATATCTCCCCCCCCCCCCCGTGTCCTACCAGTATCCAGTAATTCCCTGGTGGTCCGGTGGTGCTGAAAGGACCTCTGCCGGGTGAAGGCTCTTGTGTGCGAGTCCCGGCACCACGTGTAATCGAGCGTTGCCGTGGTTACAGCAGCGCTCAGAAAGACGGGATTCAGCGCAAAGGTGAAGGCAGAGAGCCTCCTCCCTGTCCTGCTGCGCAAACTCTGCAAAGACCTGTGGAGGGAGATCAAAACATCTCCCTGACCGGGTCTGTGTGCTTGTAAGGGGCCCGGGCTCGCAGGGTGTGCTCCTCTGAGGGATCTCAAATCCATTTCAGCACTGCCTGTACAGCTCCCTTGTGTTCCCTGTAGTGGTGCCAGGCCACGTTACATAAAGTGACCGGCATGAGAGGAGCGCTCTGCCGGTCACGTGGAAATTTGTGCCCCCCGGCAGGTGTGCCGTAAGGTAACCGCCAGTGCCGCCTTATGGTAGCGTCAGCCCTGCCTGCAGCAGTGCATATCAGTACGTACAGAGCTCAGGAAGCTATTACTGTAGAATGAGGGGCTGTGGCTAAAGGGGTGGGCTTATGATGCAGAATTCTGCAAACACTATACAGATTTAAGGATGCAAAAAATACAACATATTAATAATGTAAAAACCAAATCAAATGCTGCCTTCAGACACCTTTCTACAAAGGGCATCTATCCTGATTACCAATTTTCTTTGCTTCTTTTTTAAGCTATATCTTCATTTAATGTATTGGGTTTTCTACATGATAATTGCAATGTTTTCTTATTTGGAGGAGAAATATACATTGTGACTCATTTGTGTTTCTTTCAAATCGTGGAGCAAGCAACAGAGAAGTGGATTTTTTGGGGGAGGTAGCGTCATCTGAGAATCATGTGTGTACATGCACTTGAGTTGTAGATTCAACCCTGATCCCTAATGGTTCATTACAGTTCAAATTTCTATTTTTTGGACTTAGACTGTAATGATTAAATGCATGTTACACTGACCGGTGCCAGTCAAGATGTTATTACACATAACAAAAATGCTAAATTCTGTCACACAGTGCACTGCCAAATCCTAACTAAAAACCAATCATATTTAGCATTCATTGCTATATCTTCAATATAAAGTTGCTTAGTTACTTGAATTCCTGTGACCCATTGTATCAGTTTCAAATGTAGCTACTAGCAACAATACCAAATATAGTTACCACATTACTCGCATAATATGTGATAAATTCTACTCCACAGAGAGTTTATTAATACAAAGAATTGCAACAGTATCTGATATTCTATTTCTTCTTTTGTGTTCTGTTTTCTCTCTCTTTTTACGTATTCTTTCTGAGCAGCTGAAAAGGCGAAAAAATCAGTTTACAAGAAATGAAACCGAATGGCACTTGACATTTGTAAGAAGGTAAATTCCATGCATGTTATGAGGAAATTAATTAGAAAATCATGTTAATGCCAGGACTTATTCAAAAGGGTCTGTTTCTGGTACATGGTTGAACGTTTTTAAAATGGTAACTTTGGTGCAATAGTAACATACAGTGTGAAAGTGGAGGTTTGAATTTAAAGTGTACAAAACTAGTAAAGATAGGTGTAATCAATAGCAAAACGTAAAAAGTGGGCAGCTACATACACCAGTCAGCTTCTAAAATGAGTGTAGGCTCATAAGTCAAAGCAGTATGTGCGCTCCTAAATATAATAAAATAAATCTATAAAGATAGAGATAAATTTATTGATATAAAAACACATACATATAAATTGATTAAATCATAAATAAATAAAAAATATATATAACCGCAATGATCTGATGCTAGTAAGTGGTGAGCTATTCGAAATGGCAAAAGCACAGCCGTACAGATATAAATGCACAAAATAGGCAAAAAAAAGCCACCATTGGTACAGTGAATAACAATGTATCTAGTGGCTCCAATGCCTACAATGCAGATGTAGTGGTAAAAAATAATAAACAGATAAATAAAACTATAACTGTGTCACCTGAAAAGTATATATATACACACAGAAAGTACCTTGCCTCGGTGCCCCCACCGTGGTATGTATAAAAAATATATAGAGTGAAGTCCCGGAGAGGATGTATTCAGATGGATGAACGGTGGACGGTATTAAATAAAAAACCGTCAGTCCCAGACAAGATCAATAGGTAGAATGTAAAAAACAAGAATAAGTGCTTTCTATCTATAAATGAGCTGCAATTCACCAACAAGGTGTTCCCCTAACCTTGTGAAAAACTAAAACAGGTATATAAAATAAAAAGGTGAACAGCGCTAACCATACATAAAAATATATACGTTACATACGTGGTAGATGGTACTTGGCAATGATATGGCTTAAAACAGAGCAAAAAAATGATAATAGTGCAATATGTAAGAACAGTGAAATAAAAGCAGAAAGAATATATGATCCAAACTCACACTTTAAAGAGCTATATCAGCTCAGTTAGAAGGACCTGGACGGAATAATCCCCGTCTGTGGATTTCTTAATATGAGATCTTCCTGGTTGGTTTATAGAGATGAGCTTGCACAATATATAAAACAGGAAAGAAAAGAAACACTAATAGTATAAATAGTACATGTAAGTATATAGTATATAAAGATGATCCTACTTACATATACTAGAGCAATAGACCTGCTCTAGTGTAAACAGCTTCAGGTGGAACAATCCCCACCTAGGGATATAGAGGACCCAAAAGTAGCAGCAGCAAAATGAAATAGGAAGTAGGACTTATAGAGACTGGGTTTACATAGCGTATATATACTTTAATTGAATAAAATAAAAAGTGAAAAAATGAATATACATATAATGATAAAATACCAGTCTAAATAGAAAAGTCAAATAGTTCTTCCTCACTAGACGCGTTTCGCCGTGGCTTTTTCAAAAGTGAATGCTTGCTGCAGGGAGTCCTCGAGGTTATAAGTCTTCTCTGTTTGTAAAAACGGATTCCGGTGTGTGGAACTTGTCATTTCCAGTTTTGGCGCGATGACACGAACGGAAGTCCTCCGGGCGCCATTTTGGATAAGGGCAAAGTTCGTAAATGCCCATAAAGACAGAACAGTAGTGTATAGAATAGCAGTTTTATATTAAATAAGTCTATTAGCATGGATAATAATACAATTTATACAGAAATGAATATTAGAACATAAAATGTGAATCTAAAAGAGTGTTATATTATTAATATATAAGTGATCACTTTCAAACAGACATCTGGGCTCAATATTAATATGATTTTATATATATATGAACATATATAATAAATAAATGAAACACCATAAATATTATATGTTTTTTGTTTTTTTTGTTTTGTTTTTTTTTGGTGCATATTTTAATCCTTTTTTAAAAACATTAATTTGTGTGCCGCTTAATGCTTTGCCGGATAAATTAAATATACCATAATTTTCTGTATTATTACTTTGGTTTAAAATCGGTCTGATCTGACTTTTTTTATTGTGGTGATGTTTTCTTCCTGATCTTCTTCCTCTAAAATATATAAAAAAAAAAAATATATATATATATAATATTTATGGTGTTTCATTTATTTATTTATTATATATGTTCATATATATATAAAATCATATTAATATTGAGCCCAGATGGCGGATCCAGGGGGGGGCAACGGGGCAATTGCCCCCCCCGAGAAATCCGCCGGTCTCCCTCTCCCCTGTCAGCACATGCAGGCGCTAGCCCTGCAACGTGCCTGCGGACCGAGGTGGAGATCAGAGATCTCCCTCCCCGGTCCGCAGGCACTGTGCTGACAGCCGGCGGCGGAGGGAGGGAGTGAGAGAGAGGACCCGGAGCTCAGGCTGCAGCTCCTCCGGGTCCTCCTCTCGTGAGATTTGGAGCGTTGCCGCGGTTACCACGGCAACGCTCCAAATCTCGCGAGAGTGAACTCTAGCCCGGGAGCGTGGGGTAGAGTTCACTCTCCACACTGGGACCACCAATGAATCCCCCACCGGACCACCAGGGATCGAAATATGTCCCCCCTCCTCCCTAGTAAAGGTAAGAAGGGAGGGGGGACATAGGATATTTATTGATTTTAATTAAATTAAAAAAAATATATATAATAAAAAAAAAAAAGCCACACATACATTGCCCCCAATACTGCCCCCCCATTCACACAAACTGCCCCCCCATTCACACAAACTGCCCCCAATACACACAAACTGCCCCCCCATTCACACAAACTGCCCCCTATACACACACAAACTGCCCCCCCAATACACACAAACTGCCCCCCCATTCACACAAACTGCCCCCCCAATACACACAAAATGCCCCCCCATTCACACAAACTGCCCCTATACACACAAACTGCCCCCCATTCACACAAACTGCCCCCTGTACACACAAAACTGCCCCCATACACACACAAATCCGCCCCACACATACAAACCGCCCCCCATTCACACAAACTGCCCCCTATACACACAAACTGCTCCCTTCCCATTCACACAAAATCCGCCCCTGGCCATACACACAAAACTGCCCCCATTCACACAAACTGCCCCTATACACAAACTGCCCCCCATTCACACAAACTGCCCCCTATACACACAAACTGCCCCCCATACACACAAACTGCCCCCCCATACACACAAACTGCCCCCCATACACACAATATTACTGCCCCCATATACACACACTGCCCCCCATACACACACACTGCCCCCCTTACACACTCACTGCCCCCCATACACACAGACTGCCCCCCCATACACACACACTGCAACTGTTACACACACATACTGTCCCACACATACACTGCATCCCTGACATACACTGCCGCCCTCACTCACACACTACAACCTTCACACACACTCTGCACCCCTTACACATTGCACCACTCACACACACCACTGCTCATATGCCCTACTACAGCCCCATTTCCCAGCAGATCTCAGGTAAGTTGTCAAACTGTTCTTAAACGGTTTGACTACTTACTGTGGGAGGGGGTCCCGGCACTATTGACACCATAACCACTTCACTGAGCTGTAGTGGTTATTGTGTCTGGATTATTTCTTTAAATAATCTACAAGTGCCCCTCCCGAGATCAGGCTCTGGATCCGCCACTGGGTCATACCAGTGATTTATAAAGAGGCAAAATGATGTTCTCATCTGAGAATTAATGCCCCTTTTTATACATCACAATACCTTACTGGCCTTAACTACTGCTGATTGAGATTGAAAATTGTTGCCTAGTTTGTTGTCTTTAACAATTCAGAAATCCTTCTTGTGTGTTGTTATTCCAAATTCACTACTATTTAGGGTGTAAGTTGCTTGTGCATTCTTTATCCTGAAGTGCACAACTTTGCATTTTTCTACATTAAATTTCCCCCAACCTATTTAAATCCCTCTGCAGCAAAGTAATATCTTGCTCACTTTGTATTACTTTACAGAGTTTTGTGTCACCTACAAACACTGAAACATGACTTTCAATGCTTATTTCAAGATCATTTATAAATATGTTAAATAGTTTGACATCACCTATGTTTCATAAACCCATGCAGATGTTTGCTAATAATGTTTTTTCTTAATGAATTCCCCCAAAATTATACCTCAATAACCTTTCAAATACTTTTCCAGCCACAGAAGTTAAGCTCATTGGTTTATAATTTCCAGGCAAGGATTTTGAACCCTTT
>OW240913.1:305531867-305633143 GCA_933207985.1 Pelobates cultripes | reverse complement strand
ACACACACTGCCCCCCATACACACATACTGCCCCCCCATGCACACATACTGCCACCCATACACACACACTGCCACCCATACACACACATACTGTCCCACATATACACTGCATCCCTGACATACACTGCCGCCCTCACTCACACACTACAACCTTCACACACACACTGCACCCCTTACACATTGCACCTTTCACACACACACCACTGCTCCTATGCCCTACTACAGCCCCATTTCCCAGCAGATCTCAGGTAAGTTGTCAAACTGTTCTTAAATGGTTTGACTACTTACTGTGGGAGGGGGTCCCGGCACTATTGACACCATAACCACTACACTGAGCTGTAGTGGTTATTGTGTCTGGATTATTTCTTTAAATAATCTACAAGTGCCCCTCCCGAGATCAGGCTCTGGATCCGCCACTGAGGTGGGGATTGTTCCACCTGAAGCTGTTTACACTAGAGCAGGTCTATTGCTCTAGTATATGTAAGTAGGATCATCTTTATATACTATATACTTACATGTACTATTTACACTATTAGTGTTTCTTTTCTTTCCTGTTTTTTTTATATTGTGCAAGCTCATCTCTATAAACCAACCAGGAAGATCTCATATTAAGAAATCCACAGACGGGGATTATTCCGTCCAGGTTCTTCTAACTGAGCTGATATAGCTCTTTAAAGTGTGAGTTTGGATCATATATTCTTTCTGCTTTTATTTCACTGTTCTTACATATTGCACTATTATCATTTTTTTGCTCTGTTTTAAGCCATATCATTGCCAAGTACCATCTACCACGTATGTAACGTATATATTTTTATGTATGGTTAGCGCTGTTCACCTTTTTATTTTATAAGATCAATAGGTAGGTAGCTCAATGTTGCACCACGGTCGGGATCTTCAAAAAAGACCGCGGTGTAATGGAGGAAGATTCCCAACAGGAACAGGTGATGACTCTTTCCACCCAAACTCCTGTGGACAGGAGCCTATGAAAACCGGGTGTACCAACCGCTACAACAGGAATATAAACTTCAGCTGAATGTAGGCTCAAAGGACAACAGGAGCGGCCGCTCTAGTAAATTCACAAAACACTCCAAGCAACAGCAGATCAGAGGGTCAGCTGTAACGATGTGAATTTAAAGTGGTAGGTATACAAAACTGTATTCCAAAACACTAAAGTGCCCGTGTGCCTCCACCCCCTTTATGGCAATTAAAGAGTTAAAAACCCTTTAAACCACTCACCTTATTCCAACACCAAAGTCTCTCGGTGTTGTCTCTGCCTCCTCCAACGTCAATGCGACGTGAGTGGGTGTGAAACTGCAATGTTTTAGATTGCAGGGTTAAGGGGACACTAATAAAATGAGGAAGCCTGGGTGCCAGTAGTGTCCTTTCAATAGCCATGTTTAATCCTTAGTATTAACACACAATAGCAAGATCATATATTGGAACCACAGTCTGTCCAAAGCAAATATAACCCAAAACATAAAAATGCTGGGAGAACAGATCGGGAACGGCCATATGCTTTATTCTTCAGATGTGATCCATTCCTTAAGTGTAATAAAAATGAAATTAATTTTTGGAAAGTACCTGGATTCTTCCCAGTGTCAAAAACAACTTCTTCTGAAATATATGATGCTCCCATCCCATCTACTAGTGAACCACTGAAATTGCATGTGGATCTCAATTTGGATTCCGACACAGAAGTAAAGAAACATTTATCATTGATATAACGTATTTAAATGTAAAACCATTTACAGGTGGTGGTGAAATCTTATTGGAAATAAATATATATGGCTTATTATTATATTTCTGTTATGGCAAGGCTAGTCAGGTTTTTTGTTTTTTACAGAAGTCATGACAAGTAATTTTATAGTAGTTTCCTTCTTATCTCATTAAGAAAGGAAAAGGTTGCAGTAAAAATGACCGTGCAAAATGCGTCATAAAAGATTAGATTCAACCTTCTGCAAATCATTTAAATGTCAAAGAAATTATACAGTGTTCAGTTCCAACAAATTATAAAGCAATCGCTTTCACTCCTTACCATTCAATCAGCCACAGCATTTAATCTGTTCATTGCAAATTGCAAAAATGATAAATGTGCAATTTGTCAGAATATATATTTAAATTATCTTTCTATTTTTTGCAACATGAGCTTTTACTGAACATTAATAATATGACTTGGATAATGAAAGATAAAGTAATGCATACTCAAGATGGCTACAGATCAGAAAAATCTGAATGCAGTGTCTACTAGAGTGCAGCTATGATTGTGACTTTTCCCCTAATACTAACCAAGTTATTCACTAAAGTCCGCTTGGCCTCCATACCGAATGGGAAAAACCATCATGCTGCATACAGGGCCATTTGGGCTGCAAAATCAAGATTTGTTCACTCTATTTAACAATGTCCCTATTTTGTAACTTGGGCGATAAACCGTGCTGAATGCATCAAGCTGCCATGAAGATCATGCCACACCTCCAACACTATAATGTTAAACCCACTATTTAGGTCCCCAGCCTCCCTGTCAGAGCAATGCAAAGATTCCACCTCCATGGCTGAAATCAACAAACTTGATGATCTCAGCCAATCCAATGCTTTCCCAGTAGGAAAGCATACAGAGCCTATTGCACTTGCATTGAATCAATGCATCTCTGTGGGAAATGTTCAACGTGGAGACACTGCATGCCAGTGCTGTGCACTGTGCTGCACTGACAAGGGAAGCACCTTTAGTTGCTGTCTGAGGGAGTGCCACTAGCGGTATTACTAGGCAGCAATGTAAACACTGCCTTTGCAGTGAAAAGGCAGTGTTTAGATTAAAAAGCTTGCAGGGACATGCTACAGACACTACACTATATTGTAGTTATTCTGGTGACTATAGTGTCCCTTTAAGTAAATAAACTCATGAAAATATAGAAAACATAAAATTGTTTGATTTCTGTTGTGGCACAGGAGCATCCGTTTCCTGTACCTGACCGGACTGACAGGAAGTGCTCACTAAGTGAACACTTCCTGTCAGTCCGGCCAGGTACAGGAAACAGTAACTCCTGTACCGCGGACCGAGCTCATTCATGCTACACAGGGTGAGGAGAACGGGGGGGAGAGACCACTGAGGGAGGAGGGGTGGGGGGGGACCTCTAGTGGAGGGGGGTGAGGAGAGACCACTAAGGGAGGGAGGGGGTGGAGGAGAGACCACAAGGGGAGGGGGTGAGGAGAGACCACTAATGGAAAGGGGGGGAGAAGAGGAGAGTACACTGAGGCGGGTGGGGTTGCACCAAGTGACAGGGGAGAGGGTAGGAGAGAACACTAGGAGACAGGAGGGGAGAGCTCTAAGAGATGGGAGGGGAGAGCACTACGAGAAAGGGGACGAGGAGATCACTAAGGGACAGGGGAAAGCAGTAAGGGACAAGAGGGGAGAGAGGCTGAGGAAGGGGGGAAAGAGAAGCACAAAGTGGCTGGTAGGACTCAGCCCCTATCCTACCCACAAGCTCTATCTTTCACACTACACACACAATGCTTCCCTATATATAGACAGAAATACACAATGCTTCCCTTACACACAGGGAAACATACAATGTATCCATTACACACAAAGACATTGCATCCCTTGCACACATACACAGAAACACACAATGCATCCCTTACACACACACACACACACACACACACACACACACACACACTGCTTCTCTTACACACACACAGAAACACAATGCATCTCTTACACCCAAACACATACTGCTTTCTATCCCTTACACAAAAACACACTGCATCCACTGCACACACACACACACTGCATCACCTACACAAACTGGTATCCCTAGACCAGCGTTTCCCAAACCAGTCCTCAAGACCCACCAACAGTCCAGGTTTTGTTAGTATCCCCATTGGAATAAAACAGGGAAATACATAAATCTTGGACTGTTGGTGGGCCATGAGGACTGGGTTGGGAACCACTGCCTTGTACACTACATTCCATAAGCACACACATTAGATCCTCTACACTAACACGTTACACATCCCCTACACACTCTACTCCCTATGAGCGAACTCTTGAGTGGAACATGTAGGTGGACTTATGGGTGGGCCTTTTGGGCATACTCACCGTCAGGCCCTGAGACCTTGAGCTGTGTAAGGGAACCCAAAAAATGGAGTTGCTTCACGTTTCACCAGAACACTGACTTTTGTGACCATAGTTACAAACAGCCGCCAGAGAGCCTGTTCTACACCACTGCAGCCAGAGCCCGTCATCATCCTCATCTGGTTGTAAGTAGGCAATCTAGTATATTATTCGTGGCACTAATCTCTAATTTACCTCACATTAAAAGCATTAAAGGGACACTATAGTCCCCAGAACCACTGCCGCTTCATGAAGTGGATCTGGTGTCTATAGCCTGTCCCTGAAGGATTTTTAATATAAACACACACTGTGTGCAGCACTGGTGTTGGTTCATATGGCAGATCATATTGGTGGGGTATTGTGATGTCACATGGGGGGGTGGCAGCAAATTTTTATTTTGCCTAGGGTGGCAAAAATCCTTTCACCAGCCCTGCTCACGTCACTGAGTACATTTTTTGCCTTTTTTCTACGACATCATGTACTAAACTAGTGAGAGAGACCAACATCTTTTATAGGTTTTAGAGAAAAATAAACATTTCCTAGCATTCTGTTAGCAATGGTTTAGATAAAACTTTTAATGTCTGACATAGTAAAGTAGTGTGTGCTATGTCGGTCACACTTTAATATGTAAACATGAGATGAGAAGCTCCTGCCATCTAGTGTTGACTATTGGGATTGCCTTACATTATCAAGAGAACGAATTTTGTATTCCAAAGCAATACAATAACAGTTGTGTTCCCCCCTCCCCCCACAAAATCAGGAATTGACAGCTAAATTACAATATTTCAGTTTATTTCTGATTTTTATATCTGGCTTGACCTCCATCAGCAGCTAGACTTTGCATCAATTTATAAAATTATCATGCATGGATTTTTAAAGTGGAAATGTCAAGCACGTAAAGTAAATTTATATGCAGGCTGAGCAACAGAGAAAAATGTTTGGAAAGTAAGGCATACCAGGGGTACTGCCACCCACTTCAGTTCCCTGGTGACTAGGATCTGGGGATACTGGGAACTGTTATAGGGCAGCATAGTGTGAGTTCATCATTATACGCACTTGTGCTCTGAAGCAGACTTTAGGGCCATGCAGGGAGCGCTTTAGTGTCATTCCTTGCATGGTCCAGAGTTTCCCTAGACTGCCTAAGGAAGGGAAGCATGACTGCTGCCCAGGGATGGGGGCTGGATCAAAAAGGGAAACAATCACCCGAACACACGACACCAACAATCCTACGGGAGGCACACAAGAGCGTGGTACGGGGTCACTTCCTGCAAAAAGGTGCCCTCCTGAAAAAACAAAAGGAGGCAGAGATGACCGCGCTACTCACAGAAATACAGACGATAGATAACCTGAATAAGGGCAAACAGGCACACACGCTACAGGACAAGCTCCTTACATTATGTAGGGACCTGACTTGAATACTCCAGAGGAGACACCACAGAGATGCACTGAGACACAAAGCGTTTTTTGCCCTACACGGCAACAAAAGCGGCAAACTGCTCGCGCGGATGTTAGCCAAACGTAGACAGCAGACATACATAGACCGCATCAGAGATGACAAAGACACGCTACACCGACTACCCACGAAGATCCAGGAAATAATCCGAACATACTTCGCGAACCTGTACACCCTACCCCGACCTCAGTCACAAACCGCGGACAAACGCCTACTGGACTCCATAAACAATTACCTAGCCACACACACTCTACCCACTCTAGATGGAGACACAGCGAACCTCCTCGATGAGGCGATCACACCCGAAGAGCTGGCCTTGGCAATTAAACAGACAAAACCGGGCAAAAGCCCGGGCCCTGACGGTCTGCCACTGTGCTACTACAAAACCTTTGCGGACACACTCTACGCCCCACTCGTAGCCACTTACAACGCCATCAGGGAGGGCCACCACGGAGGGCAAGGACGGGGAGCACTGCGGGAGCTACCGATCCATTTCTCTCATAAACTGTGACCTCAAACTATTGGCCAAAATCTTGGCCATCAGACTACAGACCCATGTGCCCCGACTGGTACATCCTGACCAGGTGGGGTTCGTGATGGGAAAGGAGGCACATGACAACACCATGCGCACCTTCACACTGATGCACGGCCACAGGGGCGACCACGGGGGTCTTCTTCTGCTGTCAATGTACGCAGAGAAGGCCTTGGACAGGGTCAGCTAGAAGTATATGTTCAGAACACTAGCACACACAGGCATGGGCCCCAAGGTCCTAGGATGGATAGAGGCCCTATACACACAGCCCTACGCCCAGGTGGTGGTTAACGGAGCCTTGTCGGCGACATTCGACATACAGAACGGCGCCCACCATACTCAAAGCATTTCACGACTTTGGTACCATATCTAACCTGAAAATCAATTTCTCAAAATCATACATACTTAATGTCAGTGTACCAGAGCACAGGGCGTCTCCCATGTGCCAACACTACACCTTCCAATGGGCAACTCACAAAATTAGATATCTGGGTATTTGGCTAACAAGGAAAGAGGGTGACCTATTCAGGGAAAACGTCACCCCGATACACACGCAATTCCGCTCAGAGATGCGAGAATGGGCGTACCCACACATCTCCTGGTTAGGCTGGATACAGGTGGTCAAGATGAATTTCCTCTCTACCTCTTCCAGACCGTTCCCATAACGATACCCCGCACATTTTTCACCGCGCTTCGCACAGCACTAGGCCGATACGTATGGAACGGGAAACAACCTAGGATATGCCATACCACGTTAACCCAACCAAAAGACAGGGGCGGCCTGGCACTACCAGATTTCTCTTTGTACTACAGGGCCTGCCACCTCCTGAGGATCATGGAATGGTCCAAGGAAGGGGTGCATAAACTGTGGAAACTGGCCGAGGAGAGCGAGGCGGGAGTCCCCATGGCGGTGCTGCCATGGTTGCCGCCAGGGACTTGGAGGGAGACACGGACACACTCCCCCTACACGAGGGCCACCCTACAAGAGTGGCACCACATGAAAGGGAGACACAGCCTCTCGTCATACCTATCGCCTCTGCTCCCACTGACACACAACCCGGAATTCCCACCCGTACTAGACCCAAAAGCATTCCAAGCCCTAATACACGACCCGGTACCCAGACTCAGACACGTTTACAAGCCAGAGGGCATCAAAACGCTAAGCGACCTCCGAGGAGACGCAGTCAACACCTTCCTGACACAACTAAAATACAGGCAGATACGGCACTACATCGCAACCCTCCCACAGAGCGCGATACTAACAAGAGCCGCCACAAAATTTGAGGAAGCATGCCTGGACCCACAACCATTGGCCCACGGGGTATTCTTCCTATACACTTTGCTCCTGACACTTACACCAACCACACAACCAAGCTTCATGGGAAGGTGGGAGGGGGCCCTGGGACACACCCTTACCAGGCTAGACTGGGAGAAAATCTGCTACCTTACACATCACTGCTCCAGCTACAGCAAGACTCAGGAAACAGTGTACAATATATTGACCTTCTGGTACCGCACACCCACGACACTACACGCGATCACACCAGACCATTCTCCGCTGTGCTGGAGGTGCGGAGTGGAGAATGGCACACTCTTGCACATATGGTGGGGATGCAGTAAGATCATCCCGTTCTGGAAGGAGATTCACACAATGCTACAACTCTTCTCAGATGACCCACCCCCCTTTAGACCTGCGGAAATGTTGCTACACCATACCAAGATACCCAGGTCCATATACAAAAAATCCCTGACAATACGCATACTGAACACAGCCAAATCAATCATACCACAATACTGGAAGCAACCTATTACCCCACCACTGAGAACCTGGTTCTCCCACATGGAGGAACTACGATCCCTAGAAGAACTACAACACACAGCAGCTGGCAAACAACAAACCTACCTCAACACATGGACTCACTGGCTACTGAAGTCGACAAAACCAGACTTCACCGACAGACTACGACTCGACGACGGAGACTGATCACAGACCCCAACGTAACCCAGACACCAGACAATGACAAAAACCCGACCCCCAACACCTACCCCAACCCCCTATACCAACCCACCACCTTCCACACCCCAACCCACTAGTTACAACTCAAACGGGACAGCTGGAACCATCCAGGAAACCGCCCCGTATGGAGAAACACGGGAGACCGCAACCACAGGAACCCCACAAGCGACTATGCTCCCAACACACAAGAAAAAACACAGAGAGACACGAGGGGAACACCACAGGTCCCTCCACTGACCGACTTGGGCAAACCTATCATAGCGCACGCCACACGGCAGGGACTGACCCGCACCCGGCCCTTAGGGCACTTATCGACACCACATGGGATCCACCCACTAGAATACCTACAGAACATGACCAACCAAACGAGCCTAATATAAGCGTTACCAAAAGGTTCATGCCCACAGGACCTGCGTGTCCTTCCACCACAGAGGGCCTGCGAGCCCACCTGGAAATGCACATATCAGAACTTGTTAATCTCCTATTGCCTTGATAAGCGGTGGACCTGCGAGTCCAGAAACCACATGCATCTCCCTTATTTCTCCTGTCAATTTAAAACCAATAAAAATTACATTTACAAAACAAAAAATGGAAACAATGTAGCAAAATGGGGTACAGATATAAGGGAGCCTGGGTGGTGGGCACTTACCACTTAGAAGGAAGGAGTGTAATTGACGGGAGCCGGGGGAGCGGGAAGGAGGACGGCATTGCGGTGGCGGGATACCTGGCCAGCGCATGTGAAGGCAAGTGCCAATTTGGATTGGGCTGATGGCTGAAGGCAGGCTGCTTTGGACTCTGGGAACAGAAAGTGATATATGTCTGGTGGAAGAATCACCCCCATCAGCTGACAGTTGGAAGTTAATACTGGTGAAAATGTTAAATTTATCTGTGGCCGTTGCCCTTATCCACTATACAGGTGTTAGGTGTATTTATTGGGCAACGGGAGGTTTACATGGGTCAGCAGTCATGGTAACTGAGGATTGTGCAACACTAGTGATGGTTGTTGTCTCACTAGCGATGCCCCGTTGTGGCCCTGCCCAGCTGCTACAATTCGCCCCAGTGAAATTCTGGGAGGTATGTATGTATGCATCATCGGGTATACGTAACCCTTCCTATTGGCAATGGGGCACAGAACCTCTATGTGCAATGATCTTGGAGAAGAGACTGCCCTTTAATATGTGCAATGTACCTATGGTGCATTTGGTCCCCTTCTGTTGTTAATCAGGGAACAGATCAGACTAGTACATACAATGCCAAAGCTACCATTGATCCCTTATATTTTAAGAACATTGTTTTCCATGATGCTAAACCAGGCCAAGAAAGATATCTGTGCTTCCCTGGTCACACACTATCGGTACAACACCCCGCATTTCAAGTCGCAGCTGCAGACTTCACCCAAATGAAAAATCAACATCTGCAATGCATGGGTCTAGAGAGGGTTAACTCCAATAGCCTCAAGATTTATCTGACGTTTTTGTTCTTTTCCTTTTTCAAGTCATTTTACTCAAAGCCACTTTCCTCCTAACTTTCTATGTCACTTGCCTTCTCCCTCCCTCACGATGCCACTCACTCCCGTACCTCACGACACTGGGAGATATAAACATGGGACATTGATGCCACTTGCCAGAGATGCCATGTGCAAAACCTAGAATGGGCAATCTGATGTTGAAAGAGATACGGCCGCGCTGTGATTGCTGGGGAGAGGACATTTCATTGGAGTCCCTGGACACAGCACACCAGGGAAGCATCATGACGGTGGGATGGGATCCTGAAATCAGGACAGAACGACCAAATCTTAGAAAGGCAGGAAGTGCACTCCATTCCTCATGTATAACATTTCCATATTTACACCCTCTTTTGATCACTTTAGAACACATGAATTTATTTATTTATAAAATATTTTACCAGGATGGATCACACATCATCCCTCTTTATGTCACTTGCTCTTTCCATTCCTCTACTCCAAAAACATTTCTGCTTAAACCACTAAACTATGCTGTTTGGCATTCAATTCACTACATTTCAGTATTTAGTGAATAAACTCCAGTGTAATATTTTGACACTTCATGTAAATCAAATGTGAGTTCAAATAATATTTTTTTCCACATTAAATATTTGCCTTTTATTGATAGAACTGCTGAGGATTTTCTTATTATTTTAGAGTATTTGGGAGACCTGCACTAACCAGTCATGACTGATAAAAAAAAAAAAAAAAAAGGTATTTGGAAGAAAAAAAAAGCATCACTAATAATCATTCCTTCTAAATCTTTCTAACACACATGAAAAAGTAAACACAGTGAAATCAATACAATGAATAAAGTTGCACTATTGATAATTGTGATATTAAAAAAAAACTATGCAGTGAAAATATCACTCATGGGAAACAAAGTGCTAAAAGAATTTCTTTTTTTTTTATCAACATCTGCCCTTTCTTCTGCCCTTCACCAAAATGGCGGCTACTGACTGCCAGTGCAGTCCCATTGACGTAGTGGGCTTCCAGCCTGCCCTGTGTGTGTCAGCGGGCTGAGCCTGACGGGAAATTCCAAGATGGCCGCGCTCATTTGAACCATCCTCCCTATCCTTGTGTATGCGGCTCTCTGGCTGTTCTTGTCTTTCCTTATTTCGACCTGTAGGTACCAGGCATCACCCCCAGGCCTCTGTCTAGCGCCGAGAGCACGGACGGACGATTACTTTACAACCAGGTGTGGGAGATGTGTGTTATTATTAGTCACTATGTGTCTATAAATGGCCAATGGGTATTCATGCTCACATAGCTGTAATTCTGTCATTATGGAAAAAAACAATAAAAAATAAAAAATTGTAAAATCAGTCACCTTGACCTGTAACAGCCCCCCTCCAATAGTCATTGGACATTGAAGTTTATAATGAAAAAGTGATGCTCACTCCTTTGAGTTTCCTTCAGTTATCTATACTTTCCATTATATTACAAAGGTACACAGTGGCTGTTTGTAAGAATATGTGTTATAGTGTATCTACTTTATTTTACCAATAGCTGCTACCTCTCAAATCCCCAGTCTATCCTTTAGATTGTAAGCTCAGCGGCTAGCTAGCTAAGCACTTTGTATAAAAGAGCTCCAATGGCTAGATCTCCGTTTCCAGACAGGGCTCTGTCTACCTTTTGTGTTTTGTCTGCGTATATTGTACGTTCTCCCATAATTGTACAGCGCTGTGGAATGTGCTGGCGCTTTATAAATGCCAGTAATAAATGAATAAATGTGTAGCACCAACGCATTCCACAATGCTTTGGGATGTTTTCTTAAAATGCGTCGATGATCATATTCTCTTTTAGTGTTTTTCATTGTCAAATAGAGTTCCAAACGCCATAGCTTTAAATTCTACCCTAATAAATTTGCTTATTAGAAAAGGAAAATAAATTTGTTAAATTGCCATGTGATGAGCATAACACCAAACAGGACGTGAAAAGGTGAGCTTATGCGTTATAAAGATAGACTAGGGTAAACTGAATGACATTGATTAACTTGTTTACTGTTAACAATGAATCTGTAACAATGTACACAGTTATCGAGAATAACATTCTACATTAAACACAGGTTCTGAACTTTTCCTTATGGCAACAGTTAGTCCAATGCTGCATGTAAAAGGATTTATATAGATATCACTTGGTTTAATCTTGTGGTATGTAATATTTTCCAGAAATAATGTGGATATTTGGAACCCATGTCGAACATCTATGAAGAGAGGCAAGCAATGATTGCAGCAGGGGATTTGCAGGAGTTTGTTCCTTTTGGCCGTGATCACAGCAAGCACCACCCCAATGCTCTGAATCTCCAGCTTCGCCAGCTACAGCCAGCCTCTGAGTTGTGGTCATCTGATGGGGCAGCAGGCTTGGTTGGATCACTGCAGGAGGTATCAATACACGAGAAACAAAAGGTAAATATAGCATTTCTGAGATTAGCTTTATAAGATAGATGAGTATATATATATATATTATTTTTTTAATTTGTAAACACTCTTTAATGCTGGTTATTTCAGCTTCAAAAATCTATTTGAGTTTTAGAGTATTTGTTTTTAAATATGCTGTGAGAAATGATTTTCTTCCCAGTATTTCTACATTTTCTATCAACAAACACAGTTGAGGGTATTTGAAAGAGTTTTGGGCTATTCGGTTTAACAGGATTTGGTCAAAATTGACAAAGGATTGTCAGATACACAGGGTTCTTCACTAAAGCAAGAATTCAAAGAGAATAAGTGTTAAGTTACTTAAATCACATATTTTTCCATAGTTCACAATTACATTGGTTAAGTGGATCCAATCCTTGTGCTCTATAAAGTGAAGCTTCCATTTTTAATTGAAATTGAACTTGCGTGTTCAATGATTCCAATATAAAAGGGGATGAAGACTTCAAGTTTCTTGCTATAATTATTTTGACTGCGGTCATATAGTGTGTGTGTGTGTGTATATATATATATATATATATATATATCAATAGCTCGTTAGCGTTTAAACTTCCTATATTCATATGGAGTATGGCATTCTCTGGATCTTTTGGTATGATCTTATTAAACAGGGTTCTTAATCGATAGAAGGCCTCAGACCATAAAGCTTTTACAACTTCACAGTCCCACCAAATATGGAGAAAAGAACCAGGGAACTTATTTCATCTCCAACACATCGGAGAGCAATAATTATACATCTTCGCTATCCTATTAGGCACTAAATAACATCTATACATTACCTTAAATAATACCTCGACCAAATTTACACAGTGAATATACTTACATCCTTTAGATAAAACTGAGCTCCATTCGCCTCTTGATGGAGCTACCTTAAAGGACCACTATAGGCACCCAGACCACTTCAGCTTAATGAAGTGGTCTGGGTGCCAGGTCCATCTAGAATTAACCGTTTCTGCTGTAAACATAGCAGTTTCAGAGAAACTGCTATGTTTACCTATGGGTTAATCCAGCCTATAGTGGCTGTCTCATTGACAGCCGCTATAGGCGCTTCCGCGCTTCTCACTGTGATTTTCACAGTGAGCAGACACCAGCGTCCATAGAAAAGCATTGAGAATGCTTTCCTATGGATTGGCTGAATGCGCGCACTGCTCTTTCCGCGCATGCACATTCAGCCGATGATGGGAAAAGGAGGCGGAGAGTCCCCACCACCGAGGGAGCCCGGCGGTGAAGAAAAGGTATGTGTTTAACCCCTTCCTCACCCTAGAGCCCGGCGGGAGGGGGACCCTAAGGGTGGGGGGGACCTAGAGAGACTCTAGTGCCAGGAAAACGAGAGTGTTTTCCTGGCACTATAGTGGTCCTTTAAAATCTTTTTTCCATTCTCTGAAACTATGTTTTCAGCTGCAGGGTTAATCCTAGATGGACCTGGCACCCAGACCACTTCATTAAGTTGAAGTGGTCTGGATGCCTATAGTGGTCCTTTAACCTCTATTTTGAGTAAGTCACTCCTAAATTTGGAAGCAATTTTGTTTACTTTATCGTTTTTAAATAGTACACAAATAATCCTAACTTCCTCTGTGAGCTCAATGATCATATTACGTACTAAGAAATATTTAAGTTTAATATAGGTAAAGTATTCAATATCAGTCATATTAAACTCTTGCTGAATTTGTAGAAAAGGCTATAGTTTATTTCTCATATAAAGTTGCTCCACTCTCACTATTCCATTTTGCATCCACTTATTTAAATGAATATCTATAATATGAGGCCTACGTCTTTTCTCTTTTCCCTATTTAAGAAATTATAGACTAATCTTTTTGCTGTCGAGTTAAGGCCCTGAGTGTTCACTGTTATCATTCTAATCATTTTACTTCCATGCGAACAGCCCCCAAGAACCAAAGCAATGTGTTTACATAAAATTTAACACAGACAAATACATTTACCACAAAACGCAGCCAATTGATCAACTCGATTAAATTGGCCTGAGATGACCTCTCTCCTACTTTCTGGTTAGTTGGACTAATTTTACGAAAATTGGCTGTATAACTCAATACCTTTTTGGGTTTTTTTTTTTGGTCTCACTACTGGACACTAGGTGGGGGAAAGAAGGGGTCCTGCCTGGCATGGCCACTGAGTAATTCATTTTATGGGAATTATTCATAAGTACATTACATCAGTACTTTAATACATAGATCCATTGTTTCCATTTTCTCATCTGTAATACTACTACCATAGTTTTTATGCTTGTAAGGACCTGTTGCACACTTTTCCTTTCTCTTGTCTAAGCAAAAAACGAAAAATTTGAGTTAACTGTACACCTATATAATTATATATTGGTTTGCTTTGACCTATATAAATCCATATCCAACACAATTAATTCAGTATCTTGTAAGAGTGGATTATTGAACACGTTACTGAATTCTACTCATTCTTCCATTCACCTTAGACACAAGAATTCTCTAAAATATGAACAAAAAAAAGAAAATTAAACAATGCCAGCTTCTCTAATTTTTCCATATCGACTGAGTTCGATACAAACGTCAGATAAACCTTATCCATATCCATGTGTATTCCAACCATTTTCTCATAGAATTACCATAATGATCAGTACTGTTTGTATAATTTACACCCTATACCTAAAACCTCTCTACTATTAACTATTCCAACTGTTTAATTTCTCACTGGGATTTTATGCACTGAGTGTCATCTATTACTTATTTATTTAATACTACCTATGAAAAAAAAACTTTGCTATTCACCTTTACCCCTTCTATACTGCCTAACCTTACTTTAGTAGGTCTACTATATTTTATCAAGACTGTGATATAAAAAATATAATAAAAACAAAAAATAATTCAAGAGTTGTGTGGTGCACTCAATTCATTTTAACAATCTGTGAGGTATTAATATTTGTACTTGGATCTATGACCTCCATTTTCTCTCCTGTAATAACACTCTCATAGTTTTGTGGGCTTAAAAGCGTATTGCTCACTATCTTCCTATCTATTGTCTTAAAAAAAGAAAAAAACACGTCAAATTGAATGAGTTGACTGTACTCCTGAGCGGTTATGTATTTATTTTTATACCTTAACCCTTTACATCCATATACCCCACCCAGAATTCAATATCTTATTAGAGTGAATTAGTGAACACCGTACTTAATTATAGTCATTCTTTCATTCACCCTAGTCACAATAATTCTCTAAAATATAGCATTTAAAAAAAAAAAATGAGGGGGCTCCTACTCCTCCTTGTCTCCTTCACTCTCCCCTCTTCATTCTGACGATCATGTAATATTAAGATTTTTTTTGCCCAATTTGAGAGTTTTTCTGGGGTATCAAAAATTTCCATCCTGTCATTCCATATGACAATCAGCAGTTTGGGATATCCCAAACTGTACATAATGTTTTGTTTTTTTTTTTGTCTCAACATGGCTAGTATGGAGATGAATCCTCTTTGCCAATTCCTGATTATACAGGAAAGGTCTTGACATATTATAATATTTTAAAATGTATTGTCTAAAATAGTATTTTTCCTCATGGACGACAGAATTTAGATTTTAGTATGAATTCAGTGTACTTTTACTATTACGTCCCGTGGCACAGACTCTGGAATGTTGAGGGGTCTTGGTAAACGATGAAATTGGTCGATTAGTCATGTGTATCTTCATAAGGGGTGATGTTTTAAAAAAATACTTGCAGATATATCTGTACATTTTCCTTTTAAATGCCTTTTGGAATATTGCGGATTCTAATGTTGGCCCTTCTAGAGTGATCTTTCAAGAGAGATTATTTTCTTTTCCATCATTGTGTTCATTTTCTGCAGGTATATTGCGTCTCCATCTTAGCAAAATTAACTTCCATAGTGGCTAATTTTTGGTGTATGTTTTTTGATTCTTGTTTTATTTCTATCATACTGGCTGCAATGTCTTCTCTGATTTTGCCTGCGAATTTGTAAGTAATTAGACAACGTTTCTTCTGTTACACGTGCTTGGACTTGTGTTAAACTTTCCTTTGACACACTGCTCTTAGGGGATCTGTCCATTCTCTATTGTAGCGATTGATACTTATTTTGGGAAGGGGAGAAGGAGCCAGATAATCTTTTCTCTGTATTTGGATCTTTTCTATGCTCCTTTTTCCTTTCTTCAGTAGCTTTGAGGCCATTATTTCTGAACTTTTCTTTATTTTTAGGTATACTGTGTGTTTGTTTATCTCTTTCCCTTTAATTTGGAATTATTATCTTTTAGACCTTAATATGTTGACCCAGGTCTATTCTCTTGAACTTTACAGAAACCACAGTCTCTATAGTGGTTATTGTACCCCCTTGTAATATATTATGCCACTTTGATACGGTTAATGAATCCGTTATAGCAAGCAGCCTAACACGAAAAATACAGTGTTTGGCAATTACACCCACATGCCGGCATTTCAGCTACTTCCTCCTATCGTCTGATTATTTCCTCCTTTGTTTAAACTATTTACACTTCCAGCAGTACTTGGCTTTTTCTCTGCTTCTTCTTTGTGCACACGACTTTGCTTCATGGACTCCACTGCTGTTCCATTTCCCTGACTCACAGTATGAGTATTACCACAGCCATTTCAGTGCACCCACCTCGCGGCTTCCCCTTGCCCCGTCTCACAACATCTACGCAACGTGCGTCATACGTCCCTCTTCCCGCCGTCTCTGGGGAAAAAAAACCCTGTTTTCTCTTAGAGGGCTAATTTAAAGGGTTTCCCTATATTTTTTTCTTTCTTTCTATAAGTCTTAGATTTTCTTTATAGTTCCTTATTAGTACTACTTAATAGCTCGAACCCTTATTAATGAAAAAAGATAAGTCAGCTTAAAAGTTACCTGAAAAACCAGTGCCTGGCGAGGATCATCCACACTCTATTCCTACATCTTGTCACCAACTTTCTCTCCATGGACCAATCAAATGCTTCATAGAGATGCATTTGGTTGGACTGTTTCACCAGCTCAGAGTGCATGCGCGTACACAGAGAATATAATGGGAGAGGATTTTTGAAGAAAAGAAACTCATTAAGCGTACGAGGGGTCCTTGTCTTTCCTCCTCTTTCGCTCTCCCTTCAAGTTAGTGGTATCCGCCTAAGTCCATCCTTGCAAGCGCGTTGTCTTGGCATCATACTTGAATCTGGCCTCACCTTTGAGCCTCACATCCAGTATGTTGCCAAATCTGGTAGATTCCATCTTCAGAACATAGGCCGCACCCGCCCCTTTCTTACCCAAGATGCTACCAAGGAGCTTGTCCATGCTCTAGTAATTTCCTGCATGGATTATTGTAACACTCTCCTAATTGGTCTTCCTAAAAGCCGTAATGCCCCCCTACAGTCTGTAATGAATGCTGCCGTCAGATTGATTTTCCTCTCTAGTTGGTCGTCTCACACCTGACCCCTCTGTCAGTCCTTAATTTGGCTTCCTGTATCCTATAGGAGTCAATTCAAAGTGCTAACCCATACCTATAAAGCACTGAACAATTTTAGCCCCTCTTATATTTCTTCACAGATCTATAGGTATGCCCCTTCTGTCTCTCCAATCTGCCCGTGACCTTCTCCTGTCCGCTGCTCGCACCCGTACAGCCAACTCATGCTTGCAGGACTTCTCGTGGGCAGCTCCCTTCCTATGGAATAGCCTGCCTACCACCATTAGACTCTTCCCTAGTCTTCAATTGTTTAAGAAGTGCCTTAAAACCCATCTCTTTAGGAAAGCTTATGGCCTCCCAGAGTAGCTTCTACCTCACATACTTGTCTCTTGTTCTCTCCTAAAGGGCAGCACTCTAATCTCTCCAACAGCTCTGCCTCACTCCCACCTTATTTGATTGCTATTTCCTGTCCTAATGTGTTTTATACCCCACCACTTCTAGACTGTAAGCTCGTTTGAGAAGGGTCCTCTTTAACCTATCGTTCCTGTAATTTTTCTTGTAATTGTCCTCTTCATAGTTAACCCCCTAAGACCGGAGGGCGTATTATTATAGGCGGCTCTAAACGCCGCCGGGCGTAATAGTACACCCTCCGGTCTTTCTTACCCGGTCGCCGGCGATCCCATGCAGGCGATCGCGGTTCGGGGGACTCCCAGGGAGCCCCCCGCGGCATGTCCGACCCCCTGGAAGCCCCCCGGCCATGTGAGAGTGAGGTCATTGCGAGGGGGTAGCTGCCTCCTGCATTGCCAGCAGGGGGCTGCCTGTAATGACAGGTGGTCCCCCTGCTGGCTGAAAATAAAAATAAAATAAAATTATAAGTGTAAAAAAAAATAAAATTATACTTAGATCATACACATATACATACACACACATATACTGTCTAGGTGTATTTTACTATTAATATATATATATATATATATATTATCAAATTACACGTAGACTGATACTGATTAAATATATATATATATAATTATTGTTATATATATATTTATATATAATATAAAAAAATTAAATATGTAAATACGTTAAAAAAATTAAATAAAAAAATATATAGATGTGTTATTTCGTTCTAACTGTATTGTGATATTAGTAGATATATATTTATATCAAAATACACGTAGAACGAAATAATATATATATCTACATAAAAATATACATATATCACTATATATAAATAAAAATATTTCAAAAAATTATATATATATATATATATATATATATATATATACACATATAGATTCACATACATATATATATACATATATTAATTCTACATATATATTTATGTAATATTTTTACATAATTAGGTATCTTAATTAATTACAATTAGCGGGACCTGCCTGACAACCCATGCCGAAAGTAAAGGGAATTTAATTTGCTAGCACTATATTTAACCCTATAACGTTCCAAGACACCATAAAACCTGTACATGAGGGGTACTGTTGTACTCGGGAGACTTCGCTGAACACAAATATTAGTGTTTCAAAACAGTAAAATGTAATACAAAGATGATATCGCCAGTAAAAGTGATGTTTTTTGCATTTTTCACGCACAAACGGCACTTACACGGACGATATTATTGCTGCGATACTTTTTGCTGTTTTGAAACACAAATATTTGTGTTCAGCGAAGTCTCCCGAGTACAACAGTACCCCTCATGTACAGGTTTTATGGTGTTTTCAAAAGTTACAGCGTCAAATATAAGGCTTGTGTTTAATTTTTTTCACATTAAAATTCGCCAGATTGGTTACGTTGCATTTGAGACCCTATGGTAGCCCAAGAATGAAAATTACCCCCATGATGGCATACGATTTGCAATAGTAGACAACCCAAGGTATTGCAAACAGGGTATGTCCAGTCTTTTTTAGTAGCCACTTAGTCACAAACACTGGCCAAAATTGGCGTTTTATGCATTTTCCACACACAAACAAATACTAACGCTAACTTTGGCCAGTGTTTGTGACCAAATGGCTACGAAAAAAGACTGGACATACCCCATTTGCAATACCTTGGGTTGTCTACTATTGCAAATGGTATGCCATTATGGGTGTAAATTTAATTCCTGGGCTACTATAAAGTCCCAAAGGCAACGTAACCTATCTGGCGAATTTCAATTTCAAATGTAATGTGCTATATTTGACCCTGTAGTTTCCCAAAACGCCATAAAACCTGTACATAGGGGGTACTGTTTTACACGTGAGACTTTGCTGAATACAAATATGTGTATTTTATTGCAGTAAAAGCAAACAGTATTATGACATTGACAGTTAAAATGTCATGTAGAACTAAAAAAAAAAAAAATATATATATTTTCTCCCATTTTTTTCATATTAAATTATGTTTCATAGCTAAATATTTGATATTAAATGAAAGCCCTGTTTCCACTGAATAAAATGATATATAATAAGGGTGGGTGCATTTAATATGAAAGAGGTGAATTACGGTTGGAAAGACATGTAGCGCAAATGCCAGGTTTTGTTTACATTTTGTTTCGTTCACAACGTGTACATTTGGCTCCGTCTTTAAGGGGATAAATCCCCCCTCTCATAATATTGTAAAGCGCTACGGAATCTGTTGGCGCTATATAAATGGCATTAATAACAATAATAACCCATTAATTTTAGTGAATAGCTTGTGATTTTTAAAATATTGACAATAGGAGCCACTCAATTGAAGAATTACACTTTTGTACTGAAGTGACACTGTAGTCTTTCTTAGATTCACAGTTTTATTGTTTAGAAAATTCACAAAAATGCAATGCAATAAAACATACTCACTTTTCAATTCCTTTTACTTTTGTTTTGAACATTCTGGATTATCAACTTCAGCTGTTAGCTGTCCTCAGACTAGAAATAACATAGGTATAGTTAAAACATTTTAGCAAATCCTGTCCCTTACATTGTACGGAAGTATACAATGTACTGTTATGGGATATGTAGTATGACAGACTGCTGCAATTTCATTTATGAATAGGCATAAAAGAACCAGCTCTACAAGGTGATAAAAGTTGCGTCTTTACTTTTATGAGATTGTAGACTAGCTTCGTGCTTTTTTTTTTCCATAAATTAAGATTCAGTCAACCATGGCAAAAGTTTTTTTTTTTTTTTTTTACATTTTTATTATTATTATATTTGAGGGGTACTATCAGAGAAAGTGTGGAGTGGAAGCACTGCATGCTCTTTTGTAGTGTTTGAGCAGGTTGATGTTTGATGTTGAAATTTCTACTGCAAATTATTTATATCCAATAACCGCAGTTGTTAGCAACGCAGTACAAAGAGACGGAACATATTTGCCCCAAAGCTCTAACTAGAAACTTGGCATGTGGTAGTACTTGAAATTCTACATCGTTTACCATTTTCTTTAGTATGGCTTAAATATAACATGCCAGTGGATGATTCACAATTTTAAGGCTGGCAAAGCATCATGTGAGATGTACTTCTACAACACACATCCACCAATTGACCATCTTATTTTTAGAGATCATTAAAATTTAGTTTTATAACTTTTACAGTTCTATGTTTCTATTGTCCTCTTGGACTACACATTAGGGATAGCTATATACTTGGTAATCTAATGGCTTTTAAAGTTTGTTTGGTAGAAACAATTCTCATGTTTTTTATATTGTAATACTAGTATACAGAATCAATTGGAAGTAGCTTCATGACAGATAATCAGCAATTCTGCCACTGGGACATAACAAAATATTTATATTCTGATTTTAGAAATAGCTGTCTATAAGCATACTGTGGACTATTAGTTTTAGAACACCTCCACGCACTTGGAATTATTTTGACTGGCATGCGTAGTTGACCTCTCTGGACTTACACACCGAATTCCTGTCTTTCAATGTGCTTCAGGAAAGTTGGCAGCTAAGAAAAGGTGTTGGTGATCCTGGCGACGATGTGGAATATGACGAGGAGATCTATCTGGCTGGAAACATGGTGATTTGGAGCAAGGGTAGTAGAACTCAGGCTGCAGCAGTATATAAGGCATTTACTGTTGACAGCCCTGTTGTTCAGGTAATTATGATTTTTTTTTCCCCTTGACTTTTTAATACACACACACGTATAAGAAGTTACAGTAGTATAAAAAAATGTGTATGTAAACTCATTACTGTTTGTTTAACCTCTTTGGAACAAATGATCTGCAGGAACTATTTAACCTTTACCTAAACGATGAGTGACAGTTTTAGCACATTGATGAATAAAAATCACATCCGGCACGTCACCTGGTGAATGTTGATACGGAGTGTCAATGCTGGAGCAATCCTGATCAGCCCCGTAAGTGATTATTCCAGGCATGCAGTGACTCTTAATGAATCACATACAGGAAACACTGCCGTGGCCTGGAAAATTAGTTATGGAGTTGTTACCGTGATCATTGGTGAGAGAAGGGCTTAGAGGTGAAAACAATCAACAGTAGTTATTATATGAAACAAAAGCCTTAAGGGCAAATGTTTCTTTTACTGTCTTCACAATCTGGTCTCTACTGGCTGCTATATAAGCAGAATATTCCACGTTGTTATAGTCAATTTAAATGATATTTTATATATAAATATATTTATTATTATTCATGCAGCTCTGCACTCAATCTACTGATTGAGAAAATGCCTGCTGCTCAGCAACAGAAAATATACCATCGTGAAAATGTTAACTGAACATACAACTGAAACATTGACTTGTTTGGATTTCCTTAAGTAAAGAAGCTTTATGGAACCCTAGAGTGCTGGCATTTGTCTTCTATGATTATATATAAATTTTGTTGTAAAAAAAAATAAAATACATTTCTATTTAGAAAATGAATCTGACTGAACATTCCTAAACAAAACCCAACTCTCAACCAGTGAGCGTCATCAGGCCGCTTCCATGATTAGCACACCCGGAACTCGATTATTAGTTGTAACCGTTTCAAGAGTAGTGAAAATAAACATGTTTCCCAGTCACAGACCGGAGCCAGGAATCCAGGATCAGTGCAGTTCGCGACATCTCTACTGAAGGACTGTGTTTGCGCGCTAAATCACAGTGAATTTGCAGAACATTTCTAAAACAATAAATGAAAAGCAGAATGGTTCTTATTCAGGGATATTGTATTTTTTATGACTCCAATGTAACAGATGTGTTTTCTGTTTGCAGGCTGTCTGGTGTGATTTTACCATACTTGATCGGACTGAAAATGACAGTGGTAGGTTAATGCAAATTAGTGGAACTAGCAGAATATATTCGTTCGTAAAATAAATATTTGTTCTTTTGTATTTTCTTTCCTTATTGCTCAGAAAATGTTTACAGAAAGTGTGATATGTGCCTGGAGTAGCCTGCCACTGGAAGTAATTAAGTAAACCATGGTAAATGATTAGAAAAAGGTTCCAGAGGTCCAAATGGCTATCCTGTAGGACAAATACATTTGCTTATTGAAAACATTGAGGTTACTAAAGAGGTACTGTCACCTCTGAGATTTTAGCACAGCCGTATAGGTAAATCTATACAGGGTTGTTGTTTGTTTTTCTTTAAGTAATCATTTTTATTTGCTCACACCAGGCAACACATATGAATTTGTTAGCTCCTTCATTGCTGTACTTATGGTGCATGCATGTGTGTAGCACTACTGGAGAAAATCGAGTACGTAAGCTCATATGGAACTTTAAATATGGGTATTTAAGGTGAAAAGCACATAAAGGTCTCTTAGTGGATCCATATATTTTGGAGTTTATTGTAAAATAGATTGAGGTGATGTTATAAGATGGAGCCTTGTATATGTAGATGGATATTTGTTTTATAGTGAGTTTTATCCCTCCAGATAAAGTGGAAAAATGTGTCTGTATCCTGCAAGGCTCCTGTATCAATGTCCATAACACTGAAGGAAAGGATTACATTGCACCTTTGCCTTTTCAGGTAAGCCACGGGCTGTATTTTGCATAGCTGAATTTTGTACAACCTTCAATATTGCTCCCGATCTCCGTAGATCACTAAACATTTTAGCAATAAAATGACAGTTTTATGCCCAATAATGGAATTCACTTGGTAATTTTGTGGACTTGGAAGGTAAAAAGAATCCACATAAAAGTAAACTTTCTCTTACTTTTTTTCCATAGTAATCTAGATAAATGATAAATACTCAAGTCCACCGACTTCAACCTTTAAAACAAATCTCTTTATACCACAAAAAGAGGGGGGGTGGGGGGGAGTTCTTCCTGACTCCACAATGGCAATCAGATTTCTCTCTGGGTCAACAATCCATTCATGTTATTCCTGATAAATATGATGTTTTAAAAAAAAATAAAAAAAAAATATGTATACACATTATATATATATATATATATATATATATATATCCAGGCCTTATTTAAAAATATCTTCAGAAATGAATGTGTAATTATTTCACAAAAGTGTTGCACACAAGGGACAAAGACAAGTTTGTAACAGGCATTCTTTGTTCCATGCTAGCAGTGATCAGAAGTAGAAAAAGTGTAAAAAAAAAATGTGATTTTACTCATCTCTCTAGTTTTAATTAAAATGTGACTTGTACTAGACCAGGAGTGCCCAAAAGGTAGAACCCCAGATGTTGAAGAACTACAATCCCCATAAAGCTTTGTTAGTTTTTAGATTCTAAAGACTAACATGCATTGTGGGCGTTGTAGTTCCTCAACATCTGAAGATCTACCTTTTGAGCACCCCTGCACTAGACCATGTTATCTCTCCTTTCTATATAGTGCATGTATGTTCATTAATGTCTGAATTGTAGTGAACTGAAATTCAAATGGCAATTCTTGGAGAGAAAAACAAAGCAAAATACCTCCACAATAGTTGCAGCTTAGCCACTTTAGCTACTAGTTTAGCTGGCATTACGTTATTGGGATTTCAGTTCACTATAATTTAAACATTAGTAAATGACCCTGCAGATAACCAAATACCTCTCCATCTAGGAAGGAGAAGTAACATGGTTTAGTAAAATTTTCATGTGGGAGCAAAACCTTAATTTTACTCGCTGCTACCTTTTTAACAGCATGGTAAAGTATAAGGTAAATTCACGTTCAGTCTATGCAGTTTGTGTGTTTTGTAGGATGTGTGTGCATGTTCCTTTTCTCCTTTGCAATTCAGTAAGAAGGAAAACTAGCATTCACACATTTTAAATGTTATATTCTTTTTTTTGTTTTATAGGTAGCCAATGTTTGGCCCACAAAATATGGCTTATTGTTTGAACGCAACAGTTATACTCCTGAGGTTCCACAAAGTCCTCCACGGTGAGCACTATGTTTTTTCCTTTTGATATTTACAATCTTAAATTCTGAAATTCTAAACAATATTATAGGATTATGAAACATGCATCACAGTTTTTTTTTCTAATCTCATTGTATGAAACTCTGGCCTGTCATGGATATGTCACTTCAGGTTTTATCATCATGCTCCTCGGCATAGAATTGGAAATCCATAAATCATGACTCTTTGGACATGCTTGTGGGTTCGTATGGGGTCCACAATTACATCTAGACCCAGAAGTTCTTAAAGGATCACTATAGTGTCAGGAAAACAAAGCGGTTTTCCTGACACTATAGTACCCTAAGGGTGCCCCCTCCCTCAGGGTTCCCCTCCCGTGGCGCTGAAAGGGTTAAAACCCCTTCAGCAGCTTACCTTTATCCAGCGCTGGGCTTCCTCTGCGCTGGTGACCTCTCCTCCCCCGCCGACGTCAGCTCCCGAGTGGAGCTTAACGCGCATTCAAACAGTCCATAGGAAAGCTTTTTTTAATGCTTTCCTATGGACGTTCTGCACGCTGGATGCGCCTCTAGCGGCTGTCAGGAAGACAGCCACTAGAGGTTGGATTAACCCTGCTATGTAAATATAGCAGTTTCTCTGGCCTGGCACCTGGACCACTTCATTGACCTGGCACCCAGACCACTTCATTTAATTAGAAACTGGTACATTAGCGGACTTCGACGATTGCTTTGAGAAGTAAGCAACACAAGAGGTTCTCAATAGAATCAAGGAAGTGCATCTGATGGATGATTTAACAGCCCGAATAAGGGATACCCACCAGTCCTTTCAGAGGATCTGGGAGCCGTGGGAGAGTTCCCCACTAGGAATGTAGCGTGAGGAGTGGAATGTGGCCCCTCTCCCCCTGCCGCCCCCTCCCTTTTTTTACTTCCTTTCCCTACCAACCTGTCACCCTACTTTTCTATCTTTCTGTCTCCTCCACACCAATTGCTTCGTTACCTTGCCTCCATGGAGCGCAATGGTCAGAAATGGGGAATTGATGTCTCCCGCTGACTCTACCGCAGAGACACTTGTAATTCTTCTCTAGAACGAGATAGGGATAGCCCGTTAGCAGAAGAGAATGCCATAACATAGACAAAAGGGTGGCCACGGTCATATGGGAAGGACCACTTATGGGGCATAGCCAACTATTGAGCTGTCCTGCTGGAGGGAATTGGTGGGAGGGAGAGATACCGATGGAGGGCCCATGGTCCGGGCGGAGCAGAATGGCTTACGTTTCGGGAGTTGGAGACAAACTTGTTCTTTTCTGTCTGTTTATATCGTGTTTGGTTAAAATAAGAAAACTGGCATTGGCAAGGAAAGCGAGAGAGGGAGAACCGGGGGACACATGTGCAGTTCACGGACTCGGAGCTATGCACAGTGGGGTATAGGAGAGGAGAGGCGGTCCGCCCTAGTGTGGATAGTGGGTTTGGCATGGGATGTGCATGTGATATTTGTAACGGATGTGATTGTTACCTCTGAAAGTCAGCATGTTATGTCAATGCTAACAGTTAAATAAAGAATTGAAAAAAAAAAAAAAAGTAAGCAACTGTTTCTATTAACTTGGTCACCACCAGCTTGTTTTTTGTGTGTCCGCTATTGAACACTAGTAGTGTTTTTAACGTAAATAAACATGACAATAAACTCTTATATTTCAGAGAAGCTTTGCCGACCATGTTTAGCATGTTGCATCCTTTAGATGAGATAACCCCCCTGGTTTGCAGATCTGGAGGTCAGTGTGGATTTCTATTTTGGTTTTTATTATGAAATCTGTCTTTCTTTATGCAGCCATATTATTTGCTTGATGTTAACCCTTTAGAGCTTTCTACAATCCTGAGAGCCAGAAAGTAAATTTTTCATGTTTTGTCTATCTTTTTTTGTCTTCTTGCAGGTATATTTGGCAGCTCACGAGTGCAATATGTGTCAGATAACACCATGAGAATTGTATTCACTAGTACTGAACCTTCCATTGTAATGACATATGATACAGTACAAGGATCTCACACTGTTTGGGCTCTCCGGAAAGTAAAGCCAGAGGTAAGAGAAAATAAATGTAAATAAAAATATATTCAGCATAATTCATTGTTTGTAAAGCAGTTGGTAGTGTTACCTCTAATCAATAAAGTAAGTCAATTAACAGGCATACTTAAGTGTTGGAGACCACAGTGAAATACATTGCAGACTTTTTGCATTGTCAGAAACCATTGTAGTGTGGAATAGGACAGTGGTTCCCAACTCAGTCCTCAAGTACCCCTTAACAGTCTAGGATTTACGGATTACCCAGTTGTGTCTAAGGTGTTTTTAGAAGAAAGATAAAAAAAACAACACTTTAGACACAACAGGGTAATCTCTAAATACTGGACTGGTAGGGGGTACATGAGGACTGGGTTGGGAACTCCTGGAATAGAAGAATGCACAGGTGTACTTATAATGTTCCTGCATTGTCTATTAAAATGTGTTATTTTATATATTTGCAAGTATTGTGTTCCATTAGTCTAATCCTATTGTTAGAAAATTTAGAGGATGAATGTAAAAATATTTAATAATACCTCATACATTACATAACACCTTATAACTTTTCCACGTCGGACTAGTATTTTTTTTTATTTTATTTTTTTATTTATTTTTTTACACTTTTAATACTTTGTGATATTTTTTCAGGTACCAGTGTGCTTATTAAATATGAATGGGTCCATTATGTACATTTGTGTGAACAGATTAAATAGCTGCATTTATGTCTGATTTACGCAGGAACAAAATTCTGTTTTGAAGTATCCTGACCAACTCGGCACTCCACAACATGGGATGATTAACAGTTCTCTGGCAGCTCACCTGAGGAGCGTGTCTAAAGCAGATTCTCCTACAGTGTCTCCATTCCAGAATTACTCTTCCCTCCACAGCCAGAGTCGCTCAGTGTCTTCACCAAGCATTCAGTCCCGTTCCCACTCTCCATCTATTTCCAACATGGCTGCATTAAGGTGAGGCGACAATCGATTATTGTGCTATGTTTTCTAAAAATAAATGTCATTTGTTAATCTATGAACATAAAAGCTCACAGGCTGTCACATCCATCCAAGTTTGGATGGTGTAGCGGAACGCCAATATAAAATCCACGAATTCCGCTGGTCCAGAACGAATCCACAGTCAAGCGCTGAAAACACCAAGGCAATATCCCCAACCTCCCAATAACCGGACGAGACACAGTTTTGGGAGTCAACTGACAATCCTTTATTCAGCACGACAATTTATACAAGTCCCCATGCAAGGGGTCTCCTGAGTCCCTTCCCAGGGGCACTCCCAGAGGGGACTACATGGGGGACTTACAGTATAACATATTTCTCCCATCAGGCACTGCTGCACGAGAGGGATCATCCTCCCAGAATGCACCGTTAAGGGGATTATCCCCTCGTGCAGCAGAACCGGCAATCCATATAAAAATACATAACTTTTAAAATACACGGTGGATTTACACGAATGGACGTTCGGTAGATAGCTGGGGTCTGGGCGCATCATTCGTGAGATTGCCGCTCAGATCCCAGCCAAATTAACCGAACGCCGCACAGAAAACACATTTCTTACAAAACCCACAAAAGGAACCGATTGCTTTGGGTGAACCTGGTCCTGAAACTCCCGAACGTCTGGGAGGCTCAGCGGTGTTCGTGCCGTCGAATAACTATTGGTAGTAGTATGCGTTCGACGACACGGACCCGCTGACGAACAAGGGTTCCAAGATGGCCGACCGCCGCATGGTCGGTAGTCGAACGACGGCCACCCAGGAGAGCCTCTAATAACCGATTGCAACAATGTTGCAATCGGTTAACTAGCGCCACACGCCTCTAAGTGTGTGGGCTATTAGGGGGTATCGCGTTCGGTTCACGAACGGCTTTCTAAAGTGCCGTTCGTGAAACGAAAGAAAATCCCCATACAAAACCGCCAATTGCATTCGGCGGAAACAGTATTACAGGTAACACGGAAAATACATTCACATCTACATAGGTGTACAGCGCATATCTCGCCCGACCTAGTGGCAACCCTTAAAGGCACAGTCTCTAGTTATTGTCCAAGTGGCTAGGTTTGCCACAATGCTCCCCCAGAACCAAGCCGGCATACACAGCCTGATCCCAACGGATCGGCTTGGGGATGTCCGGGGGAGTGCTCACAGATCACTTCTCAAGGTCTGTTTGTCTGGACAACCCGTCGGCATTACCGTTTTGTTTCCCTGGGCGGTAGTGTATTGTAAAGTCAAAGGGCTGCAGCGCCAAACTCCAGCGCAGCAGCCTGGCATTGTCTCCCGCCACACGGTTTAGCCACACCAACGGGTTGTGATCTGTGAGCAAAGAAAAGGGTTGCCCATAGAGATACGGCTGTAACTTTTTCAGGGCCCACACCACGGCCAGGCATTCCTTCTCTATGGCGGCGTAGCTCACTTCTCGGGGTAGCAGCTTCCGACTCAAGTAGGCTACGGGGTGTTCTCCGCCATCGACTCCGACCTGGCTCAGTACTGCTCCCAATCCAAACATTGAGGCGTCTGTGTGAACAAGAAAACGTTTAGTTGGATCAGGAGCAGCCAGTACAGGGGCATTGGTCAGAGCCGTCTTCAGCTGGTTGAATGCCTGTTCACACTCTGGGGCCCAGACGACCTGCCGGGGCAGGTTTTTCTTCGTCAAATCCGTCAGGGGTTTGGCCAGGGCACTGTAGTTGGGTACAAATTTTCTGTAATACCCTGCGGTACCTAGGAAAGCTAGGACTTGGGTTTTGGTCCTAGGGGTAGGCCACTGGGCTACAGCTTCAATCTTTGCGGGCTCAGGCTTCTGCTGCCCGCTACCAACCCGGTGTCCTAAGTACTGGACCTCTGCCATCCCTATGTGGCATTTGCTGGGTTTCAAGGTAAGCCCTGCCTCTCGAATCCGGTCTATTACTGCCCCTATGTGTTGTAGGTGTTCTGCCCAGGTCTGACTGTAGATGGCAATATCGTCCAGATATGCACACGCATAGTCCTGGAACCCGTCCAGTAGCCGATCCACCATCCGCTGGAATGTCGCGGGGGCGTTCTTCATCCCGAATGGCATGACTCGAAATTGGTACAAGCCAAACGGGGTGACAAACGCCGACTTAGGAATGGCGTCCTCGGCTAGTGGAATTTGCCAGTATCCCTTACACAAATCTATGGTAGTGAGATACTGACCCCTGGCCATCCTATCCAGCAGTTCGTCTATCCGAGGCATCGGGTAGGCGTCCGACACAGTTTTGTCGTTCAACCTCCGGTAGTCCACACAGAACCGGGTGGTACCATCTTTCTTGGGAACCAGGACTACCGGCGATGCCCAGGGGCTATCTGAGTGTTCAATAACCCCCAACTGCAACATCTCTTCAATTTCCTTCCGCATATGTTCCCGCACGGATTCAGGAATCCGATATGGAGTCTGTCGCATGGGGAGCTGTCCCGGGGTTTCTACTCGGTGGGTGGCTAGTGGAGTGTACCCAGGTAGATTAGAAAAGGTAGCGCTCTTTGCTGCTATCAGTTCTTGTACCTGAATACGCTCTTGAGGACTTAGCCGCTCCCCCAGTTGAACCCCCTGGGAGGGTTCCTTCTGCTCCTCCTGCTCTAACAGATCGGGAAGGGGCAGGTTCTCCTGATCTTCGGAGGTGGGCGTGCAAATAGCTGCCACGTCCTCCGTCCGCTCGTGGTAGGGTTTGAGCATGTTCACATGGAGCATGCGTCTCTTCCCTACTCCGGAGCATGGGCCGATCACATAGGTGGTATCGCATCTCTGCTCTACCACCTGGTATGGGCCTTGCCAGACGGCCTGCAGTTTATCGGTGCGGACAGGTTTAAGGATTAGCACCTTCTGTCCCACTTGAAAACTACGGTCTCTGGCCCCTCTGTCATACCAACGACGCTACCGTTGTTGGGCGGCCTGGAGGTTGGTGCGCACCGCCTGGGTCAATTCCTCCAGGCGATCCCGGAACACCAGCACGTATGGTACAATAGGGGTCCCATCTGCGCTACTCTCTCCCTCCCAATGCTCTCTAATGAGATCCAACGGCCCCCGGACCCTTCTCCCAAACAATAGTTCAAAGGGGGAAAAACCCGTAGACTCTTGGGGCACCTCTCTGTATGCAAACAACAGATGGGGAAGGAATCGTTCCCAGTCCTTATGGGTCTCTCCGAAGGTCCGAAGCATCTGTTTTAGGGTACCGTTGAATCTCTCACATAATCCATTGGATTGCGGGTGGTACGCGGAGTTAATGATCGGCTTTATGCCACATATCCTCCATAACTGCTGAGTAACCTCAGCCGTAAATTGGGTCCCCCTATCTGAGACCATTTCCTGTGGGAACCCTACTCGGGAGAAGATTTTCATCAAGGCTTCGGCTACGGTCTCCGCGTGGATATTAGTTAGGGCAATCGCCTCGGGGTACCGGGTGGCGTAATCCACCACGGTCAGGATATACCGTTTCCCAGAGGGGCTGGGCTTTGGTAGTGGTCCTACTATATCTACTGCTACCCGGCTGAACGGTTCCTCAATTATGGGGAGGGGACATAGTTTTGCCTTATGGCGATCCCCCCTTTTGCCTACCCTCTGGCACACATCACAGGAGGTACAATATTGCCTTACGTCTTTGGAAATCCCGGGCCAAAAGAATGCGTGCGTTAAGCGATATCGGGTCCGGGTCATCCCTAGATGGCCGGACAGAGGGATGTCATGGGCGATTCTTAGTAACTCCTGCCTATATTTCTGGGGTACTACTAGCTGCTTGGTTTGGAGCGTCACAGAGCTGCCTATGGCCCGTTCCGCCACCCGGTACAGTAACTTCTTTTCCCATACGTACCGTTCTCCCTCCCGCCCCACCTGGTCCGTGTCTACCCTATCTCGGTACACCTGCAGTGTGGGGTCTGTCTGAACCTCAGCTTCAAATGTGGTCGGGGTGTCCCAAGTCATGTCGGTCAAGGGGGGGTCATGGTGTCTTACCTGAGCCTCAGAGTGTGCGGGGAATGCCGTGGTGCGAGCCTGTTGCCGGGTGGTTACCGGATGCGCCTCTTGGGAAGGGGCCTGGGGAAGGAACGCAGAAGTCATCGGGCCCAAGTCATTCCCCAAAACAACATCGGCCGGTAGTTTCTTCATTATGGCCACCTCTACAACCCCCTCCCCAGCACCCCAGTTCAAATGCACTTTGGCCGTGGGTAACCGGTACATAGCTCCCCCTGCTACCCGGACTGCCACTGATCCGCCAGTGTGGGCCGTATCTGGGATTAAATGAGGGGCCACTAAGGTCAAGGTGGCTCCCGAGTCCCGCAGCCCCTGCACTTCTTTCCCTCCCACAAATACAACTTGGCGGTGATGCTGCCGGTTGTCCGTGGCTTGCACAGACATCACCTCGTACAGAACCCCCAATGGTTCTTCGGTTGATAGACTTGTCAGCTCCGAGTGGTCAGGTTCGGTGTGGTAGAAATGGGCCACTGCCCTTGGCGCGGAGTTTTGCCGTACTTGGTTCCACGCCTGCCTGCTCCGACTCTGGGTGCACTCCCGGGACATATGCCCCCACTGCCGGCAGGTATGGCATTGTATGTTGGCCCTGCCATTGTAGCGTGATGGCGGTGGGGGGTTTCCTGATGGTGGCCGGAATGGAGTAGCGTTGGCGGGTGTGGAGATGGTTGGGTGGTGTGGTACAGCTTGTCTCAGGGGAGCCCTGTTGGGAAGCCCATGATGCCTTCGGGCGTCAAAATGCTGATCCGCCAACCGGGCGGCTTCGGTTAGGGTGAGGGGTTTCCTGTCCCTTACCCATTCTTGTGCCTCAGGTGACAGTCCGTTAAAAAATTGCTCCAGCAAGATGAGCTGGCGCAGTTCCTCCATTGTGGTAGCTTGGCTCGCCTGAATCCATCCTTGCGACGCTTGGTCGAGCTTATGTGCCCACTCAGCGTGGGAATCTTTCTCGGGCTTCCTCAATCCTCGAAATTTACGCCGGTATGCCTCCGGGGTTATGGCATACCTCTCCAGAATTGCCCTCTTAACTTTAAAATAGTCCTTGCTATCTTCTCTGGGCACAGCGCGATACGCCTCGGCTGCTCGTCCTGCCAACTTGCCTGCCAGTAGGGGTACCCACATAGCCTGTTCTAGATCATGTAGGTCGCACAACCGCTCAAAATCCTGCAGGTATCCGTCAATCTCGTCTTTCTCCTCGCAGAATGCTTTAAATGCCTGGTAAGGTATTTTCTGCTTCACTGGAGCGCAGAATGGATTGGCGATGGATTCTGCCCTGGATGGTGACCTCTGGTGTTGCTGTGCCATAATATAATCCTGGACGTCCGCCATCAGTATAGTTAAGATGTCCAGGGTTACTGGCTGGGGTACAAATTCCAGCCGGGTTCTCAGTTCCCTCTGGTATGGTGTTTCCTCTCTGGCAGGTGGGGGTGGACTGCTGTGCGCTTGGTCGCCCTCCATTAGCTCTGCAATCAGTACTGCTTTCGATTTATTGCTAGCGCTTTTCCCTCTAGCCTCCAGCAGCTCCTTTAGCGTCTGTCTCTTTAACGCCGTGTAATCAGTCCCCATTCACTGATCGCTTTCGTCTGCTTGTTTCATACGAATTGCCTTTCCGTTCGGTAGTTCCTTTCATTCGAATGCGCTGTATTCGGCTGTAGAGTTGGATCCCGTCGCTTGCCACCAATTGTAGCGGAACGCCAATATAAAATCCACGAATTCCGCTGGTCCAGAACGAATCCACAGTCAAGCGCTGAAAACACCAAGGCAATATCCCCAACCTCCCAATAACCGGACGAGACACAGTTTTGGGAGTCAACTGACAATCCTTTATTCAGCACGACAATTTATACAAGTCCCCATGCAAGGGGTCTCCTGAGTCCCTTCCCAGGGGCACTCCCAGAGGGGACTACATGGGGGACTTACAGTATAACATATTTCTCCCATCAGGCACTGCTGCACGAGAGGGATCATCCTCCCAGAATGCACCGTTAAGGGGATTATCCCCTCGTGCAGCAGAACCGGCAATCCATATAAAAATACATAACTTTTAAAATACACGGTGGATTTACACGAATGGACGTTCGGTAGATAGCTGGGGTCTGGGCGCATCATTCGTGAGATTGCCGCTCAGATCCCAGCCAAATTAACCGAACGCCGCACAGAAAACACATTTCTTACAAAACCCACAAAAGGAACCGATTGCTTTGGGTGAACCTGGTCCTGAAACTCCCGAACGTCTGGGAGGCTCAGCGGTGTTCGTGCCGTCGAATAACTATTGGTAGTAGTATGCGTTCGACGACACGGACCCGCTGACGAACAAGGGATCCAAGATGGCCGACCGCCGCATGGTCGGTAGTCGAACGACGGCCACCCAGGAGAGCCTCTAATAACCGATTGCAACAATGTTGCAATCGGTTAACTAGCGCCACACGCCTCTAAGTGTGTGGGCTATTAGGGGGTATCGCGTTCGGTTCACGAACGGCTTTCTAAAGTGCCGTTCGTGAAAACGAAAGAAAATCCCCATACAAAACCGCCAATTGCATTCGGCGGAAACAGTATTACAGGTAACACGGAAAATACATTCACATCTACATAGGTGTACAGCGCATATCTCGCCCGACCTAGTGGCAACCCTTAAAGGCACAGTCTCTAGTTATTGTCCAAGTGGCTAGGTTTGCCACAGATGGCTTTGTACCATTAATGCAAAGTGAAACATCCACCTTGTCTGGGTGATAAGAGATGGTCCAGACTAGTGTTTAGATTTCTGTCAGTTTCCCACCCCCCTACTTTTTTGTTTTAAATTCAATTAATCCGCACAATCCAGAAGCATTAAGGACAAGGGTTTGCTGTGCAAATCAAACTCATCTCGTAGAGGAGCATTAAAGGGACACTCCAGGCACCCAGACCACTTCTGCCCATTGGAGTGGTCTGGGTGCCAAATCCAATCACCCTTAACCCTGCAAGTGTAATTATTACAGTTTTTATAAACTGCAATAATTACTTTGTAGGGTTAAGTCCTCCTCTAGTGGCTGTCTATCAAATAGCCACTAGAGGGACTTCCGGGTTCTTAAAACACAAAAAGTGCTATGCATGAGGATGGGGACGGAATCCCCATTGAATAATGCTTTCTTATGGGGAGGTCTAATGCGCGCCTTTAGTAATCCTTTAAGAACACAAATGGCAAAATCAGTCCTCTGCTTTTTAAAATTTATTTATTTTAGTGCAATCTGCTTATTTTGAAAATCAAATGGCTTGTTTCTCTAAATCTTTCTTGTTTACTTATTTTCAGCCGGTCTCATTCACCTGCCTTAGGGGTGCATTCATTTTCAGGGGTACAGAGATTCAATTTCTCCAGTTACAGCCCTTCGCCAAAGAGACTTGGTGCTTCTCATTCTCCCAACAGTACATCTAGTGACTTTCTTTGTACAGAGACAGAACCTATTGTACCAGAGCTCTGCATTGACCATCTTTGGACTGAGACTGTCACACACACCAGGTAGGAAATGCAGTGCAAAGAATATACTAGATCGTGTACCCATGTATGTTAGCAGGTTTGAAAAACAAGATAGTTTTTCCTTACGGTAATAAGCTCGTTTTTAGAACTCTTCCTCCGCTGTAATAAGACTTATTAGACTTATTTTTTTTTACATTCTTTATTTAAATGTGTTTTGTAAGCTTGTATGCTACAGACTATTTTTCTAGAGAAATTAATGTTGTTGGGTGAAAGCAGGAAAGCCAAAGATTTGTTTGCTGCTCAGATGAAAGCAGGAGTCGTTGACAAATGAACAGATCATTTATTTTAACTTAAGGGGTTGTTCCAACATCAGGACCACTCCTGCTTTTAGAAGTGGTGGTTGTTGTAGGAGTCTGTAATGGCAATGTTTCTGCTTAAAATGCTGCACATTCAGTTTTGTGCTGGAGGCTATTTTCACCCTTGTGAATGTGATGTACGCGTTGGTAACAGACTTGAGAAGTCTTGCTCTCCCCTCCCGCCTAAAAATAAATAAATAAAAATCTACGAGAAACATTTTGATTGGGCCACGGAGAGGAAGGTAGTGAAGCGGCAAGACATCAGACGGGCTGAATTTTATGTAATGTTTTTATTTATAGCAATCTATCAAGTATTATTGCCATCTATAAACTAGTGTACAATAGGGCACTTTGAAGAAAATTAAGCAAAGATAGGAAAATGGTTAGAGTAACCCTTTAATAACATTTCTTTTAACTTAATTAAATGTACAGATTCTTTTAAAAATAACAAAAGGTACAATCCTTCTGCATCCCAATCATAATTATTATTGTTGTTTATATAATGCCAACGTATTTTGCAGCTTGTTACATTACAGAATTTTAGAGGTGATGAAGGCCCTGCTCAAACAAGCCTACAGTCTGAGGATTTTAGGTGGGCAGATATATTTGACTATAGGTGTATTGCCCAGTGACATTACCCCTGCTCTAACCAGCTGATCTATATCTGGCTCATTTGTGGTTTATAAATATTTTTGGAGGGGGCGGGGCCTGACCGCAGAGGCGAACGGTCGCAGGATAGAGTTGCTCCTGCTCTGCTTGCCAGAAAACACGCCAAATCAGACCAATAACGGCGGATAGCTGACATAAAAGTGCCACATGCGGAGAGGTGACCCCATGGGGCACCAGCAGACACCAAATGAACGACCCAACTGGCAAGACACAGAGGAGGGACACCTGCGGCCTACAAGCAAGGGCAGCATGGGGGAGGCGGACGCTCCCCCGCAGCCCTCCAAACCTGGCAACGGGCACATAAGCCCTCGTTCCCCCCCCCATGGACCGGCGGGGGTTATCTCGGTCCCAGGAGCGCCCATCCGAGACAAGGGACGGCGCAGGCAGACCGAGCTAGCGAATATCAAAATGGCGGCAACAGCAAATGGACGACCCGACACATTTCCCAGGGATGACACAGAGGCAAGGCTGAATGCCATCTTTGAAGCCTTCTGGGAAAAACTAGACACATATCAAGCCCTAAAGCGAGTCCCAAAAGAGCAAAAGCCGACACTGCCACCCGCACGCTCCTGCCTTCAAAGCAATTCTCACAGAGAAAAGAAAGCAAGAACTGGGCGCCAACACAAAAGCGAAGGCCTGCCAATAAAACAGACCAAGCCGAGGACACAAGCAGACACCGGCCTTGCACGCAAGCATATGCCGGCCACAAGACAGAGCGAGAGGCCTACCCCGCAAAGTACACCCAACGCTTCCGACGGCAATACCCGCAAGACGGTTCATAACCCAACTACCGTAAAACGCTGTAAACCGTGGGACCAACTGGGGAGGCGAAGAGTGGCTCGACACCCAGCCAGCCGATACCGCGGAGCGACGAGATGCACAACGAGACCCCAGCGAGCAACCCAGCAAAGGTCACAACTACAGCCGGAAAAGTGGAAAGGGACTCCTGCAAAAGCGATCAAGGAACCAACCTACCTGCCAGTACCTAGGAGCTTTGCCATGCAGGACTACCACTCATACCTGGACTGTACCCAGTACCCGATAGGTATCGGCTGAACTACTCTGGGCACCCTGCAGGCAAACCAACCAACACTCTCTCGTGGTTAATTGCTTGTCGCCTGGACTGATTCCGAAACACAGCATCTTAACACCTGCCACCTGACACCCATCTGAAATTGATTAACAGCAACAGTATGATAAGCTTAACCTTCAGCGTAGCACACACCTATTGTTTAAAGGGGAGACTTGCCTTCACACTACAGGGTTAATTAATGAAGCACTTGATAGCCTCCCTTGTTTCATAATATCGCCTATATATGGCACGTAGCCAATAAGCACATACACTCAGCCTGTTACTACTACACTTTAGTGCAGACAGTAAACTAATCATATGTTATCCACCCTTGTATAATAGCTAGAACTAGCCTGAATCAATCATTCATACGTTATTCTATGTCACTCAAAACTAGCTAACTTGAAACACTAGCGAGGTTATTTTCTGTTCTGATTGTTAAAATAAGCTACCTTTTCATTCTATATTAATGACTTCACTGTTTAGCCAAGCTGATGATTGTTACAATTATACAAAAATGTGCAATTCCTCATGCCACTGTTCCATTTAAGTACATTCTTAGACACGCTGTTGTGGCGTATGTCACTGCTATGTATAACATGCACAATAAAAATAAATATTTTTGGAACCAATAAAGGTCAGTCCTATTGTGATATGTAGCAGTTAAATTGACACTCAACTTCCCAAATAAAATAAAAATTAAATTCACTATTTAGTAAATATGCTCACACTGAAAACATGCATGCATTTTATTATCATTGAGGCTATATCTAAAAACAGCTTGCAAAAACGGCAGATCTCTTGTCTCAAGCCTTTTTTCAAGTACTCATCTTCTAACCCAGCCCAGACTTCTTCGGCTTTCCAATCAGACTTCCCAACACTGCTCAAAGAGATGACTTTAAAAGTGCTCTGAGCAATTGCCGCCGTCTTGAGTTTGGCCTCACTGAGCTAAACTACCAGGAAGTAACAGGACAGGTTGTCTGATAGTTGGAGATGTATAAGAAGGCTAATTTATAAAAGTGCCAATTTCTGTTTAAATCGGTATTAAATAAAAAAAAATAAAAAAATAGGATAAAATATTCACACACAGGGTTCTGGAGTGTCTGTTAAAGTTGCAAGGGCCAACGACCCATCAATACTGCAATATGCAGCATTTTGTTCCTTGTTTTTTTTATAAAATATATTTCACAATTCAACATTATAACCTAAATATGCGTGTATATATAGTTACTTGTGCTGTTTTTGACGTTGTCGGTTTAAAGGTTGGACTACCAGCCAGAATATAGACACTGTTGGTTTTATTTTGCATTGCAGGAGGAAATCTCAAAATGAAAATTCTTTACAAATACCCACGATTGGGGTGTTGTCCAATTTTGGTTATGTTTTTTGTTAAGTCTAGTATACGTTCTACCATTGCAGTTTGTCGTCCTATGCCGTTGTATGTCCTTGTACTGTGCTGCTGTATATCCTTCCCTCCCGATATGATTGACTGCAGAGGATGATAACATATTTATTCCCAAACTAAAATTGCTGCTTTGTCATAATTTCTTCTTTTTTTTTTAATATATCTTCTGCTAAAAAAGACATTGCAGTGGTTGAAAACATGCAATTTAGAGCAATTGGGAATTTATTCACATAATGAATTGCAGCAAATTGAAAATTGGATTGCAATATTTACTAAAAAAAAAAAGGTTGGTTATTTTAGCCAGTTTTCAGTTTAATTGGGTGTTTAGTGAATAGACCCTGTGACCCAACGAGGTTGATGAGTGATTTCTAGTTTTTAGAGGGTAAACCATCACAATTTAAAGAGAGTTTAGTACATTAACAACTGCAGAACCTCCCTGTGTTTAATTTATAGTGTCTTTCTATTTCCTATCAAAAGAGAAAAGAACTCTCAGGCAACGAAAGTATTTATTACAACGGATCTATGCGGCCAGAAATTTTTGTGCTTCCTAGTAGAATCCCAGCACCAACTACGGTAAGCATTGGCCTGAGTAATCCTACTGATTTACTATATTACTCAGTAATTATATTTTTAGACGATATTATGTCTAAAGTAACTTTGTTCCCTTTTAGTTTTCCCAGCCCTCACATTCTGGTTTTTTATACTTCAAAACTATTCAGCTTCACACGGACACCATGACGAAATAAACAAGTTTATGTCCTTTAATTAAATTTTTAACTGAAATGTATGGAGTTCTCAATGAAGGACAACTTTAGTAAAATGTTTTAAAATATTTGATTGTATCTTGTCTTGCTCAATCACATTGTAATACTTAATAAATGTTAAATGTTAAATGCGGAAAAAAAGATGATGTATAAATCACTGGTGAGTTATGTGGAGTAAAATGGTAACATAGAAACATAGAATGTGACGGCAGATAAGAACCATTCGGCCCATCTAGTCTGCCCAATTTTCTAAATACTTTCATTAGTCCCTGGCCTTATCTTATAGTTAGGATAGCCTTATGCCTATCCCACGCATGCTTAAGCTCCTTTACTGTGTTAACCTCTACCACTTCAGCTGGAAGGCTATTCCATGCATCCACTACCCTCTCAGTAAAGTAATACTTCCTGATATTATTTTTAAATCTATGTCCCTCTAATTTAAGACTATGTCATCTTGTTGTGGTAGTTTTTCTTCTTTTAAATATAGTCTCCTCCTTTACTGTGTTGATTCCCTTTATGTATTTAAATGTTTCTATCATATCCCCCCTGTCTCGTCTTTCCTCCAAGCTATACATGTTAAGTTCCTTTAACCTTTCCTGGTAAGTTTTATCCCGCAATCCATGAACCAGTTTGGTAGCCCTTCTCTGAACCCTCTCTAAGGTATCAATATCCTTCTGAAGATACGGTCTCCAGTACTGTGTACAATACTCCAAGTGTGTGAGAAAAGAGCCCATTTACTATGAAAGTTAAAGGGACACTTCAGGCACCCAGACCACTTCTGCCCATTGGAGTGGTCTGGGTGCCAACTCCCACTACTCTTAACCCTGCAACTGTAATTATTGCAGTTTTTTAACAAACTGCAATAATTTCATTGCACTTTTAACTCCACTTCTAGTGGCTGTCTACTAGACAACCACTAGAGGGCACTTCCTTTCCGCATGTGCATCAGGTCTCCCCGGCCGGTGGGCGGGATTAGTCTCGCCCACCGGCCAACGCAATCCCAGGGAGGAGGGGCGGCGGAGGAAGAAGCAGCGACGTGGGACATCGTCGCTGCCTCTGGTAAGTTACTGAAGGGGTTTTCACTACTTCAGCACCCGGGTATTGGGAGGGAGAGGGGACCTGCAGTGCCAGGAAAACGGAGTTCCCCTTTAAGGTAAGGGGAAAGTTATTTATTTTTTTTTATTTTTTTTAAGACTGAGTCCATTTAGACCTTTTTATACAGAGAAATTGAACTGTGACTTTAGGCATCCTGATATGTTCAACAGTGATGGGTTTTCATTATGTTTGTTTGTTTTCTGTAAATCTCAGTGTTATTGACTTTGTTTATTTTTTAAGCATGGTCAAGTTTGAAGAAAGCAACGACAAGTCACAGTTGATCTTTGGTTCTCTCACTAGTATTTCTGCAAAGGATGCTGCTCCTGTACAGGTAACCGATGTAAAGAACAATAACACTTGTATCTTCCATGTGCATTTATAAAAGGAGATACAAAAAAACAAAACAATGTTTAAAAAAAAAAAAGCAAAACACTTAAATGCCAAAACAATGCAGATTTTCTTATTTAGGTTATTTAGATAGATGTTTTTTTGTTTTTTTTACTCCTTCTGTGTTTACTATTTTTTTTTTTTTTTTTTGTAGTATGTAAGCAAGTGTTTACCTGCAATATTTCTAAAAGCCACTTTCACTCTATTTAGAGCATTGACACAATGGTGGTGTTGGAGACCAATGGAAACCTGGTTCTGTACACTGGCGTTGTCCGGGTAAGGGGTTTTATTAGTTTATTTATTTTCAAGAATTTAATTAAATAATTTAAATTTCCTTAAAATGCAAGCTGGGCAGTCATTACATAAATAAATATTTTTTGTGTTGAAAAGTGGGCTAGAAGTGGCATACATTTGGGGAGCCTCATATTTTAGCTATACAATCGGTTTTATTCTGTTGCTTTTTCTACTGCTCATCCATACTGTATGCCTGTACCCCCAGCAAGCTCTCTTCGTCCGATCACGATTGTATGTTATGTAATGGGTGCATACTGTCTTATCTTTTCGCTGATATGTCAAACAAAAATAAAGAATTAAAAAAAAAAAAGAAGAAGAAGAAGTGGCATACATCATCTAATGTAAATAAAAAGTGCAATTTTTAGGTTAATTAAATGTTTGGCATAATTTTCTTTTAAAATGTTGTAAATTGATTGTGTCATTTATTCGAACTACCTTTTTTATCGATGTGAAAATAATTTTCAACAGTTTTAAGTGACTGGAAACGTATTTTGCAGTTCTGCGGGTTTAAAGTTATCAAAAAGTGATAGTTGCCTTAATAATTTTTTTTTTTCTTTCAATTAAACAGGTTGGGAAAATTTTCATTCAAGGACTTGCTGCTCCATCACTTGGCATGTCAAACCCGATGCCACGACCGAGCACGCCACTGGAGAGCATCAGCACACCAACCAAACCACTGAGCAAGCACCTGGCTCCAATGGATGAGATGGTATGTTTTAATATGTTTGCTTTTGTCCTCTGCAGTAAAATGCTTTTTAACTTTACGTTTATGAAAATCCAGTCTCAGCCCTTTTTCTATTTAATGTTTGAAAGACATGTATTACATGTACATCCAATGTCTGTAATATCTGCAGGCAGGTATATTGTCTCCCGTTCCTGAGCTGCGGGATTCCACAAGGCTCCATGAATCTACCTATTTAGATGACTGCACTTTCCATTCGATTGGCACTTACATTCATGCTGTTCGAGATCCTGTACACAACAGAGTGACACTGGTAAGAATGGATCCTGTTTGTGAAAGAAACTATTACCTTATTAAAAATGTATTTATTTTATTTATTTTTTCTCTTCCTCCTATCAGGAAATGAGCAACGGATCCATGGTTAGAATAAGTATTCCAGATATTGCAACCTCAGAACTGGGTGAGTAAAAAAAAACAAAAAAAAAACAGGCTGGTATTCCTGCTCCTTTGAAATGTATCTTTAAAGTCTGCTACATGTGTACTAAAATATTGTTTGCCTAAAATTATCCTCTTGGATCAACAATTTACAACTATGTGTGTATTTTGCTTGGAATCTCTTAAATGCACCTTATTAAATATTCAGTGCGGCTTTAAGGGGTTACTACAAGTACCATAACCACTTCAGTGATTTGATGTAGTCATAGTGCAGTATGAATGTGCCTGCAGTATGTATGTGCAATGTTTTGCTTAAGAAATGCACATACAGTAGAATAGGGGTTGAAATCTGTAACGCCAGTGTTGGCCGCATCATTGGGGCATGATTGGATAGCACAGCATGCTGACATCCAATAGCGAGGGGAAGTGACATAAGCGATGTGGATGTGACTGCAGGAAGATCTTATCCTTAGCACTGAAATGGACATACGTTTTTTTGCACTATTTATTTTGATATGGAGACGTGCAGATCAGCTCAGCAAGGGTTACTTTAACCAAAAATCTAACATTTTAACTACATTTTGCACAGCATGTCTTAACATGTGCAAGTTTACATACATACATGCCACACAAACTGTGCAACAACTTGACAAGGTCAAGCAGTAGTGTAAAACAAATTCTGAGGTTGGACTGGTTGCACTCATGGCCGTTCTTGCTGGAAGCAGTATACGTTTAAACAGAGACTCAGCTGTATGTAATATCTAACTGACTCACAGCTAGTATTGCCTGCAGTCTTGCATTGCATTGAAATATAAAACCCTCCCTATATAGTGTTTTAATATTTTTTTTTGTTTTGAGAGGCTCTAAAAAAAAACCCCCCACAAAACATCAAAGGAGTAGTTAACCATGTACCTAGTGCATTCACGTTCTATCTTTGTTGTTGAAATCGGGTCGAATGTCCTCATACTTTGTGTGGTAGCGTGGTAGCAAGATTAAAACATGTGTAGCCATGAACTCCTGGTATACATAATTAAAGGGATCATATAGTGACAGGAAAACAAACCCATTTTCCTGTCACTATAGGGTTATTAGTTCCCTCCCCCTTGCTGGCCTGGAGGGGTTTAAAACCCCTTCAGCCACTTACCTTAATCCAGCACGGGCTCCCTCTGCGCTGGTGACCTCTCCTTCCCCTTGCAGACGTACACTCCCGAGTTGAGCTGAATGCCGCGTGCATTTAAACCGCCCATAGGAAAGCATTACTCAATGCTTTCCTATGGACGTCCAACGTGAGTTCAATGTGATTTTTGACACTGAGAATCGAGGAAGCGGCCTCTAGTGGCTGTCAGGGAGACAGCCACTAGAGGCTGGATTCACCCTGCAATGTAAACATAGCAGTTTCTCAAAAACTGCTATGTTTTCAGCTGCAGATTTTAAACTAGGGGGCACTGGCACCCAGACCACACCATTGAGCTGAAGTGGTCGTGGTGCCTATAGTGGTCCTTTAAGCAAAGTATAAAGTGCAGCTTGTATGATTTTAGTTTTGGAATGGTTTATATAGATGGTTATTTGATACTCATATAATTATGTAACCTTATTTCTGTTTCTTATTCCATTCAACAGTTAAAAAGTGTCTTCAAGCCATTAAATACATCCTACCAAAAGAAATAGCTGTTCAAATGCTGATCAAGTGGTATAACTCCCACAATGCACCGGGGGGTCCTAGCAACCATTCTGAATGGAATCTGTTTGTTACTTGTCTTATGAATATGATGGGTTACAACACAGACAAGCTGCCGTGGACTCACAATGTAAGTCGATTCTCATGGTTATTTTTTGGCTTGGTTATCACAATATTATGGGAGTTTATTTTATTGTTCTGAGCACTATCATTTCAGAACTACCAATCTATTTAGAGGACATATAAGCGTTATATGTTTTGTCTGCCATTGCTTCAAATGTTAACCTTGCTTGTCCTTGTGGTACAGTCAAACTGGTCAAATGTATTTATTTATGGGGAGCATGATAATCAGTACAGCTCACAATATCTGTTATGGTTTCAGGAGTGGCGTGGTGCCCTCCCACAGTAATTAGTAAAACCATTTTAGCCTTGGCTTGACAACTACCTAGGATGCACCAGGTGCCTGCCACCACCTCCTCTGAGCCAGTTGCTCTCCACCAATGAGCTGATCTTGCATGAGAGGGCTTAGTTTGGTTGAGGTAACGGTAGCCTCTAGCTCTAGGCAAACTGGCACTGGCAGGCACCTTGCAGAACCCAAGTAAGTTGTCAAACTATTCTTAAACAGTTTGACTTCTTACTGTTGGAGGGTGCCAGGGTACTTTGGGCAGTGTAACTACTACAGGCCGCTGTAGTGTTAATGGTACAAGTTGGAGTATTTCTTTTGAGATTCATGTTATGTTCCAATATGTCCTGGGAAGCATGAACAGATTACTGTTTGAGTTTTTACCATTGATAAATGGAAAAGTACTATCATATACTTTGACCTTTGTGTATCAACTGGTTGTTTCACATTCAGAGCATCTTCTCCTCTGAAAAGAACTTGACCACGTTGCACAAATATTTAAGGAATAAACCATTTTACCTTACAGCCCCACCTCCTTTCTATCAATGTTAAGTCATCTTTAATAATTAAAAATTTTATTGTGTCAATTTACTAGTTTGTTTTGATGTGTGCCACAACTTTTAAATGAAAATGATCATTTGATGCCACCACTCACTATATATTCTAGCATTATATTACTCAAACTTAGACTTTCTTGAATAGGTTTTGCACACTGATACATCTATCGTTAGTGATATCAGGTCATAATAGTGGAGGCATGTAGTATAAGAGAGACAAATTCCAATCCGCATTACCCAGTAGAATTATTTTTGGCTTTCATTAAATGTGCTGTCTAGCTCCTATAACCACTGTCTGCCCATGCAATGGTTATGGTGTTATTAGGCTGCATACACCATCCTCTGGTTTTTGAGTCCATTTCACCTTGGCAATATTAATTCCATCCACATTTTAAACTTCTTCATTGACCAAGTGGATCAGTTGACACAATTTTCCAATGAATGGCTATACAATATGATTGAAATTGATATTGCTCATGCAGAAGTTAAACATTTGCATTGCCAGTAGATGAGCAGGGCGACCATGTGACTTGGGAACCCCCAGTTTTGGTCAAACATTTTAAACAAGAACTGTGGGTGCCCACAGCCTAATAGCATCATAATCACTACATCAGCATGTACTGGTTACAGTACCAAAACTGCCCCTTTTAAGGAGGATATTGTGTAGGGAACAATTTCACAACTTTTTTTTTTTTCATCCTAGCTTGACTTTGAAGGATCCCTATCACCGGTTATTGCTCCTAAGAAAGCTCGTCCTTCAGAAACTGGATCAGATGAGGTAAAACTCAGCCAGTCGGGTCGGTGTTATTGTACTGGAGTAAATCTTAGTTAATTAATTGACTACCATTCTCAAATACTTCATTTCACTACCTAATGAACCTTATTTTTGAAAGTGTGTCACCTGTTAATCTGACGTGTATCTATGACAGGGGTAGGCAACCTTCGGCACTCCAGATGTTGTGGACTACATCCCCCATAATGCTCTTACACCAATAATGCTGGCAAAGCATCATGGGAGGTGTAGTTTAAACCACCTGGAGTGCCGTATGTTGCCTATGCATGATCTATGAGAAAGCTATGTTATCAGTCTTGCCCTTGGAGCAGCCATCTCAGTTATTTGCCTGATTACTTCTGCATGTGTGTTTTTGTGTGCTCTTTCTTTTCTCTTCCTTCGGCAATATGTTGGATAAACTCCATAGTAAAATATGTTCTAGCTCAAGTTTGTCCAAAACAAAACTCCCCAGATGTTGTGGAACACGGTGCCCAAAAGGTAGATCCCACATGTTTTAAAACTACAGCTTCCATGATGCTTTAACATTCAAAAGGCATTGTAAGGGCATGCAAAGCAGCATAATCTGGGGATTTACCATTTGGGCAACCCCATTGTAGAACTTTATCTCCCTTGGTGCTTTGTCAGCTTTTAGAGAAACATCTGGGAATCTTCCTTTTGGTGACCCTTGTTCTAGTGATAAAACCACGGGCAGTTTTCCACTCCATTTTTGTATGGGTGAGTGGTAACTCTTGGTCTACTTCACGGACTATGTACTAAGCTGCAAAGTATGCTTGCACTTAATTTGCATGCTAATTTTCCTCTTCTCCAGATAAAACACACTAAGTTGAAAATAAATAACTAAAAAATAAAATAAAACACATTTGACTACAAGTGATTTATTTTGGTCTGTGTTTATTTTTTCACTTAGGACTGGGAATATCTTATTCATTCTGACTACCACCGCTGTGTTGAAAGTCACACTCTAGCACGGGCACTGCAGTTAGACCCGTTAGAAGTGCCAGCAGTGGAAGATGACCAGCATACCCTTAATCTGGACTCCACTGCACTCCTCTTCAGCCACATTCCTGCCATATTCTTTGTGCTTCATCTGGCCTACCAAGAGCTAAAACTTAATACTTTAATGAGAGAAGGAATTAGGTCACTGGTGACCCTACTTCTGCAGTTGGCTAGGTGAATAATCTTAAAGCGCTAAGTGAAACCATTTATTTTTTTAAATAATCCGCTGAGGGACTGTACAATTTTATCAACACACATCTCATTTTATGTTGGTGCAGAGATCCTGCTGTGTGAGTAATCTTCTCGGTTTGCTGAAAAACATTATTCAGATGCTCTAGTTAAGATCTTATTAGAGCTTGAGTAAAAATCATTGTCTTCTTCTTGTAAGGTTAATGACCAACGATTTGCTGGATACCATGAGCTATTTTGATATAACACTATTCTAAAACACTTTTTAAAGTATACCAGTGTAAAATATGCCACAGTACCACATTGTAGTTAATAAACGATAATTTATACAGATTATCACTAGTACATATTCTAATTGTCTCCCAACCTGTTTATTGCTGTGTTTGCTGGCTGTTTTCATAGACATAGGGGCTATTTGTTTGTCTCAATGCCGGTTAGGTTTAATGAAAGGCCCTTTATTTATGAGCGCATTTCAAATCCAAATGTTTTTTACACTATTTTAAAATTATTTTCCAGGGATTTAAATTTGAATGCTTACATGGATCTTTACTCCAGAGACTATCCAACTCTTGTGAAAACTACTGGGCAGATTTGTCGCATGGAGCCAAGTAAGTTTTTTTTTTTTTTTTTGTTAATGTTTAAATATAATTTATCATTTATTTCAATTCTGTTCTTAAAAAAAAAAAAAAAATTTCTGTGTATATATAGAGGATATGGATTATTTAAGTGTATGCAAAAGTGGGGTAATAACAGTCTAATTTCTATGCTAGATAAATGGCAATAACACCCACTTGTTACAGAGCTTAAAAAGTGTTTATGTGGACTTATCGGCAGATCATGTAGAAGGACCAGTTAATCTTCAGATATTGACAGTAAATAGATAACAAAAAATAACCTTTCGATCACTTCCTTCACACTCATCATGCCTTGGAATGAATGGAAGGAGTAGATTAGCAAAGTTCCTATCGGTAGAAGTGATGGGATGCACACACAGCTGCTTTTCCACTGTGCTGATGTTTATATTTAGTATTTATTTACTATCCTACTTGTACTTCTTTTTAAAAGCATGACATTTAAACTTGAAATGAAGAAAATTTACTGTGATCCTCATTTGGTTACGCATAGGACACCCATTTGCACCTTTCTGCTTGACATTTGTTTTTTATGACTTGTTAAACACATTTCATAACAATAAGAAAACAAAATGGTTATGTATCCTGGCAACTTCTTAATACTTAAAGGTGCAGTCCAGGCAGCTAATGTGCAAAAAAAAAAAATATATATATTTTTTTAAATCATAATGTAATTTACATGCATTTTAGTCAACCCTACAGCCTCACTCTTTCAAATGTAAGAGGAATGTGCGATAGTAAAGTTAGCTAGTACATTTCACCAAATCCACTGTGCAGCGCAACAGCGGAAGTTAAATTAGTACACACAAACCCTATACAGGTTGGCTTTAAATTGTACTATCCAGTATAGCTGCACTTTGCATTTTATTACAAACGTGCTAGGCTATATCTCTTGTACTATATAACAATTTTTTACCTACTCTGCTTTACAGCCCAAGTTGGTTTTATGAATTATCCTTCATTTTTTGAGGATGATCGTCCACCAAGTATCTACCATTGGGTCAGCACTTGTCTGCAAGGCAAAAAGGCCCCACCTTATCCATACTTGCCTGGCATCTGCGAGAGAAGCAAGCTCGTAGTTCTGGTAAATTTCTCCCCTGTAACGTATTGTGCAGTGTCAACTTAAAAGAGAACCATGACAATGATGTTGGTTTACTTGTACAACCATTTGTGTGCAGGTGCAATTTTCATTGGGGACAAAAACACTTTACTGGCTGTCACTCAGACTACCAAAGTGTTTTTCCTCTGCTTTTGTTACCACCACAGAGCTAACTCTGGACTAGCGGGTGCCTGCTTTCTCCTATCACAGTGATCTGTATTACAGCTCATTGAGAAGCATAGGAAAGTCTTCTATACTGAAAGTCTGTGCGTGGGAAAGAGGGAAGAACATACAAAGGCTGCAGACAGCAAGTCTGTAGCTTTTGCAAGCTGTTTTTTCATATATCCCCCAAAGAAAACATGCAGGTGAAAATGTATGAATGTTTTTGGAAAGGACATGTCTACCGATTTGTTACATATTCAATGGAGTATGTCTTTAACTGTGTAGTTTTCTGCTAGGTTACAGTTTTTTTTTTTTTTTTTTAAGGAGTACTAAACCTTTTAAATGCATAATCCCTCATTTTTGCCATCAGTATTATAAGATCATATGTATTTACTCTTTGGGTACATTAGATCCTGAAATTGTACTTCGAGTAAAATGATCCCTGGTGACTATACTGAATAATTCATTTCCTTAGATGCCTTTTCAGGGTTGCATGCCCTGGTTGTCATGGTTCATGAACCATTACCTTTGGAAGGCTGTTCTTTCTGATCTATATGTAAGCAGTCGATTGTGCTATTGTCTTTTTCTTTTCTTTTTTTTTTTTTTCTTCTTCTTTCAGTGGATGTTGAAGGTGTGAAATATTTATGCATGGTCTTACAGGGGCTCTCTAAGCTCCCTATACAACTTTAATGGTTATGGTGACAGCATGCTCCTGGTTCCATATCCCAGTTATGTATCAAACAGTTTATTTAGCTGTTTAACGCAAACCAAGACCAGGACCCTTACTCAGCATATTACGATTTCAGAAGTTACTCTTTGCATTAGTAATGCCAGTTTCTGTCAGATTTGAATGCCATTGGTGTTCTAGGTGTGTCAGCTGATGCTCTCAGCCAATCAGTGCCCTCCAAATCTGGACACAATTGATATTGCTATTAGTAACATGCCAACTGAGGGACTGTGGCACAGGCACCTGGACAACCTGCAATTTGTGTGAAACCACTAAAACAATTTGACACAGAATCTGAGGAATGGCACCAAGAGCATTCCTGCATTGTAACCACTACAGTAATGGTTATGATACTTCGAATGGCCGTATAAATATCACTGTTCTGCATCTGATCAATATAAATGTGGCAGAACATAAATCACTTGATGGATTATAAATCTTGACCCATTTTGTCCCCATATAATACTATGTTTGCTATTAGGCTAATTTATAGACGTACCTATAACACTATACTTTTATGTGTATATATTCTATTCAGAGTGTCGCTTTATATATACTTGGAGATGAGAGCTCGGTGACACGGGAACCATCCAAGTACCTGTCTAAAATTACAGCAGGTAAATACTATAGAGATCTTAGATATAGCAAATGACCAACCTACTGTACAAACATTGCAATTCTGTTAACATATGTGGGGACTTGTTTACCTTTCCAGGACAAAGAAAGCAGCAACAGGAAGATGAAAGGAGGTATGGAATTAATTATTACTTAGCCTTTGTTGCTCTAGGACCATTCAAGAATAAGAACTAATAATAATTAGCAAGTGCTTATTTTCACTTTGAAGGAGATTCATTCTTCATAATGTTATTTTACCTCATTGTATATTATTGATTAGCTTCTATCTTAACCTCTTCACTACCGAGCACTTTTTGATTGAGAAAATATTAGTACAACATTTATTTGAAACAAGAGATGCATAGCTAGCAAATATATCACAACAGGGCAATTTTTTTATAGATTGCTTTGCAGACAAACTTAAAAATGTAAGTTTTATTTTTTACTTATTTGTTTCTTTTTTTTTTTTTAAATGTATTTATTTTTAATTCATTTTTTAATTAAAAATATATTTGGGAAACAATAAAGCTTTAGACTGTAAACAATGTCCTTTATCTTGCAATATTTCACGCAGGTTCTGAAATGTTAGTATAAAAGCAAAAGTGCAATTTTTCTCACAAACATTAACTGTGACAAAAATGTATACATAAATATGGTACAATACTTTGCTTATAGGTATTTGAAGGAAGGCATTACTAGCAGTACAGCTTACTAAAAATTGCAACAGAATGTAAAACTGTCTGCAAATGAGCACAATGCCCACATACAGTGAATACAGTTAAAACCTATATTTCTAAAATAAGCGTATTTAAAACTGCTTTCAATTTTAATTAATTTGTAGAGTTCATTCACACAACCCTTCCTGACTCTAGGATTAATATGACCCATTGAAACTTCCTATACTGTTTGAAACTATATTTTCTGGTCTCTGCATTTTAAAAGCACCGGGCCACCATGTTACATTGTTTCCCATAATGTCATTTTACTCCTGTAGCTTGTCTCAAATGCCTCAAAATTGTATTTCTGCACATAGCACGTGCTTTTTTTCTAAATCTAGAGTGAGAGTTGCATGTCTTCCACTTCCTGTATTAACATACAGGACATTGGTTACACTTGCTTAGAATATTGACCTGACAGGGTTGTGAATGAGCATTTGTATGATTCTAAATTGGAAGACAGACTTTTGTTGTCCTCCCCTTGGAAAAACGCTTTTAGATAGAAGAAAGCTCTTTTTTTCAGCCCAACTAAAGCCACTGCAGTTGTTTTTTCCATACAAATAATATATAAATATTATAATGCTGAAAGAGTGATTCACTGTTACCTAAACTGGGATTTGATAATTATTTTGACAGGTACAGTCTGAAACCCTGCCCCACTGTTTCCAGCCTATCTGAAAAGCTTGTGGTCTGGATGACCAATATAGGTGAGCAGCACATTTGACTTAAATGTTGCAGATCCTTTTTTGAGTTTTCACACAATTTCTACTTAGTTTAATTCCCTTCATCTGCACTCATACAGGTGGAATTAGAGGGATTGTGTGCTAAAAATAAGTGTTACAATGTTTTTCATAACAGGACTATTTCCATGTCAGATGATTGCAAGAAAATAGGGTCTTATCTTGAAAATTTAAGGTGTCTTTAAAAAAATAAAATAAAAAGTTCTATTTAAAGGCACACTGCATTTCTCTAAAGCACATTAGGTTGCTGCAGTATTTTGGGTTTAATTGCATGTCCCTGGAGTTTTTTTTTTTTTTTATAAAAAAATGCTGATTTCAAGAGAAATATACACTTTTTCTTTTAAATGACCTTGGTAACACTGCCTGACTGTCAGCAAGACAGCTGGAATGATTCCCTGCTTCACTTTCTATGGACTGTCATGCTGAATCGTTGTACTATCAATTGCCAAGCTTGCTCCCTATGTCCTCAATATTTCTCTTTGAGAAGCATTTGATTGCAGAGAGACCATCAGTAGATGGTCTCACCATAGGTAGTTTGGACTGGAGAACAGACATGGTTTTGACACTGGGCACACTAAATCTAAAATAAAATAGGAACACTTCAATGTTAAAAATAAATATATGTATTTTTAATGTTGCAGTGTTCCTTTAAGACCTTTTTGGTTACGCATTTAGCTGAGGAAATCATTACCAAATGGGAATTTGAAAATAGTTTTTTACCTGAAGTTAAAAAAATTAGCAGGTTTTGATGAATCTACTTTTAATAGGAGTATGTTCTCAGAAAATACAATATTTTAGATTTAGTTTTGGATGGGTAGGTTGGGATGTGCACTCAAAATAACCTGTTATAAAAGTTGATCTAAAATATGCACAGTCTATTTTACAGTGTTTCTCCTATATCTGTTATTTTAAATCTAAGGTTTTACACTACGGGATCTGGAATCTCTGCCTTTTGGTGTTGCTCTACCCATAAGACATGCAGTTTATCAATGTCGACAGCAGCCTGCTTCTGATTGGCCAGAAGCAGTCTGCCTTCTCATAGGACGCCAAGACCTTTCTAAACAAGCTTGTGATGGAAACTTGCCAAAGACCAAGTCAGTGGTAAGGTGTTCAGAGTCTAATGCTTAAAAAAACCAAATCAGGATTGTAGCATATAGATTTAATTCCTAAACTCCACCCATGGTCCCTATGGCTTATGGCAGGAGGCAGAGGTATTAAAGAATAACTACAGTCAGCTGGTACATTTACATGCATTCATCAATTCTGAAGAAACCTTTATTGATGGATGGAAGAGAAGAATGTAACCAGAGTTTTACTAAGGCATAAAGGGCTGCTAAGGCTATCTTGAGTAATAACTTAATTTCATTTTCCTGCACGGTTAAACTGTCAGTAGACGTGGAAAGTAAATTATGTCAATGGGTTGAATGGCACATGTTTACCCAGTACATCTTTTAGCAGTTTATTATTTTTTACTTTGACTTTTGTAAACGTTACCTGTAATGTTTTATATTTGCCTCATATTTGCCTTATTCATCATCTCAGCTTTAATGCCAGTGATTACATCTGAAGCTCATAGTTTCCTTTTTTTTTTTTTCTGTATAATTTTTGCTGAACATGTAGATATACATCAATTTACAGGTGTACCACAAGTTATTTTGCTGCACGTACATTTAGGTCTGTAGCTATTTGGACACTGATTAAATTTTCTTAATTTTGGCTCTGTACGCCACAACAATGGATTTGAATTGAAACAACCACGATGCAATTAAAGTGCAAACTTTATGCTTTCAAGGGGTTGAACAAAAATAAGGAATAGCAATCATTTTTCATACACAGTCCCCTTATTGCAGGGGCTCAAATGGAATTTGACAAATTTAACACACTCATAAAGAAAATGTAAATCTTTAACACTTTAAGATTCCTTTTTAGGTAATGACTGCTTGAATTCTGAAACACATGGACAATCAAAATTGATGATTTGCCTTTACTGTTTGTAGCGTTTCTTCAATTGTTTATTCTTTCTGCCTTGAGTTCTGCCTTCAGCTAAACCTGGGTCAATCAGGTTGAGATCAGTCGATTGACTCAGCCATTGCAGAATACGCCACTTCTTTGCTTTAAACTCCTGGGTTGCTTTTGTAGTACGTTTTGGATCATTATCCCTCTGTAAAGTGAAAAGTTGCCCAATCAACTTCACTGAATTTGGCTGAGTACGAGCAGCCAAAAAAAGGACATAGACTTAGAATTCATCCGGCTGCTTCTGTCACATCATCAATAAATACTAGTGACCCAGTGTCATTGGAAGCCATGCATGCCAATGCCATCACACTTTTTCTTTACCATGGAAAGGGTCCTCTGATCATCCACCACTGTTGTCTTCTGTGGACGTCCAAGCCTTTTTGTATTGCATAGCTCACCGATGCCTTTTTTATTTTCTTTCTCAGAATGCACCAAACTGTTTATTTGGCCACTGGTTATGTTCCTGCTATCTCTCTGATGGATTTTTATAAATTTTTTTACATTTATTTTGCAGTCTAAGGATGGCCTGTTTAATTTGCATTGAATTCTCATTTGACCACATGTTGTGGATTCACAGCAAAAGCTTCCAAATGTGAATGCCACACCTGGAATCAATCCAGACCTTTTAATTGATGAAGAAATAACAAAGGAATAGCCCACACCTGTCTGAAACAGTTTTTGAGTCAGTTGTCCAATTACTTTCGGTCCCTTGAAAAAGAGGGAGCTACATATTTGGATGTGAATACCCTCAAACTAAAAGTGAGATAATGCATTTTAAACCCTTATTCATTATTTAACGGTAAGTTTAATTTATTTTGGTAAACCGCTAAATGAACAAAATATCAGTGTCCACATATTTCCAGACCTAACTGTATGTGATTTTACTGTAATGATTCTCAAGCAACCTTTAGCCCATTTATGCAATTGAGTTGCGTACCTTTCCATTCAGATATAAAAATGATCTCACTCATAAAGCCAGTCCGTCAAGGATCTTACATACAAGCCTTTTGTGTACAAGTGATCAAATTGTCTCAAACAAACATTTTAGTTAATCAGTTAAGTACAGCTCATATGCCTCTTCACAGCGAGTGAGGAGCTTCTGGACATTACACTAAGCAGCCAGTAGTTAAAATGTTTTAAATTGCTCTTCCTCTTTCTGCCTGCAGTTTTCATAATTCACATTTTCCGACACAAATGGCTTCCTAATGAAATGCAACAGTTATGTATTTTACATATGTAATCTAATCTTATTGATCTATTAAGTTCAGGCATTACTGGCCTTTTATAAAGATACAATAAGGCAAATAAGGCAAATAGAGTATAACAATCAGGAACACTGGACATCATCAGGATAGCTCTCCTTGTTATAGTGGCTTTGTCTGTGGAGCACCCGTAAATGTATTTTAGATCTATTGGCATTTCATGTATTACCATGATTCTCATTGACTATTAGTAGAATGCAGTGATACGCTCCACTAATATATTTTGTTTCTATCACTTATTGTAATTTAGTCTACTGCCAAGGTTCCCTCCCCAGAGGTACCTCCTGCAGGAGAAGCAGAGGAAGAGGATGATGGTATGAGCGATTTGAATCAGGCAGTGATGTCGTTGATATGGAGTGAAGACATGCGTGTGCAGGAAGTGCGTAGACTTCTTCAGAGTTCCCACCCTGTGCGTGTAAATGTTGTGCAGATGCCTGAAGTTAGCGACCATGAGTACATTGAGGAGAAGGAGAACAGGTAACTTTTTATATTTTGTGATGATTTTCAGTTTTTTTGAGCAGAAAGGATATAGTGAAAAAGGGATGCCGTTTACGGATGAGGCATATAATAGTATCTCATTACAAATGAAGAACTTTTGCAAGCTCTAGATTTTGTACAAGAAATGGGCATTATAAATCTATTTATCTTGATTCTATTAACAGCAGTTTGATTTTAGTTTTCTTGCTTTCTGGGTAGAGGACTTTTATCATCTGTGTCCTCATTGTAAGCTGAGGCAAAAATAGGTAAAACAATAAATTAAATCAAAAGTAATATTCACAATATATTCTGTTTTTCAGTTCAGATCTAATTCACAAACATTTGATGTTGTGAATAATCCTGGTTTTATTGGAATTTGGTAAAGACAATAACAAAATTTTGAAAGACAACAAACAAATGACATAATAATTAACAAACACACAGAGGCCTAAACCAATTGGATGGGGAGGGGGAGTGTCTAATTAGAACAACCATTGATCAGGGATAACATCAGCGCTGCGGAATACGTTGGCGCTTTTATAACTTGGTCTATAGCTGCAACATAGTCCATAATGTCTTGTTCAGACTCTTGCAGCTTTGTCAGAGGACCATGGCTCTGCCTGTGGGGCGTGGAATGTTCACCTTGTTTTCCTACCACCCTGTACCAACAGAACCTCTTCCAATTCCAAAACTGAATCTTACAGGTGAGTTTTAATATGCTGGCTATACATACTGTGAAGTAGAATAAAAAAAGATACATGCAAAAGTTTGGGCACCCCTTACAAATAAAATATTTAATGGGGGTGGGGTATGGTAGAAGCCTGGTGGAATCCTGTCCTTTTTTCATTTTGTGTCATTGAGGACTTGATTATATTGGGGCCACAAAAATAGGGTTGAGAGATTCACAAAACTTTAAAGGGATGCTTGTCTGACCTTGCTGCTATTTCTGTAGTTCCCTGGGTTGTGAGGCTTTTCAGGTATCGTCAGCCTAATTCTCCTAACCCCAAACAATATCCACCCCATTCCAAAAGATGAATACCTGTGGGCTAACCAATTTCTTTAATTCCTAACAAATTACAGCCCCTTCCAAAAGATGACTTACTGGGGGGATTGGCACATTGTTTAACCCATATAAAGTACAGTATTTGTGTAGTATCCATTTGTGGGTTATGATGCCACTATTCCTGTGCTGCCTTTACCCAATCCTGTTTCAAAATGTTTTTGAGCGTTTTGACACAAACTAAGGTCCCCTAGGCATTTACAGCACAGACTGGCTTGGCATATTCCTATTGTGAAAGTTACACTTCACGTTGGCAATATTCATTCTGTCCATGTTTGGATAGTTCATGGACTGACCATGTCAGCTGCAGCACATAGGAGTTCCTACTTGGTGTCTAACTGTTCTCACAGAATCAGCTCACAACACCAAGGGCAATGCAGGCACCATAACGACTTTAGAGAGCCATTTAAAACAGAATTGAGATTATAATGCAAAATAAAGTAGGTATATTAGTAACTACCTTGTCTTATGGAAATATTTTTTTTTGTCAAAATGAGGCATTGAAAGTTTCCACTGGCACCTGTGTGATAATGCTTTGATACTTTAGTAGTTTAGTGCTTGCTTGTGTATGTTCTGTAGAAGCTTAAGAGACAGATTATAATTTGGTTTACATCACTAGGTCGAGCTCCACCAAGAAACACAACTGTAGATCTCAACAGCGGAAACATTGACGTGCCCCCAAATATGGCTTGCTGGGCCAGCTTTCACAATGGAGTGGCTGCAGGCCTGAAAATAGCTCCCGCCTCCCAGATAGATTCTGCCTGGATTGTTTACAACAAGCCAAAAAATGCTGAGCTGGCTAATGAGTATGCTGGCTTCCTCATGGCCCTGGGCTTAAATGGGCACCTCACCAAGTTGGCAACTTTGAACATACACGACTATCTGACAAAGGTGAGGCTTTATTTACCTTATGAACGAACAAGATAACTAAGAAAATACTGCATACAAAATAACCAATAACACTGATCTAAAATACAAAAATAAACTCTTTAAAAAAATAAAAATAAATATATATATATATATATATATATATATATATATATATATATATATATCAAGAGATTTTTAGAGGTGACTAATGCATATACAAAAATAACAAGAAGGGGTAACGATAATCAGAGCAATACCATAAAATAATATATGAAAACCACAATTTATTAATACCATAAATAAACCACCAATTAATAAAAATAAATATGTATATGACAATACTGATCCTAAAATGAGCACTTCTAATGAAGAGACCACTTAATAAAGGCTGCACACCTTGAAGGGAGGAACCTAGCAATGAACAACAAGTGAACAAATCAATAACACTGACCTACAGTGTGCAGAACTGTAAAAACCAGTCGGTGGCACTGTTTTAACAGAGGATTTTAAGTAGCACTGTACAGAAACTTGTGGCACACATTTGCCACAAAGACACAATACACAAAACACACAGGTTATTTGCTCATCAAAAGGCGAAACTATGACCGATCACGTGAGACAGTCTAAGCCACATCTTCCATCGTTCTAGCATTTATAATACATTGGTAGCTGATGCATATCACGTGAGATTGTAACTTTTAGCTATCAGTGATTTATAGGAGGGCTTACAAGGTGGAAGTATTTTTAACCTTTGATATATATGCACTCTACACAAATTTATTCATACTAATGCTTTATGACAAATAAACCCTTTTTATCTGGCACTAGATTAAATTATGCATTTGAACCATTAAGGGGTTCCACACACTCTTTGTAAAAATGAGCATACACCTGTTCAAATGTGACATCTCTTTACTAAGGCAGGGTTTGATTAACATTCCAACCAGGAGATCAAATCTGAAACTTAAAGCCTGTGAAATGCAACCTTTTTTCTCACAGGCTTTTTTGCTGTACATTTATTAGTTGCATGTTCTAATAGCACTCACAACTATTGTTGAACCTACATAAATCTGTTAGACGTTGAAGATTATGTCACGTGATGACTTACAATATAATTGACAACGCTAGCGACGTATTCCTAGAAAGTCTTCCACCTTATCTTCTAATACAACTTACAGAGATCTTAAATAAAAAACACACAACTCCCAGGTATTTTTAATGAACAAGTTATTAATGCAGGTCAGCATTTGCATAAGCTTGGGGAAAAAAAAATCTAAATCAGCCAATATTGAAGCATTTTTGCCTGTATATATATATTTTTTTTAATGTCCTCCCTCTATAATGTGTCTTGATAGGGCCACGAGATGACCAGCATTGGGCTCCTGCTTGGTGTTTCAGCTGCCAAGCTTGGTACGATGGATATTTCAATTACACGACTTCTCAGCATCCACATCCCTGCCCTGTTACCTCCAACTTCCACGGAGCTCGATGTGCCACATAATGTGCAGGTGGCTGCTGTGATTGGAATTGGCTTGGTTTACCAGGGAACTGCCCATAGACACATAGCTGAGATTCTACTTGCAGAAATAGGTAAGGATTAGAAATATCAACTTCTCAGTTATTTTTTTTTTTTTTGATTGTGTGTGCTTTTTAGTCCTGTGTAGCAATGTTGCTCAACATTTTCTGGCATTTGTGTTACATAGTTACATAGTTACATAGCTGAAAAGAGACTTGCGTCCATCAAGTTCAGCCTTCCTCACATTTGTTTTTTGCTGTTGATCCAAAAGAAGGCAAAAAAACCCAGTTTGAAGCACAATTTTGCAACAAGCTAGGAAAAAAATTCCTTCTTGACCCCAGAATGGCAGTCAGATTTATCCTTGGATCAAGCAGTTATTACCCTACATTGAAAGATTATATCCTTGAATATTCTGTTCTTGCAAGTATGCATCTAGTAGCCGTTTGAACATCTGTATGGACTCTGATAAAACCACTTCCTCAGGCAGAGAATTCCACATCCTGATTGTTCTTACAGTAAAAAACCTTTCCTTTGCCTTAGGCGAAATCTTCTTTCTTCCAGTCTAAACGCATGGCCTCGTGTCCTATGTAAAGTCCGGTTTGTGAATAGATTTCCACACAATGGTTTGTATTGGCCCCGAATATATTTGTATAATGTTATCATATCCCCTCTCAGGCGACGTTTTTCTAACTGGTTAGAACAGTGGTAGGTAACATCACTTAGAACTGGGATCCCAAGTCCTGCTCAGACCACCTCACCAGTTCTCCTTGGGTAATGCATCTAATGCTATATATCTGGCTAGCTCAAATCCTCCTAGATTGTAAACTTCTGCGAGCAGGGCCTTCACCTCTTAATGATATTTTATTGATTGCGGGCTATCTTGCCTTCTACAAATGCTAATAATAATGTGGCCATTGTCCTTGCAGCTGACTGCTGACTAATTCTTTGATATCTCTTGGGTGGATCGCTACATGACTAAATTAGAAATAGTGACTTGATTTAAGAATAATCAGTGTTTATTATTTCCTGTTTTCTGGATAGTTTAAATCTTTAGTAATATAATATAGAGATTGCCCTTTGGTTAGTGATCTTGTTTGCTACTGAAGTTAATGCTTGTTTATCATTATCCTTGGCTCTACTTAATACATAAATAATCACACCCTTGGTATGATTCAGTGTGTCTGGTACCTGTATGATTTGTTGTAATTTGTCAAAGGGACACTATAACAATTTAATTTAATTGAACGTGATGTAGTTCCTTCAGTCTTCTGGTGACTTCCCCCCAAACTATTTTTAAACGATTTTAAACTATTTACCTCTAAATAAAGTTCCCTGGCCACTCACAGCCAGGTCCCTAATGCAGGTATGGCTAAGGCAGTGGTGACACACTTCCTTGTAGCCATGCCACTTCACACCAGCAATAGACTGAAAGTGATCAGCTGATACTTTCAGCAAATCACAGCCGTCCTTTGCTGTTCAGACGAATGGTTCCTCATTAGTTCAAGCAGCAACGAGAGGGGGTAGGCTCCTGGGGACTTTTGTTTAGTTTTAAAATGTTTTTAAGCTGAATAGAAGGATGGTGCCAGGGGGACTCTGAATACTATAGCCACTTTAATGAGATGAAGCTGTTACAATGCCTGCAGTGTTTCTTTTATTATTATTATTATTATTATTATTATTGCCATTTTCATAGCAACAACATATTCCGTAGCGCTTTACACTTTTAAGGTCCAGTTGTTCAATAAAAAGCCTTACTGTGAACCTGCCTACTCTCTTTTGGGTTTGTTTACATCAGGGGTCCTCAAACTACGGCCCAAGAAACCGTCCCAAGCACTTAGGGCCACCCGATGGGCCCTATTTCTTCAGGGGCCCAGTCAGTGCTGTAGCAATAGCGCGTCCGGGCCCCTTTAAAAAATTTGCAGCTGCAAAGTAGTGCTGGGAGGAAATGGCGTCACTTCCTCCCAGCTCCCTCCGCGCGGGAGGGAAGAAACACAAGCCGCGAGGACAGAAGAGCCACGCCGACTCCCATCATCCACAGCTATTCTCCTGCAAAAAAAGTAAGAAATTTTAGCTGTATGTATGTATGCATGCATGCATGTCTGTCTGTGTGTGTTTGTATGTATGTCTGTCTCTGTGTATGTGTATGTATTTATTTCAGTATGTCAGTATGTATGTCTGTGTGTTTGTGTATGAGTATCTATCTGTGTGTATTTGTCAGTATGTGTCTATCTGTATGCATGTATGTCAGTATGTCTTTGTATGTGTGTATGTATGTCAGTATGTGTTTGTATGCGTGTATGTATGTATGCATTTCAGTATGTATGTCTGTGTGTGTATGTCAGTATGTATGTCTGTATTTATGCATGTCAGTATATGAATGTATGTGTTTGTATGTATGTCTGTGTATGTATGTCAGTATGTGTCTCTGTATGTCTGTGCATATGTATGTGTGTATATGTCAGTGTTTGTATGTATGTATTTCAGTATGTCAGTATATGTGTGTGTGTGTGTGTGTGTGTATGTATTTATGTCAGTATGTATCTGTCTGTGTCTGTCTATCAGTATGTATGGCTGTGTGTATGTATGTCAGTATGTGTTTGTATGTATGTCCGTATTTCAGTATGTGTTTGTATGTCAGTGTGTGTGTCAGTATGTATATGTCTCTGTCAGTATGTATGTCCTTATGCGTGTTTGTGTCTGTAAGTATGTTAGTATGTGTCTGTATATGTCTGTTTCACTATATATAGGAATAAAAAAAAAAAAAAAGTAAAACTATAGTCTGCCCCCCAGCAGTGTCTGAGGGACAGTGAACGTGGCCCCCTGTTTAAAAAGTTTGAGGGGGGGGCGGGGCCTGACCATCATGGCGGGGAGACGTGTTTTACACGAGCTCCTGCTAAATCCTGACAAAATAAGCGAAAATCGGCTCACCCAGTCGCAACACACGGCATTGCTAGACACCCATCAGGATCCTGTGCAACCCGATTGGGGCCAGCTGAAGACTCAACCGACATTGCGACCTGGTGCTCAACGGGCGGGGGAGGCAGCCGCTCCCCAGTCCTGGAGGCACCCTGAAGCTGCTCACAGTACAAGCCAGCCCTGCTACCCCCCCCTTGGACCGGCGGGGGTGATCCCGGTCCACCCTAGGGGGGCAACCCCAAGCATGAGAAGAGATGGGATACCGCCAAAGACAGCACACGGAGGCCTGTCTAAGATGGCGGACACAACACGTGCCGACCACCCCAGCGACTCCCCACAAGACATCCTCACACGAATCAACTACCACTTTGAGACCTTCTGGAGAAAGCTAGGGGGTATACTGAATCAAAGCGCTCCGCCACTACCACAAAGCAAGCAACGCTCACCTACTCCCATCACACGAACCGGCAGCCGCACAGCGCTCCCTCTCACTCGAGCAGGGCGCCAACGCAAACATGCCCTCCTGTCCTGCCGATACTACACTGCACGAAGGTCCAGCAGGGACCGACTCCGCGCTCCCAGACCGCACTATCAAAAGAATCACAAATCGCAGCGACACCTACAGCCGCGGTTGGGACCCGGTGGGGAGTGGAGGTGCGAAGGACTGCGTAGATCGGGGCACACAGACAAGGAAAAGAACGCACTGACAAGACTCACCTCGCCCAAGAACAGAGCGACGCAAGTCCGAAGGTGGAGAAGGCTGGGCGCTGGGCCCAAAATGACGGCAACACCTGGTCAGTCATCTACCGACCCGCGACCACGACACGGGCTGCCTCCCGAGCACACGAAGAGACCAAGACCAGGATCCACAAAGGCACCCGAATGGGACTGTGGTATGCCTCCTGCGGGAGTGGGCTGACTGGGACTCTAGAAGCCATAGATGAGTCACCCACCTTGCCTCACATAGACTCTGACTGTAATATAGCACATTTAATGTTTCTGTATGCATTTGGTGTTACTATTATACCCCTATGCTCGTGAGTTATGCTTAACGTTTATCTGTTTTGACCATTTCTCAATTCAGTTCTCCTAGCTAATGATAAAGGCACACCTTATTAAAGAATCCAGGATCGGGGCCCTCCCTCCTGGCGGTAAATTCCCAACCCCTTAGCTATGCCCACTGACTGCCTGCTGCAAAAGCCTCGCTGTGGCACTACAAGAGCTGCGCTGGCACCTCAGGAAATAGCAAACCTTACTCCATCTTAGTTCTTTCCCCATAGTGTGGCAGCATGCTATTCCTATTCATGTCAAATCGAAAATTGCCAGATCAGCAAACCTGCTAGCGCTATTGATACTCTCATTAGGTTCATAACCTGTGAATCTTAGAAATTTACTAATATTGTTGAAATCTCATTGTCATTTGTGATGAAGATGGTTAGCGTACTTAGTTTACTCATAGCAAAGCAACCTCCTTACAAAAAACGATTGACTCAAAGCATGGTTTCACACTATAATATAAAAAATGTGCTGTTTTACATGCTACGATATGTACTGTTTTGTTACCGCTTGCAACTGCCGTCGTTCTTTGCAGGCCTGTTTGTTACTTCATGCACACGAAAAATAAAGAATTATAAAAAAAAAAAAAAAAAGTTTGAGGACCCCTGGTTTACATGTTCTTTTGTACCTCTTCAGCATTACTACATGTTTTGGCTAATGTAATTTGTATGTTGCTATTTGTGTTTGTATACTGTTAAAATACATAATGAAAGCAATCCCATCATTCCTGGTGGCATTGACTTATCACTAAACTCGTGATATATTTCTGACTGCTTGTGTTTTCTTTCTGCACTTTGAAAATAATCAAGGCTGCAATACATTGGAAAGTTTTAATGAAATTTATCAACATTTAAAATATTTTTAACTGGTGTTTTCAATTAATTTGCAGGCCGTCCCCCGGGACCTGAAATGGAATACTGCACAGATAGAGAGTCCTATTCGCTAGCGGCCGGACTGGCTTTGGGAATGGTGTGCCTAGGGGTAAGCTCTGAGTTATTTGCTAAATCAATTATGCATTATGGGTGACCCATTGTAGGAGCAACATTATATATGAAAAAGGCTGTAATCTTACCGAAAATCTTGCTTTGAAATGTTTATCTAATTGCAAGGCATTCACTTGTGATAAAAGTGAAATATTCTTTTTAACTTTTGTGATGTTTGTTCAGTTTTCCAGAATGCATAGTGTCTGCATTCTATAAGGAAATTGTGGTTATAAAACTGTTGATTATTATCGATAAGCTACCTTCTGTTTGCTCATCTTTGATGAGAGACATAAGTTCACAGGTTGTAAACAGTCCGGAAGGTTTAAAATATGTGTAATCGTCTGCAGTCATAAAAAAATTGACGTTTAGCAAACATTATTTTTTTTCTTGGTATTATAGCGTTTCTGTGCCAAAGGAATATACTGCAGTTGTTGTGTAACATGGAATGAATGGAAGGGAGGTGCAAATGTAAATGTAGGTTATTGCTCATAAAAAAAGAAAATGTAAAAGCCTGAGCAGTGGTGACAAATCTTGACTCTGCTGATGTTTATGGGGTGTTAGAACAATGTCTAACCACCTTGACCACTTTTGCTTGTGGAAGTGGTCATGGTGGTAGGAATGTGCAGCATTTCAACTTGAAACATTTCACATACATTGCACTGACATAGTCTATAAAACCAATTTAGGATTGCTGTTCTTGTGGCTATAGGCTCCTCCATATTCCAAAGGTATAAATACATTGTATTTAACATGTTCCCATGACACCCTGTACAGTGGCAGGGCCTGATTTGCTTGGGACATATTGGGGAAAGACTATACATTTCAATGACTACCACTTTAACAAGACTCTCCAGTTGATAAGTTAGTTCTACTATCTGACATGTGTGTTTAATGTGACATATTGTTATTTTTTAAACAGATATTCTGATTATTTATTTAGCTGGTGTGAATCACCCATCCATTAATAAAACCTAATCAACCATCCCCTGATGACAGTCACAATTCTCTCCTTGAAACTCTCCTGAAGTAGACCTTATTGGTGTATACTTTGATAGCCCATTTAATATAGGTAGTTGAAGTGCAAAATATTTGTGCAATGAATGCTTACTTCAGAAATAAAGTAATCAAGGATACAATCTGTGTCTCTGTTTTTGACCATTTGTTAATACTTCTCCTTCCAGCACGGGAGTAATTTGATTGGCATGTCTGACTTGAACGTTACAGAGCAGCTTTACCAGTACATGGTTGGAGGTCACAAACGGTCACATGTTGGCATAAACAGAGAGAAGCATAAATCCCCCAGTTATCAGATCAAGGTATGAAACCATAAATCATATGCAGGAAGTATTGCATTTTATTTATATTTACATTTTCTTTGAAACTTAAACCCACTGAAGTGTAAAGGCATACAGCGCAACACACGCCCACAATTTTAAAGAAATAAAACCTGTTTAATTCGTTACATGCACTGTTTAATGCTGCTCTGTCACCTCCTGGCGTCTTTGGATAGTTTGCAAAGGTCTCCGATGGTAACTTTGCCTCTTGTAGTGAAGTGGATCCTCAATAGACTACGCTTTGTTCCTCAGAGAGCTTGGCAGCAGTAGCTGTGCCTGTTCTCAATGGTAGTAAAAATGCCCAAGACAAAGTAGTCCTTATGAGCATTTAAAAAATATTTACAGGTAATGGTATACATGTAGAATATTATTGTAATCGAGAAGAGTAGCAAAATGCAAATATGGGGTGTCTGTAGTAGAGGGACAAACATGGTCTATGAATTCCCACAAAATAAAACTTGTGTGAAAAAAAAATCACAAACTTCTTTATATTTTATAAAATTGTTAAATGAAAAGTGTCAAAATGCGGTTTGTTACATATTCTGGGGTGGATGTACTGTCTACACTTGTATTGTTTTATGTAGCTGTTTTTTTTGATTCTGTGACTACTATAAAAGTTGTATTATAATATTTGTATTAGAACTTCTAAAAATTACATAAAATCCTAGACATATTGGGAGTTTTAACATTCAGGATTAATTAGTGCATATACTTTGAGTTAGTTCTCTTTAGTTTCACTTCATGTGTAGAAATATGTAAAACTGACTTTTTTTTTAAAATAAATTATTCCTGTTTAGTAGTGTTATGTATACATATAGGGTAATTTATCATTTATATAATGTTATAGAATATGTATGGGCACACTTAAACAGGGTGATACTGTGGTAGGTTGAATGCATTGCAAAAGTGCCAAAAAGGCGATGGTCACAAACGCGTTGCATCTCAAATTAACTTTGGTACTTAACGGGTTAAAAACATACTTTTTTTTGTTTTATTTTGTTTTTTTTACCTCTAAAGTGTGTCTTAATACACACTTTAGAGGTTTGCCTCTAGGAAAGAAATATAATAACCTTACAAGCTTTTACCATTATTATAGGCTCTTTAATAATTCAATGCTCCTAAATGTCTGCGTTTGTTCATATTTTGCATGTTATTGAATGGCATCCTGTAGCTCTTTATTGCCTTTATATTATTTTCTTTTATCCACATCATATTCCAAAACTATAGCATGCATGTATGTATGTGAAGATGAGCCCCGGGGTGTGGTACAGTTTGACTATTAGCTCAGTTCAACGCATATGTTCATATTTTGCATGTTATTGAATGGTAACCTGCATCCCTTTATTTCCTTTTTATTATTTTCTTTTATCCACATCATATTCCCAAAAAATCTATAGCATGCATGTATGTGAAGATGAGCTCCGGGGTGTGATACATTTTGTCTGTTAAACTCAGTTCCTTGAAAGATGTGTTAAAAACAATGAATGGAATAATGAATTACACATCCCTTTTTCACACACGGTCTCATGCGTTACATTTTCCAGGTCACCACAATATCGGCGTGTAATGTACTCTTTATTATTTATACAGTTAAAAAAAAAAAAAGTTTATCATGCAAAACATATAACCAGGATATAAGGAAATTTATAGTAAAATAGATGTGTAATGCAGTTTAATATCCGCCACAAGTATGTATCTATATATATATATATATATATATATATATTTTTTTTGTACATACAGGACTATGTACTAAAGTGAGAATTGTTGGGAATTTAAAGTGAATTTTATACTTAATGCTAAACTTCCATCGAGTTCAACTACTTTGGCCATGAATTCTCTTTGAATTCCCCACTTTTTCAATTAAATAACCCTGATAGTGAACGCCTTTGTGGCTTGTTATTAAAGAGACACTATGTCAACACAACTTAATGAAGGTGTTATGATATATAGATCATGCTCTTGCCGTATAATTGCTCCATTGTTTGCCATTTAGGAGTTAAATTATTTATTATTAAGGGACTCTCTCTAAATAAAGATAGGGATAACTTAGATAAGTGAGATTATAAGGGTTGTGATAGGGATGGGGTAGGGGGCTGGTGGGAAGAAACAGGGAAATATTTGATGAATTAAAGGTTAATTAAACCCATGATTTTTTTTATTATAGTCAAGAAAAGAAGAAACACTGTATTAATGATGATAGAGAGACCTTAAAGCTACTTATCATATGTAATGGTTTTAATAATTATACATTGCGAAGGTATCTATCTGAAATATAATAAAAAAAATAAAAATATATTTTAACACCAATAGCCACACCTCCCTGCATGTGACTTGCACAGCCTCCTTACACATTTCTTGTGAAGAGATATCTATTGCTTAAACTTCCTTTTTTGCTTAGTCTATTTAATTTAGAATTTCTTTCCTCCTGCTCTGTTAATAGTCTGATAGAGCCTGCAGGAGCCTCCTGTTTAACGTTTAATTAACAGTACAGGGGATAAAAACATCTAAAGTGAATACACTGAGCTGTTCAATGTGATTGAAAATTAAACCTTTTTTTTTTTATTTTTTTCTTTCATGCAGATTGTGTGCGTCACAACCAGGGAGGTGTGACTAGGGCTGCTTAAACAGAAACACAAGTAATGTAGCCCCTAGATGGCAGATAATTGAAATGAATTGCATGATTCATACATTAAACTAAACTTTTCTTTGGTGTTCAGAGTTCAGAGTATAACTCTAATAGTATAAAGTGGAAAAAAGTGTTTTATATTTAATATGGCCATGTAAACCTACCTGTATATTTTGGAAGAAGTTCTATACCAACTACTGTATATTGCCTCACATGTTTTTATTACACCGTGTTCCTGGATTTCTGTCTCTTTGCAGGAAGGTGACAGCATAAATGTAGATGTCACATGTCCTGGGGCGACACTGGCATTAGCTATGATTTACCTAAAAACCAACAACAGGTAATATTGCTACTTAGAATAATTAAATTCTTCTAAAGGGAGTTGTCCTGGTAGAAACACTGTGTCTGACAGTCTTCTGGATGCAAGTATCAAACAAAGAGTTTAATTATTTTTTTTAAATTACATGAGCCATTAAATGTCCCATTATGTACGTAAACTGCTCGTTAAACCGTAACCCATGTTTGTGAGAATAGGAATATATGTAAAGACTTCACCAGTGATGTATTTAGATTGTTCACGCGAGTAAAATTACAAAATTAACGGGAACTACTGGTGTCCACTCTAAATATATCCATATATCCAGGCACACCAAGAGGCAGTCTTGATTTTGGAACAAAATATAATTTTGGCTCCCACATCAGCCATGTCAAGTCTAATACTTATACACAGTCTTATAAAAACTAATAAGAATTATACACAAGAAGAAGCATGAAGTGCTAAATTCATATTAATAAAGTGCTAGTGTCTAAAGTAGTTTTGCAGAAGGATCCTGCATAATATAACTAAACAAAAAGGTCAGTTATTTAAAGTGACAGTGCAGACGTGTTAGAGATCCCACTCATTTGATGTCAGACACTTCAGACGCCACTCGGTAATTTTTGGACTCAATGCCCTGTCTCCCATCCAAATCGGTGAGATTATTTATTCAATTACTGGGAATTTTTTTAAATTATGATTGGGGTTACTATATATTGGGGTAACTTCACTCAGTGTATAAGACTTGGCACAGGCTCATGTAGCTGCCGAAACATCATTACATTTTGATCCAAATCTTGTAGGGATCTTGCCCTACATGTCTGGAGCACCCTGGTGGAAGTGATCCATTATAGTGAGTTTATTGTTTACGTTTGTTTGTACAATGATATCCATTCTAGCACTATCCAGTCAGCAGTGTTGCTGTTACATTGTCATTCCTTAATGGGTTTTGGTTTGCAGGTCAATCGCTGACTGGCTGCGGGCTCCCGATACCATGTACTTACTTGACTTTGTAAAACCAGAATTCCTTTTATTAAGGGTAAGGTGGTTTTCTTTTCTTTGTTTTTTATGGATGGCCGTAATATTATCATACTGCATATACATTAATTAGCTTATTATAATAGTGTCATCCATCGACCGTTTTATCATACACAGTGTCACATATTATTCTAAACATTCTTTCAAAAGTGAATTAGTCAACAAAATAATCAATTTTTTTAAAAATCCCTACTGCTACATGTAAATAGCCAGAAAATCTAAATATTTCTGAACATACAATTTACTTCTCATTAGTTACATACATTTAACAATAATTTGCCAAATTATGCTTTGTTGAGACATGGTTAAGAATATTAGACATTTTATATAAAATGCAGAAATTGTAACAAGTACTCCTCTATTATTTTCAGACTCTTGCAAGATGCCTAATTTTATGGGATGACATTCTGCCAAATGCTAATTGGGTTAATAGTAATGTGCCCCAGGTAAGTATCCAGGGTGGTGTGGGGCTTGTGACAAATTTCACAGATGCACTCTGGGATGTCTGTTATTGCTATATACATAGCTGGTTTTAGGTTGGTACTTTTTACAAGTGTGACTGTAAGATGTATTGAAGTTTCTTGTACAGACTGAATCTTGCTCTTCACCTTTCTGTCTTGTAGATCATTACAGACAACAGCATATCACTTAATGCAACAGAACAGCCATTATCAGAAGATCTAAACTTGGAAACACTGGCGTAAGTATCACTGCTCTTTAATAGTGTTATACAGCAAAGTGGAATTATTATTTATAAGGAATAATAATGATCTACAGATAGAGATGCAGTATCAATAGTTTTAAGAAAAAACTAATGGATAAAAACACTCAAAATGCTGTTTAGCTACTATCAGCCTTTTCCTTTTGGCGTCTGGCCAGATCAAATTTTACAGATTTCAATGAAAACATTTCTTTAGGAGAAGGAATTGTGGCTAGTGTAGAGGTGAGTAAAACTAGAATTAAACATGCATACTAAAGAGGCCAAGCGATATAAAGCTATATACTGTAAAGCAGTCATCCCAAACGTTGTCCCTCCAGATGTTGATGGCCTGTTGTTCCCAGATTTCTTTGAATTAAGTAGATGGCCATATAATCATTGGAGTTGTAGTTCAGCAACATCTGGGGGGCAAAGTTTGCTATTCCTGCTGTAAAGTATAATTATATTTTCATTCATTTATTGTAGATCTTTAATTGTGAAAGCACTTGGCAATGCACAATTGTTGATTGACACTTGTATGCTTTTTTCCTTTTTGTTTTTTTATGAGGATGTAAGGATAAGTAGGTAGGTTTAGTGAATCCTACATTTCTCCAGCTAACTAAAACGGCCATCGTACCTAGCTTGTCTTAGACCAGGGGTGCTCAAAAACCAGGTCTCCAGGTGTTTTAAAACTACAGCTTCTATGATGGTTTGTCATTCTAAATGCATTCTAAAGCATCATGGGAGTGGTAGTTCTACAACATCTGGGGATCTAACTATTGGGCACCCCTGCCTTAGACCCTTGGGTAGATGGGAGGTGAAGTTGCACACAAAGCGTGAATGTAATGATTTCATATCAACTTGGATATGTGGGCAAACTAGGTGGTCTTAAAGATCCCGATTTGATGTCATATGTATGGTTTTTGTTTGTTGTTTTATTGCAGACAAGCCCATGTTTACATTATTGCTGGCGCTTGCCTGGCTTTAGGCTTTCGATTTGCTGGGTCTGCAAACCAGGCTGCATTCAACTGCTTGGTAAGATGTAAACACATATGATGATTACCACATAATTTAATGTTGCTTGAAGGCCTTGTCTTACAGTTGAATCATTTTGTTCTTTTTCTCCCAGTGTAAATTCGCAAAAGACTTTGAATGCTTATCAGGTCAAGCTGCTGGCATAGTAAGTGTATAAGACTTTATAAACAAAATATTTGATATATTTATTTTTTCTTTTTAACAAAAATTCACTTGGTATATATGTTTAAGAGTTTATTTCAAAAACATGAACAGAAAGCTGAATTTGGAATTTAGGCCAAAATAGCCAAGTTGTTAAAAATAAATAAATAATAATAATAAATAGCTCAGCAGGTGCTATTTTGTTTTACATTTCAAGATTTGTATTTCATGTTTTCATTTAATCTTAAAGGAACACTATAGTGTTAGGAATACAAAGCTGTATTCCTAGCATTAGTGTTTCTCTACGCGCCCCCTTCACCTTTGTTAAATAAACCCCTTAAGGACACATGACGTGTGACATGTCATGATTCCCTTTTATTGCAGACGTTTGGTCCTTAAGGGGTTAAACACTTACCCAATTCACTGGCTCTGACTGCGCACTCGACGTCTTCGCTGAAGGGGAACCTAATGGGTGTGTGCTACAAGCGCCTTAGGCCTTCCCCATATGAAAGCATTGAATTAATGCTTCCCTGTGGGGGATTTGAAGACGCTGGATATTGATAAACCACAGGAAGCACCTCTAGTGGCTGACTGGTAGACAACCAGTAGAGGCAGTGTTAAATCTACAATATAAACATTGTAGTTTCTTTAAAACTGCATTGTATTATTTTGCAAGGTTAAGGGGACAGTACAGTGGTCTGGGTGCCTACAATGTCCCTTTAAAGCATGATTTTGTAATTAAATATATCATCGTTTTACCTTCATAAATTAAAAATGCAGCAACCATGTAATGGTTATGTTACAGCACTAGCTCCCAGTGACGACTTCTTTTGGCACCCGTTCCTGCAATTTAATATCTTACAAAGCCACTTCGGTTAATGACCGTCTTTTCTAGGGAATTAAAATGCAAAAAAAGTGAAAATAACAATGGAACACACTTTGATATTTAGTAAGACAAAGACTATTTACTAAGGCATTTGTTAAGGGAACACACTATTACTTAGCATACGTCATTTCCACCTATTTAAAGCAAAAAAACAGAATATATTCTGCAATTCTTTAAATTGACACATAGCAGTAATTTATAAGCAAAGCAGGAATTTTGTGCAAATTGTAGTGGATAAATGTATAATTCTCAGTAAACCACTGTTGTGCAACCTCTAAATATAGTGCAAATACTTGTATGGGCAGAGAGAAGTATTATTATTATTATGATATTTATAGAGCGCCGTCAAATTTCGCAGCGCTTTACAATGGGTGGACAAACAGACATGTAGTTGTAACCAGACAAGTTGGACACACAGGAACAGAGGGGTTGAGGGCCCTGCTCAATGAGCTTACATGTGAGGGAGTGGGGTAAAATGACACAAAAAGGTAAGGATCGTATTAGACTAATGACAGTTGCAGAAGAGGAATCCGTCAGGAGCTATTAACAGTTTAATTGATACGCTTTTATGAAGAAGTGGGTGTTTAACGATTTTTTGAAGGAGTGGAGACTGGGTGAGCATCTAACGGAGGAGGGAAGCGAGTTCCACAGGAATGGTGCAGCCCTCGAGAAATCTTGAAGGCGATAGATTGAACATGAGGTTTGAAGGAGAGGTCGGAGTCAAAGAGAACACCTAGGCAGCGAGCCTGCGTGGTGGTGATGATGGTAGCACCGTTGACTTGGAGGGAGACAGACACAGGAGTAACAACACTTGAGGGAGGAAAGACCAGAATTTCAGTTTTGGTTAAGTTTAGTTTAAGGAAGTGGGCAGCCATCCAGTTAGAAACAGAGGAGAGGCAGTCAGAGACACTAGTCAAGAGGGACGGAGAGAGATTAGGAGAGGACAGGTAGATTTGCGTGTCATCTGCATAGAAATGATATTGGAAGCCAAAGGAGCTAATGAGTTTACCAAGGGAGGCAGTATAGTTGGAGAACAGTAGGGGACCAAGGACTGAACCTTGGGGGACACCAACAGAGAGGAGTTGGGGAGAAGAAGAAGAGCCAGAGAAAGAAACACTGAAAGAGCGCTGGGAGAGGTAGGAGGAGTACCTTATATATAGCACAGTATATCTTTAATATGTTTTTTTCATATAGCTGACATATATTTGAATAAGGATTTTGTCACTTTTGCTACAATTTTATGACACTGTGCAAAGAGAGAGGTGCTATAGAGCTCCCTGAACCACCATAATATTCCTGAAGTAGTTGTTATGGTGCTTGGATTCTCACTTTAAATGCTGCTAAAAACACCTTTTTTATGGTCAATAACAAACCTATAGCATCACTTATATCATTGTCCTTTTCGTGCCAGGCTCAGTCAGGGCACATATTGCAAATGAGAAGGAGAAACCGAAACATTAAGGGAAATGAATCAAAATGTTCTGTTATTAAAAGTGGTGCAAAATGTGAAAGGAGAGAAATCACAAATGGAATGTGCCTGCTGGTTTCCCTGGTTTCCATTGAAATTGCTCCAAGCTTATTTTGACCATTTTCTAGAACGGAACACTCCTTGTGTGTTTTTCCGCTTACCATGTTCCGTCCGGGCCATCAATGATTTCGGCTTCTGTAAAGATATTTAGTCATGTTGTGGATAGAACTCTGTTGATTGGCATGTGAAAAGGCTGTGTTTTGTTTATCAAGTTGGATGCTTGATACATCTGTCTGTAACATTTGTAAACCCCACATTGTTACCCCTGCTTGGATAATGATAACCATTTGACTGTTATCCTTTTTAATCTTGGCACACAGATGAATGATCCTGGAAGTGCAACATAGTGCACTAGTGTCTAATAGTGTCCAATGCTATACAATAACATTGGAATTTTTTGAACAGAAATCTACACAAACTAGTACAAATGAATGTTATTACCAATGCTTAAGATTGAAATTATCAGCCATTGCTATCTCTTACCCTTTAAGACCGGTCATTATAACCTGGAAACCTGTCTCAGTGTGGTGCTGTTGTCCCTATCCATGGTCATGGCTGGATCAGGCAACCTGACTGTCCTTCAGTTATGTCGTTTTATGCACAAGAAAACCGGTGGGGAAATGAACTATGGCTTTCACCTAGCACATCACATGGCATTGGGCCTTCTCTTCCTCGGAGGTGGGCGGTAAGTCTGAAACATTTTAGTGTGTGTGTGTTTTAGTATGGCTGTATCCTTGCACTCAGGCTGAATATACAGTGGCCGGGTGCCAGTCTGAATGATATAAATGTCTTTATTGAGGGGCCAGGGATCAACGTTTCATCCCATACTGGAAGTTTCATCAGGATAACATTACAATACAAAGCAAATATTTATATAGGAACAGTAACTAAGGTCTAACTAACCACAGGTGTGCTCAGTGCGAATCCAGGCGTCCGTGCGTACCCTGTGCGTATGCGTGTGGATAGCTTCGCCCCCAATAGTGAAGCGGTACATGCGCCATGACTTTTCGTTTACTGTTGTCGTGGTGACGCGGCTTCGATGTCATAATAGTGATGCCGATATGGGGATGCATAGTGCTGTTTGTACCTATGGTAAATCGTGGTAATATTGGAAGGATAATTGCTATAACAAGTAATTACAGGTGATTATAAATAATAACGTAATAATTACTGCTAGATTGTCGTGTTGAAGATTGTGAGAGTAGACTAAAGTATAATTGTTACACCTGAACATAAAAATAAGGCATATTTACATAAAGTACATATTAACTAAACAGTCACTTGCCTAATTAAAAAAACGATGAACCTAGAGGGGAAATAGATATTATAATTTATGAAGAAATTTAACTTACATACTTTATGAATAAATTATAGTCCCTATCTCTAAACCCCAAAACTTAGTTTGGGGTAAAGGGGTGAATATTATTGCTAACTATTGAATTTTCTATGTTCTCTCACTATTGAATTTTCCCCTTCAGTCTAAGGTTTGAGCGAAAATTCAATAGTAAGTTAGACCTTCGTTACTTTTCCTATATAAATGTTTGCTTTGTATTGTAATATTATCCTCATCCTTATGAAAGTCCTGGTACGTGACTTAAACGTTGACCCTGGAACCCTCAATAAAGAAATGTATATAATTCAGCAAGGCCGTGAGTGCAGCTCTTTCTAATATTTAAAAAAAAAAATATATATATATATATATATATATATTTTTTTTTTTTATCTTGTCTGTCACCAGTTTTGTTGTCAGGTTTATATCGCTGTCTTTTGTTTGTGGTTACAAGTGTTTCTGTTTAATTTCTATATGTGATTTTGTTTTACAGTTATACGCTAAGTACTACAAATTCTTCCATCGCTGCACTGCTTTGCGCACTATATCCTCACTTCCCTGTGCACAGCACAGATAACAGGTAAATATCACCAAGTATGTTCCTTGCATGTTCTTTCACAAATGTATTTATGTACAGTTCATTCCACAGTGAAATAACATTGTCAATGTGAGGATCTTGACCATGTCACATGCATTATGTGTTTTATATGAAGATGGTCAATTCTCCTGTCCTGCATCTCTTAATTAAATTAATTTTTATTTAAACCCATTTGTACAGTGTTGCATAAATTACTGGCATTTTATCAAAATAGAGTAGTAATAAATGATGAAGCTTCCTCTTTTAGAATATTGAAAACTTGTATACAACATTTAGAAAGCTTTTGATGAGTAGCCAAACATTTTTTTCCACAAAGCTTTGCCAGCCTTAAAGGGGAACTGTCACTTATTTGTAATTTACAGCATTGAAGCAAACATTATTAATCCCCTATAACAGATAAATAAATTGCTATATTTTCTTTTAAAATGTTATTAAAGATTTAGCTCTATGCTGATTGCCCTTATTCAAGTTACCGAGATCATATGAATGACGGATAGCTCAGACAGAGGTGCCCAGTTCCAGCATAGAGGTGTGGATATCTAGATTTTATTTTATTTTTCCCTTCAGATTAGAGGCAGTGCTTTACAACTGGGATTTCATCACCTGGAGGGAAAAAACAGGCAGGCAATCTCCCAAACTTTTCAAGAACCTCCCCCAATTAACCTTTGGCCTTATAAATTGCTTCCTACCCAAGACATCCCCAGTTCTTTGCCTGCCTCCGGCAGAGGAGGGTGTCAGGGTCAGGTTTTCTCCCTAGAAGTATGGTGAGAGGGCTGAGGCTCTGGAAGCTCTACTTCTTTTAAATAAACTTTTCAGAGATCGGCCAGGGATAACACACCAGATGGCTGTATCTCACAAATGCATAATTCTTAAACAGAGGGATCGTAAAGATAATGTTAAAGTTCCTGGGAAATGACCGTTCACATTTAAAGGGACAGCCTATGCACCATAACCATTAAAAATGCTCTCTAGTGGTTATGGTGCCTTAACTTTCCAGGCGGTTTCCCAAGATAAGAGTTAAACAATTTTTAAACAACTTGACATGTCCCTATTTGAACAAAATTGATGTCAATAATGTGGAATTAAGAACTTACATATTACATATATATCAGAAGAGGAGGCTTGGGTGCATGGAGCCAGTGAGGGGAACTGTCAAATCGTTTGATAGAGTTCTGGCTACTCTGTCTTGATTGAAGATGGTCTTTTGCAAGAGTACAACTAAAACTTTATTTTTCTATTGTTTGTTTATATATATAATCATCCTGCAATTTTCTTCCATGGCTATTACACAGCCTTTATCACCATATATGAGCAATCTTTACATTCTGTTATCCCATTATCCCAATAAGGTATCACCTTCAAGCTCTGCGGCACCTTTACGTGCTGGCTGCTGAGCCACGGCTCCTGGTGCCTGTTGATGTTGATACAAATACTCCATGTTATGTGCTTTTGGAGGTTACTTACAAGGTAAGACTTTGAATTTAGATAGCAACAAAGGTTTTGTCTGGGACATCAGATGCATGCAGTATCTATTCACAAATAATGTTAAACACTTGCCATTTTCATAGTTTGACATTATTCTTTTTTTTATTATTTTGCCACATTTCATGATTTCGCGATTTCATGCCGAAAAGTGTATAACCATAATCACTAACCCCAGTACAAATAAAAGTTAATATGCAGTGATCCAGTGTATAACAAAGACAAAATTTATATCAAACCACACAAAGTGAGAAAGTAATAAATATGCAAAAATACAACCTGAGCTTGTCAGTATAATCAGGTAGTATCTAAAAGCATAAAATAAAATACAACATCGTGTAATCTGTATAAAAACAGTTAAGATAGGGCAGAACAGACTATCACTCACATTATGCAGAGCCGTCCCAGGCTCTGTATTGTAGGCTCAAAGGTGCCAATACAGGCAAACGAAGTTCCCAGAAAGTAGATGGAGAAATTTCTCAAAAAAATATATATTTATTGAATAATATAAAATTCAAAATTACAAAGCTCAAGGTACTAGAGGAGTGGAATCCAAACCATGCAAACAAAAGGATATCCACTTACCCCAAAACAAAGACCGAGAGGAAATACATGAAATAAACACACATAAAAATAAAATACAACTGGGTAATAAAAAATAGCAGCAAGCAGCAGACGCGTTTCGGCTCAAAAAGCCTTCTTCAAGTGCTGATGTTGAGGTCTCCGGAGCTTGTTTAAATACTCTAGATCATTGCAAACACGTGTGTAGTCTCCGTTCAATTCCGTCACTTCCGGTATTTTCGAATGACGTCACTTCCGGTTATCGGCGTTTGGAACGCATGGTGATCCAGTGTGTCTGTACTTTGCTGGGGTCTTAAATATTATTTGTCTTTTCTAGATTTATTTTTAAATGTCCTTTATTTTTTTTTTTTATAAAATCCAGTGCAAAGTCATGGGTAAAAAAAGTTTGGTGATTTTTTTAAATGTATTTTGCCTTTTTTAAATGTAATATTATTTTAAATATGCATAGGGAACACAGTGGTATGAAGAAACAACGGAAGAACTGATGGCACCAAGCCTGCTTCCTGAGCTTCATCTGCTAAAACAGGTGTGTGTATTTTAACATCTATATATAAAGCATGCTACTCTATCACATCGTGTGTAACTGGAGGTCATTTTCTGCCTCATGCTTGTCCTACAAATGTATTAGAAAGATAGAATACAAATGGAGCCACTGTCCTTCCAAAACGCCATCCTCTGCCAAGCGTGTAACACACCATCTCTGTGTTAACCATTAGATCCAGTCTAGGAGAAATTTGAGTTACACTTGTGATTTCTGTTATATATGGACGGTTTTGTATTATACCTTATTTTGTTTTATACTATTTTCCACGTAGCTTCTCCTCTTCATGACCATATTTTCTTTAGTAAGCATATAAACTGCTTGCTTTTTAGCCACCACCTCTGTGTTCAGATGTTTATGGAGAATGCATTGTCTGTAACACTTCAGCAGAATCATTGGGAGAGATCTTGGCTGTCTGCATTCATGGCGTTAATTCAGGTGTTCAGCTTCACTCTTACTTCACATAAATATACACACGTACAAAATGAAGTGAATGGGAGCTAACTTTTGTAGCTGACTGTACTTTAACTGTATTTGTTATCCATTCCATTAACACATAATTATTTTTCTCTCTATATCAGAGTGGAGTTGGTTTAAACCCGTATTTAAATAAAGATTTAAACCTGCAAGAGTGAGTTTGAATCATAATTTTTCAATGTAAAGACTCACTCTCCCTGGTTGTTCCGATTAGTTCGACAGTTATGTCAGAACTGCTTTTGTTTTATACCATTAGAAATACGTTGGTAATGATGACATCATTGCAAGGTTAAATATCCAGTTTAGTAGCTTAAAAACTCATCAAAGAACAGCTTAAATAGTTGTATTTAACTAAAATAATAACATATAGCATATATATTCATGTATTTGTTTAAACATCAATGATTGTTAAAGGGACACTATAGTCAACATATAACGGTCCCCTAGCCTTCTTTCTTGCTTTTATATGAACTTGTCATAAAAAAAAAAAAATCTGAGTAAGTTTTAATAATAAAACTTACCTCCGTTCTAGCGCTGAGCTCCCCGCTAGGCCACGCCCCCTTTTTTTTGGTCAAAATGAAGAAATCACAGGGCCCAATAGGACGCTTCTCCTTGAGAAGCGTCATCGCGATGTGGTGTGCATGCGCGGTTTCGCGCTGCACCAATCACATTCTTCATAGAGCGGCATTGAATGCCGCCCTATGAAGAAACTCAGCGCTCAACTGCGCATGTGCGCGGAATACGCGTTTGCGAGCTGAGCTGTCTGACTGACAGCTCAGCTCGCTTTCTATACCCGCCCCCCTCCTCAGCCAAACTGTGTTTGCATATAAACACTATATATAGATCTCTCTCTCTCTCTCTCTCTCTCTCTCTCTCTCTCTCTCTCTCTCTCTCTCTCTCTCTCTCTCTCTCTCTCTCTCTCTCTCTCTATATATATATATACTGATATAGTGTTTCTATGCAAACACACAAGTAGTAAAAAATTAGACATACACACACTCTTTCTCCATCCATCCCCATCATTCATATCATCCATCCCCATCATCCATATCATCCATATCCATACCCAAATCCATCCACTCCCAATATCCATCCATATCCATCCATCCCCATCATCCATCCTCACCCACTCACCCTCAGTCACCCACACACACTCACTAAATTTACTTACTGTTTGAATCCTCCCCTCCTCCTCTTCGGTCTTCAACCTGTCAGCTCAAGCCACTCCCACGCAGTGCTGACAGCCTCAGCACACAAAGCTCGTGCACAGTGCTTTGTGTGCTGATAGCACGTCTGAAGTATTCACCCATGCGTGAGTACATCAGACCTGAATGAAGCCTTTTTAGGGCTTCTGAACTCTGAAGTCCATCTGGTGGCAGTCTGACTGCAACTGGAGTTGTTCCAAGCTTCCAATGTAAACACTGTATATTCTTTGAAAATACAGTGCTTACAAGAAAAAGGCTTCAGGGAGCTGTAGCACACACCTGAACAACCTCATTAAGCTGAAGTTGTTCAGGTGACTATAGTGTCCCTTTAACTAAGTGGCTAAATAAACTATCTTTACAAAGCTTAAACTGCAATGGTGTATCCTCTTACCAGGGTCCCCGCTGGGAGCCTACCCTTCTCTGATGCTGGGTGAAAATTCTCACTGTTCACTTCTTTGCCATTTAAGAGTTAAAGCACTTTGTTTATATAGCCCTAGTCACACCATTCTGCATGTTTCAGCTTTCCTAAACACTTACTGTAAAGTGAGATCTATTGTTTAAATTTCCCTTATTATACATTCTGTTGAATTTAGAATTTCTTATTTCCTGCCCAGTTAATAGCTTGATAGACACTGCAGGATCCTCCTGTGTGTGATTAAAGTTAAAAAAAAATACGTTGTGATTACATTGTTTTGATGCCTATAGTGTCCCTTAAACTTGGATCCATGTATTTACCAAAAATTTTAATATTGCATTAATACACCGCCTCATTCTACATAACGGATCTATATTAAATGCTGAGTAGTAGTTGGACTATGTTGTATCTTAAATTGAAAACTGTCTCTAAATCAGTGGTTCCCAAACAAGTCCTTACAACACACCAACAGCACAGGTATTGTCAAATTTAAATAGAAAAGGGAAATACATAAATCCTGGATTGTTGGTCTACCATGAGGACTGGTTTGGCAACCTCTGCTGTAGATAAAAAACATTTTTTCCCCATCCAAAAGGCACTTTTTTTTTTTTTTTTAAATTAAACAAATCTGAATGATTGATTTCCCCCCCACTCCCCTCCTCAATTTGTATTCATGGTGTTTTTGCTTTCTGTCATCATTTGTAGTACATATCAATGTGTAATGTGCTTTTTGATTAATTTTTCTTTTGATTTTCCTTTTCTGAATGTAAATATTTTACGCTTTGATTTGAAAGATTGGTTTAATGACAGATGTGGTATTAATTATTCTAAACAAATTTATATTCACTGTAAGCTGGAGAGGTTAGGCTCTGCTAGTTTTTTGATCTGTTGCAGTAGAATCCTTGTCTTTAATATCCAGTTAACCGAGATGGGTGTTTTAGCTTCCATACTGTATTTATAAAGGTCTGTCTTGGTTCTCTTTGTCTAATCAGATTAAAGTGAAAGGCCCCCGATACTGGGAAATAGTGATTGACTTGCACAAAGGCCCTCAGCAACTCAAGTAAGTGAGAATTGTCTTATTAGTACGTTACTATTTCAATATCTTGAACAGGTGATGCTTGCTGGTTTCCCCAGTCCTTATTAAGAAGACTAATTAGACTGAAATCCCAGTGGAGTCAACAGGCTATTTCCACTCATTCCAGACTGTAGACAATATGTTGCGACTACTGCAGACCCTCACTTAACCCACTTTTTCTTTAGGATGAATTTCCTTCTCATCTCTTATGACTCTTGGTGTGCCTGCTATCGTACCTGCTTAATTATCATTAGGTTCACTTCAGACTGTCACACTGTGTGATAAATGTGATCTTATTTACATTCACTATATAAATCTGGACCACAATTGTAAATGTACTGTCTTAGGCTCTATGGATGTATCTTTCGATCGTCCGCTTTCCCGCTGAAGAATCTCATTGTTATTAAGGGGATACTGTAGGCATAATAACCATTTCATTTAATTGAAATGGTTATAGTGCCGAGGGTCCCCTAGCACTCCTCCATTCAGTGTTTAATTATTTTTGAGCAAGTTAACAGTGAATGAGGGTTCCTGACTTCCTTAAGTCTCGCCATGACTGGAGTTATGGCTATGGCAGAGATCACACACTTCCTTGTAGCCATACCAGTTCTTACTTGCAATGGCACAGTGATTGGGTGATTACAGTCAGCTGACACTCTTAGCTAATCTCAGCCGCCTTTTGCTGCTCAGGTTAATACTAACTCACTAGCCCAAGCAGCACAGATGGGATTGTTTCTGGGGTTCTTGTTTAATTTTAAGACGTTAAAGCTCCAGGGAACTCCAGACATTATAACGGCTTCAATTAGGTGAAGCAGTTATAGTGCCTACAGTGTCCCTTTCGGTGATCACTAGGATCCGCCAACAGAGTTGTCTTAAGAATTTAAAAAAAAAAAAAAAAAAGTTGATCATACAATTTAAGTGTACTTTGGTTTCTTGTCTTATTTGAAAAGTGCCTCTTAAAATGAATCCTGCTTCCAAAAATATATAAAACATTTCCACATTTAAATTAGCCTACAGGTTCAGAGACGTTTCTGAAAATTAAATGCATGCTTTTTTTAATGAAACCACTGGTAATCATGAAGTGAGATTTTAGGTTAAGGGATGGAGGGCATTGGATTGCAGGGAATTCTATAGTTTGTGTTAAACACTTGAAACAGTCTGACAAAAACTGTTCCTTTAAAAATGAAAAATAAACACTTTTAAAAATGCTTATTATACTAATTTCAGTTATTTTTCATCTTCTGTTTTGGTTCCTTTTATTGCATTATTAAAAAACAAAAACAAAAAAAAAGTTGTATTTAAATTTAATTTAAAAAAAATAACTTGGCACATGTATCACCTGTGATTTTTGGTTAGTTGGGAAAAAAATATTTTTTTCTGTGCATAATCCAAATACCAGTTAGTCATTTAGTAAACATTTGTTGTTGATGGCATGCTGTATACCTGTTTTTTTGCCATGCTATATTTTAAACAAATTGGAAATAAAACTTGCCATGTTTTGTCAACATAGATTCTGTTTTTGCTAAATTTCTTATATTAAACAGAGTGGGAAGATTTTTTAATTTTTTATTTTGTTTTCCTGTGTAGAGCGGGTCATTTAATAAAGGGAGAATTTTCTGTGAATTTCAAATTTAAGACCAGAGTAGCTGAGCATAGATGACTTTCTGGTTCATCTATTTTGACCTTAAATATGAAATTTACTTTGAAATTTAATGATTTACCCTGATTGTTATCCTAGTCTAATATTTACAGGGGGAAAAAAGCATCCAGGGCATTAAGCAGAGTAGACAATTTAAACTATAATGTGTATAAAGTTACATAGATATCAATACAACAGTTAGTGAGACGTATTTGTGACGGTCAACCGTGAAACATTGGAGGAATAGCTAAAAAGGATCTCCTGGGAGAGAAAAGAGGTGTTAATAGCAAAGATGTAAAGTTTGAAAATACCTGGTAAAAGGTAATAGAAGAGGACGAATAAGAGAAAAAAATAAGTATATATATATGTGTGTGTGTATGTATATGGAAGGGGGGGGGACCAGAGAGCTGTTAGTAACAGGAACTCTATATGGGAAGGGGGCTAGGAGTGGAACAGCAATGGATCGATCTGTTAACAAAGGGGCAATACCTACTGCTTTTCAAATTCAGTAGATGTGTGATCTGAAAGTATCTCTAGGTATCTAGACTGGTGGGTGGTTCTGGCTAAAAGAAAAAACATGTCAACTACCCTGGGAAATTAGGTGGCAAGGAATATTTTGTGGAGTGATGGGAGGCAGAGCCAACCAAAGATTTGTTGGGTTGACAAAATCTGAAGGTCCTTTCTGATAGTATTATGAAGCTTTTTGGAATTACAATGAAGTTGGAAATGGTCATGTTTGCTCAGTACCCCAAGGATTACACTTTGTAAGAAAAACGTGCTTGCAGTTACTACAGGAGGAAGCCGTAAGTTAGAAGTTCAGGTTTAGCAGCTTTAAAGCATACATTTGGGGATTGTACATTGATAAAAGGTGTCTTGCCTGCAATGTTAGTGTTACTTAGTTTTAGTACTAGTACTTAGTCTCCTCCCCTCCCACCACTAAACTATTGGGTGGCACTAGTGCACCATGCAATATTCCACATTGTGCATAAACTTTTTATTATTTTTTTAAATGTAAGAATGAAGCCAGCACGAGGGTAGTGGCTAATAGACAGCAGTGTGTAAGACTTCTTTAATATAATGAACAGCAGAAGGTTGTTGGCATATACAGCCAAATCATGCACTTTGTCAACAACCTGGAAACATGCAGTACTCTGTGATAACTAGGCATGTGCATGGGAAAAATTTTCGGTTCAGTTTAGCTCGGCATTCCGAAATTCGAGATTTTCGCAATTTGTCACTTCAGAAATTCGGTAAGTTCGGGACTTCTATTGCAGCCGCTTAGTAGATAACTCCCTAATTCCCACGGTATAAAAATTACTTAGTATTAGTAAATTTTGCCCCTACTCGCTATACCGCGAGTAGGGGCATGTATAGTAAACAGTGAGCAGCCTGTGGCTGCTCACTGTTTAAATTAAAAAAAAGGGTCCCCCTCCCAAGCCTCCACTCGCGACGCGAGTGGGGGCCTTTAAACTAATTTACCCCTGAGCGCCGGGTGGGGGCCCTAAAGTAAAATGATGGGGGGGGGACACACCTATTGTCCTCCCCCCTGGCCCCCACCCCTGAGCAGTGGGTGGGGGCCCTAAATACTAATAAGGGGGGACACCTAATGTTCTCCCCCCTGAGCGGCGGGTGGGGGCCCTAAATTGGAATGGGGGGGTTACCTAATGTCTTCCCCGGCTCTCACCCCTGGGCGGCGGGTGGGGGCCCTAAATACCAATAGGGGGGACATATTGTCCTCCCCCTTGCCCCCACCCCTAAGTGGCGAGTGGGGGCCCTAAAAAAAAAGTCATCCCCACACGTGACTAGGGGTCCCCAAACCCCTAGTCACCCCCTCCCCCCCAAAAAAATTATCCCCCTACCTACCCCCCTCACCCTAAAAATAATGAGGGGGGGACTTTTCACTAAGTACCTGTAAAAAATAAAACTTACCATTCAATGTTTTCTTTCTTCTAAAATCTTCTTTTTTCAGCCCCAAAAAAGGCCAAATAAAAAACCATAATAACCGACGCAATTAATAAAAGAAAAAATTCCATCACCACCCGGTGAGGGCTCCGCACAGACTGAGCTCTGCCCTCGCCGGGTGAAGGAGTATTATTTCTTTGCGCTCTGTTTTTTTTTTGTGTTTTTTTTTGTAGTGTGTTGGTTATTATGGTTTTTTATTTGGTCTTTTTTGGGGCTGAAAAAAGATTTTAGAAGAAAGAAAACATTGAATGGTCGAATGGTAAGGTTTTTTTTTTTGTTGTTTTTACAGGTACTTAGTTAAAGGTCCCCCCCTCATTATTTTTTAGGGTGAGGGGGATAGGTAGGGGGTTAATTTTTTTGGAGGGGGGAGGGGTGACTAGGGGTTTGGGCTGCTCACTGTTTAATAGACATACCCCTACTCGTGGTATAGCGAGTAGGGGCATAATTTACTAATACTAAGTAATTTTTACTTAGTAAATTTGGCTGAAAGACCAATTTAGGTCTTTCAGCCTTTTGGTAGATAGCTCCCTAATACCGTGGGAATTAGGGAGTTATCTACTTATTCATTCCTGTCATTACACTGACTGGCTAAGTAACTTACATTTTACATGAATGTATGTATGTTGATTGTTGTAAGTGTTGCAAATGCTTACAGCTGAATCCTGGCTATGTTTGTATACTTTTTATTTAAAATTGTATACAATGTAACATTCTTCTTCTTTCACTGGGTAAGTATATTGGTACTTAGGCAATACTGTATTTCGGGACTTCAGCAATTCGGACATTTTGAAGTACCCGAATTCACCGAAATTCATCCGAATTCATATTCGGACCGAAACGAATTGCACATGTCTAGTGTTAACTGCTCCTCGAAACTGCTACGGTGATAGAACATGAAGCAATGGGCAGTGGACAGTCTCACACTGTTTTTAGACTGCATTCTCTTAGACCAGGTATAATAATGTTTTTGTTTTTTTTACTCAGATTCTTGCCATAGGAAGGATATATATAATATAAACAAAATATCTGTTAATTGGATTGCTACATTGAACCGTGCACGTCAAGTGGATATATACAAAAAATATAGAGAATACAATATAGTGCAGATTGTAAAACACTGAGCCAATTTTATAGGCTCTTTGAAATGTGAGTGATCCATTCTGCTACTTAATTAAACTATCAGTGTTTTTACAATCTGCACTATATTTTTTTGTATATATCCACTTGACGTGCACGGTTCAACCAAGATCTCAAGGGGCAACCCCAAAATTTTCATAGCACTGCACTTGAGGTATATGTTCTAAATATACCATTTTTTTTTATCTTTCTGTTAAATTGTGTGTGGAATAAAGGGGAATCCACACTACTGTACAGAGCTGCTATACATCAATTTCACTATAAGCTATTTTTGTGACACACAATCTCCCAAAAGGAGACTTTGGTTCTAGATTGCTACATCATTGTGACTTTTCCCTCTTATTTACACACCTGTTCATGGGTCGACAGATTCATTTTAATTAAATTTAAAAAAATATTTTTTTTTTTCCTTCTTCAATCAGTATTTTTATTGAGGCATACATGTTACAAAAAATTGTTATATAATAACATTGGGGTATAGTACGTACAATAACAGATAATGTGAGTATAATTTTCATCAACAATAATGAAACTATCTTGAAAAGCACTGAGTGAGCAATAATCTGGTGTATGAGTAAAACACAAGTAATATAGTAATATAAGACAAGTACTATGCCAGTGAATTCTTTACAATTTGCAGTCACCCTATTGTCACATAGGGTACGGTTGGGAGTGTTGCACAAGTGCCACTGATGGATGCAAGTCAACAATACTGGTGTCCCAGTGCATCACTATACCCGCACCAGGCCTAATAAGGAGCCTTCACTAATACTGGCCGGGTTATAAATAATGTCCAAGTCCTTTCCCCTGGACAGTGGATCCATGCACTTTGGTCTGTTGCTTGGACATCTCCACCCAAATAGCTCTCCACAAGTGGGGGGGAGATGTGATGGGGACAGTCCCCTAATGGCTCTCAGCCCAAGAGGGGCCTTACGTCTGAATGGTGTTGAGAGATGGCTAATGTGCCTGGTGCAGGGACACCCTACCTCCAGCTCTGCGTTGCCGAGCCTAAGTCTTTTAGTGAGTATTGGGTGGCTTATAGAATGCTTGTTTGTAAAGTAGTGCCCACATCCTCTTACAAAGTTGGTCGTATTTGGACAGGATGTCCTCAGTTGCATATTAGGTTTTGCTCCACGTGGCTGCACAGCCATTTTGCAAAAAGCTAGTACTTACAGTTGCAAGAAAAAGTATATGAACCCTTTGGAATGATATGGATTTCTGCACAAATTGGTCATAAAATGTGATCTGATCATCTAAGTCACAACAATAGACAATCACAGTCTGCTTAAACTAATAACACACAAAGAATGAAATGTTGCCATGTTTTTATTGAACACACTATGTAAACATTCACAGTACAGGTGGAAAAAGTATGTGAACCCTTGGATTTAATAACTGGTTGAACCTCCTTTGGCAGCAATAACTTCAACCAAACATTTCCTGTAGTTGCAGATCAGACGTGCACAACGGTCAGGAGTAATTCTTGACCATTCCTCTTTACAGAACTGTTTCAGTTCAGCAATATTTTTGGGATGTCTGGTGTGAATCGCTTTCTTGAGGTCATGCCACAGCATCTCAATCGGGTTGAGGTCAGGACTCTGACTGGGCCACTTCAGAAGCCGTATTTTAAAATTCTGTTTAAGCCATTCTGTTGTTGAGTTACTTCTATGCTTTGGGTCATTGTCCTGTTGCAACACCAATCTTCTGTTGAGCTTCAGCTGGTAGACAGATGGCCTTAAGTTCTCCAACAAAATGTCTTGATAAACTTGGGAATTCATTTTTCCTTCGATGATAGCAATCCGTCCAGGCAGCAAAGCAGCCCCAAACCATGATGCCCCCACCACCATACTTCACAGTTGGGATAAGGTTTTTATGTTGGTGTGCTGTGCCTTTTTTTCGCCACACATAATGTTGTGTGTTTCTTCCAAACAACTCAACTTTGGTTTCATCTGTCCACAGAATATTTTGCCAGTACTGCTGTGGAACATCCAGGTGCTCTTGTGCAAACTGTAAACGTGCAGCAATGTTTTGTTTGGACAGCAGTTGCTTCCTCTGTGGAATCTATTCTTGTTTAGTGTTTTACGTATTCTAGATTCGCTAATAGGGATGTTAGCATTTGCCAGTGACTTTTGTAAGTCTTTAGCTGACACTCTAGGATTCTTCTTCACCTCATTGAGCAGTCTGCGCTGTGCTCTTGCAGTCATCTTTACAGGACGGCCACTCCTAGGAAGAGTAGCAGCAGTGCTGAACTTTCTCCATTTATAGATAATTTGTCTTACCATGGACTGATGAACAGCAAGGCTTTTGGAGATACTTTTATAACCCTTTCCAGCTTTATGCAAGTCAACCAATTCTTAATCGTAGGTCTTCTGAGAGCTCTTTTGTGCGAGGCATCATTCACATCAGGCAATGCTTCGTGTGAAAAGCAAACCCAGAACTGGTGTGTTTTTTTTATAGGGCAGGGCAGCTGTAACCAACACCTCCAATCTCATCTCATTGATTGGACTCCAGTTGGCTGACATCTCACAGAGATGTCATTAGTCTAGGGGTTCACATACTTTTTCCACCTGCACTGTGAATGTTTACATGTTGTGTTCAATAAAAACATGGCAACATTTCATTCTTTGTGTGTTATTAGATAAAGATAGAGGAGTGCAGGTAAAAATATGTGTATAATATACTTATAAATGCTTGATTGTCCTTTAGATGTTACCTATATACAGAAAAGGATAAACATAGCATAATACTGTTGGACTAAAAGATTGTCAATAAGTAAATATTGGTTCCACTCACACTTTGCAGAGCCACATATAGTAGGCTCTGACTTTTGTCGCTCTTTTCAAATCCCTGATGTATTTGACTCCACCACACCTCCAGGTCTCTCCACTTTTGCCAGGATACAGGAGATATAAATGATTCCAAAGGAGATAGGGGATATAGGTCAAAAATTTATTTAACATATATAGTTAAAAACAGGGAAATCTATAAAGTGCATTCAAGTGAAAATCAATAAGGTAGCAGCACTGACGCGTTTCGACCGTCAAAACAGTCTTTTTCAAAGTGCATAAAATGTTCGTCTCCATACTCTGTATATATACCATTTGAATTTGGCGCCAAAAATCTCCGTTCGCTGGCGTCCATGTACTTCCTGGTTTCGCCGGCCGGCTTACTTGTCTCCACCCATTTTTACGTCAGATTGCGTTTAGTTGCGTCTGACGTCAGATGTCTTTTTCCCGAACCGGAAGTAACTCAAATTAGCTCCCTGAAGCTGCCGCAGCCATCTTAAAAGAGTCTTTATAATATATTCAGTATGGGACTATCCTGGCAATATATTCTTCAATTTGTAACAAAGTACAAACATCTCGATCTTTATAAACCTATGTTGCTAATAAAAAGCATATGCAATTGCACAGACATATTTTTCATAAGTATATTTAAAAGAAGAGAAGAGAATACCATATAACATTTAAAACAAGAGAGAAAGAGATAACATCATTAATATGTCTGTGAAACACAGAACAGTAAAACATATAGATTGTTAATACATATATTCATAAAAAATATATATATAGAAAATCATTTTATATTAAAATCATAACTATAAACCGTTTTTTAAAAATAATTAAATGAGCACACTCATTTCAAAATCCATATTAAGTCCTTTAGGTGATAGTGTGTCCAAATTAAAAATCCAACCCATTTCACATCTACTCAAATTTGCGTTGATATCACCTCCTCTCCAATGTTTTGTAACCGTTTGAATTCCATAAAACTTTATATGACTTGGGTCCTGATTGTGGTGTTCAAGAAAATGTAGAGAGACATTATGGGTTTTAAGTCCTTTTTTGATGTTATATATGTGTTCACGCACCCTCGTGGCCACACATCTAGATGTTTTGCCCACATATTGTAGACCACAGGGGCACTCCAACACATATATAACATTCTTAGTCTTACAAGAGATAAATTTATCTATCTTGTACTCTTTTAAATTAACATTGGAGTGGAAGGATAAAATCTTTTTTTCTTTTATTTTAGATGTTCTACATCCCATACATTTTCCACAAAAATTAAAACCTTTTAAAATGGTCTTCTGACTGTTTAAAAAATTATTGTCAGTTTTTTCAATAAAACTCGATGTTAAAATTTGCTTAAGATTCTGGGCCCCCCTATATATAATTTTAGGTTTCTCTCCTATATAAGGTGCAATATCATCATCTTGTTGAAGTAAATGCCAGTTCTTATTAAAAATTTGCTTCAGTTTTGAATGATTTTTGTTAAAATTAAATATTAGTGGGATTGTATCTTCATATTTTTTATCATTCTTTTGCTGGTGTTTCAACAATTCTTCTCTATTTAATTCCCCAATTTTTTGAATTGTATTCTCAAGACTAGCTTCCTTATAACCTTTTTCTAAAAATTGACCTTTTAGTGAGGAGGCCTGTAAATTATATTTTTCTATTTCTGAACAGTTCCTTCTCAATCTAAGGAATTGGCCTCTTGGGATATTATCCAGCCAAGGTGGAAAGTGACAGCTTCCCTTTTCTATGAAGCTGTTCACATCCACCTGTTTAAAGAATGTACATGTCTCAATTTTGTTCTTTTTAATATAGATGTTTAAATCTAAAAAATCTATAGTTTGTTGGTTGATTGTATGGGTTAGTTTAATATTCCATTGATTAGTATTAAGATAATTTAAAAAGTCTAAAGCTGATGATTCACCACCTTTCCAAATAAAGAAAATATCATCAATATATCTTCTATAGAGGACCAGGTTCGCTACCCAGTCATGTTGGGAAAAAACAAAATTTTCTTCCCAATGGGCCATAAATAAATTAGCATAACTGGGAGCGAACCTGGTCCCCATAGCAGTTCCTCTGCATTGTAGGTAAAAATCACCTTCAAACCAAAAGAAATTATTGTTTAAAATAAATTTGATAGATTCCAAGATAAAATCAATTTGGAAGCATCATTAATTTCCAGTAAAAAGAGTAAATTTCAAAGAGATCATAATGATTATGCAACCAATAACGTTAGAAAGAAACCTAGAATCAATAAGAACTTTGAGAAAAAATATGAGAATAGGATGACTCAAAAGAAGGATAAAATAAATTTACTTAGAAAAGAGTCTATCTCATATCCAAAAAGGAATGAACCCAATGATTGGATAGAAGTAAAAAAGAAGAATAAATATCCTCAAAAAGTTGAGAGTAGGAAAACAAATGGAAGAGATAATAGGAAAAAAGAAAGAGAGCAATATAGGACCCCATTACCACCAAAGAGATTTATTCCTACATATAATAGGTATGAACCATTAAAACGAAATGATAATGGAAACTATGATCCTTTTTTAGAGAGAGGCCAAAGAGACAGGTGTTATATGAGCCCATTCCCACAGAAAAGAAGACACAGAGAGTACGAGGAGGGAGAGATAGGAGAATTGGAGGAAATGGAAATGAGAGAAATGAGGAGACCCGAAGGAAAAATAAGGCGGAGATAAAGATTTTTAACCTATCGGATAAAATTTTAGATGACAATCATAAGAAAGTTTTAAGTAAAGGTTTTAAATTCGTTCCTAGTTGTCCAATCAATAAATTTGAAACCTACACAGATTTAAATAGGTTCACTAGGAAACTTTGTTTAAAAAAGTTTTTTAAAGAGAAGGAAATTAATAGTATGAGAAACCAAGATGATGAAACTAATGAATTTCAACATACAGATTTAAAGAACCCCTCAAAATTCTATCCTACTTATTTAAAATCAAAAGAAATGAAAGTATTTGAAAAAGCCTGCATTAAGGATATAAAAGAAATAAAAGTTAAAAACAATAAATATCAGAATAACCTAACCATTAAAGAGAAAAAAGCAATGATAGATCTAAAGAAAGATAAAAATATAGTTATCAAACCTGCCGATAAGGGGGGTGGAGTGGTCATTTTGAGTAAGGACAGTTATATAGCGGAAATCAAACGACAATTAGATGATCAAGAAACGTATAGAAAACTTAAAAGTGACCCATCGACTGAAATAAGGAGAGAGTATATTAAAATCTTATATAAGGGTCTTATGAAGGGAATTTTAATGTCCAAAGAATATAAATTTTTGAATACAGAATTCCCAAGAACACCCGTTATATATGTTTTACCAAAGTTACACAAAGATATACAAAATCCACCTGGGAGACCTATAGTCTCAGGGATAGGATCACTATTGTCACCTTTATCTAAATATGTTGATACATTTCTACAGCCGATAGTTAGGACTTGTCCTTCTTTCCTTAAAGACTCCATGAGTCTGTTACAAATTTTGAAAGATGTTAAGTGGGAGGAAGATTTTTTACTTGTCACATGTGACGTAGCCAGCCTCTATACATGTATTCAACATGATAGAGGCTGTGAAGCAACGAGATGTTTTCTCCAGACTTCTAAAATGTATCATGAAGAACAGATTGATTTTATCTTGGAATCTATCAAATTTATTTTAAACAATAATTTCTTTTGGTTTGAAGGTGATTTTTACCTACAATGCAGAGGAACTACTATGGGGACCAGGTTCGCTCCCAGTTATGCTAATTTATTTATGGCCCATTGGGAAGAAAATTTTGTTTTTTCCCAACATGACTGGGTAGCGAACCTGGTCCTCTATAGAAGATATATTGATGATATTTTCTTTATTTGGAAAGGTGGTGAATCATCAGCTTTAGACTTTTTAAATTATCTTAATACTAATCAATGGAATATTAAACTAACCCATACAATCAACCAACAAACTATAGATTTTTTAGATTTAAACATCTATATTAAAAAGAACAAAATTGAGACATGTACATTCTTTAAACAGGTGGATGTGAACAGCTTCATAGAAAAGGGAAGCTGTCACTTTCCACCTTGGCTGGATAATATCCCAAGAGGCCAATTCCTTAGATTGAGAAGGAACTGTTCAGAAATAGAAAAATATAATTTACAGGCCTCCTCACTAAAAGGTCAATTTTTAGAAAAAGGTTATAAGGAAGCTAGTCTTGAGAATACAATTCAAAAAATTGGGGAATTAAATAGAGAAGAATTGTTGAAATACCAGCAAAAGAATGATAAAAAATATGAAGATACAATCCCACTAATATTTAATTTTAACAAAAATCATTCAAAACTGAAGCAAATTTTTAATAAGAACTGGCATTTACTTCAACAAGATGATGATATTGCACCTTATATAGGAGAGAAACCTAAAATTATATATAGGGGGGCCCAGAATCTTAAGCAAATTTTAACATCGAGTTTTATTGAAAAAACTGACAATAATTTTTTAAACAGTCAGAAGACCATTTTAAAAGGTTTTAATTTTTGTGGAAAATGTATGGGATGTAGAACATCTAAAATAAAAGAAAAAAAGATTTTATCCTTCCACTCCAATGTTAATTTAAAAGAGTACAAGATAGATAAATTTATCTCTTGTAAGACTAAGAATGTTATATATGTGTTGGAGTGCCCCTGTGGTCTACAATATGTGGGCAAAACATCTAGATGTGTGGCCACGAGGGTGCGTGAACACATATATAACATCAAAAAAGGACTTAAAACCCATAATGTCTCTCTACATTTTCTTGAACACCACAATCAGGACCCAAGTCATATAAAGTTTTATGGAATTCAAACGGTTACAAAACATTGGAGAGGAGGTGATATCAACGCAAATTTGAGTAGATGTGAAATGGGTTGGATTTTTAATTTGGACACACTATCACCTAAAGGACTTAATATGGATTTTGAAATGAGTGTGCTCATTTAATTATTTTTAAAAAACGGTTTATAGTTATGATTTTAATATAAAATGATTTTCTATATATATATTTTTTATGAATATATGTATTAACAATCTATATGTTTTACTGTTCTGTGTTTCACAGACATATTAATGATGTTATCTCTTTCTCTCTTGTTTTAAATGTTATATGGTATTCTCTTCTCTTCTTTTAAATATACTTATGAAAAATATGTCTGTGCAATTGCATATGCTTTTTATTAGCAACATAGGTTTATAAAGATCGAGATGTTTGTACTTTGTTACAAATTGAAGAATATATTGCCAGGATAGTCCCATACTGAATATATTATAAAGACTCTTTTAAGATGGCTGCGGCAGCTTCAGGGAGCTAATTTGAGTTACTTCCGGTTCGGGAAAAAGACATCTGACGTCAGACGCAACTAAACGCAATCTGACGTAAAAATGGGTGGAGACAAGTAAGCCGGCCGGCGAAACCAGGAAGTACATGGACGCCAGCGAACGGAGATTTTTGGCGCCAAATTCAAATGGTATATATACAGAGTATGGAGACGAACATTTTATGCACTTTGAAAAAGACTGTTTTGACGGTCGAAACGCGTCAGTGCTGCTACCTTATTGATTTTCACTTGAATGCACTTTATAGATTTCCCTGTTTTTAACTATATATGTTAAATAAATTTTTGACCTATATCCCCTATCTCCTTTGGAATCATTTATATCTCCTGTATCCTGGCAAAAGTGGAGAGATCTGGAGGTGTGGTGGAGTCAAATACATCAGGGATTTGAAAAGAGCGACAAAAGTCAGAGCCTACTATATGTGGCTCTGCAAAGTGTGAGTGGAACCAATATTTACTTATTGATAATCTTTTAGTCCAACAGTATTATGCTATGTTTATCCTTTTCTGTATATAGGTAACATCTAAAGGACAATCAAGCATTTATAAGTATATTATACACATATTTTTACCTGCACTCCTCTATCTTTATCTTTTAACAATATTTGTATTTGTGTGTTTTTTAAGTGGTTTTTTAAACACTGTGGAGTTGCACTTATATTCCAGCTACCACCCCCACACTTGTGTGTGTTTTTTTGCACTTTATTGTGTAGACTTGTTTGTTTTGTGTGTTATTAGTTTAAGCAGACTGTGATTGTCTATTATTGTGACTTAGATGATGATCAGATCACATTTTATGACCAATTTGTGCAGAAATCCATATCATTCCAAAGGGTTCACATACTTTTTCTTGCAACTATATCTTGTGGACAGAAGCAGTCCATCAGGGAGGTTGTTGAGTTTAGGTTCAGTTAATACAGGGTTTGCATTTTTAATGTTAATTAAATTCTGTTTCTAAGCCCCTGGGTTCCTGTGTACTTTAGAAGTCCAGGGGTTCCAATTAATTTTAAAAGCAGTCGGGCACAGGATTCATTGGGGCATCTGGACACTGCTGTAGGACCATTCCGATTTGAAAATAAAACTTTCATTTTTTAAAGTCTTATATTGCTTTTAGTGATCCTGTCAGTGCCAGTCCCAGAAAAGCAATTATTTAAATAGTCTCTTGTGGTTTTAACCATGGTCATAAATAAATCTTTAATTCGTGTAACCCTGAAGAATTTCGCATAACTGCAGTGGTCTTTGGTTTTTAGGAACGGAAGTCATTGTTTTATTTTTAGATACAAAAAGGAAATAACATCTTTACTGCCAAGCTAAGTGTGTGATATCCTGACAAACTCATTTTCTGCTATTATAAAATTCCACTGGAGAAAATGCTGATCACGGAATGAATGTATTCACTAAAATGCGTCGTCCCAACAAAAGACAGCCAACATAAAAATGGTGCAGCAGAACCTATACTATTACACAAACCGTTTGAGTTTTCTGAAAGAGGCAAAGGAATTGGTTTTGCTAACAAGACATTTGTTACTTTGAAGATGTCAAATGTTAACTCATATATTTTAATACACCTTAAATGCAAAAAATAATAATTCAAATGTTTCCATCTCTCTTAGATCAGTTCTATCTAAGGATGGAGTATTATATGTCAAACTGCGTGCTGGGCAGCTTTCCTACAAGGAGGACCCCATGGGATGGAGAAGCTTGCTGGCTCAGACAGTCACTCACAGAAATTCAGAGGCCCGCAGCTTTAAGGTAACTAATATTTGTAGGTCTTTAGTGTCAATCACGTAGTTCTTTGTTTGCAGTGGAACTACAATGTCAATGATCCTAAACTAGACACAGGCACCTTATAAAGTGGCGCTGCCAAATTTCTTTCCCTAAGTACATTTGAAAGCAATAATGAAAGTGAATTAAATTATTATTGTTTTGTCTGGTTTTCAAATAAATTCGGCTGAAATTACAACAAATATGTCATTGTAGTGGCGGCCATCTTGATAGTGTATCACAATTCCCAAGCTGTCAGGGACAAATTACTGATAAAAAATTATACTGATAATAACAAAGGCTTTAGACAACAGCCTATCACAGTATGTATTTTACAGGAAATTGTTCTTTGAACTCTAGTTAGGCAATATTTATATAATTTATTTTTCCTATACCTTGATATTTTCTTCATAGTGTTGTGTTTTAAAATGCTCGAACATGATTGCACGGACTGCTTTTGTTGACAGATCTGCTTTAATAGAAAGCTCCAAATAACGTAGCCCCATCCCCCCATGGGAGCAGATAAACCATTTTGTAATGGTTTGACAAATTACTATCTGAAGCCTGCTGGACGCTGGTCACCTACTACATGAGAGCCAGACGTTCTCAGCATTGAGCTAGTCCGGTGTGCAGGATTTAGAGTGCTAACCGAAACTTCTGGCTCTCAAAGAAGGAGGTGAGCGGTGCCTGATGGACCCTAGCTAAGTTATCAAACCATTAGCAAACTATTTAACTACTTACATTGGGAAAGTGGGCATCAGGGCACTCCTGGCACCATAAGCACTTTAAAGAACACTGTAGTGATCATGGTGCTTTGATTGTTGCTTAGAAGTTGATTGCAGCTAAGTATCATGCAATTTTTTTTTTTTTTGATTTTTTTTTTTGCCAGACTACTAGCAATTTGATTACTCTTCTAACCTTGCATCCCTATGAGTACATGGGTTTTTGGAAGCAGTTTACTCCTAATAGCTCAGCCTTGCTCCTATTTTTCTAAAAGCTCATACTTGATTGTTCCTGTCCTGTTTGCTCCATGTTGTTTCAGCTAGGACACGTATTTTTAATATATGCAATATTCTATGTGAAATAATGTGTGTAAATTACTTTGACAATTACTAATGACACTTAAAGTCAAACTATGAGGTTTTGTTATAGATATTTTCCCACTGCGTAACTTCGCTCATCAAACTAAAAATAACAAAGGACAGTGTAAGTACCATAATCACTACAGCTCAGCATACTGGCTATGCTGTCCTCCGTTTTTGTCAAATTGTTTAGGAGCAGTTTGACAAAAAAAGCAGGGTTCTTCCGCAGCTATCCAGCTGACGGGATAATATGGAAGCTGCGCCTCTGCAATATGAGTATCAAGTTCATCTAAATTTCAGAGCAGTTCTAAGTTCTAAGTGCTGGGGGCAGGTTACCCACAACCCAGCCTATCACGGCCATCCATGACAATAACATGTGGCACGTCCTCCTTATTATTTGCAATAGCCAAATCTTGTAAGAAATAGACAAAATGTATAGAATCTTGGAGTTCTACTTCCAAGACTTTATGCATGCTAGTACATGTGTAAAACAAAAGAAAAACCTGTAAACATAGGGTAATAAAGCGTGTTTCATCTACATAAATCTTCCATTACCTTTTTTATATTGCTTTTGTTTAGTCACCTATGTGAAAATAGATTTACATTACAGCTGTACTGCAAACATGGTATTTTCCCATAAAAGTAAGCAAGACCTACTTGCACATGCACTGTACAGGCGTAGAGGCTTTACATGCATTATCATCTTCCGTGGGAGTAAAAGTATTGGCCGAGATATCTCCTCATTGCTAGATGTGGTTCATGTCTCCCTGAAGGAGTGGGTAACTAAGACAATTGCTGCAGAAAAGACATTTAGTGATAACTATTTATATTTTTCTATTTTTAAATGTTTATATTGTTTGAGATGCTTGCCCTTGAAGCACACAATGATCTTTTTTTTGTTGTCCTTAATCCCCATAACAACAGAGTTGGTAATTTCTCAAGTCATTAATTTCAGAAACTTTAAATGTGAATGGTAGGTGCATGAAATAACAGTGTTAGGCTTTAAAATTGACACAATCCACCCTAACTTAATTTTGCTCATTCTTATTTATTTTTTTCTCCGACTCATTAATGCCTGAAGACTGAAGTAAAGTGGAAACAGACAGAGAAAACACATAGATCTAATGCAAACCAAAAAACCTTTGGAAAGAGTTTTGTTTTATGTGTTTAAAACTGTTGTAGATGAAATATCTGCTTCATTTAAATTGTGAGATCTGCTTAGTGTCTCAATGTTTTAGGTGAAGTAACGTCTTAGATATTTTTGCCAAATGTAATCTTGATGACATGTACATTGTCATCTCAGAAGTCAAGTCACTTGTCTTTCGGTTTAGTTTTACTTGTATCCAGTTGTAATCCGTAGATTTTTTTGCATTGTGTAATGTGACAGTTGCAATCCGGAATAAAATCGCTACAAAAAAAGGCAAAACAGAGTCTAACAATATCTGCAAGAAGCATCCTACATGGCCAGTAACATCAAATTAGTAACACTGAGAGTCCTGTTGTAATCTTGAAAATGTAAAGACTCTGATTGTGGCAACTCCTTACAGTAAGTTATTTGAAGGCTATGCAGTTTGGTAAACAGCACAAAACAAATAACATTCCAATCATAATTCTGTCTTTTCAGCCGGAGGCTATATCTGCTTTCACATCTGATCCAGCATTGCTGTCATTTGCCGAATACTTTTGTAAACCAACAGCTGATATGGGTCAGGTAAAAATTCTGCATGTTTTCATTTCACCCATAGAGTAATTATGTACCACTTAAACGCTTCTCATCCTTAAAGATAAACGAGTACCAGAACAACTTATGCTCATTGCGTATAGCTGCTGTTCTCATCCGTATGAAAGGGATATACACAAAGCACTATAACAATTTGTGCAATGAAGCCAAGACAAGACCCTTGTCTTTGTGCTTATAACTGCAGCAATTAAAAAAAAAAATCACCTCTCTATAAGCCTGTCCTTTTTATTACACTTGTTGAGACTAAACTAAACTTTCTCAAAATCCAACCTGGTATGCATCACGGCTGTGGGTAAGAGGTAAGAGGGGTAAATGCAGGTCTGGAGGTCCTGTCCTAAAAGTGAGCCATTGTGGGTGTCTTTGTTTGCTAAATTTATGAAACTCTCCAGGTCTGTTGGTAGAGCTTCTCAATAGGGAATATAGGGATCTAACCATCTCTATCGCTGCACATAAACTTATACACCAGATGTCTGTAGCTTTTAAATATGCCTGGCCAAGACCAAGAAAGCTGATCCACCTTTGCAGGCCTTGGTTGGTACTTGATTAGAATGGAATAATTGACCTCAGCGATCAATGAAACCACTGATCACTTTTTGAAAATCTGGAACCCGTGGAGACCTTTGCTCCTCAGGACCTTAATCTGAATATCCTAGTGGTGTAGCCCTTGGCAACAGGGACCTGCATGCCTAGCCTCTCAACCCCCCCCTACCCCCCCCCCAATCCCCTTCTCAGTTTTTCATCACTTTTGTAATGTACACAACGTCAATAAAATGTTGCCACTGCCTGTAAAGTGTATTTCCCTGTGCCTCCCTGAGAAAAAATTGGATCACTTTTAACATGGAATGTTAAAGTATATTAGTAAATGAATAAAAAGCTATTAGATGCTTGTTACATAATTTGGCATTATTTATGCCACACTGTGGGTTGCACTCATTGGCTCTGTGAAATACTATGTTTACATTTGCCGGTGTGTGTGGATATAATAGATTCATATACAGTACTGTGCGGTGTCTAAGAACTCCTGGAAAAATTCAAGGGAATATAATTTGTTTTAGTGGTATCAAAGCCACAACATATATAAAGGGACATAACATGTGTGGCCCAAATTCAACTTTACTTAGGTCACGATATTGAAAGACAGGAGGAATTTCAGCACTTGATTCAATACACATGGAATTGTATTGAATTGAAACACAGTATTCAGACAAAAAAAAGTTCTGATTTGGGGGAAAATCAGTTAACCTATCAAACTATAATGATGGCTTGCTTATTTTAGCCTAACAGGGTTATTCACTAAAGTGAGAATGCACAGTGAATTCAAATGGTTCTTCACATTTAAGGCAAGAGTACATTGGTTTGAAAGCATAGCTGTCTTGGCGTTATACTTGATTCTGGCCTCACCTTTAAGTCTCACATCCAGTCTGTTACCAAATCCTGTAGATTCCACCTTAAAAACATAGCCCGCATCCACCCCTTTCTCAGGAGCTTGTCCATGCTCTAGTAATATCTTGCATGGATTATTGTAACTCTCTCCTAATAGGGCTTCCCACAAGTTGTATTGCCCCGCTACAGTCTGTAATGAATGCTGCAGAAGAATGCTCATCCCGAGAATGCGCCCCTACTTGAATGTTGGTCAAAAGATCAACATTGTTTGTTACGAGATCCACACAAGCATCCTTTCTAGTTGGTGCTTGTACCAGTTGTGACATAAAGGTGTAATTTAACACATTCAAAAACTTGAGAGAGTGCTAGTCACTCTATCCAAATTTATGTCCGGGTAATTAAAATCTCCAATAATTAACGTGTTACCCAGATTTACAGCTTTGACAATTTGCTCTAGCAGCTGTTCTTCCTCATTAATATTTACATTTGGTGGTTTATAACATATCCCAACCAATAATTGATTTCCCTTTGTTTGCCCCAAGCAGATATCTAGTCATAAAGCTTCCACATTTTCCTCGTCACACTCCACATGCCTAAGATTTGACTTTAACTCATGGTTGACATACAAACATACCCCACCACCCTTCTTGCTTGTCCTATCCTTCCTAAATAACGTGTACCCATTTAAAGGACCACTATAGGCAACCAGACCACTTCATCTCAATGAAGTGGTCTGGGTTCCAGGTCCAGCTAGGATCAACCCTTTTTTCTATAAACATAGCAGTTTCAGAGAAACTACTATGTTTATAATAGGGTTAATCCAGCCTCTAGTGGCTGTCTCATTGACAGCCGCTAGAGGCGCTTCCGCGCTTCTCACTGTGATTTTCACAGTGAGAAGACGCTAGCGTCCATAGGAAAGCATTGTGAATGCTTTCCTATGGACTGACTGTATGCGCATGCGCATTCAGTCGATGACGAGAAGGAGGAGGAGAGTCCCCCGCCCAGCACTGGAGAAAGAGGTAAATTTAACCCCTTCTACCCCCTAGAGCCCGGCGGGAGGGGGCCACTGAGGGTGGGGGTACCATGACAGATACACACACCATGACGGACAGACACACACACACACACACCATGAATGACAGACAGACACACACACACCCCATGACGGACAGACAGACACACACACACACACCATGACGGACAGACACACACACACACCCCATGAATGACAGACAGACACACACACACCCCATGACGGACAGACAGACACACACACAATCCCCATGACGGACAGAC